>JAXDDX010000206.1:0-673168 GCA_034670405.1 Hoplostethus atlanticus
CAGTAATCCTGCTATCAATTGGCTCATTAGCAACACACGGGGCGGCTGTGGCTCAGGAGGTAGAACGGGTCGTCCTCTAATCAGAAGATCGCCGGTTTGATCCCCGGCTCCTCCAGTCCACACGTCAAAGTGTCCTTGGGCAAGACACTGAACCCCAAATTGCTCCCAAATTGCTCCCAAAGCTGCGCTTTCAGTGTGTGTATGAATGATTAGATTCCCGTGATGTGCAGGTTGACACCTTGCATGGTAGCCTCTGCCACCAGTGTGTGAATGTAGTGTAAAGCGCTTTGAGTGGTCGGAAGACTAGAAGTCCATTTAATAATAACTGTTCACTCTCTACATCCCCTTTCTTAAGAATATGACTACCAACTGAGTACTGGGAAAATTAATAGGATAATTAGAAAGATACAGGATACAGCAACTATAAAATCAATGGATATAGAGTATAAACAGATATGATATAAATCTATGCATGAGTATGGATTTACTTACCGATGTTACTAACAGTATTGATTACTTAAATATGGATTATAAAATATGCTGAGTGGAGACAGGCTGAAAGTGTGTATTTCATTACTCCTTAATAATAAATTATTAACATGATTTACAGTGAGTTCAGTCCATATTTCATATGAAACCACCTTTCATTTTCAACAAAAGATGGTTTCAAAACCCTGAGAAAATTCTTGCCAATGCATGATATTCATGGAATCTTTTTCTGCTCAGGACTCCAGGCTGAAATGAAACATTATTCAACAGGTAAATACAGAAATCAATTAGAAATGGAGAATTTAAAATTGAAACTGCAGCTTTGATTTAGCATGATTTCTTTTCAAATGAAAGTAACATTTCTTCTTTTACTATTTACATTTTTGTCTCTGTTCAGAGCCTGATGATGTCAGGTTGGTGGGAGGAGCCAGTCGCTGTGCTGGTAGACTGGCGATGAAACAGCGGGGAGACTGGAAACTAGTGGATGGCTCATACTGGAACCTGAAGTCAGCAGCTGTAGTGTGTAGACAGCTGGACTGTGGACCTGCTGTTTCAACAGAAAGTACAAGTGGTTCTACAGAACAAACTGTATGGTGGATTATAGCTCAATGTGATGGATCTGAGTCTGCACTGAGGGAGTGTGGAACAGTGGAGGATTCATTCACCATCTTTTCCAGTCTGGAGGTGATCTGCTCAGGTAACAATGAACAATGACGTCACATTTCCTCAACTGCTTTCACTCTGACAGGCTGCTCTCTGACTCCTCTGCATTACATCTGAATGTAGCAGCTCTATGTCTTGTATGGTGGCTGCTAACAGACAAATCCTGACACCTTTCAACGGTCAGCGTTCATCACTTTGACACAACAGATGGGGAGGAAACAATCCTATAGCTCAGTGGTTCTCAATCCTGGTCCTCGGGGCCCACAGCCCTGCTGGATTTCTTTCCTACCAGGTAGTTAATTGCATTCACCTGGTGTGCCAGGAGTAAATCAATCCCTGATGAGACAGCTGGAATAAAAACCAGCAGGTCTGTGGGCCCAGAGGACCAGGATTGAGAACCACTGCTATAGCTGATCATTGATGAAGGAGGGCATTAGGATATTGTTACTTAAACCTTGTTTCATTAGTCAGTGAACACGCCCTCCTCCACCTCTCCTCGGTACTTGGTGATATTCAGCTCCTACGTCCAATAGCATCCAGCTGCAGCCCCGGAGACAAGCCCCTGACGTGACACGCCTGTGGCGTGACAAACTTGATTTACAAACTTCTTATAGTTCAGCCATTGCCGTTTCATTTTTTATAAATCCTAAAATGATGCTGTATTGTTTAAATTCACAAAGATAGTGTATAGCTACAGTTTGGCTTTAGCTTGAAAAGAGAAGCCTTTTGCATCCCTCATACAAAAATGTAGATAAAATGACACAATAACCAAAACACATCAGCTTTTCATGTGTGATTACACTGATATATTACACATAATATAAGATCAAATTAAATGACTTTAGTGCTCCAGAAATCATTTACAGCCTCATGTATGCATTTGGCCCTTTTGCCCTGTCCCTCAGCATGATCTTTCAACACAGATAAAGATCTGTTTGAGCATCTTTGAAGTAAAAGCTCTTATTTTCCTTTTTTTTCTTGTGCTGTTTTATCCAATGTCCTGTTGCATGTGTAAAACTTCGCAAAAAGTCTTAAATTTGCAACAAATATATTTGAATCATTATTCATATTGAATCGAAAGAAACCAATATTATATCCAACTGTATTATAAAAAACAATGTTATTACACTTATATTGTCCCATCAACCAAGTTACTGTTGTCAACCCTGTTACTTGTAAATAATCTCAAATATATTGGTGCATTTGTATTGAATTTATGATTTGACCCAATGTTCTGTGTAAAACCAGTAGAGTGCTAAAGCCAATCTACAAATTGGGATGATTTTCCTCTATATTTATCATTTTTATTTAAAAATGAGCTGTTGAAGTGTAAATTGGCTTTAGTTGGACGAATCGTTGTGAAATATAAAAATCTGTGCTGTATATACATAGATATAAAGATGTCCTTTAATCATTCTGAGTCTAGATAGCACAAATGAAATTTTAAACATCAACTTGGGAAAAAGGCCCTCTTTTGGTAGAATGACCCATGAACAGTTGGATGGTCAAACTCAGTAAAATTATCTTCTCAGTTACATTTTTGCCGAGGTCACACTTTTTTTAGTCAGAAAATTAGATAGGCCTACATCTGTCCAAAATATTCCAGAGGATACACTGTCTATAGTGAAGAAAGAGATGATGAAGTTTCCACAACCTATTTATTGTAATCTTTCTAATATAATACATGCTTTACAGGGTAAATCCTGTGTAGTATCTTAAATGATACTTCCTTAACGTTACTATTAATATGTATTAGTAATTGAATACCCTCAAAGATTACCAGAACACTGTTGACAATGAAACAGAATGAAACTTATTCACATTTCTTATGAATCTGTTTCAGTACATTGATGTCCCCAACAAAATGGTGTTCCTACAGTCTTCCAGGTTTACTTAACATCTCCAGAGTTCCTTAATAGTGAGACAACCTTCCTGGGCTGAAGACAACGGCACATTCCTTTGGTTTTAGGAACAAATCATTCAAGGATTTCTGTGTATAATCATAGACCTTGCTCAGTAAGGGACTGACTGTTAGAACTCCATAACAATTCCAAACCAAGACTGATAGAAAATAGTTTTTTATTTTTGTTAAGGATATCTTTGTTATTCCATATAAAATAATGGTGGGGTGAAAACTTGTGGTTGTAGATTAGTAACCAAGCCAAAAGGGTCCTGCTTATGAAAATCTGCCAAATTACCAGAGATTTTATCAACAGACAAGTTACATTTTAAAAGGAAACATCTGCAGTAATGTGTCCTTCAAATCACTTTCATCATTCTACAATTTTATATCAAACCAAAAAAATGTATATAGTATAAGTATGTTGTTCATACTTCAGTTGTTTGTACTTCCTACTTCCATCACGCCAGGGACGTTCCTGTCATCCCACAGGCGTGTCACGTCAGGGACTGGACCCTATTTCCTAGGTCAGGCGAGAGGACACTTGCAGAGCAGGGGGCGGAGACTAGGAGGGCAGAAACTGGGAGGGCGGAGTCTGGAGGATCTGAAACAGAACATACTTGCCCTTAAGCAGGCCTAATAATGAATAATTATTAACAGGTGCATTAGTGCCTCATAGGTGGAAGGGGGGGGGGGTATTTGCAGCAAATACACACATTTTTCTCGATACAGTTTACACTTTAATTTGTGTGTTTAAACCATGAAGAAGTGACTCTAGGTCAGGACTGAAACTGGACTCTCTCTCTCTCCAGAGTCTGTGAGGCTGGTGAATGGGACTGGTCTGTGCTCAGGCAGAGTGGAGGTGAAGTCTAACCAGGTCCTGGTCCTCAGTGTGTGAAGCTGACTTTGACCAGCAGGATGCACAGGTGGTCTGTAGGGAGCTTGGCTGTGGGGCTCCTTCAGTCCTCCAGGGGGCGCTCTATGGAGAAGTGGAGGCTCCACTGTGGACCAAAGAGTTCCAGTGTGAAGGCAATGAGTCCCTTCTCGTGGACTGTGGAACCTCAGGCTCAGATAGAAACACCTGCTCACCTGGCAAAGCTGTTGGACTCACCTGCTCAGGTAGAAGAGAGACTGTAGCTTTGATTTAGCTTGATTTCTTTTCAAATGAAAGTAACATTTCTTCTTTTACTATTTACATTTTTGTCTCTGTTCAGAGCCTGATGATGTCAGGTTGGTGGGAGGAGCCAGTCGCTGTGCTGGTAGACTGGCGATGAAACATCGGGGAGACTGGAAACCAGTGGATGGCTCATACTGGAACCTGAAGTCAGCAGCTGTAGTGTGTAGACAGCTGGACTGTGGATCTGCTGTTTCAACAGAAAGTACAAGTGGTTCTACAGAACAAACTGTATGGTTGATGACAGCTCAATGTGATGGATCTGAGTCTGCACTGAGGGAGTGTGGAACAGTGGAGGATTCAATCACCATCTCTTCCAGTCTGGAGGTGATCTGCTCAGGTAACAATGACGTCACATTTCCTCAACTGCTTTCACTCTGACAGGCTGCTCTCTGACTCCTCTGCATTACATCTGAATGTAGCAGCTCTATGTCTTGTATGGTGGCTGCTAACAGACAAATCCTGACACCTTTCAACGGTCAGCGTTCATCACTTTGACACAACAGATGGGGAGGAAACAATCCTATAGCTCAGTGGTTCTCAATCCTGGTCCTCGGGGCCCACAGCCCTGCTGGATTTCTTTCCTACCAGGTAGTTAATTGCATTCACCTGGTGTGCCAGGAGTAAATCAATCCCTGATGAGACAGCTGGAATAAAAACCAGCAGGTCTGTGGGCCCAGAGGACCAGGATTGAGAACCACTGCTATAGCTGATCATTGATGAAGGAGGGCATTAGGATATTGTTACTTAAACCTTGTTTCATTAGTCAGTGAACACGCTCTCCTCCACCTCTCCTCGGTACTTGGTGATATTCAGCTCCTACGTCCAATAGCATCCAGCTGCAGCCCCGGAGACAAGCCCCTGACGTGACACGCCTGTGGCGTGACAAACTTGATTTACAAACTTCTTATAGTTCAGCCATTGCCGTTTCATTTTTTATAAATCCTAAAATGATGCTGTATTGTTTAAATTCACAAAGATAGTGTATAGCTACAGTTTGGCTTTAGCTTGAAAAGAGAAGCCTTTTGCATCCCTCATACAAAAATGTAGATAAAATGACACAATAACCAAAACACATCAGCTTTTCATGTGTGATTACACTGATATATTACACATAATATAAGATCAAATTAAATGATTTTAGTGCTCCAGAAATCATTTACAGCCTCATGTATGCATTTGGCCCTTTTGCCCTGTCCCTCAGCATGATCTTTCAACACAGATAAAGATCTGTTTGAGCATCTTTGAAGTAAAAGCTCTTATTTTCCTTTTTTTTCTTGTGCTGTTTTACCCAATGTCCTGTTGCATGTGTAAAACTTCGCAAAAAGTCTTAAATTTGCAACTAATATATTTGAATCATTATTCATATTGAATCGAAAGAAACCAATATTATATCCAACTGTATTATAAAAAACAATGTTATTACACTTATATTGTCCCATCAACCAAGTTACTGTTGTCAACCCTGTTACTTGTAAATAATCTCAAATATATTGGTGCATTTGTATTGAATTTATGATTTGACCCAATGTTCTGTGTAAAACCAGTAGAGTGCAAAAGCCAATCTACAAATTGGGATGATTTTCCTCTATATTTATCATTTTTATTTAAAAATGAGCTGTTGAAGTGTAAATTGGCTTTAGTTGGACGAATCGTTGTGAAATATAAAAATCTGTGCTGTATATACATAGATATAAAGATGTCCTTTAATCATTCTGAGTCTAGATAGCACAAATGAAATTTTAAACATCAACTTGGGAAAAAGGCCCTCTTTTGGTAGAATGACCCATGAACAGTTGGATGGTCAAACTCAGTAAAATTATCTGCTCAGTTACATTTTTGCCGAGGTCCCACTTTTTTTAGTCAGAAAATTAGATAGGCCTACATCTGTCCAAAATATTCCAGAGGATACACTGTCTATAGTGAAGAAAGAGATGATGAAGTTTCCACAACCTATTTATTGTAATCTTTCTAATATAATACATGCTTTACAGGGTAAATCCTGTGTAGTATCTTAAATGATACTTCCTTAATGTTACTGTTAATATGTATTAGTAATTGAATACCCTCAAAGATTACCAGAACACTGTTGACAATGAAACAGAATGAAACTTATTCACATTTCTTATGAATCTGTTTCAGTACATTGATGTCCCCAACAAAATGGTGTTCCTACAGTCTTCCAGGTTTACTTAACATCTCCAGAGTTCCTTAATAGTGAGACAACCTTCCTGGGCTGAAGACAACGGCACATTCCTTTGGTTTTAGGAACAAATCATTCAAGGATTTCTGTGTATAATCATAGACCTTGCTCAGTAAGGGACTGACTGTTAGAACTCCATAACAATTCCAAACCAAGACTGATAGAAAATAGTTTTTTATTTTTGTTAAGGATATCTTTGTTATTCCATATAAAATAATGGTGGGGTGAAAACTTGTGGTTGTAGATTAGTAACCAAGCCAAAAGGGCCTGCTTATGAAAATCTGCCAAATTACCAGAGATTTTATCAACAGACAAGTTACATTTTAAAAGGAAACATCTGCAGTAATGTGTCCTTCAAATCACTTTCATCATTCTACAATTTTATATCAAACCAAAAAAATGTATATAGTATAAGTATGTTGTTCATACTTCAGTTGTTTGTACTTCCTACTTCCATCACGCCAGGGACGTTCCTGTCATCCCACAGGCGTGTCACGTCAGGGACTGGACCCTATTTCCTAGGTCAGGCGAGAGGACACTTGCAGAGCAGGGGGCGGAGACTAGGAGGGCAGAAACTGGGAGGGCGGAGTCTGGAGGATCTGAAACAGAACATACTTGCCCTTAAGCAGGCCTAATAATGAATAATTATTAACAGGTGCATTAGTGCCTCATAGGTGGAAGGGGGGGGGTATTTGCAGCAAATACACACATTTTTCTCGATACAGTTTACACTTTAATTTGTGTGTTTAAACCATGAAGAAGTGACTCTAGGTCAGGACTGAAACTGGACTCTCTCTCTCTCCAGAGTCTGTGAGGCTGGTGAATGGGACTGGTCTGTGCTCAGGCAGAGTGGAGGTGAAGTCTAACCAGTCCTGGTCCTCAGTGTGTGAAGCTGACTTTGACCAGCAGGATGCACAGGTGGTCTGTAGGGAGCTTGGCTGTGGGGCTCCTTCAGTCCTCCAGGGGGCGCTCTATGGAGAAGTGGAGGCTCCACTGTGGACCAAAGAGTTCCAGTGTGAAGGCAATGAGTCTCTTCTCCTGGACTGTGGAACCTCAGGCTCAGATAGAAACACCTGCTCACCTGGCAAAGCTGTTGGACTCACCTGCTCAGGTAGAAGAGAGACTGTAGCTTTGATTTAGCTTGATTTCTTTTCAAATGAAAGTAACATTTCTTCTTTTACTATTTACATTTTTGTCTCTGTTCAGAGCCTGATGATGTCAGGTTGGTGGGAGGAGCCAGTCGCTGTGCTGGTAGACTGGAGATGAAACATCGGGGAGACTGGAAACTAGTGGATGGCTCATACTGGAACCTGAAGTCAGCAGCTGTAGTGTGTAGACAGCTGGACTGTGGATCTGCTGTTTCAACAGAAAGTACAAGTGGTTCTACAGAACAAACTGTATGGTTGATGACAGCTCAATGTGATGGATCTGAGTCTGCACTGAGGGAGTGTGGAACAGTGGAGGATTCAATCACCAGCTCTTCCAGACTGGAGGTGATCTGCTCAGGTAACAATGAACAATGACGTCACATTTCCTCAACTGCTTTCACTCTGACAGGCTGCTCTCTGACTCCTCTGCATTACATCTGAATGTAGCAGCTCTATGTCTTGTATGGTGGCTGCTAACAGACAAATCCTGACACCTTTCAACGGTCAGCGTTCATCACTTTGACACAACAGATGGGGAGGAAACAATCCTATAGCTCAGTGGTTCTCAATCCTGGTCCTCGGGGCCCACAGCCCTGCTGGATTTCTTTCCTACCAGGTAGTTAATTGCATTCACCTGGTGTGCCAGGAGTAAATCAATCCCTGATGAGACAGCTGGAATAAAAACCAGCAGGTCTGTGGGCCCAGAGGACCAGGATTGAGAACCACTGCTATAGCTGATCATTGATGAAGGAGGGCATTAGGATATTGTTACTTAAACCTTGTTTCATTAGTCAGTGAACACGCCCTCCTCCACCTCTCCTCGGTACTTGGTGATATTCAGCTCCTACGTCCAATAGCATCCAGCTGCAGCCCCGGAGACAAGCCCCTGACGTGACACGCCTGTGGCGTGACAAACTTGATTTACAAACTTCTTATAGTTCAGCCATTGCCGTTTCATTTTTTATAAATCCTAAAATGATGCTGTATTGTTTAAATTCACAAAGATAGTGTATAGCTACAGTTTGGCTTTAGCTTGAAAAGAGAAGCCTTTTGCATCCCTCATACAAAAATGTAGATAAAATGACACAATAACCAAAACACATCAGCTTTTCATGTGTGATTACACTGATATATTACACATAATATAAGATCAAATTAAATGATTTTAGTGCTCCAGAAATCATTTACAGCCTCATGTATGCATTTGGCCCTTTTGCCCTGTCCCTCAGCATGATCTTTCAACACAGATAAAGATCTGTTTGAGCATCTTTGAAGTAAAAGCTCTTATTTTCCTTTTTTTTCTTGTGCTGTTTTACCCAATGTCCTGTTGCATGTGTAAAACTTCGCAAAAAGTCTTAAATTTGCAAATAATATATTTGAATCATTATTCATATTGAATCGAAAGAAACCAATATTATATCCAACTGTATTATAAAAAACAATGTTATTACACTTATATTGTCCCATCAACCAAGTTACTGTTGTCAACCCTGTTACTTGTAAATAATCTCAAATATATTGGTGCATTTGTATTGAATTTATGATTTGACCCAATGTTCTGTGTAAAACCAGTAGAGTGCAAAAGCCAATCTACAAATTGGGATGATTTTCCTCTATATTTATCATTTTTATTTAAAAATGAGCTGTTGAAGTGTAAATTGGCTTTAGTTGGACGAATCGTTGTGAAATATAAAAATCTGTGCTGTATATACATAGATATAAAGATGTCCTTTAATCATTCTGAGTCTAGATAGCACAAATGAAATTTTAAACATCAACTTGGGAAAAAGGCCCTCTTTTGGTAGAATGACCCATGAACAGTTGGATGGTCAAACTCAGTAAAATTATCTTCTCAGTTACATTTTTGCCGAGGTCCCACTTTTTTTAGTCAGAAAATTAGATAGGCCTACATCTGTCCAAAATATTCCAGAGGATACACTGTCTATAGTGAAGAAAGAGATGATGAAGTTTCCACAACCTATTTATTGTAATCTTTCTAATATAATACATGCTTTACAGGGTAAATCCTGTGTAGTATCTTAAATGATACTTCCTTAATGTTACTGTTAATATGTATTAGTAATTGAATACCCTCAAAGATTACCAGAACACTGTTGACAATGAAACAGAATGAAACTTATTCACATTTCTTATGAATCTGTTTCAGTACATTGATGTCCCCAACAAAATGGTGTTCCTACAGTCTTCCAGGTTTACTTAACATCTCCAGAGTTCCTTAATAGTGAGACAACCTTCCTGGGCTGAAGACAACGGCACATTCCTTTGGTTTTAGGAACAAATCATTCAAGGATTTCTGTGTATAATCATAGACCTTGCTCAGTAAGGGACTGACTGTTAGAACTCCATAACAATTCCAAACCAAGACTGATAGAAAATAGTTTTTTATTTTTGTTAAGGATGTCTTTGTTATTCCATATAAAATAATGGTGGGGTGAAAACTTGTGGTTGTAGATTAGTAACCAAGCCAAAAGGGTCTGCTTATGAAAATCTGCCAAATTACCAGAGATTTTATCAACAGACAAGTTACATTTTAAAAGGAAACATCTGCAGTAATGTGTCCTTCAAATCACTTTCATCATTCTACAATTTTATATCAAACCAAAAAAATGTATATAGTATAAGTATGTTGTTCATACTTCAGTTGTTTGTACTTCCTACTTCCATCACGCCAGGGACGTTCCTGTCATCCCACAGGCGTGTCACGTCAGGGACTGGACCCTATTTCCTAGGTCAGGCGAGAGGACACTTGCAGAGCAGGGGGCGGAGACTAGGAGGGCAGAAACTGGGAGGGCGGAGTCTGGAGGATCTGAAACAGAACATACTTGCCCTTTAGCAGGCCTAATAATGAATAATTATTAACAGGTGCATTAGTGCCTCATAGGTGGAAGGGGGGGGGGGGTTATTTGCAGCAAATACACACATTTTTCTTGATACAGTTTACACTTTAATTTGTGTGTTTAAACCATGAAGAAGTGACTCTAGATCAGGACTGAAACTGGACTCTCTCTCTCTCCAGAGTCTGTGAGGCTGGTGAATGGGACTGGTCTGTGCTCAGGCAGAGTGGAGGTGAAGTCTAACCAGTCCTGGTCCTCAGTGTGTGAAGCTGACTTTGACCAGCAGGATGCACAGGTGGTCTGTAGGGAGCTTGGCTGTGGGGCTCCTTCAGTCCTCCAGGGGGCGCTCTATGGAGAAGTGGAGGCTCCACTGTGGACCAAAGAGTTCCAGTGTGAAGGCAATGAGTCTCTTCTCCTGGACTGTGGAACCTCAGGCTCAGATAGAAACACCTGCTCACCTGGCAAAGCTGTTGGACTCACCTGCTCAGGTAGAAGAGAGACTGTAGCTTTGATTTAGCTTGATTTCTTTTCAAATGAAAGTAACATTTCTTCTTTTACTATTTACATTTTTGTCTCTGTTCAGAGCCTGATGATGTCAGGTTGGTGGGAGGAGCCAGTCGCTGTGCTGGTAGACTGGAGATGAAACATCGGGGAGACTGGAAACCAGTGGATGGCTCATACTGGAACCTGAAGTCAGCAGCTGTAGTGTGTAGACAGCTGCACTGTGGATCTGCTGTTTCAATAGAAAGTACAAGTGGTTCTACAGAACAAACTGTATGGTTGATGACAGGTCACTGTGATGGATCTGAGTCTGCACTGAGGGAGTGTGGAACAGTGGAGGATTCAATCACCAGCTCTTCCAGACTGGAGGTGATCTGCTCAGGTAACAATGAACAATGACGTCACATTTCCTCAACTGCTTTCACTCTGACAGGCTGCTCTCTGACTCCTCTGCATTACATCTGAATGTAGCAGCTCTATGTCTTGTATGGTGGCTGCTAACAGACAAATCCTGACACCTTTCAACGGTCAGCGTTCATCACTTTGACACAACAGATGGGGAGGAAACAATCCTATAGCTCAGTGGTTCTCAATCCTGGTCCTCGGGGCCCACAGCCCTGCTGGATTTCTTTCCTACCAGGTAGTTAATTGCATTCACCTGGTGTGCTAGGAGTAAATCAATCCCTGATGAGACAGCTGGAATAAAAACCAGCAGGTCTGTGGGCCCAGAGGACCAGGATTGAGAACCACTGCTATAGCTGATCATTGATGAAGGAGGGCATTAGGATATTGTTACTTAAACCTTGTTTCATTAGTCAGTGAACACGCCCTCCTCCACCTCTCCTCGGTACTTGATGATATTCAGCTCCTACGTCCAATAGCATCCAGCTGCAGCCCCGGAGACAAGCCCCTGACGTAACACGCCTGTGGCGTGACAAACTTGATTTACAAACTTCTTATAGTTCAGCCATTGCCGTTTCTTTTTTTATAAATCCTAAAATGATGCTGTATTGTTTAAATTCACAAAGATAGTGTATAGCTACAGTTTGGCTTTAGCTTGAAAAGAGAAGCCTTTTGCATCCCTCATACAAAAATGTAGATAAAATGACACAATAACCAAAACACATCAGCTTTTCATGTGTGATTACACTGATATATTACACATAATATAAGATCAAATTAAATGATTTTAGTGCTCCAGAAATCATTTACAGCCTCATGTATGCATTTGGCCATTTTGCCCTGTCCCTCAGCATGATCTTTCAACACAGATAAAGATCTGTTTGAGCATCTTTGAAGTAAAAGCTCTTATTTTCCTTTTTTTTCTTGTGCTGTTTTACCCAATGTCCTGTTGCATGTGTAAAACTTTGCAAAAAGTCTTAAATTTGCAACAAATATATTTGAATCATTATTCATATTGAATCGAAAGAAACCAATATTATATCCAACTGTATTATAAAAAACAATGTTATTACACTTATATTGTCCCATCAACCAAGTTACTGTTGTCAACCCTGTTACTTGTAAATAATCTAAAATATATTGGTGCATTATAAAGCCACCAGAGGATTTAGAAACCTTGGCACCCTCCTGGTGCTAGGCCTGGGAGGGGAGCTCGTAGGCGAGCGTCTGGTGGCCGGGCTTGCCGCGGAGCTCGGTCGGGCTCAGCCCGAAGAAGCCACGTGGGGCCGCCCCCCTGTCGGCCCACCACCTGCAGGGGGAGAAATAGGGGACGGGTGCGATGCCACGCGGGTGGCAGGCAAAGGCAGAGGCCTTGGCGGACTGGACCTTGGCTACAGAAACTAGCTTTTGGTACGTGGAATGTCACCTCTCTGGGGGGGAAGGAGCCGGAGCTTGTGCGAGAGGTAGAGCGATACCAACTAGATATAGTTGGGCTCACCTCTACGCATAGCATTGGCTCTGGAACCAAACTCCTTGATAGGGGTTGGACTCTCTCCTTTTCTGGAGTCGCCCAGGGTGAGAGGCGTCGGGCGGGAGTGGGGATACTCACAAGCCCCCGGCTGAACGCTGCTGTGTTGGAGTTTGCCCCGGTGGACGAGAGGGTCGCCTCTCTGCGGCTGAGGATTGCGGAGGGGAAAGCTCTGACTGTCGTTTGTGCTTATGCACCTAATGGCAGGTCAGAGTACCCGGCCTTCTTGGAGACCGTGGATGGGGTCCTAGAGGGGGCACCATCTGGGGACTCTATAGTCCTACTGGGGGACTTCAACGCTCACGTGGGTGACGATGGAGAAACCTGGAGGGGAGTGATTGGGAGGAACGGCCTGCCCGATCTGAACCCGAGCGGTGTTTTGTTGTTGGACTTCTGTGCGAAGCATGGATTAGCCATAACAAACACCATGTTCGAGCATAAGGTTGCTCATAAGTGTACTTGGTACCGGAGTACCTTAGGCCAAAGGTCGATGATCGACTTTGTAGTCGTTTCATCAGATCTGCGGCCACATGTCTTGGACACTCGGGTGAAGAGAGGTGCAGAGCTGTCAACTGATCACCACCTGGTGGTGAGTTGGATCAGATGGCGGGGCAAGCTACCGGACAGACCTGGTAAACCTAAACGGGTAGTGCGGGTGAACTGGGAACGTCTGGAGGAGGCACCTGTCCGGAAGATGTTCAACTCGCACCTCCGAAGGAACTTCTCACGTGTCCCGGAGGAGGAGGGGGACATGGAGTCCGAATGGACCATGTTCAAATCCACCATCGTTGATGCGGCTGCTCGGAGCTGCGGCCTGAAAGCTGTCGGTGCCTGTCGCGGCGGCAACCCTAGAACCCGGTGGTGGACACCAGTGGTGAGGGAAGCTGTCAGGTTGAAGAAGGAGTGCTTCCAGGCCTGGTTGGCTAGGGGGACTCCTGATTCAGCTGAGGGGTACCGGCGGGCGCGGAGGGCAGCGGCTTTGGCAGTGGCAGAGGCGAAAAAACGGACATGGGAGGAGTTCGGAGAAGCCATGGAGAAGGACTTTAGGTCGGCCTCGAAGAGATTCTGGCAAACCGTTCGGCGCCTTAGGAGGGGGAAGCAGGGGCCCACCCAAGCTGTTTTCAGTAAGGGTGGGGAGGTGCTGACCTCGGCTGGGGCTATAGTCGAGCGGTGGAAGGAGCACTTCGAGGAACTCCTAAACCCGATGGATACGCCCTCCATGGGGGAGGCAGGGCCTGAAGATTCCGGGGGGTCGTTGCCCATCGCACTGGGGGAAGTCACTGAGGTAGTCAAAAAACTCCGCAGTGGCAAAGCCCCGGGGGTGGATGAGATTCGCCCGGAAATGCTAAAGGCCCTGGATGTTGTAGGGCTGTCGTGGCTGACACGCCTTTTCAATGTCGCGTGGAAGTCGGGAACAGTGCCTAAGGAGTGGCAGACAGGGGTGGTGGTTCCCATTTTTAAAAAGGGGGACCGGAGGGTGTGCTCCAACTACCGGGGAATCACACTGCTCAGCCTCCCTGGGAAAGCCTATTCCAGGGTGCTGGAAAGGAGAGTGCGACCAATTGTCGAACCTCAGATTCAGGAGGAACAAGGCGGATTCCGTCCTGGCCGTGGAACAGTGGACCAACTCTTTACCCTTGCAAGGATTTTGGAGGGGGCATGGGAGTTTGCTCATCCAGTCTTCATGTGTTTTGTGGACTTGGAGAAGGCTTACGATCGTGTCCCTCGAGATATCCTGTGGGGGGTGCTGCGGGAGTATGGGGTGTCGGGGCCGTTAATTCGAGCCATCCGATCTCTGTACAACCAAAGCGAGAGTTGTGTCCGCATTCTCAGCACTAAGTCAAGCTCGTTCCCAGTGCGTGTTGGCCTCCGCCAGGGCTGTCCCTTGTCACCTATCCTGTTTGTGATTTTCATGGACAGGATTTCAAGGCGCAGCCAGGGTGTGGAGGGTGTCCAGTGCGGTGACCTCAGGATAGCATCTCTGCTTTTTGCAGATGATGTAGTCCTGATGGCTGCATCAAGCTGTGAACTCCAGCACGCGCTGGGGCGGTTTGCAGCTGAGTGTGAAGCGGCCGGGATGAGAGTCAGCACCTCCAAGTCTGAGGCCATGGTGCTCTGCAGGACAGCGGTGGATTGTCCCCTCTGGGTGGGGAGTGAGTCTTTGCCCCAAGTGAAGGAGTTCAAGTATCTCGGGGTCTTGTTCACGAGTGAGGGTAAAATGGAGCATGAGATTGACAGGCGGATCGGTGCAGCGAGTGCAGTTTTGCGGTCGTTGTACCGGACTGTCGTGGTGAAGAGGGAGCTGAGCCTGAAGGCGAAGCTCTCAATTTACCAGGCAATCTTTGTTCCAACCCTTACCTATGGCCACGAGCTTTGGGTAGTGACCGAAAGGACAAGATCGCGAATACAAGCGGCCGAAATGAGTTTCCTTCGTAGGATATCTGGACTCACCCTTAGGGATAGGGTGAGGAGCTCGGATGTCCGGGGGGGACTCGGAGTAGAGCCGCTGCTCCTTCGCGTGGAGAGGAGCCAGTTGAGGTGGTTCGGGCATCTGGTTAGGATGCCTCCAGGACGCCTCCCTGTGGAGGTATTCAGGGCACGTCCAGTGGGGAGGAGGCCTCGGGGCAGACCCAGGACCCGGTGTAGGGATTATATATCCTGGATGGCCTGGGAACGCCTTGGGATCCCCCAGCATGAGCTGGTGACTGTGGCTGGGGAAAGGGATGTCTGGGATACTCTGCTGAGCCTGCTGCCACCGCGACCCGGATCCGGATAAGCGGTCGAAAATGGATGGATGGATGGATATTGGTGCATTTGTATTGAATTTATGATTTGACCCAATGTTCTGTGTAAAACCAGTAGAGTGCAAAAGCCAATCTACAAATTGGGATGATTTTCCTCTATATTTATCATTTTTATTTAAAAATGAGCTGTTGAAGTGTAAATTGGCTTTAGTTGGACGAATCGTTGTGAAATATAAAAATCTGTGCTGTATATACATAGATATAAAGATGTCCTTTAATCATTCTGAGTCTAGATAGCACAAATGAAATTTTAAACATCAACTTGGGAAAAAGGCCCTCTTTTGGTAGAATGACCCATGAACAGTTGGATGGTCAAACTCAGTAAAATTATCTTCTCAGTTACATTTTTGCCGAGGTCCCACTTTTTTTAGTCAGAAAATTAGATAGGCCTACATCTGTCCAAAATATTCCAGAGGATACACTGTCTATAGTGAAGAAAGAGATGATGAAGTTTCCACAACCTATTTATTGTAATCTTTCTAATATAATACATGCTTTACAGGGTAAATCCTGTGTAGTATCTTAAATGATACTTCCTTAATGTTACTGTTAATATGTATTAGTAATTGAATACCCTCAAAGATTACCAGAACACTGTTGACAATGAAACAGAATGAAACTTATTCACATTTCTTATGAATCTGTTTCAGTACATTGATGTCCCCAACAAAATGGTGTTCCTACAGTCTTCCAGGTTTACTTAACATCTCCAGAGTTCCTTAATAGTGAGACAACCTTCCTGGGCTGAAGACAACGGCACATTCCTTTGGTTTTAGGAACAAATCATTCAAGGATCTCTGTGTATAATCATAGACCTTGCTCAGTAAGGGACTGACTGTTAGAACTCCATAACAATTCCAAACCAAGACTGATAGAAAATAGTTTTTTATTTTTGTTAAGGATATCTTTGTTATTCCATATAAAATAATGGTGGGGTGAAAACTTGTGGTTGTAGATTAGTAACCAAGCCAAAAGGGTCTGCTTATGAAAATCTGCCAAATTACCAGAGATTTTATCAACAGACAAGTTACATTTTAAAAGGAAACATCTGCAGTAATGTGTCCTTCAAATCACTTTCATCATTCTACAATTTTATATCAAACCAAAAAAATGTATATAGTATAAGTATGTTGTTCATACTTCAGTTGTTTGTACTTCCTACTTCCATCACGCCAGGGACGTTCCTGTCATCCCACAGGCGTGTCACGTCAGGGATTGGACCCTATTTCCTAGGTCAGGCGAGAGGACACTTGCAGAGCAGGGGGCGGAGACTAGGAGGGCAGAAACTGGGAGGGCGGAGTCTGGAGGATCTGAAACAGAACATACTTGCCCTTAAGCAGGCCTAATAATGAATAATTATTAACAGGTGCATTAGTACCTCATAGGTGGAAGGGGGGTGGGGGGGTATTTGCAGCAAATACACATTTTTCTCAATACAGTTTACACTTTAATTTGTGTGTTTAAACCATGAAGAACTGACTCTAGGTCAGGACTGAAACTGGACTCTCTCTCTCTCCAGAGTCTGTGAGGCTGGTGAATGGGACTGGTCTGTGCTCAGGCAGAGTGGAGGTGAAGTCTAACCAGTCCTGGTCCTCAGTGTGTGAAGCTGACTTTGACCAGCAGGATGCACAGGTGGTCTGTAGGGAGCTTGGCTGTGGGGCTCCTTCAGTCCTCCAGGGGGCGCTCTATGGAGAAGTGGAGGCTCCACTGTGGACCAAAGAGTTCCAGTGTGAAGGCAATGAGTCTCTTCTCCTGGACTGTGGAACCTCAGGCTCAGATAGAAACACCTGCTCACCTGGCAAAGCTGTTGGACTCACCTGCTCAGGTAGAAGAGAGACTGTAGCTTTGATTTAGCTTGATTTCTTTTCAAATGAAAGTAACATTTCTTCTTTTACTAATTACATTTTTGTCTCTGTTCAGAGCCTGATGATGTCAGGTTGGTGGGAGGAGCCAGTCACTGTGCTGGTAGACTGGAGATGAAACATCGGGGAGACTGGAAACCAGTGGATGTCTCATACTGGAACCTGATGTCAGCAGCTGTAGTGTGTAGACAGCTGGACTGTGGATCTGCTGTTTCAACAGAAAGTACAAGTGGTTCTACAGAACAAACTGTATGGTTGATGACAGGTCACTGTGATGGATCTGAGTCTGCACTGAGAGAGTGTGGAACAGTGGAGGATTCATTCACCATCTTTTCCAGTCTGGAGGTGATCTGCTCAGGTAACAATGAACAATGACGTCACATTTCCTCAACTGCTTTCACTCTGACAGGCTGCTCTCTGACTCCTCTGCATTACATCTGAATGTAGCAGCTCTATGTCTTGTATGGTGGCTGCTAACAGACAAATCCTGACACCTTTCAACGGTCAGCGTTCATCACTTTGACACAACAGATGGGGAGGAAACAATCCTATAGCTCAGTGGTTCTCAATCCTGGTCCTCGGGGCCCACAGCCCTGCTGGATTTCTTTCCTACCAGGTAGTTAATTGCATTCACCTGGTGTGCCAGGAGTAAATCAATCCCTGATGAGACAGCTGGAATAAAAACCAGCAGGTCTGTGGGCCCAGAGGACCAGGATTGAGAACCACTGCTATAGCTGATCATTGATGAAGGAGGGCATTAGGATATTGTTACTTAAACCTTGTTTCATTAGTCAGTGAACACGCCCTCCTCCACCTCTCCTCGGTACTTGGTGATATTCAGCTCCTACGTCCAATAGCATCCAGCTGCAGCCCCGGAGACAAGCCCCTGACGTGACACGCCTGTGGCGTGACAAACTTGATTTACAAACTTCTTATAGTTCAGCCATTGCCGTTTCATTTTTTATAAATCCTAAAATGATGCTGTATTGTTTAAATTCACAAAGATAGTGTATAGCTACAGTTTGGCTTTAGCTTGAAAAGAGAAGCCTTTTGCATCCCTCATACAAAAATGTAGATAAAATGACACAATAACCAAAACACATCAGCTTTTCATGTGTGATTACACTGATATATTACACATAATATAAGATCAAATTAAATGACTTTAGTGCTCCAGAAATCATTTACAGCCTCATGTATGCATTTGGCCCTTTTGCCCTGTCCCTCAGCATGATCTTTCAACACAGATAAAGATCTGTTTGAGCATCTTTGAAGTAAAAGCTCTTATTTTCCTTTTTTTTCTTGTGCTGTTTTACCCAATGTCCTGTTGCATGTGTAAAACTTCGCAAAAAGTCTTAAATTTGCAACAAATATATTTGAATCATTATTCATATTGAATCGAAAGAAACCAATATTATATCCAACTGTATTATAAAAAACAATGTTATTACACTTATATTGTCCCATCAACCAAGTTACTGTTGTCAACCCTGTTACTTGTAAATAATCTAAAATATATTGGTGCATTTGTATTGAATTTATGATTTGACCCAATGTTCTGTGTAAAACCAGTAGAGTGCTAAAGCCAATCTACAAATTGGGATGATTTTCCTCTATATTTATCATTTTTATTTAAAAATGAGCTGTTGAAGTGTAAATTGGGATTAGTTGGACGAATCGTTGTGAAATATAAAAATCTGTGCTGTATATACATAGATATAAAGATGTCCTTTAATCATTCTGAGTCTAGATAGCACAAATGAAATTTTAAACATCAACTTGGGAAAAAGGCCCTCTTTTGGTAGAATGACCCATGAACAGTTGGATGGTCAAACTCAGTAAAATTATCTTCTCAGTTACATTTTTGCCGAGGTCCCACTTTTTTTAGTCAGAAAATTAGATAGGCCTACATCTGTCCAAAATATTCCAGAGGATACACTGTCTATAGTGAAGAAAGAGATGATGAAGTTTCCACAACCTATTTATTGTAATCTTTCTAATATAATACATGCTTTACAGGGTAAATCCTGTGTAGTATCTTAAATGATACTTCCTTAACGTTACTATTAATATGTATTAGTAATTGAATACCCTCAAAGATTACCAGAACACTGTTGACAATGAAACAGAATGAAACTTATTCACATTTCTTATGAATCTGTTTCAGTACATTGATGTCCCCAACAAAATGGTGTTCCTACAGTCTTCCAGGTTTACTTAACATCTCCAGAGTTCCTTAATAGTGAGACAACCTTCCTGGGCTGAAGACAACGGCACATTCCTTTGGTTTTAGGAACAAATCATTCAAGGATTTCTGTGTATAATCATAGACCTTGCTCAGTAAGGGACTGACTGTTAGAACTCCATAACAATTCCAAACCAAGACTGATAGAAAATAGTTTTTTATTTTTGTTAAGGATATCTTTGTTATTCCATATAAAATAATGGTGGGGTGAAAACTTGTGGTTGTAGATTAGTAACCAAGCCAAAAGGGCCTGCTTATGAAAATCTGCCAAATTACCAGAGATTTTATCAACAGACAAGTTACATTTTAAAAGGAAACATCTGCAGTAATGTGTCCTTCAAATCACTTTCATCATTCTACAATTTTATATCAAACCAAAAAAATGTATATAGTATAAGTATGTTGTTCATACTTCAGTTGTTTGTACTTCCTACTTCCATCACGCCAGGGACGTTACTGTCATCCCACAGGCGTGTCACGTCAGGGACTGGACCCTATTTCCTAGGTCAGGCGAGAGGACACTTGCAGAGCAGGGGGCGGAGACTAGGAGGGCAGAAACTGGGAGGGCGGAGTCTGGAGGATCTGAAACAGAACATACTTGCCCTTAAGCAGGCCTAATAATGAATAATTATTAACAGGTGCATTAGTGCCTCATAGGTGGAAGGGGGGTGGGGGGGTATTTGCAGCAAATACACACATTTTTCTCGATACAGTTTACACTTTAATTTGTGTGTTTAAACCATGAAGAAGTGACTCTAGGTCAGGACTGAAACTGGACTCTCTCTCTCTCCAGAGTCTGTGAGGCTGGTGAATGGGACTGGTCTGTGCTCAGGCAGAGTGGAGGTGAAGTCTAACCAGTCCTGGTCCTCAGTGTGTGAAGCTGACTTTGACCAGCAGGATGCACAGGTGGTCTGTAGGGAGCTTGGCTGTGGGGCTCCTTCAGTCCTCCAGGGGGCGCTCTATGGAGAAGTGGAGGCTCCACTGTGGACCAAAGAGTTCCAGTGTGAAGGCAATGAGTCTCTTCTCCTGGACTGTGGAACCTCAGGCTCAGATAGAAACACCTGCTCACCTGGCAAAGCTGTTGGACTCACCTGCTCAGGTAGAAGAGAGACTGTAGCTTTGATTTAGCTTGATTTCTTTTCAAATGAAAGTAACATTTCTTCTTTTACTATTTACATTTTTGTCTCTGTTCAGAGCCTGATGATGTCAGGTTGGTGGGAGGAGCCAGTCGCTGTGCTGGTAGACTGGAGATGAAACATCGGGGAGACTGGAAACCAGTGGATGGCTTATACTGGAACCTGAAGTCAGCAGCTGTAGTGTGTAGACAGCTGGACTGTGGATGTAATGTTTCAACAGAAAGAAATCAAAATGGTTCTACAGAACAAACTGTATGGTGGATTACAGGTCACTGTGATGGATCTGAGTCTGCACTGAGGGAGTGTGGAACAGTGTGGGGTTCAATCACCATCTCTTCCAGTCTGGAGGTGATCTGCTCAGGTAACAATGAACAATGACGTCACATTTCCTCAACTGCTTTCACTCTGATCATTGATGAAGAAGGGCATTAGGATATTGTTAACATGTATTCCCAAGTCTTTGTCATCTCCCTCTACGTTTGTAGATCTGCTGGTTCAGCCAATCATCTTCCTTTGGGTTCACAGGTCTGCTGGTTCAGCCAATCATCTCCCTCTCTCCCTCCATGGACGGGGTCTCTGTGGCCCAGCAGCAGGGGCTTCACGTGTCCAAGGGCTCCACCTTCACCATCAGCTGCTCCATCCAGCCACAGTACCCAGGAGGCTCCTTCCACCTCACCTTCACTGGCTCCAACACAACATACAACATCCAGCCAGCTGTCAATCACTCCGCACACTTCCTGTTTCCTGCTGCAGACTACGCCCACCAAGGGCACTACAGCTGTGTTTATCACATCTATGTTTTCTCCCATAACTTCTCCTCTGAGAGCCTGGCCCTCTCTCTCACTGTCTCAGGTAACCTGAAGGACAAACGCTGTTCACAATCCACTTTATCGTTTCAAAAAGACATGGGTGTTAATGACAGACTAAACAGGCTTTACTTCATTCCTGAAAACTGACTTTCTGTAGGTGTGGTTTTGTCCAACATCAATTTACTCATATTGTCTAAGAACTGAACCAAACAGGGATGTTAAATTGCCTTAATTTAGTGGTTTTAAAGTCTTTACTGCAACTTTAACTATCTTTAATGGGAGCTGTTCAACTCATGATGTTAGGTGATCTGATGTTGTGATTCAGTTTCAGCCTCTCTGACAGAGCTCATCATCATACCAGTTGTAGTGCTGCTGATCATGGTGTTGTCTTACACTGCCATCTATTTCTACTGCAAGGTATGTACACATCTTTATTCACTACAGGATTGGGTTAAATGATGTGGTTGGACTGTATATTTTTACCTAGAAGAGAGTCAGAGAGAGATCCAGTAAGGGATTGTTGCTGCCATGTCTCTCCAGGCCACCAGGGGGCAGAAGCCACGAAGAGTGGAGAAAATTGAGCTGGAGTACTATAACCTTGGAGGTTCCAGTGCTGAAGGTGGGCCGGGTGAAGAGGCAGGAGCCCAGGGAACAGAGTAGGATCTCCAAGGAGCTCACCTCATCCAGATGGATGGCTCCGCTATCACACGACTGTCCATCACCTTAGTCAAGGATTTGACAGTTGTTCCCTTTAAAGTCAGACTGAAATCAAAGCAGTAAAAACATTATTATTATTATTATTATTACTATTATTATTGGATAGGAAGTCAGAACATTTTGCTGTGATAGATGTTCCCAAAACTCTCATTGTTTGTGAAAACAAAGTGCGCCCCCTGTCTGTCATGTGGTAATGCAGGTATGGAAAGTGTCCATACAGGTCAGTGCTGTAACATCATGCAGCATCAAATGAATTTTGATGAGCCTTTAGAGTGTAGGAAATATAGAAATTAACCAAAATATACTTGACACAAATATTGATGAAACCTTTGTGTCCGTGTTTAAAACAAATATGGTATAAATAATGGGAATCCGAATCTTATTTCAGTCTGACTTTATTACTGTATCAGTTTATCATAATATGTACAATTCCAGTGGTATTGTAAGACCAGTGAGGTGTGGAAGAGGTTGAGAAAGCCTTCAGGGATTGAAGAAGGAAAGAGACACAAGAGTTAGAGTCACCCATTTACATTCATCAGGATACAATTCTGAAGATGTTGGACACAAAATGTGTGAAATAATCATCAATGTAAAGAAACCAGCCAGTGAGACCGATAGTGGAAATGAGGAACAAAACATTTCCAGTGGTATTTCACCTTGGTAGACCATCTGTAAGTAGATGAAGGCTGGACTACTGGGGATCCAGAGTCAGCAGCAGCATCCAGGCCTTTGTATACAGCCTGCATTCACTGGTCTGGGTGGAGAGAAAATCCATGCACATCCTGATGAAATTATTGTTCCTGTGTACATGCTCAAATGTTTCATTAGGTCATTTTGCCTGGTTTAACTATTGTTCCTATATGATGTGTAGGTTGGCAGCCCATGGCTGCAGGGCTAGTAGAGACACTGAAACAAGACCAGCAGCCTGTTGCACCAGTGAAAATTCAAACATATGCTAGTTTGAACAGAAATTCACATATTACTAATATTGGAACAGTTGTGCCAATACAAATAATTCCAATGTAGACATGAAGTCCAACTCAAAAGTCACACCGACCCCCCTACTGGGTGGAAAGTCCTTTGTAAAATATTGTTGGCATGGAGCATCGATTTGATAGATGGGAAACTGGCTGGAAAACCTGGAGGAACAAATACAGCACGGCAACATGAAATCAGATCACTGAACTGATGAAGAACCAAACTACAAATGTAGCTAGCTTACAATTAAATAAATGATCTTTTCCACCCCATTAGCGACTGGGGGAATTTCATTAGGCCTAACTATATAACTATGTACATGTAGTTGAATGCATAGATGTCTGTGGTTGTAGTGGGCGCAAATGAATCCCAATCTTTGTACTGGATAACATACTTATTTGATATTGTTTGGTAATGTTCATTTGGCTAGGTTTATCCTCTTGTTCTCTCACTATCATGTAGGTTAATTCATATTATTTCAGGTTACCATTAATTGGGGCAGGAGAAATAGATTTTTCCTCTTATGTTATTGAAATCATCACAGCCAACGTTTTGGTTAGTGGTCCCTTTATGATCTAGTAGTTGAGATGTACTTTAAGTCTCCCATGGTGCAACTGAACAAAGACACGGCTTTAGTGTGAAACGAACTAGTTTCCATGTAATATTTAGTGTCGACTTCACAGCCTGACTTATGATTAAACACAACAGGCTGCAGGCTTTTACTTCTTCTATTGCTTCTTAAATGCTTCCGCCGTTTCTCCTCAAAACTAAACTAAAGCTGGCCCTTTATATTCAAACCAGGCAATTGGGGGGGTGTTGGAAGCCATTTATAGTAAATTGTGGGCATGGTCAGAAGGCTCGTGCACGTGCGCAAAATTTCAGGATGATTGAGACGTATGAGGAAAAAACACGTGGGAACAGACGTACGTAGGGTTTCATACAATCTGACGAAAAGACTGCGTATGCATGTTTCCTGTTTTGTGCGTACACAGATTTCTACACCTAAATATACAGAGTTTTATACATTTGGCCCCAAGTCATGTAAAGTCACTCCAAGACAGTGTCATGTCAACAGCTGATGGAAAAAGTAATTGAGTGAGTATTTATCGTTTGGTGCCCTACTATATGGTTAGAATATGTTTCTTTCTCCATTCTTAAGTTTTAATTGTCACATCTGTCCTAACAAGACAATATATAGTAATTAAACTAAAATATAAATCAACAAATCAGAGCAAAGTTAAGTGAGTAATGTTCAGGCTCTTCTCTAGCGAAATACGGTTGCGTCACTCTTGTTTCTTCTCTGCACTTTCGTAGCGCATGTTTTTGCTACCGATCAGCAACAGGGGTGAAACCTAGCACACTGCTGGCGAGATCAGCGGAACCCAGGCGTAGCACGAATCACGCGCACCTTTCTATCAGTCATTCGGAGGGTGGCCAAGTCCGACCGAAAAGGTAGCATGGTGTGGTACTACTTTTCACCAGTGGAAAAAAAACTATAGCCCGGTGCACTATTTGTGACAAGAATGTACCACACAGCAGCAACCCTAGCAAGTTGTTTAAACACTTGAAAATACATCCCGAAAGTTACAAGGAAGTGGAGTGACAAGAAGATGCCCAGAAAACCAAGTCACCTGCACCGCCCAGTGTCAGACAGGAGACGTTGCAGGTAGCCCCGTTATTCAGTCTCCTGTTGAGACTTTTTGGTCAAGTTAAACATTTTGCCAGTTATCACTGATATGAAACGTACAGCCGTTTGTTAATGTAGTAATAGACTACTGTAATTATATTTTTTACTGTATGAATGAGGCAAAAGTACAACCAACCAGTTACTGGTTGACTATACATGCACTTTCATTTGAAAAAGATCAGAGAGGAGAGTTTCAGGACTCCCTCCAGTTTCAGTCAAGAACTGCTGTACTAGCTCAAATGCTATTTCCCCATACTTAAAACATGTAAGGACAAATAAATAGCGGACAGTCAACCTTTTGTCTTGTACTCTTCATGTGATCAAAAATTGCGTGAGTCCACAGCAAAAAGAAGTGTTCCATTGTCTGAATACATTTCCCACTGATCATATGGTGTACATAAGACCACAGTTCACAGGCGTGAAAAACAGTTGTTTTAATGTTAACTCAGTTACAAGTGCAGCTTTGATCAAGTCCCATTTTTTTTTAAACAGCCACAATTTGCAATTTGGATTTGTAATGCCATTCTGTCAAACAATTTCAGTCAAACACCGACAGAAAATCCTTGCCATGTACTGTCGTCACATTCAAATGGAGGATTTTAATAGACGTTTTGCAGATCTGGAAATCCAGCTGTATGCTTTAATTCAAAATTTCAATGTACAGAGGATTCCCTTTCCAATTCTCCTTTGGTTTTCAGGAAAACAAGAATGTCTATTAAGCTACTTAGGGGGGAGTATACAGCACAAGTTGCAGCATCAACTAAATGGACAGTGATTCTGGGGGAAGGGGGGGAAACGTGTAGCCCCCTAATAACAGGCACAGTTCCACAACTCCTCACACAACACGTGAGGTTAAACTAAGTGATCATGCCCACTAAAAAAAAAATTAGGTCCACTGATTGGAGCCAACAAGATCTCGTCAAAAATCGACAAGATCTCATCGGCTCCAATCAAACATCGTTGCGGAAAGTTGGTAACCTCCCACATTTGTTAGTAAGGTAAAATTAACCAGAACCACTCTGCAGCCATTTCTGATTGCTGCAGAGTGGTTGCACTTTCAACTTCAGTTCCATGCCTGTGCTACCCGTGTTGGAGATAGCCGAGTGTGTCGGGGGAAAAGACTAACAAATAACATCTCAGTAACTTCTGCGAGCAGCTACAAAACTAAAACTACTGATATGAAAGGGAAAGTATGGACAAATGTTCACCTTGATGCCAGATCGTCCACTTGTGGGCATATTCCACTTTCCATAGGCCACTTTATTCCAGATTCATTTCATGCGCGTGTTCTCGAAATAATATAGTAATGTACAAATCCACAATCTCCTAGATACTGCTGCAACACATACAACCAGGCCAAAGAGCAGAAAAAATGTTAAATCCTAACACAAAACATAAAAAGCCTAAAAATTTCACACCCTGTCAAATTCCCATTTAAGCATGTAAAAGTAATAAAACACAAGTGAGGCTACAATAACCTCACCCTAAATAAAGACTAGAATTAATTAAATAAGGAGGTACAATTCTTATGTTCAGCCTTTACCAATCCCATGGATGACTGACAGTGTCGTGACAAATCCGCCAGGTATCTCTGAAGGGTCTCGTGAGAATTTACCAATTTTATGTAGCATGTGTTCACCATTTTCAGAATAAAGGCCCAGCCACCCGCCCTCCCGTTTAGAACAAGGGAAATCCACATTTGTAACTGTTTCTGCCCAGCTGAGGATCCGTCGTCGGTAAAACTCACCCGCCAAGGCATCATTTCCCGCAACTGAAGTCTGCCCTCCCTCCCTCCCGCCCGTGTGTCCTCCCTCTGACCCCCCACCCCGCTCTTCCCTCTTTTGCCTTCACTGTACGGCCTGTTCGTTGGCTGTGCTGCCCGAGTCTTGGGGCTTCATGACGTCAGGGAGCTCCGGGGGGCTGGAGAAGGGCTCGATCCTCAGCTGCTCAAATGAATCATCTGAGGGAGCGACAAAGACGCAGAGTGACAACAGGGACGGGGGAAGCAGTCTGAGCGCACAACATGAGGAACGGAAAGTAAATGAGATCAGGTGGACTAGGAACAAGGAGGAGCTTAGATTTGCTGAATCACTAATCTTTTCAATCACTTCTTAAAACTCACTTTTGTAGACTTATGTTTTATCGATCACTAAAATGAGCCATTTAAAAAAAAGATTAAGGAACTGAAATAAAAACTGTTTCAATTTAGTTAGGTTTTCCCCACGTTCATCTTTCCTTCCAATAATAAGTACAACAGAACTTCTGCACACTTGAATCTACCAAAGACAGATGTGTGGGAGAGGACTAAGAGTCCACAACTGAAAGAAAGAGGCTCCCGCACACCCTTTAATTTGAAATAGGTTTTATTTGGAACGTTTTGGTACAAACGTAACAAAGGTTTTTGTAATGAAACGTTCCCAATAAAACCAAGATGAGTGTGTGCGGGAGCCTCTTCCTTTCAACCTCCAAAATTAATCATAAATAACCAGAGAGAACCACCAAGAATCTTGGGAACAAATACTATGACTATAACACTTATTAAAAAGTGTTTATATACAGTTTGTGATTCAAGAGTGACCTATTCTTACCACTCAGACGGAAAGCTAATCCAACAGTGGCTGGTGCCTGGGGTCTGGCTGTCTGATTTGTGAACCCAGAGTCTCCAAGTGTTTTACTATCATTCAGCAGCAGGTCATCCTGGTGAAGAAGAAAATGAACAGTAGGTACTTGGTTAGGGTGGAGCCACTTGTTCATTCATGTGCTCTGGTTGACGTCATTCAGCCCTTGCAGAGTTTTTCATGCCGTTTGTAGAGGTTTAGGTGATCAGGTTACCAGTTAGGTGAGTTTTGTGCGATGGGTGAAAATTCACCAAGATTACACAACAACCATTACCGAGTAGGGGGATTTACAAATGAGTTGGGATGGCAGATATGCCAAAAGCAAGTTGAAAGTGTTCCTTAAAAATTTTAACACAGTTTCCCCTCCTTGGTCACAGTGATCAAAGAGACAGGAATTGGATATGGATTCTGAGAGTGCTCTTAACCTACATGGATGCTTTAGATCAACAGATGGGCATGAAAAAAGCTGTCAGCTATAAGCACGTGGTCCATTAACTGGTCATTTCACTACTTAGGGCAGTTTCAATATGCACTCTAGGAGAATACTATACAGTATTTAGACAAATCCACAACTGCAGCACAATTTTGTCAATAACTGTTTTTGTTGTTGATAAATGCCATTTAGGAGATCAAGGTAGAGCTCTTAAACTATTAGAGCCATTTACAAATTAATGTGAATACCATTTGGCATTTTGAATATTCCAACATCATGGGAATTCTTATTAGAAATATGTTACAGGCCATCATACCTTATAAAGCCTCTGATCTTCCGGTGCCCTCTTTAGGATCCCTTCCACAATGCGCTTCAGCTCGTAGACTGTGGTGGACTCTTTGGCATCTGTGAAGATGGTCGTCTTATGACGTCGGATCATCAGAAACACATCCTGAAGTGAGATTAAGGTAGTACTCAAAGTTAGGCAAGTTGAAATACGACAGATTTCCTGCTTTCCAGAATATTCCAATGTTGAATATTCCACATTGTGATTTTGGACTGTTTCATCCAAAGCTAGTAAATGAGAGCCAACACTACAGTTTGTGATGTAACTAAGAAATATTTCCTGGACCTTTTCCAATGTAGATGGAGACTTATTTTGTATTCAGGATGAATTTGAGTGGAAATGGACATTTTCTGTTTCAAAAGCACTGGGGTATCCTGGTGACTCCATTGACTGCAACATCCTGGGCTTAAATCTGGACTAGGGCCCTTTCCTGTCTCTCTTTAATGTCTCTATCCAATAAAGGCGCCCTCCAATGGAATATAGCTCATTTTGCGTGTAAAATCTCCTATGAATTCATAGTCTACCTATTACTGGTTGTCAGTGGTCACAGATTAGAATCTCGGTCTGTGGCTTCGCAAATTGCAAAATGAAAGCCTGAGCACTCCCTTTAAACCAATTTCTTGTTACATTTCACTAATTAAGAGAGATGCACACTTTAAACAACCAATGATACTGTATAGTACCAAGCTGACAGCTGTGAAATCACCACATTCTCTGGAGAAGGTACTAAAGGTCTCGTTGTACAAATAGAGATCAAACCTGTATCATATCTTATGAATAAATGCAGCTACGGTTACATCAATGTGCAGTGATGACTACTCTTGGCAACAGTTAAGGTAGAAAGCAACCAACTGGTTACACAGGGTTCAAGTGTGTGACAACAGTAATGGTATTACATCACTGTTAAAACTTCCAATTATAACAGTTAAGTTTAGCTGATCAGACACTCTTCGTTTTTTCAACAATCGACAAACTATTTATACTTCAATTCTGCACCATCATGTCGTAATATCCTGGCCAGAGCCCCAATACCGGTCTCAGAATCGTGATGGCGAAGACTTTAGTGCAGCAGCTAACGTTAGCATCATGAGTAGCTAGCTGGAATAGACTGCAGCTAATGCTAGTCGTTTCAACAGCCATACTTAGCGACAGTAGTTACCCAACTAAGTTAACCAAGTAAACTGCAGGGGCCCTAATGTTAACTAATCAAGCACCAATGTTGTGTTTGTGTTGGAACCTCTATAATAGCTGGCCAAGTTAGTTGAAACGATAGCGTAGCCGACCTAGCTACTGGCAACTTTGACTCGTTAGCTTGGTACTAGTTGGCTACCTGGTCCAAAGCTAACTATGTTAGCTGGTCCGTGGTTAACCCAAAAGAAATAAATCGATTTCCAAGACGTTTGGTTTGTACCCTTCTCGGCTACCCTTGCTACCAATGTGTGTCTTGTTAGCTCCAACAACCTAGTCCAGCTAGCATTAGCTGGCATGTTGATGTTAACCAACGTCAGCTTGGGTTAGCTAAACAAAGACATCGGCGTCTCGATGATCGCTTATTGTGCCAAGCTAGCTTCAGCCACTGACATCACACTTTCAAACACAAGTAAAAGGTTCAACGACTGACTAAAGTAACGCTAGCCGGCGAGCCAATTGGTCAAGAAATGACGAGCTAATTGTCTTTTCCTCACTCACCATTTCTTGCGGTTGGTTGCACACAGCTACGCCTCCGCTGCTCTCCCACGCTGCACAGCGACAACAGCTGTCAGAGGATCCGGACCTGCACCGTCCACATCCACCGGTAGAGGGCAGAGTCTTTACCCAGCCGTTGCAAAGAGCCGTCACTGGTCGAACATTCATTGCAAATGTTTTGGTCTCTGTTTAAGGTTAGGGTTAAGCACGAGGTATACGATCCGTTTTTTAATTTAAAATTATGAAGAGTTTTTGCAGCTTGACCAGAAAGTAACAAGTGTCCAGAATGGCATATACGGTATATACGCTCCGACCAGTTTTAAATCAAGGCATTGATGGAAATGCTCCATAATCCCAGAAACAACTGACTAAACAAACAACTTAAAATGTGTCTTCCTGTAGTGGGATCAGATGTCCGGAGAGTATTCTGCTACCAGACAACCAAACCACAACAGTAACACCAAAGAACCACACATATTAAATGAAAAGGAATCATTTAAGTTAAAGAAATTGCACAACATAATAAAATAACACAACTCTCAAGAAAATACATTTTATTCTTCTCCTTAAACAATATAAACACTTGCACACCTACAATCTTAATTTGAACAGCATTTTAGACTACAGAGGTCTTTGGAAGTGATGCTGTGAAAGTTGGCTCCATCTCTTATGGTTTATACCAAGTACTCTCTTGGATCTTCATATATACTCTTGCATTAGAGATATAGTGCATATTGCATTTGTGATTTGTACATTTTGAAAGAATCTTAGCACACAAGTGAATTTGTATCTTACAAGTGGAAAACAAGTCTTGGATCAAGACTAAAAGTCTAAAAAAAACATCCTGCTTAACACCCTACATTGTTTTACACTTGAACATATTGCATGTCTCACGAAATAAACACAGTAGTAATTTAAAAAAAATAATTAAACAACTTTATTAACAACATTTTCATACCCCAAAATAAAATTAACAAACAAATAGGGACAGCAGTAGCCTTATGGTTGCCTGTTCAAATGGCTGGACCGTCTGGGGTACATCTGGAAGAGGAGCACTGGCTTCCACTCTCAATAATTACCATCGAGGTGCAGCAATGAGCTCGAGTTAAAAAAAACATACATCATGATGTAAACCATGGCAATACTGTATCCAGCAGGTCAATAGGGCTTGAGTCCAAACTGACCACATTTTAAAAGTCTTGGTCATGACTGGGACTGTACTAAACCTGGTTTTAGTTTGTCACAGACTCTGCTGAAGTGGTCTTGACTTCCCCTGTGGTACCAAATGCAGGCTGCTCCTCATTCACAACCCATCTTTTACAAATATATACGGAGACACTCTATCATCATAGTACAATACACAGTATTACACAAAAATGAGCTTCCAATGAATTGATGGAGAAAATAAATCCTAAATCCTAAATACATTTTGGACAATAGAGGACAACAACTTGAGTCCTTGGGCGTGGAGAGGACGCTGTGTAAGTTCGCTCCTTCACCTGCAACAACAGAGTGTCCAGTCAACACTGTCCGCTTGATGGTCACAACTGCCCTATTCACGGCTTCCACCACGGCCCTGATGAAAGTTTCCGTGACTTTTCCATGACTATCCATAACTAAGTCAGAGAGCTTCCATGACCTAAGATGTTATTTCTTCTTGATTTATTAATGTTGTTTTTCTAAAGGGATGAACAGTCTGGTTTCCACTACCGTTGGGCTGAAAACCATCTAATGTGTGAAACAAGTTGTAAAATACACTCTGGTATATTATGTTAAAATGACCCATTTGTAAATTCCCTGACTTCCCCAGAAAATGTAGCAAATTCCCTGACTGTTCCTGTCTGGGGGAAAAAAATCCATGATATTTGAGAAATTCCATAACCAGTGAGAATCCTGCCTATTATACAAATGTATGTATATACATACAATTCAAATTACTCACCAAATACATCGCAAATATCTACTGGACCACAAAAGCGCTCTCCCGGATCCTGGAGTAAGTGTACTGTGGGACAGAGTGATGAGAAGAAAAGGGTCATTTTATATGAAAACAAACTTCTTTTTTTAATTTTCAAAACAAAAAACAATGTTACATTTATGTCCAATGAAACACTTACAGTTATTTCTCTGGGGTTTTTGACTGGCTGTAGTCCCTTACAGCAGAGCATTGAGAAAGGCCTCTCTTTAGTCTTTGAATGCTCTTTGAAGCACAGACTGAAAACCTTGGCGGGGAGGTAGACGTCCCAGTCGGCTGCATGCTCCACTATTATGTCCCTTACCATCCTGTTGGGAGGCATCGGTGAGAGAAACGGTGGTATTCACATGCAAGACAAAAATTCCAGATTTAGGAGACAGTTTCATTACCGTAAACAAACGAGACCACCGTTGAGAAGACTGGCAGCCTCTACACAGTAGGGCGCTGTTCTTCCTACCACCTGCGTGAGATAGAGGCTACCAGTCGTCTCCACCATGGTCTCATTTAATTACACCAAGGTATCACCATTCATTTGACAGTGACACATTTGACAGTTACACGTAGCACCTTTAAGAACCAAACTGTCATGTTTCACAAAGTACTAAAATCAGAGACCTGTCAATCAGGCGCTGTGTGATCAAATCCACGGTCCCTGTCTGCTGATGATGGACGACAAGACAGGCGTTGATCTTCAGCTGAACTTTCAATTCTCTGTTGATCTAGCATATGGATGTATTCACATAGGTATATTCATGTGAGATATTGGCCACTTTGGAGTCAATATTAAAACAACGCATTATTGCAAAGGATATGAGAAATTCAGTTTGGCAAGTGCTCACTTTTCTGACAATGTCACGAGGCAGTCGGGACAGGATTCTCAGGGGGAAGCCAAAGTGCGAGATGATGTCCATGATATGTTTTGCAACTTGTGACGAGAGGCACAGCTGCATAGGCAGGGCTTCCACCCACTTGGAGTAGTAGTCCGTCACCGTCAAAATGTATTTGTGTCCATTCAGCGTTCGGGGCAAAGGTCCTCTGATATCCAGACCAAGCCACTGCCAAGGCTCGTTCACCTGAGGTATTTCATAATGTAGAAATACAATAATAATCATCTTAATTGCTTCTGTACTTAGTATAGGTCTGTTGCACCATATTGAGGTAATCATGCTGCAGAGCAAAGTTAAATGACTGCTCAGTTTGTAACAGACCTACCTCTATTAACCTTTCAGGATCATCACACTTTACCTGTTAAAATTACAGAACAGCATTTCATTGAACACCTAAAAATATGAGAACCATATAGTATAAACTATTATACAGCAACTGTTACACAAGTTAAACTATTATATTATTATAGTTTACAATCATGCTGCTACTTACATTGACATTATCATCTGGAGTCCATTGAATATCCTGTTGATGCATGTAGTAAATTACACAGAGACAAATGCACAATTTGACTGTAAATGTAAAAAAGCAACGCATCAGACAAAATGGTAAATATCATGTGTAAAAAATAATAATAATAAATCACACGAGCCCTGCAGTCATTTACCTGTGGTATACAGTAATCTCCATGGAAGAAATACGGAAATGAGTCAATCTTCGCCAGTGCTTCATCCATTAGGATGGTCCATCTGCCAAACTTCTCTGGGCCTCTGATCATAAAACCAGAGAACAACACATTACTGAGGCAAAAACCCAGATGACTGTAAATCTAACACAAGCGTTATGAATTTAGGCTTATGTTGCTTCTAAGGCCGTGGTTACACCTGTCGTTTCATGCGATCTCGGTAATCGGAATCTGCTAATCGGAACACACAAGTGGTGCGTCTACACTTGACAGTTAAATGCGAGCTCTTTGGCCAGATATGTGTTCGGATTTCTGGTTCCCGCGCAGTATTTAAATAACCATAACAACAATCCCTGAAAATGGTGCTGGGTGTGCGGAAGATTATGCTCCTTTACTTTATGTTAAGAATTGTGTGTAGGTAGGGCCCGTACAAGGCGTTTGCTATTGAGGAGACAACAGCAGCGGCGCGAAACTGTCCAGTCGAGTCAGCCCACAAAGCAAGTAAATATTTTGTTTCGGTATTCGTCCAGGCCCTGCTATTGTTCTCGTCATCCATGGCTTTTCCTCCCGGTAAATAACAATTTGCGGTAGAACTGGAGGGAAATGGGCGTGATTTGATGACGTGTCCCCGCTGTATGCGTTTTGAGGTGCCTGATTGCGTCTAGACTATTCAGAGTTCCGAACACAAAGCGAGCTCGTCCACCTCGCGAGGTGGCCTGGCTGATCCGAACACAATGCGAGCACAAAGCGACCTCTGTGCGTCTACTTCACTTCATGCAGGCTGGCGTGATCGGATGACCGAGATCGCATTGAAAAGACAGGTGTAACCACGGCCTAATGGAGACAATCACACTAATGCTGGTGAATGTATCTAATATCATTGCAACCCCCTTTGTCTGTTAGCATATCATGAAGCTACTGACCACCAAGAGAGACAAGATTAAAGTCTCATAAAGGAAAATGTTACTATTTACAACCACCTCAAGCACAACTGGACTTCATGTCCCTTAACAATTCATTTTGTGGTCTTCCCTTTTCTTTTCTGTTAATAGTTTCAGGACTAACATTATATATGCTAAATCAGAAAGAGTTTGGTTTCCAGCTTTTCTTCTTTATTATGTTTTTTTTTAATTGGTCAAATTCAATTCCAGGCAGCATTAAAAAAAAGCTCTTACATCTGGCTTTCTGAAACACAGATACCCTGTCGGGTGAGCAGGCAGTGGAGGTCAATAATGCACCAGGGGTTTCATCTGGTTGAATGAAGAGGCTTGGAAGAGGCTACAAGTTACTCACCCAACAGACTCCTCCTTTTCCTGGCTGGGATCTTGGTTCTGGAGGGACGGCTTTGCTGTTGTAGGAGCCTTTATTGGTGGAGAATGAGCTGGATTTGTTTTAGAGGCTCCAGAAGTGGACGGCTATGTTCAGAATACAGGGGAATAAACACGTTTTGGTTATCACTGTGGTTACGACCAACCATACCGACGACCCCACACACACCTACACATACAACAGTCACTCCAAGAAGTAAAATACCACCTGTAAAATAATAGTACATGCATATAAATGTTCCAAAAGGCTCCAAAACCTGGCAGTGCTGAACCAAACAGCTTGAATAAAGATCAAGACCATACATTATTTTCAGCAATGTTAAATCTAATGAAGCCCTGTTTGGGCAAAACATTGTTTTTATTACTTTGGGTGAAATAGATCAACAGGTTAATCAAATCAGACCACAAACAATCACTGATGAATTATAACAATACAATGAGAACAACTTAATACATTTCCTTACCTTGAATCTCTTACTTCTTGGGTTGATGACGACCTACATCAGAGAGAGAAAATCGGAGTGACATTAGCTGCCGTGATGCTGCGCAAGACTGCCTTACTTGAGAGAAATGTCCAGATCCCCCCCAGCCTGTTACAGAGAGGGCTTAAGATTTTACTGCCAATTTCTCGAAAAAACACTTGTAGAAACGCAGACGGACTGACAGCAGTCTTGGTTAGAGGCCTCTTAATAACACAAGCTGCCCTACAACCCCTGCCTGTCGAAGGGGCTGCTGATGTTTTACTTTCAAAATACCTTCTTTTTGTCCATGTGTTCGGGGAACGAGAATATGGTGGGGACCGCATCGTCTCTAAGCTTTAGGAATTTGCCAGTTCTGTCTATGTAGCGCTCCTCAAAGTGATTCACGCACAGGACAGAGAAACGAGAGGGAGTCCAGTCCTTCCACTTCATATTGAAGAGCCATTTCTTGAGTTTTTGACGATTGTACAGTGGAAACCTGTAGCCAAGACACAAAGATTACAACAATTTGCTTATTGGCGAACATATACATCTTGTAATTGGTTCACACAACTTACTACCACCAACCATCCTGTATTTTGATGGAAGAAGATGGTGAGAATAACAGAACAACATATTTGAGTTGAGAGTTGGGTTTTACTGAAATAAGAGTTGCTTACTGTATAAGATGTATGCCAAATTGCAGAGTGGATCCGAACAATTAGTAAAAGGTCTTCAGTGCGTCATTACCACATCAACTACTGTGACAAAAGTAATGAACAGCCTACCTGGATCTAAGTCCAATTCATCTTACCACCAGGTTTTATGTAAGGCGGGGAATGCACTTATTACACTACCCCCTACTATATTAGCTATCATTTTATTAAATATTTCATAAGACATACACTGCAGTACGTTCAACATGATTTTAGCCCCCTACCCTGCCTACTATTTATTCTGTCTCTCAAAAAGTGACTGTCTTAGAAAGAAGCAAAATGCCTGGTTAACTGACTTTCATTTGCATTTGTCTGCTAACGCTAGATAGCTTGGGCTTTGGGGATTAGCTAGAAATGAATGGGACAGATAACAATAACTCCTCCGGTGTGGAAGGGGACTGCATTAGCTAGACTGTTTATGGAGACTGGCTTATCCATCCTTTTCTTTCACTCATCTAACGACTGAGATGTACTGAGCTGGACAACGTAGCCAGCTAACGGTTATATCTAGGCTACGCTAACGTTAGATCTTTAGTTAACTGTTAGGTCTGTCAGGCTTAAGGCTAACTATCCTTATTCCCAGTGTTAACTTGTTCGCAAACTTGCTACGAATGCCCTGGCCTTAGCCAGTTTCAGTTAGGAATATAAAATACTCACTTAAAGAATTTCACATCAGATTGGTTCGAATTTTCGCAGTTAAATGCACTACATTTAAATCTGCCCATTTGATATAAAGTATTACTAACTGCGAAACAAAAACAAAATGTTGCTGTTTAGGTTGTTTGCGCGACGAGTGTCAAGTCTGCAGGAAGAAGAATATAATTTCCGGTCACAGCTTTCAAAATAAAACCCTCATTACACGTGTAACGCATTGAGTAAAGTAGCGATGTAAAAATACAATAATATCTACATAGGATTCCGTAGTACATGAAAATATAATCGTTTATTTTCCAATAAGTATTTGGTATTTGGTTATTCTTTTTTATTGAAAGATGACACATTTCCGCAAATCTCGCAAAATCGTCTGTTCTGCGGTGTTAGTCTGGCTAACTTGAGCATGCTTGATGCAGCGGAATGACCAACGGATGTTATTGTTTTTCTTTCTTCCTCATGGTAAATTGGGTTAACCACTCCCAACAGCGCCCCCCCGAGGATGAGAGACACAATTCAAGCACTGCAGCTGGCAATTCAATGTGTTCCAATCAATCAACAAGTCAATCAAAACTTTATTTTATTGTATGACTCATTTATGCACAGGGAAGTGAAAAAGTCAAAGGAAAAAGCAGATGAAAAAAAGTGTCATTTGAATTGATGACATTTGCTCACTGCCCCTACACACCCACCACTACTTTTAATTTACCTAATAAAAGAAACCACTATAGTACTCCTACAGTAAGTAGTGAGTTTATAGTGACCTTAAATCTCATGGTATTTTTATCTCCTATGATATCACTATGATATACTTATAGTTTTGCTGTGACATTTGTATAGTACCCTTCCAAAATGTATTACATTTAGTATGGTTCTTTTTCATTGAGTTTTGTACAAAAAATGAATTACACAAAATTACTACGGCTGTAATGGGAGAATATTAAAACATTAAGTGATGTGAAACACAACAATCAGTGAGAAAATGGGTCCAGATATCCGACCCCTCAATTGCTCTTTGTTTTCCACTCGACCCTCCACTCATCCCAGTCCAGTAGAGTTCGATGTATCTGCCACCCAGCCGCTTCCACACCTGCAGGTTAATAGCAGAAACATTCTATCAGTAAAAACACATAAGATATAGTTGGTTTGTAAGTTAAACAGTTTTGTGCCTGCTTACCCTTTAGAAATGGATTGAAAATTTGGTCCATACGTTTGTGGCTATCATACACCATTTCCCAGTGATCTTTCAAAAAGAATAACAACAGTGTGACTGACTGTAAAATCTAAGAAGCTTTATAAATGTTATGGAAGAAAATAAATTAGAGGTAAAGACTCACTTTTGCTCTTTTGGGTCTTGGGATGTAATGCGCTGCTGAGAAAAGTAGCTTGGCACACCGCTCTGATTTCATCACACACAGACGCTTTTGGGCCCAAGCAAACACACACACAGCCTGAGAGGAAGACAACACAGTTAAAAAAAAATAGTGCAATGTGGGCAACTTCAAGTTTTTGTTTTTTTATATGGCGCTGAAACAAATTGTTGTTCTGGAGACTTAAAAAGGGGAAGCAGACATCATAGGCCAACATACCATTTTTCACTCCTAAGAGGTAAGGCGTGTTGTTGTTCTTCAAAGCCAATTTAAGTTCCTCTGGGCTAGAAAATGAGTGGAGTTATTATCAAATTGGGTTGATCTTTTACTGTGTGTCCATATTTACTGTTGGAACAAAAACTGCACTTGAAATTACCTTTGTACAACTTCCTCTAGCCTCACTCCAAGTTTGATTGGCACTGTTTTCCCAAACTCTGTAAGAAACAGAAGTGTTAATGACGGTAAAAGAAATGATAAAATATAACCGTGTCTTATACCTAGAATGAAAAAAGAAAAAGTGAACTCATGATTCTCACCCAAGAAAACCGGTTCTCTCTGGTTGGCCTCTAGAGGACTGAGGATCCGTCCATCTCTCAGGTACTGGTGCAGCACAATTGAAAGCCGCGCTTCACTGAAGGTGTCCATTACAACCGAACGCACTGCTTTGTAGTTGGCAAAGAGGTGGAGAATGGTGAAGAGGAAGAAGAGGCTGAGGGTCAGGCTGATGGGCAGAAACAGAGACATCAACCAAATGAGAGGACCTCAAAAAAGCAAAAACCTATTTGACTTATCGTGGTTAAAATTCTACCAACGTTTCCTCGTGGAAGCATCTTTTGATCATTCATATACGCTTCACACCCTAATACTCACTTACATTGGATTATCAGTGACCAGTGGAATAAGTATCAAACTGACCAGGAGTCCAGCCAGATTCACCAAAGTCTCCTACAAAGGACACAAGTGAGGATGAGACACTTCCTCTACACTTCCTCTACGACAACGATAACGAGAGTTATTATTATCACCACAGTAACTTTGATGGTACATACCAAAGTAAAATATTGTGGTATATACAATGGTAAATACCATGCCGTTAATATTTACTACTGTACTTTCCTTGGTATAATCAACATATAACAGGTACCTTGAAATCAACTATTGTGCTATAATAATTTACCATGGCGTTTTCTACAGGTTACCACAGTTCATCATGGTATGTTCCATAGTAAACTGTTATGAGAATAGTGGTCACACGTAAGATGACGTCTAAAAAGTACCTGGCTCCCATCTTTGGCGGAGACGTCTGCCATGTTGTCTCTGCGAGCCTGATGGACAGTCAGGGCAGCTCTGGTTGCTCCACCTGCAACTCCAACAACGGACTGGAAAGAGAAAAAAGAAAGACACCATCAATCCATCAATAAATACCAAGCATGAGTTCACTGAATAATTACTGAAATTTGGTTTACTTTGAATATCCCCGCAGCGCACACAATCAAGGTGAAGCAAGTGGGAAAGTTTGGAGCCAATATTTCCATCAGCATGGCGACGTCGTTGAGAACATCAGCAAAAAGCCTGGGAGGAAATACAGAGAAAGGATTTGGTACGACAAATAGTCCCGTGATGTTCAATGAACCAGCCAAGCCTCATACATTTCAATGCACAAATATTTGTTATACCTCCATTTTTTGGCTTCGGAGTCTAGTTTACTCCTAGAACAGAGACAGAGAAGACATTAATGATCATGACAAACAATTTCCATCAACAAATTAGACGAGCGCAACTACTAGCCTCACCCTTTTCGCCAGGCAAAGAGGATCCTTCCTAACATCCCGGTGCCGTCTACAGGGGAAAACGTTAGCTCACAAGTTAATCAGCCGTCCACCGGGTAAGGACACGAGTTTACACTTTACTTCTAAGGGCTCACCTCTTAATAACCAAGTGACTGTTGCAGCAGCTACTGTTGCCTCCTGGTTTCCAACACCAACGCCTTTAAGAGAGGCTTGAGTGGCGAGAGTCCCTGACAGAGAACTGGAGAAAGCCTGTAAGAAGAGTGGCAGATGAAGAGCTTCAGTGTGATGATGGTGATGATAGTGATGACGATGATAATGATCTCAATACTGAACACGGTCTACTTCTGTACCTGAACAGTATCCCAAAACTGATACTGCAGGTAATCATCACTGACGCTCTCTGGATACCCTTGTGGCAGGAAGACACTCTGGAATGAGACAGAATGAAACATGTAGAGAGACTTGTATGGGCAAAGGTGTAGGCCTATGTGTTGATCATGAACAGGTTATAACAGGTTATAACACTCACTTTGAAAAAGACAATAATAGAGTTCCCTCTTGAGCCACCGTCGGCCCCGTCTCGTTTTCTCTCCATCGCTCCATCCTTCGTAAGATATTTCCAGGACTCTCCAGAGCCATATTTCTCAGTTGCCAAAACCAGGGTTTTATCTTGCTCCATTCAGGCTAACTCCTGGAGGAAGAGTGAAATGGCTGCTATAACACGGATACTAACTAAAATAACTAGCGAAACAAGTCTGAAGTCCACTGGAATATTATTATTTGAACATATCAAACTGGAAGTTGCTGTACATACGTGTCCACACACACTCTTGTTTTTTCCTGTTGTACTTCCGTGTTTTGTAAGGCGTCATAAATTGAGGCTTTCCTATTGGTGGATTGGAAGCTTTAAGGCGGAGCTTCGGATAAAGCGCGCTCGATTTCGGTACAGGGTGACGTTTTGTCGTCTCTGAGATTCTTCTGTGGACGTACGGTGCTGCAGTGTGTGTGTGTGTGTGTGTGTGTGTGTGTGTGTCCCTATAGAAATATTATAGAAATGTTACGTTGGGAGGGAGGGGTCGTGGAGTATAGGAAAAGAGGCTTATAAACATAACCAGGGTGTTTTCCAGCGTGGGACCCTAATGGAGGAAATTCAGATCCTGGCCCACAAACCGTACATACAAGTCTACCTCATTTTAAAAATTCCAAAAGCATTGGCCATATTAAAATATTTTTTTAGCATGGAGTCAAAATTAAATATATGCATTACTTCTGTAAACTTGCAACCCCTAAACATCACCAGACTGTTATGTTATTTGCCATTCCCAGTATTTGAAGGGGATATTGTATTTTGTCAGAGGCTCACAATTTCAAGCAGAGACTTTGATTATTCAACTTATATGTTTTTGCATGATTTAAATTGGCTGTGAGTATGGGTATTCTTGTGGGGATGAATGACATTAGGACTTTTGAGTTTTTAATACTGGGCTGCATACAGTCCATTTTTTCTATTTGTTAATGCCTGTAAGTTTGCTTGGGTCGCTGCATCCAGATCGAAACCATCTCTTCATGTTTTTGTCCTCAACACAAGAAAGAAGAAGAAAGCAGCAGGCTCAGGGGTTGATGTTGGAGGTAGCGTTGTACAGCCGGATGGCTGTTGGAACAAAAGAGTGCTTGCATCGCTCCCTTGTGCACTTAGGTTGGATGAGACGGTGGCTGAAGGAGCTTCTCAGCCTGTCTCATCATAGAGGGGGTGGGATGGGTTCTCCAAGATGGACCTGATTTTATACATACATACATACCACAGCAAAGAAGAGTGCACTGGCCACCACAGTCTGGTAGAACATGTGGAGCAGCCTGTTGCACACATTGAATGATCTGAGCCTGCTCAGGAAGTACAGTCTGCTCTGACCTTTCCTGTGGAGGGCATCAATGTTGTCTGACCAGTCCAGTTTATTGTTGAGGTGCACCCCCAGGAACACATAGTTCAAGGCAATTTAATGAAGGCAAAGGAGTAAAGCAGTGCACAGACACCTGGCAGATAAGGGAGTACTTTCTATCGTAATTGGAACATTCTGCTCTAACTCCCTACGACTCGTCCTTCGCTCCCTGCAACTGCTTGTCCTTGACATTTCCAGCAAAACCATCTTTCATAACAATACAACAGTTGTATAAAACTTTCAGCGTATAAGCAGGAGAAAAGAGGAAACATACACTTATATGTACTTTATACTTTAAGCATATTATAAGCACACTTACATTATTATTATCCATAACACAGTGCCAGCAAATCATGTAATGGAAGACATTACTGGGGTGTTATTGCTATAATCAGAAATGTCATAAAATGAATCACAGCAGGAGATCCCAGTTTGCTGCAGCCTTTATATTTACCTGCAGGTACATAACGTTTTCAGCGCCTTGTGGGCTGTATGAAATAGAACGGTGCACAGTGGTGCCAGGGACGTCTCACAGGGCTTGTTTGACATATATATATTTATTTTTTTAACATAGTCTGTGAGTCATGTGGTTGCATCCTGGAGCCAGCATGATTAGACGTCCCTGCCTTGACTTCCCAGCGAGGGAAGATCCAGCAAGCCGGGCTCCGGCAGTGTGCACAGCGGGTGACGTCACCTTTGAAAAAATGTAGTCAGGTAGTCGTTGAGCGCTGAACCACAGAGGAGTACATATTTCTTATCTCCAGGTCAGAGATCAGAGGGATGGCAGGAGTCTAGAAACGGTGTGCACATTAAGTTGGGAACAACAAAAGGCTTTTGTGTTGAACCAGGAGAAGGAGGCGAGAGCAAATGATTCACCGTGCTGCAATTTACAACGATTGTTTCTGCTTTGATGAACTAAAAGAGTATCAGTTGTTGAGTGGAAGATTTACTCTTGCCATATAAGGAGGCAGCCGGGGTTAAGGTGTAGAAAACAAAGCAGTTTCACCTTAAGGCAAGGCAAGTTCTGACACACCTTCCCCAGGTCCGCTGGAATGTTGCCTGGAAAAGGAGAGAAGGAAGATCACACTCGTCTGTTGGACAAAGACTGGTGGAGGACAGAGGAAACCTAACCAGTGACTGAGGGGCAGCAGAACCGAACAGGGCAGCGAGGAGACCGAGGGGGAACAGAGAGAAGACGGGCTTGCTGGTGTGTGGGAGGGAAAGGAAGGGAAGAAGGCGAGAGCACATACACAGCACATAGGCGTGGGCGTGGAGGTTTCACACAGAGTTTCACACCCTCCCTCCCTCCCACAGGGGGAAAGCCAGATCGAACAAGAACATTCAAGAGAACTGGCTTTTGGATTTTGGATGAGCAGAGCAGCGTTTGGATAACTCAAAATCTTCATAATTACCAAGTTAGAAGATCCATATGGCAGCGGGCACCAGAATCCAGAATCCTGTTTAGGAGACCAGAAGCCAATACACCTGCCCGCAGTCAGCAAAACATCTAAGTCTTTTTCTTTTCGTGTACCGGACCAATCTGGGCATTTGTATTGGACTAAAGGAGTGGATTCAACGTGATTCTTTTAAATCTAGATCAGGTTTGTACGAGTATAACCCCAGTATAGAGCGGTTACACTTTCTTTATGATATTAGTTCTAGTTATCCCGGTTGTATGTTCCCTTTTTCCTTGAGAGTTTGACTTTTTCTTTTTTTTTTTTTAAACATTGAAATCTGCCTCCTCTGCTGTGGCTCATGACAGGGATCAGTTAAGAGTTTCACTCTCTGTCAGTCCTGGTGATTCACGACATGACGAAACTTTAAAAAAACCCCTTTATCCACTAGACGCGATAAATCCTATCCTATCCAAGTAGAGGCGGTTCATTAATGAACACGCAGAGTAGGAACTCATGAGCGCAGTGCACTGCTCTTAAAACAAATCAGAGATTAGATAACAACATTTATAGTGTGTAGCCTTACAAGTTTTTCAGGCTCCTTTTCAGTAGGTAACAGGAACAAAGGACACCACATCCCAGGGTTATATCATTATAACCCCACTTTCTGTTTCATGCTGGAAATACCCAATAAGTTCCCACAGAAAATACATGTGACATGTTTTCAAAAAATATACTGGAAATACATTGTCTTCAATTTGACAACACACAGTATATATATATGCAATAGTGCTTCAGCAGCATTCATAAGTAAAATGATCCAATACCCACTCAAAATCACTCATATGTGAATCACACACCTCTGTCTCTCTGTCAATCTCGTCCTTTTTTTGTCATAGTAGGTCTGTTTTGTCGTAGTGGGTCTAATTAATTTCCTCCCCTTATGTGGTATAAATTGTCTGTGTAAAAAAAAAACTGTGTAAAAGTGTTTTATTTCCGTTTGCATCACTTATGATTAGACACTTGGGAACTTTTGGAGAAGCCCCCCTTGTGGACATCACTGACACAAAATGTTGAAGTGGTTTGGGGAACATGGTTACATGAACTCCTTTCCTTATAGCCCCTGTTCTGTTTTTGCAGAAATGTCCCTCCCGGACGAAGAGGCTGGACTTCATATTACTGCAGCGTCCGGTGAAAAGACGGACACACAAAATGACATCCAAATAACTACCTACCGCAGCCAGACTGCCGCCTCCTGTTGCAAGGACAAGCACCACAGGAAACTGGCCATCAGCAGCATCATCTGTGGACTCTCCTGCATTGGAATTGTGGCACTGATCAATTCAGTCAAGGTATTTTATTATCTGGCTTTTTGCATTTCTCTTGGCAAGTTTTCTCTCAGAGCTCTTCACTCCAAATTCATTTTTCCTTATGCATTCATTTTCTAAATGTTATTTTTTGTTGTTCTCCTTTCTGCAACAGGCCCGTGAAGCATGTGATACAAAGACAGCTGAACATTTTTCTCGTCGGGCAAGAAAATTTGGCATCATTTCCATCACGGTGTGGATGGCTGTTCTGGTCTTTACCCCACTATTAGTGATGCTGGTTTCATATCTGCTCACCCTGATAGACTGATCAACTCTCCTGAAGCGGACAGTAAATACCTGTTACCTGAAGTTGGACGGAAATCCAAGAGGGCGAGTGGTCAAATGTTGCTTCTAAAGTACTAAAGCAATGAAGATCCAAAAAATAGACACAAGAAGACGGTTTTATTTTTTTCAGATTTCAAGTACCAAGTAGTGATCGAATGACTGCTGGCCTGGGTCTCGCTTTCTACTTCCTCTTTAACATTCCTCGTCTTATCACAACGCTTCACATGGAACAGAGGCAACCAATCAGGAACCTGATGCGTTTTACACAAGAAGTTAGACATGTTTTTATATACTGTAATATTTATTGGACAATATATGAACATATGGACAATTCCGAGACTAAAGGACCATAAAAAAATCCAGCATAACCTCGAGTTGGAGAGGCATGACTACAACAAACTTTGACACTTATATTAAAGATTAGATTTACTTGCCATTCTGCAGTAAAGGCCCAATCCTTAGTATACCCCTCAACTGCCATTGAAATACCTTTTTATACAATCTAATTGAAGATATTACAAAAGTGAATACATTTCAATCTGAATGAAATTAGTAAAATAAATCTAAGGATTGGGTCTTTATTGGATGTATAATAAAGAAGTTATAAAATCATGGCAGTGCTTCATCAGTGAACATTGTGAGATGCTGTCCTTGTTTTGCCAACACGTTACATGTTCTCTATCATTGCATTGTTGGCATATTAGCTTTATTCGTGTCATATGTATCAATTTGTATTATGTATCAATGCTGTATTTTATATTCAAACATATAAACACATTTTGTAAAAAGAAAAACGTTTGTGCTCTGAATTGCCTGAAGCTTCTTCACATGCTCGCATTAAAAGGACAAGATTGTTACAAAGCAGCATACGATACATACAAATACAGTACATACAAAACATCGATATGAACAGCAACTCTTACAGTTAAGGCCGTCTTATTAAAATTAGGCAATGACAGAAATTATACACGGGCAGGTACGAGTTACGTTTGCAATACAAACATAAATACTACCATAACAAGAATAGAGAAACACAGGTTATGAAAAGAACACAACAGAAGCTAAGCACCTCTATGTACTGATGCTCTCTGGAGTGGTATGACGGATCCGTGTCAGATTTTAGACAGCAAAAAAAACGCTTCAGTCTTGAAATTTAACTGCTTGCCCTGAGCTTGACAAAATTACTTATAACTTGCCCTGCCACTTGGAAGCATGGCACCGTACTTAATAAAACTCATGGACACACTTGGGAGGCTGTTATTGGGAAATCAGCTGCATCGCTTAAACACAAAAAAAAATCTCTTCTTGGCATGTTTAAAAGGTACTCAGCATTTTGTAGCAAAAAATAGCTGCCTTTGGAAAATAACTTATAATGAAGCTGCAAGGTCAAGATCTTACTACAGTGCATTGCTTTCAACTGAGACACGTTCTGAGTCAAGCGAAAGCACTGAGTCAAGCGAAAGCACTGAGTCAAGCGAAAGCATTCTGCATTATCGTAACAAAAGGGCATGTTCACCCTTCTCCTAGGAAGGCGGTGCAGATTTGTAAAAGTCTGGGTAGGTCTAGGAAAACACAAAAGTGCCTTCTATGATTCTGTACAAGTGTTTAAAGCAAGGATGGCAACTTTTGTTTCTGGACAGGGCTAATTATTCCAGAAGGGAAGGACGGCCAAAGTGGACGAGGTTTGAGTGCAGGGAAAGAAAAAAAAAATACAGTAGCAATTTATAATACGATTTAACAAATACATGTATAAACAACCTTTACGAAGCAATAAATTTACGGAAATATGTTGTATTTACTTTAACTTGTAGGCTACAAATGCTACACAATGAAAATATAATTCTTCAATGATGATTTGTCACAACACTTACGACCAGACACTCGACTCACGAGACAATGTGAATCTTCATATCGGAAATAAATTGGTACTAGTTTAGACAAAGTGTTGTCATCTCTCTGTGGCGCCTTGCCAAACAAAGTCACACTTTAATAGGCATTTGTCAGCTGTCTTTCTGGTCAAATGTTAACCACAAATCTAGCTGGTCAAGCTTGGTGCAAAGTAGTGAGTCCTGTTCCTGCACGCTGATGGACGGTTCATCTTTAGGATTATGGTAGCCCCCTCGCCTTGGCCTGCCCAAGGAAGAGCAAGTCCCCGGCTTCCCAGCGCCAACGAGTGGCTTTTTTGGTTTTCTGGCCACGCCGACCTCCGGAAACTCCATGAAACGCTTTAAACGCTTCTGGCCAAACAGCGACTGAGAACCGTTCCGGCGGCTGAGTGGCATCTCAAATATGGTCTCCAGCCGACTGACATACAAGAAAAACAAGAGTCCAATTAATGGCGGGTACAGATTGAACAGATATATTGAGATATTGAACATAGATTCATAATTATTTTGTGTAAATTAATCCCTTCTAAAGCAATGCAAACATTCTATCTTCTTCAACTTCAACTCAAAGCTGCACTAGGAGTGTTTATGTAAAAATACAACCACCTTATCCTAAACCACAATGTGGGGTTGCAAGGCAGAAAAGCTCGCTATTTGCCCAAATTAAATTCTGGTGTGGGTATAGTCACCGTGGCCTCTGTCCACAGGAAGTCACCAAGCTAAACTTAATAGTGAAATACAAACTGTCTCCTAAACAGCTGAGAGTGAGCGCTCAGTCCAGATAAAACTGGATTCACCAACATCAGCTCTTTTGCGTCTTGTCTTTTTGTCTTTTGCGTCTTTTTGGTATCCTTCGGTAGAAAAGTGATCAGACCAGCCAGGTTGACACACAGCCTCCCTCAAAGCATCAGATCTGCCAAATCTGTTGAGGCCTTTAATTCACAACTAAAAACGTATCTTCACTCACTGGCATTTAATTGGGTCTAATTTTGTGTTACTTTAATCTTTTGGATGTCTGAGTCTTTTTAAAACTTTCTCTGTAAAGCAAACCTTTCTGCTTAAGGTGCTCTATAAATAAATTTGACTGGACTCTTTGTTGTTACGATTTACCTTGAGTGTGTGTGTGTGCCATTAACAAAATAAATATTGTATTTAGTTAAATGTAAAAAAATAAATAAAGTAAAACCATTTTGAATTGCACTGACTTCCTCCTTCCTACTACTTGCCCAGCTTCTTCACTCATTTACCCAGTTTTAGAGAGGATGTGTAATGTTTACCTTACCTTTCAGGGGGCTTGGTAAAGTTCTTATTGGTGTAAATTTCTTCCAAACTGAACTCCTTCTTTTTCAGCCTGTTGTAAAAACAAGTCCACCATAGTATTCAATCTGGCTATCATTCAACTGATCAATGGATGACAGCAATATATTAATCCTAACATGTATTCACTTTAAACAGTGTTTGGCCTAGAGGTGACTGGTGATTTGGTCATTTTGTGAAGCAGAACATGACATTTCCATTATCTGTTAGTCATCAAACAGTGTGTTGCGTTGCATTTGCAATTTGCCTCCAGTGATAAAACATTTCACTGTAGTGTGTATCAGTGCAGCATCTCATTTACTTGAGCAATAAGCTACTCTACGTAGTGCCAAACAGAGATTTTACAAAGCTAAGAGGTGTTGTTGCTGAAACCCCTCTTAATTCTTCTAAACACTTTGACCAGTTTCTTAATGTTTTTATAAAATGCCACTAACACACCATTAGAAGAAGAAGAAGAAGAAGAAGAAGAAGAAGACTGCTGATTTTCATTTAGCGCATTGATATTTAAATGAACTATTCAAAACTGAGGACTGCAGCTATCCATTTTATAATTATTCACATATTAACTCATTTTGTATCCTGCCTTTCTATCCTGATGATGCTTGTCAAAGCTAAACAAACTGGAAGCATGTAATTATACATTAACACATGAGGACCAGCATCCCCATTGGACCATGTGTGCATTATGTCTTGCTTAGATTTAGTTCTTCTGCATAAGGACGTACATCCACCAAGCACCTGTTTTTTTTTTAAACCAGCATCCAAAAATAGTTCCTTCCACTTGTCATGGCTACTGTCACTACTAATGAAAATGCATTTCAAGTGTTTCCCACACATAGGCTCATCGACAAAATAAAAAGTCGGTCAGTGTATAGAAATTGATCTAAATGAATCTGTAACGCATCACGTTATGTTCTGTCACACCAGAGACTAATCTCACTCAGCTATAGCTCGTAAATATCCCACACACATTCTTCCCTCATCCGCTTGTATGAGACAGAGACCACCTGCTAGACGGACATGGACGCAGTCTGAACGCAAAAAAAGCTGTCTGACAAAAACCCAATATCGACAACGGAAGGTAGTTGTTTACTTTTTTTTCTCCAATATTGAACTTAGGATGTTACTGTCTCTTACCATCTATTACCCCAGCTGCTAGCAGAGTATATATATTCAACAAGTCACAAAAGATACATCAACAAGTGGAAAATTAATTTTCTTCCGTGCATTGAAAGCTTGTTCCCTCAAATGACAAATGAGCATTGAAAAGTATCCCTCCCCCCAGTGCCCTACCACCAAAAATAATGTTCTGAGCTCAAGGAAACAATGCACACATTTCACTACCTTGTGCAACACACTATACAGTACATACCTGATAGGTCTGGGCAGGCCCATAGGTGTGAGATTATTCTGTGGTTTCGGTAAAGTTTTACGGATTCTAATGGATGACACCTTCCCACGTTCCTCATGCTTTTTCACCACCTGTGACGATGAACAAGGACATTAACATCAATAGTATTATAGCAATAATACCAGAGAAGGTGTTCTTTACTGTGATTATGAGTATGACGGCGATCTGGCTAGGTCTGAAGTACAGCAGAATACCATTGACAGGACCACACCAGCCATAATTATGGTAAAGAACATCTTCAAGGGTATTATGGCTTCTTTCATACAACACTTTATACGCTTACAAATATAAACATGCCCAACACACACACAAGAGATATCATCACACTCATGACAAGTATAAAATATAAGTAGTTCATACCTTGATTTCAGAATCAGATAGAGCTTTTTCCTCTGTCAACCCTACGTCCTCAAACTCCCGACTGGAACAACTTGTGTCCTCCCCTTCTTCCTCCTCCTCGCTCTGTTGTCTTGTCTCAATTTCACACTCCAAGGGAATCTGTGACAACGCACTGCAAAGAAGCAAATTAATTCACAATCAGCACAGCATCTACACACTTAAGCATCATCGTCATGATACATGTTATCATTTGAGATTAAAAAAAAAGTGCCTTACCCGCACATGGAGGACACAGTAGCAGCAGAGGTGTCAGTTCTTGGGAGGAAACCAGGAAGATGCCATACAGTGGATCTAGATGGGGACGTAGAACAGGTGAGAACATTGGAGGAGGAGGGCGAGGAAACGCGACTGCTGGTGGCAGCCCCTCTGTTCTCAAACCTCTTAGAAAGGAAAGCCAGGGGGCTCGAAAGAAAACAGGAGGCAAGAGATGCAAGGGAAGTGCTGGGAGAAAGTTGAACATTGGGAGGCAGGTGTTGGACGACGCTGCCATAGGAAGTGGATCTTCTGGACGGGTACACCTCCTTACGAAGGCACAGAGGGGCAATCTCCCTCTCCACCTCCACACTGCAGACTGTGTGTCGTCGAGCCCGCCGGGGTGATTTGTGGGCATGAGGGACAGGAGGAATGTGGGGATACTGGTGTTGGGGTGATGCGTGGATCCTGCTGTACTGAGGCGAATGCAGGGAAGAACTCCAGGGCGTGTCAAGGGGGAGGAGGGAGGGGATCTCTGGGCAGGAGTAGCTGCGTAACAGGCACCTAGAGAAGCTGTTTTCTGATGAGCATGGTTTGGCCAAGTCTACCTCCTCCCTAGTGAGCGAGTTCATCTCCTCCTCTTTATCTCTAGGGGTCTTGCTACGCAAAACCCTGCACTGTCTCCTTGGCATAGTTTTTACCCTTCTTGAACTTTGCCTTAGTTCAGATGCATTAACGCTGACCTTGTATGTGCATGACTCCACCTTATCAAGGTCTTCTTTTATTTCATCAATAGTTGTGTTCTTAGTATGGTTAGTGGTTTCAGCATCACTGGGAAATATCTCACCAGCCAGAGGGGCAGCCGTCCTTTTTTTGCGATGATTTCTTGTGGTGCCCTTTACCTGATTCATATACTGGTTATTCAACTGTACGAAGCAAGGTTGACAGAGTGGAGAAACAGGTTTCTGATTATTTTCATCTGGTGTCATTTCCGAATGCACAGACTCCACTGACATTTTATCTTGGTTTTCTTTGGATTGGCTTTCCTTGACTGCCTCATGACAGTCATCCATACTTTTCTCTGTCACTTGTGCCCCACCTGACACAGAGGATTTAGCAGATCTCCTACAATCCTTTTTTGGCCTCTTGGACGGCTGCATTGGCCCAGTTTTCCGGTCTTCCACCCTGTGAAGTACAACTAATGTCCTCGCTGACATTGCTGAGGTAGAAACCAAAGTGCTGCCCAGCTCTGGAATTGAACTCTGGTTTTGTGTTTTCCGTTTGAGGGGTTTCTGGTTCAAATTCATCAACTTACTTGGGCTCTGGGACCGATCTACACTGAACACCGGTGAAACGTCTTTCTTTTTGCGGACATATTTTGGTTGGGCTTTGGATGCTTTGGACAGCTTTGCATCTAAAGGCTGGAAAAAGACCTTTGATAACTCCTCCTCATGCGTTTCTTCTGCCAAAGTGGTTGTGATAGTAGTTTCAATATTGTCAACATTCACGTCAGGTTTACTGATACTGGTTCTTTTCTTCAGCCTTTTGCCTGAACCACCGGTATTCCTCTTCCTGTTATGGTCCTTTTGGTTGATCTCTGAAACACCATTGCTATGATCCAGTGAGCAAACCACGATCGTACCAGAGGGATTTTCAGTCTCTGTTTGCAGCACTGCTTCATTTAGTGCCGCAAACCTTTGGTGCCCACCTTTTGCTTTCCTTTTCGTACCCGTTGAAACAGGCACTCTTGTTCCAGCGGGATTCAGTATTATTTCCATGCCTGTGAGCGTATTTGTTGAGACAACTTCATTCCTTGGTGGTTTAAACCCTTTTAATAAGCCACTGTCTGAATACACATTTAATACCTCTCCATTTTTTGTATCTTCTGTATGTTTACCTGCTGTCAATCTTTTCCTTTTTGACATATCTGGTTCAATATTTGACCGGGAAGTTTCAGTCAGTTTCAATCTCCTCTTTGCTTTCCCAACCCTTACAGAGTCCGGCTTTAGCTCCCACTCTACTTGCTGCTTTTGAACAGGCTGAGTATCCAGGGTGGTCTTCAGTGCACTTTCATTAACACCACCACCCTTGAAGGTATTGTGTGGGTTTTTTTGAACAGAAAGGCCACCATCTCTTTTCCTGCCATCATCATCATCATCATCATCATCATCATCAGGAAGACCGAGTGTGTCAGGGGGAGTATAATAGACTAAGGACGGTAATGACTGAGTTTTTCCAGTATCACTTGAGTCACTGTGGTTCCTTATGTGAGAAAAGAGTTCACCATTTGCCCCAGGGTCACACTGAGATGGACAAATCTTGGAGGAACCTTTCTGTAATACAGGTCTACTACCAGTACGTTTTCTAGGCAGTGGCTTCAGCTGAGTAGCCGGTTTGCTTTTCTGCTCCTCCATTTCACTGGACATCTTCAAATTGGACTCATGTGAGGCACTTGCAGGGGGCTGAACCAGTAGAGAGGAGGACCTAAGAACGGATTTATTACATTCAGAAACTTGCTCAGACGTATTGCAGGCTAAGAGACTATGTTGCAAAGGCACAAAATCGTTTGCGTTTGTTTGCGTCTCAGTCAATGCACATTCAACCACCTGTGCTGAGCTGTGTCCTGACAAATCCACATCGGACAGGTTGAGATTTTTCCCACCTCCTATATCACTGAACTTTATTGGATACAAAGAAGCCAGCTGGTCAGCTTTACTGTCCTCATTCCCATTCTCGCTTTGTCCTTGTATATGAAACATTGGGCCGGGCTCTGAGGTTCCGCTACTAGATGCACTGGTGGCATGTAGCTCGCATTCAGCAAGTTTGTCTGGATGGTCATTGGACAGTGGAGGACTATTAGGTTTGAAACGTTTAACGGGACTCATGACAATCTCTGTGAAACTGGCCACCTTCGACTTGAACGACTGAAACAACGGGCCAATCACCCAACCCTGCACGGCAGATGGATTCTCAACAGTGTGTCCAACAGCCAACTCCCCACATGCATCCATGTCGAATTTAGGGGGGCTTGATTGAGGGGTGTCAAGATCCTGTGTGGTACTTCCAGCTAACTGTTTATCTACATTTTCTGTGGCAGAAATGTTTGCTTTCTTCCTTGGGCTTTTCTGGTCCTTGTGCCTATTATAGACAAACACAGAAAAGGAAACCATGAGTTTCATTCAAACAAGGAAGGCACAAATGGTGTCACTCCACCAAACGAACAACACAAAAATCTAAGTTTCCTCTTAATGTGAAGGCATGAATGAATCTTGTGGCTGTTGATACCAAGATCATCATCTATTGGTCACCTCACCTTGAACTATTGCTTATCCTATGAAGCCCTGCTGAGCCTTCCACAACTTCCCTCATTCTGAAATGCTGACATCTGGTAACTGTCTTTTTCCCCTTTCATCACAATCAGATCACATAAACCTGGAAATCTGAGGCGAGCCACCTGTGACCACTGGTCGCTGCTTTCAAGGATTTTTTTTTACAGTTATCATACATTTTTGACAGGGGTCACTGGAGCAGTTCCTCCAGACAATTAAAAATGTACAAGTATAAAATAATTCCTATTTGAACAAACAATCATTATGAGGCATACACAAGCTGAGAACAATTAGTTATCACACTTACTGAGTTGGGCATTCTGATGAAATATCCTGGGGGGAAAAAGATTCAAACAATGTTTTTTGTGTTTTCTTTTTTTTTTTAAAGCACAATTTTGAACAACAACAAAAGAATTGCAGACAATTATGATATACTACATTCTGCAAGGTTTAGTGCATCACATTAAGACACTCAATTGCTCGTCTGTGTCGGATGCAACAGACCGTGAAGGAGGATTAAATCACTCAATTTACCCACACACCCCTTCACTGTACCGGTCTCCAATGTTAGCATACACAGCCGTACAGTACAGCTGCTGCACTAAAGGATTAATGACAGCTTTAATACAAGAAAAAGATCATCAAGGTCACACAGTCAGACCAGAGCGACAGAGGGGGAGAGAGAGCGCACAATTAGAGCATGGAAAGACTGACCTTGTTTTGTTTTGCTTGTTGTCCATGTCTGAGCAGCTTTACCGACAGAGATTGTGATACTTGCACCTACAAATCAGAGATGCATTGGCATTGCATGAGCACTGTATCGGCAACTAGTTTGCAGTGAACGTCATTTAATTATTAAAGAGTCTAGAGTCTGCTACCATGCCACTCTCCCTCTCTCTCTTGGTGGGGGACGGGTTTCGTCTGGACGGTCTCTGAGCTGCTCCACTGTCCTTGTAGCTCTGCTTTTTTGGAGTCTGGTCTCTAACGCCTTGAATGCAGCCACTGCTCCTGTTGCCCGACTTGCCATCATCATCACAGCTGTGAATGTTTAAAAACAGTATAGGCCTTTAAACCTATAAAATCTTTGTTTCAAATACAGTGCACAGCTGCACGAATACATCTCTGCTAGCATCAATACATAAGTGTAAGGAAGACAAATGTGCCAAAATAAGCAAGATGGGGAAAATACACAGACGGGACAGCAAAGAAAAAGGTGCCAGGAGAACTATACCTGGAAGTGATGGAGGGAAGGGGGAGGAGAGGTGGTTCAGGTTCACTGTGAGGGGGTGCACTACAGAAAGGATTTGGGGGAATAGCATCTTCATCCATTGGACAAACTATTTGAGGGAGCGAATCAGAGGGATAAGTCAACATCCCCTTGCTCTCTCTCTCTCCCCTGTGTGTCGTCATCTGTAAATAACAACAATGGGGGGAAAAACAACAAACATGCAGGGTATCAATTCAGTATGAAAGCACTGGAACATAGGTGTTACAAAATGAGGACTCACTTACTATCGGGTTGTCTAGGGTGGGTTTTTATTCTGCAATGAAGAATAAGAACAATACATATTTGAAAATGAGAATTTTAGTGGAGGAGGGGGGGTTAATTGCCTTTTATACAACTTTATTTTTTAAGCACAGACCCTTTGAGCTTTAATGGGAGGGAACTTGGAAAAAAGCCTTGGTGCCACATTAGAAAATTAATATTAGCAAAATGAATAACGTTTACAAGGATCGCGTAAGTTGATGGTGATGACAGTCTGTCGCGCTTTTTACCGTTAATTTAACACATCCGTTTCTCTAAAGCGTAGGAAAGGGAATAAAGTCAATTTACGGCAAGTTACATATACCTTAACTTCATTCAGATAATAAATAATAATATAGGAATGGGAGAATAAACCTAGCTATATTATTATGATATATATATATATTCAAATTCGAATTAATTTCAAACGAATATCAAATGACAACGGCGACTTGGTCAAAATTGAGCTAGGTCTACTTGCTGGAATCGACCCTGTCTCATATCCAAAGTTTCATATGTGAGATAACGTTAACATTAGCTAGCTAAGGAGACTGCCCGCTCGGCCAATGTTGTTCGTGAAATAACTTTATCTAGTGGATAATGTTAGCCAAAGGTTTTAACAGCATTTCAGTGGAGCTTTTTTTGGCGCTCCATAAACACGGCATGGTTTCCATCGAGATTCATACATTGACTAACATATTTCTGTACCGGGGAATAGTCATAGCCGTTGTCTGTCACACTTGCTGACGTTAACGCGCTCTCTGTGGGCCACTGCAGATAATCGCATCTCGTAGAGTAGTTTAATACGGTTTGGTCAACTAGATGACGTTAAACTAACTCACCAGAGATGTCTTGATATCCCGCTGGCTAATATCCCGTCCTCATCGTAAACAAGACATGCCGGACGGCGCCCTACAGCGACTCGCAGATGTATCCGTTTCTACAAATAAAACAACTAGACAGACGGATCAACCAATCAGAGCTCGACTTCGTTTTCCGCCAGCCAATCCCTCCAGGAATCTAGCCAATGATAGAACGCTTCGGGGCGACGTTGGTGGGAACGCAGCCAATAGTAAAGCGCATAAAGATTTTTCAGTCTTTGTCCTCGCGTGAACTAGCAACTGGAAATCAGTATATTTTGGTTCACGAGTGGAAGCACTGAACTCAATTATTGTATGTAATTATACTATATAATCAAATATATTTCGACTTAGTACTTCAAGATGTACTTAGGACGAGTCAGAATTAGAAATTGAACACGATTCTTAAGTTTTCAAGTGGTTTTATTATTCCAGATTTCTAGCGACAATTATATTTTCACTATTCAAAAGGTAATTATGACCACCGCCATTATAGTCACAAAACTACAACCCCTAAAAAGTATATATAAATAACCCTTTAAAAGTGATTATGATTATGACTAGTCAGAATGACACATTAAGCTATCTATAAAACATTTTTGATTGGTCAAAGTTACGTGATTTTTTAAAAACAATATTTTGCTACATTTTTTGTTGTATAGAAATCCACTGTAGTTAAACAACGCGATCAAGTTCTCCCTCCCACTTCTCTCTTTACAAAAAAAATCCATTTAGTCGTAATCTATAATTCACTATAATTCTAGAGATTGATATTTCCAGAATTTCCCCCCGGGGATCAATATCAAGTATCTATCTATCTATCTATAATTCACTAGTCATAATCGAATTATAGATGTTCAGATTCAACATTTTGACTTGTCATAATTTCATTAGATATCTGAATAGAATTACCTCGACACTGACCGATCATTAATTGCCAGTATTGTGTTTGTGAATACTTGAAAGCTGTTGATGAAAGCTGAAAATAATGTCCCTTTTATAACATTCCACTGCAATGAAAACAGCCCAACTTTCCAGCAAGTTTGAAATTCAGATTGAAGGTAGTTGGATGTATTGCCAGGCTGTAGCCTCTTCAACTCCCTGTATCAGAAATACCCCAAATGTACAACACTCTGCAGTAACTGGAGCATTCTTGTTTTCTAGTGAACATCACTGAATGTTAGCTTATGGCCATATGAACTTCACAAGTTCAGAATTAAATCATTCTCACGGGAGCACCATTATAAACACTGGCTACAGGCCCAGATGTGGTTTATCCATCACAGGAAAAAATGGGTCAGAGCGACAAGCCACCAATGAGTAATTTATTTAAAAACAATATACAGAAAACAAAGCCTCTGTTACACTGGTAGATTTGACACCAAAGCACTGGACAGGATAGGAAGGAGGATAGATTTTACAGGAGAGAGAGAGAGAGAGAGAGAGAGAGAGAGAGAGAGAGAGAGAGAGAGAGAGAGAGAGAGAGAGAAAATGTCATCATCCATTTCATCCATAAAGCTCAAAGTCTAGTCTCTTCGAATTGTAGAACTGAGAGCCTTCTTGGTCCAGCCTCTTGCAGTAAACACCGTCTTTGAAATAGCCTTCATCCACCCAGTCCTGGAACACAGACAATAAAAAGATTAAAGCCCACCTGGCCAGATTGAGGTTAAAAGTCGAATCACCCCCTTAACCCTATGATGTCTATAAATATAGTCACCCTTTAAAGTTTGTGAACCCTACAGCGGGTGGTCATTGTTCTATATGTCAGAGGAATAACCTTTAGAAAATCCTTGTCTAACCTCAAATCATAATGTAGATACACCAGATAAAGAACATGCACAAATAAATATGATATACTTTAATTGTTTAACAAAACCAATTTATTTGCCAAGAACTCATATCCCAGTGTGCAAAAATATGTCAACTCCTTCATTCAAAGCCCAAATCTATTTTCTAACTTTCCCCAGACTGATACTCACTCACTACTCTTAAGAAAAGGATAATTTTGATTAAATAAGGATTGCATGGTAAAAAGTCTATACATTTCTATAATTGCACATGGGGTTCACAAACTTTCAAGCATGACTATAAAAGGGACTTGGAGTGAAGACTAAGTCCACACCAGGCCTGGTTAAATTTGAAAACACATATTTAGCTCTCTGTCCGTACACACTGTGCCAGCGTTTTCGATCCCCGTAAACTAAGCTTTCAGGACAATGCTCTCCCAAGTGGATACATTTGAATTTATATTGCTGCAACAGATCATACCTGCATCTGCTGACTGCTGAAGGGGCCATAGAGTTCTGAATTCTCCTCATTGTTCCACTTGTACTCCCACATCACTTCATTACTCACTGAGGAAAGACAAAACCGGATGAAACAAAACAGGACATTCTGTCATGTTAAAGGCAAACACAGAAATATAGTAAACAATGAGTAACCTTTATCATCCTCTTCCTCGTTGCCCTGTGATTTGCCAGTACGACTCTCATCAAATTTATCTGCAAACATATCAAGTTCATCGTCTTCATCATCACCACTGTGTTTTTTCTGCTTAGCTGGCTGCTTCTGGCTCATGCCCTTCAGCAAGTAAGCCAGTTTTTCATAGGTTTGCTGATAGATCTCAAACATCCCACATGCAACCAGCCTGTCAGCTAGCGACGTGAGCCTGTCTAGCTTTTCCGTATCCCTTTTAGACTCCTCTGTACGTTCACTCTCTTCCCTCAGCTTGCCCTTCTTTCGGCCCCCGAGGCCTCCAAGCCGACGGAGTCCCGTGGTAACCGTCTCCCCGGGTAGCAACAGTTCGACCACAGCTTCAGTGAGCTGGTACTGTGTGTAGGATGCCAGCGGGTCCTCAGCAGGCTCCTTCTCCTCCATGTCTTCCTCATTATCACTGTTTCCCCGCTGCTCCTCTCTCTTTTTCTCTTCCTCAGCCTCATCCTCATCGCCTGCTCTGCGTCGCCGCTTGGCTCCAAGGCCTTTCTTCTTATGTTTGAAAGGTTGCTCTTTTATTTTCACCTAGAAAGAGGATTAAGATTAATTTTATTAATGCACAGCTTGCCTTCAAATATGAATCAAAATGACAAAAATGTAATTACCCAGTCAATGTTGTCAAGCCAGTTGTCTCTGATCTCCTCATCCTTTTTGATGAAATAGTTTCCCTCAGAGTCAAAGTGCCCTTCCTGCATCTCCTCATCCAGGTTAAACGGTGTAATGGGAACTCCCTCATCACAGTCGATTGTTGCTCCTTCTTGGCCTGAAAACAAAGTTATGAGCAATGTTAAAGTAAAACACCATCTGGCTAATGATGGTGAGAGAAAGTTTCCCAGCAAGCCTGAGGATCGGGCACCTTCTTATCAAAAGCTTGCTTGTCCAGCACTTCACCCAAACTTGGCTTAAAAGGGAACAGAACACTGTAGCTTTAGACTTACCATGACACAAAAATATGCATTGAGAAAAAAAGAAAACATATCTGTCAGAGCAATGTACATGTGGCCACTTCCAGTCAGTCACAGATCACTTCATAGTTACATACCCTCCACGTCATCGCTGGCCAGAATGTCATATTTGCTGCTGTTTGTGTCGTCTGCTTCATCTTCTTCATCACTATCAAGGGAATGTTTGCCCTTGAACCTGGACCCAGGTCCACTCGCAACCTCACAAATCTAGTTTACCAGAAAGAGAAGCAAAAGTGAAATGGTCAGTAACGCATTAACTCATCTGAACATTTTTACAACAGTAAACTAAATATACAGTCACGATTGAAAGTTTTTGAACCCCTTGTGCAATTATAGAAATTTTGAATTTTTGCCATGCAACCCTTCTTAACGATATAAAGGATCTAGATTTACCAATTTCATATGTTTTCTTTAGAGGAAATTGTAAAGGGGATATAAAAGGAATTAGTGCAGGTGCAAAAATAAGTGAACCCCCTCTTGCATTGGTTAAATCAGGCAGGTAAGTAGAATCAGATGGGTAAATAATTGGGTATGAAGTTAACCAATCAAAGAACAGCTCTTTGGGGAGGAGTTTGTGTGGCACTCCCATAAATACAGGTGTGAAAGGTGGCCAATTTGGTGTTACCATGTAGGTAAAAGAAAAACACTATGCTGCAATCTAAGGAGACCTCAGGAAGAGAGTAAAGCATGGGCATCAGTCTGGGAAAGGTTAGAAAGGAACATCAAAAGAGATGTGGATGTCCTTCTAAAATATCACCAAGAACCACAAGAAATATTAAAACTACTAAAAAACAACCCAAGAATAACAGATCTACAAGACTCCACTACTGTATCTGATTTCAACAATAAGAACACTGAATAGAAATGGCATTCATGCAAGGCCTCTACTGTCGAAAAAGAACAAAGCTGTCTGCCTTCAGTTTGCCAGAGACACCTGGACAAACCGGAAGATTTTGGTAAGTTTATTCTCTGAACAGATGAGTCCAGAATTGAACTGTTTGGTTGCGATCAAAAATTCTGCCCAACACCAAAATAACCCGCTTCCCTAGAGTCAAGCATTGTGGTGTGAGAGTCATGGTTTTTCTTCCTCTGGATGACTTGACATCATTAAGGGAACCATAAATTCTGAGGGAAACCAGAGAATTCATTAACAGAACATCAGTCTGAGAGCTGAAGGTGGCTTGTCAACAAGACAATCCTAAACACTGAAGAAAATCTACCTGGTTCAGGAAAAAGTTTTGTTTTTTGGAAAGTCAAAGTCCTGACCTAAATCTGTTCATGCTTCAAACCTCACTGAGTTGGTCAAGATCTCTAAGGAATAGGAGAAAATCCCTCAAAGATGCCAGAGACTGATCAGTGGCTATAGGAGACTTTCTGCTAAAGGAGGTACACGTTATTGATGGAAAGAGTTAACGGCACTGAATGCATTTGACCAGAACCCATTATAGCATGCAGACCTACCTTAAGTCACAAGGCAGAACAGTACCACCTACTATTAAAACACATTCAGGCCAAGGCAAAAAATCCTCCCAATAAACTATATTACATAGGTTTAGTAAGATGTTTCCTTATTTATTTGCTGTGAAAATATTCAAACCATTAACATTTGCAATTGGCATTTGCTGTCTGGTGCAAGTTACATGCCATCAAGAGTAAACTATGGCAGTGCACCAGTCCCTATGTTCACTGAAAAGATTTGGTGGTTCAAAGTTTGACTGCTAAAAATCAGTTAAGTAAACATGAATGTGGTAAGTAGACTTCTTCAGGCTAAGTGGTAAACCCAGGAAAGAAGCTGCAAACCAAGTAGCAATTGCTTATATACTTATTTTCTGTGAAATGTCAATGTGTTTCACAGTGGGGCCAATTCTATGTGGCGTGAACAAAGATGGATGTGCTTCATATGAAATCCTTGGGAGTATTTGCTACAATATAATGTTACCAAATTTGAACAAGGACTTATGATGGACATAACTCTAACGTTACCCTCCCTAAACTATACACGTGCATGGGACAGTATTACCTTTTTGTTAGGAAGGTCCTCATCCATATCAAACTCTCCATTACCGTCCTCAAACGTTACTTTTCTTTTTGACATTGTCCTGGAGGGGAAGATGGGGAATTATTTCCAGAACATACGTTTGAGTCACACTTTTAGCAATAGCGGCTCGTTTGCAGACACTCAATAGGTCTTCGTATTGTTTTGCTAGTTAGCTAGCTAACTAATGTTAGCCAACAAGCGCAAACAGAGCATGCAGAACAAGCAAAGCCTTTATCGCGGTCGAAACTACATCTTAAGGCGAGATAATATTTAGTTAACTGGTCAAATATAACTTTAACACATTACTGGATTAAATATAGACAACTACAGCTAATAAACAAATACAACGTTGTGAAAGTGTAACCAGACCTGATGGAACTAATTCAAGCGACGTTCGTTAGTTGCACGTCCGTCATATCCGTATACGGTTTGAAAGGAAGTGACGTAAACCTTATTTTTATACATTAACTGAAGCCTAACAGGAAATACTGTAGTTTAAACAAACTATCTAAAATATTTTGAAACTAGAAATTCACATGCCTAGTAGGGAAAATTACGGTATTTTCTTGAATGTGACATGCAATAAGGCTATTATTGATTGGATCATTTTGACTAGGCTAAATAAAACCAGTGAATGTTTAGGAACCACTGAAACACCATTTCCTTACATACCTACACCCAGCAAAAAAAGCATTTATGCTCCCATAACTCTCTAGTTATAGATTAAACAAATTATTTGTTACTACTTATTAAATTTGAAACACTTATATATCACAGAATCCTACAATCAACATAGGAGCATGTATCTTGGATGTAGAAGTTTTTGTTTTAACCAATCAGGGTTTACCTTGGCCTTTTTTTAGGAGTCCCAAATCAAACTTTATTTTGGAACCTCTAACCCTATCCAGCCCATGGAGAAGTGTTGTGTAGGAAGGGCCATATGTGCACGGTACACTTTTAATTTAAATACAGGCATCTCCTGTAGGGCAAGTTGTTGTCCATAAATTTACTTGCAGTACATTATGCTAGAAAGGAAGTGGCTTTGGCAAGAACAGAATGGGCAAATAAATGGTTGGCGCGTGTGCGTGTGCGTGTGCGTGTGCGTGTGTGTGTGTGTGTGTGTGTGTCCCTTTTTTGTGTAATACAATCCCCCATTGCTGATATCTGAAAGAAGCCTTGTGTCTCCCTGAACATTCAACCAATGTACATTTATCCACTGTACTGCACAACGTGACAGGTGGAAAAAAGAAAGCACTCATCTGAACGGAAGGCAATTAACATTGTACAGAATGTGGAAGTGAGAGAGAAAAGGCAGAAGCATCAAACACCACTTCAACATTTAGTATCTCACTTCCAGGAAGCAGGTCTTGCGAGGAGATGCAGACCTTGTGGTTCAGTTCAGTCTGACCCATCGGCACGAAGTGGACTCATGCGTAGAGGAGAGACTATAATGTGTCAGGATTTTGTTACCAGGAAGTGGGTCGAGTTATTTATATTTCAACACTCGTCCTCTAGTACCCGAGGGAGGACCAGTGTTAGTAACCTGAAACTTTATATTTAAACATTGTCTTGTTCTGGATGTATCCCTACAAGAGAACGACAATTGACTGCACACACAGGAATGATGAGGACCAGAAGAAAGTACCTGTTCATGTAAATAATGGAAAGTCTACGCCTGTGGATGGGTAGAGTGACCCTGTGAGTCATTCAGTGTTGTCAGAGGTAAGTCGAAGTCATCTGATAAACCCACGGACTGAAAAATATGAGACGGTTATATTAGTATAAACTACTGGGATGTATTACTTTTACTGTCATTATTACCGTGTTTTTAAGGTAATAATGACCTTGCATTGCTTATTAATACTGTTTGTTAGATGTGAGTTTACTTGTTTGCCCTTGGCCTAATTTTGTTTTTAAACCTGCTGCACAATGATTCTTCCTTGTAGAATATTTAAGATTTACTGAATTGAACGTAATAGTGATAACTTATTGCGGTGTGCCATTTAATTAGTTAATATGGAAAAAAACAGGTTGTTGATGATGTTAATGAATGCTTTGCTGAAGAAAATTCTGGAGAGTTATGACAAATTTTGGATGATGTTGTAGATACTTTTCAGTATGGATACCCAATCCACAATGTGAAACAATTCTCTTCTTTAGGTGTAATGATGAAGATCCATGAGAAGATTCTCACCCATTACCTATCATGCACCTCTCCAGTGGATAAAGAGGGATATCTGTACAAAAAGGTTTGGGAAACCATGAAACGCACACAAAATAAAATGACCGAATCTGAGCTGTTCATTGCCATTTCATAACAAATGTACTCCCCTTGCAATTTAACCTTAATATAGTGTAATAATATATTTCTTCACAGAAAGAGCGGAACGCCTCCTACCAGCGGCGGTGGTTTGTCTTGAAGGCAAACCTGCTGTTCTACCAGGAGCGCCCGGCTGACCGCCACCTACTGGGTGTCATTGTCTTGGAGGGATGTGCAGTCCGGCGCTCCGAGTCTGAGAGCCAGTGTGCCTTTTCCCTCGTGTTTCAAGGGCCTGGACTCAAAACCTATAGATTCGCAGCAGAGGACCGTCAGGTTCAAGAGAGCTGGGTGAAAGCCTTGCTCTCAGCCAGCCACTGTTACCTCTCGCTGCTGGTGAGAGACTTGGGAAAGCAGTATGAAGGTGAATGTTGTGTTATGTCAGCAGACTGTGCTGTTGTTTTTTTGTAGGTATGAGTATGGTTTCGTTAACTTTCTCTATTCTATCTGCAGAAGCTAAGCGGCAACAAGGCTCTGATGGATCGCAGTGCTCTACTGCTAGTGGTCCAACTGTAAAGAGCCTCAATCAGTCCGTAACCCAGATGAACCCGGGCTCCTTCTTCCCCACACAAGGGCCAAGAACAGTGGTCAGAGAGGGGAGGAGCTTCAGTGCCAGCCATGTTTTACAAGCACCTTCAATACCCAACAAAGTGGCAAATAAGAAGTCTCCCAAGCTGTGGCCCAAGAGAAATGCTCATGTCACTCCACTTAATGGACCAGCGCCTCTTTATGGGGAATGGCCACTGGTTGGCTTGGATCCACTCGAGGAGTTTAGCAAGCTCCATGATTATTATGGCCAGGAAGTGAAGCAGGCAAGAGAAGACTGGCTGAGGAGTCGACAAGTGGAAGAGGAGCATAGTGATGAAGATCTCATAGACCTGGGGTGAAAAAGACGGACATAACTCTGCAATTTACTCTGCAGTTCATACTGCAGGCCTTAGTGCTCAATTTTTTTTTCTTTGACATTTGTTCACATACATTTTTGAAAGTGACCCATATCCGATATCAGCTTGAAAGGACGTCCATCCTGAAATGACCCACATGCACAAATCAACAACAAAAGACTTCACGTCTGGATAGTCATGGAAGCCACCAAAATTACAGTCCATTCCCTAATCCTAAGGAAGATTTTCTGTGGAGGCCAGATGGTACTTGTAAAAAGGACATGTTATGTGGCCCTGGATATTTCGTTGCTTTGAGTCTTTTGCCTCTTACTAGACTTTGAGGCTCTTTATTTTTTGTTGACACTGCTGCCAAGTTCTTTTGTGGCCCTGCTTTGCCTTTTCTCTTGCAATTGTTTCGAACATTATTACAATATGTTTTGCTTGAGTGGAGACATCTTCCCAAATACTAATTCAGTTTGCAACTTGCTGTCTCGCCACTGGCTGCTTGAGTTGTCATCCATGTTTTTCCGGTCAAATGGATGCAGAGTCATGATGACAGTGATCTGACAGTTCAGACAGCAGTGGCATGGCCACGGATCACATATCTGATTTAGAACCACATATGAATGTGATCCAAAGATCAGATTCCATGTGTTTTTCTTGTTCGCACTGTACTACAAACATCAGATCTGAGACACTTTCAGCAGCAGAGTGAACGTAGCTAAGATGGAGTGGTTCATGTGTGTCAAAAATGAATGAAACCTTTTAGTATTGTCAAGTTATATTTAAGAACATACAGTAATGTTAAGAATGCACACACTTATAAAGATATTGTAAATGTGCTAAAGATGCCTCCATGTCATATAATCAGATTGGATTATATAAGTTAATGATTTTTTTGTATTCATAGAGTATTGTGTGATTTGCCAGAGCCAAAGTGGTCCTAGATTATCCATGTGGTGCAATTAGCACCTGGGTGTGAAACAGCTTTATAATGCAGCATTTATCAAAGAGTGGTGCATATTTGTGATTGCCTAAAAAAACATTAAAATTGGTCAACTGTCCACAGACCTAGATCTGTCATGAAAACCATTGGAAGACAACAAACAGCAGAGGGAGCCACAGATACAACCTGTTGCAACTGGGCTGGAGTGAAACCCCCCATTTAAAGAAGGTATTCATGGCAGTGTGATTTTAGTCAAAAATAGCACAATGATTTATGGAAATATGCAACAACTGACATCAGTTAATTTGGGATATTAACAAGCGCAAGTGCTTTTTAACTGAGTTACCCACTTACTTAGATAATTACACCAAGTCCAATCAATCCACGAGGATAATTACATAGAGCAGCATGATCAGTGACGTCACACTGACTTTTTGTTTTCACTTACTTTCTCAACCAAGACAATGTAATGTATCCCAGACGGTATCAAATAGCAACAAAACACACACACACACTGAAGTATAGCATTACCGACTCTGACGTCTCTCATGTCACGTCGGTTCCTTAGGATGTCTGGGAGCTTCTCCACATGCCAGACCTACAGATAGACATACCAGTCATCTAAAATGTGATAGATGGCTTTAGAGGAGTGTGGCAGGACGTGTCACGTTGCTCTGGAGGTCCCTGGAGTGTACACACATCTGGATATTAACACCTCACGGTAGCAGCACGTAAACACGTCAGGGCGAGGCAAAACTATTCTTTACAACCATGCAGCATAGTCGGCATACTGCTGACACATCTGTGAAGAGGTTATACAACACACACACATGTAGAGGCTGGCTCCACGTGTGACTGGTGTGTTGGTTGGAAACATGTTTGTCATACACAGTATTGAATATATATAGTCCATTTTTTTATGAAGGATTATCAATATTGTCTGTGTTAGCTGTTTAGTGTCTGAGCTCAATTTCATTTGTTAATTTTCCGTTAAAGTAAATAGAATATCAATATAGTACATGTACACAAGAAACATACTTAAGTAAACACATATCCAAATACTGTAATTTATTATTTCTCCACCTTATCTCAAATCTTTTTGCTTACACTAGCACAGAAATTCAAGCTAGCTAGCTAGCTATGCTACTGCAAGCTAAGACAGCACGCTATATTCACATAATAGCTAGTTAGCATTTTTGACTGATAAACTGAATTTCTTACCATAGCAATCGGTGTGTATAGAGTGATGCAGGGATGACGTATTTTTGTAGGCCAACCCGGAAGTTAGCATCGCCCTGGTTCCCCTCAACAAAAAGCCAATGGGATTTTTGCATTGGATTTTGGATTATTGCAAAAAATAAGCTCTGTGGCAAACAAAAGTTTATGATACTTACACATTTTGTTCAGCAAGATAATCTTCACAAATGAACACCACTTTTATGATTTTTGAAGCGTAAATGCAATTGCCAGAAGTAAAAAGCTAACGTTAGGCTATAAATGAACTACACCACGGTCGCATGGCTTCAACGTCACCACCACTAGAAATACTATAAATTGATAAATCTACAATATGGAAAGTTTGAGTTAGAATAGTTTGGAAGAGCGCGAGTATAAACACAACTAGAGGCTGTAAAGGCGGACTAGTGAGTAGATGAGTTACCGTGTTCGGCATGATGCGTTTAATGTCCCCGACAACCTCTGTAGTCTCATTTAGCCACTTGTTATCTACCGCCTTTTTCAAGACACGTAAAAGCTTCAAAATTCATGAGTGGGGTATTTACTGACGTATTTTATGTCATAGAACAAAACGTGAAAACCTCTTAAGCTTGTGTTAACCACAGACCTTATTTCAGGCATCTAACCAAAAACACATTCAAAAAACCCATAGACTTCGAGACGAGGGAACCAGAAGTGCAAAAATGCTAACTAATTTCCTGGTTTTAGGACTCATTCTTGCACCACTCTATTCATGATGTTATCAGTTATCTTGTTATATGATACTGTGCTTCGTCAGAAATCAAATATTAGCAAGGCTAGCTGTTCAAAACATTGTCCAATGTAACGTTAGTGGTTATACGTTGATTTACAGGGGGTCTTCCTACCCTATATTAGACTAACAATCCCAGTCAGAACGTGCGGAGAGTGACACGTGCCACTTTCATTCCTGGAACAAGGTGGTGATAGTCTAGAGGAGCTGAGGTCAAAGGACTTTGGGAATGCAAGGGAGGACTGACAGCAAGCGGCAGGCCATGGGCGTCCTGGAGGCCCATCATAAATCTCTCTAATCCAAATTACTGCTGTCCTGGAAACCAGTAAAGAGCTTGTGCCTGACAAGCCGCCTCCAGACTGCGGGAGTTTCTCACCTGTCCATTAGCTAGCAGACCATCAGAGGGAGAGGGTCCGTGGAAAAACAAACGGGCAAGACTGAGGACAAGGAGAGGGGCAAAAATAAATTCATCATACAGACAAGATTAACAAACTTGTTCATGATATGAAAAACAGATTACCTCTGGTTTTGACACTGGTAAATGTAGATTTAAAAAACAAAAACAACAAAAAAGTGAAGGATTTTGCTTTGAGAGTCTGGCGGGTTGGCAGACTGTCAAGTTTATTTTGCTATTTTGGTCGCCCTCAGCTGTCCCTTTTTATATTCTCTTGAGAATGTCTGCTGCCATCAGCCGGCCAAGTAATCCCCTTATTTGAAGGGGGGATAGAGTGGGGTGCGGGGTGGGAGGGTCCTGGTCTGAGCATGGAAACAGGTGGAAACGTGTTCATGAGGCCATCACTACAGAGGGCCCTTTCTAGTGATGGGAAATGACGACCAAAGCCAGAGGTTTACAATGCTTGGAGATGTCTCAGATGGTGTTGTGCATTTAGCGCTGCCAACACTACTCAGAATATCCTCACTGGAGCGTGACATATTAAAAATGAGAAACAGGGAATCCATGGATCCAGAAGCCACCTACTTTATAATCATTAGTTCAGTTTTCAGTATTACTGTAAAAATATGAAATGAGATTCTGTTATCTTTACTATTATGTTGTTGTTTTTTTACCCTCTATTCATATCTTCTTATCTTGATTTACCTTGTTTTAATTTATTTCTTAGTGATATACTAATAAAGATAATATTTTTTATATTATCTTTGACTTAATTAATTAATCATTTATTATTCACTTACAATTACACTTAAATGTTACGCTGCTCCAATGTAAATAAACCTTTTATTTTTACTGGATGTATGACGTGTATGAGGAGGACTTTTAATTTAATTGAGAATGGAAAAAATGGCTCACCCCTTTTTGTTTTAGGTGGGTGGGCTGGGGTGTGTGTTATTCATTACATGTTTGTTTGGATTAAGGAATGGGCCAGATGCTTTCATGCCATTTTAGATGCGTGATATAGCGCGGCAACACTTTCCATCATTAGGTCTGTGGCAAAAATCTGATCCCAAATCCGACACGAACATCTTATATCACCGCTGTTGACTCAAAATAAGAAGGTTTATTTAGGAAGCATGTTGCGGTAGCCAACCCATGCATGAACATACAGGGTCAAAGCTGCATCACTTGCTGAGGGTATAGAATGCTTGTATCTCCGTCTGTAATATCGCAATGAACATCACAAACCAAAAATAAAGTGTGGCCGATGTGCCTCTCCGTAGGCTGATGCAGATGCACTGTAGGAGGGTGGAGAGACTGTGTCCAGTGGTCCAACGAGCATCTATGTCCTGAATGTCCATATTAGTCCACGTGGGACTGCAAACCTATGGCATGGTCCCTGCGCTATCAGGTTTACTTAATTCCAAGACTCCTGGGTCTATTTCTGATCTCCTGTAAGGTGATATCTCATCCCCCCTATTCTGTCTCCTTCGCTTTTGCCACCAGCTCATCCTTTACCTCTCTCTCTCTCTCTCTCTCTCTCTCTCTCTCTCTCTCTCTCTCTCTCTCGCTCTCTCTCGCTCTCTGTTATCCCAATCCAAACTTGAGGTTGTGGCTAAAGTTAGATTGGCCAACCGAGGGGTATATAAGCCCCCTGGGGATCCACGTATAATGCGGCTTCACACAGTCTTCTCTTTCTTGACCATCCAAACCTCCATACCGTCTCAAGATGGTGAGTACCACCATTCCCACATCACTGTACTCTGCCGATGGAAATCTCTACTGGGGGGAAACCAAATCAAAGCGACTCTTTGGATTAACATCGCTTTTTCATATGTTGTGGCGTATGTAATAGCTTGAAATAACCAGAACAAATGTTATGGGAGCATTTGTTATCACTGCCAGTAGAGGAAGCGTGTTATGGACATGCCTTTTTCCTCCATTGGATTTTAGGATAACCTGCTGCTCATGGACATCCAGTTATCAGGCTGCATGTGTCTAATATTAATATCATAGGTAAATTATGATTTTATGTGGGAGAGAATAATGTATTTTAGATTGCATACAAAAATCTTAAGTATGTAGGGTTAACTTAGAGAAAAGAGTCTTTATAGATGGTTTAGGAATGCAGAACATTGTATTTCCTAAATTGTCAAATGACTTTAGTTCATAAAACAAATGTGTATTCTCATTGCATGTCATTTTGGTAGTCAGATTATAAACTGTATGGCTAATTTGAGCATTGCACCTGAACTCACCTGCTACCCAGCGGGACTAGCCGGGGGTGTCGGTTAGCGGCACTGTGGGCTTTAACCAGGGGTGGATGGACTCACCCGAGGGTTCACCCATGTGTTTGTCCCCTAGGCACCCAAGAAGGCAAAGAGGAGGCAGGCAGCCGGAGATGGCGGCTCCTCCAACGTGTTCTCCATGTTTGAGCAGAGCCAGATTCAGGAGTACAAGGAGGTGAGGATGCCAGGCCGCACAGCAAATACTCCGTCCCTACAACGGCACGCGCAATGCCAACATTTGCAGCCGTGACTGACTAGGCGCTTCCTCAGCTGCATTAGATGTCTTTATCATGCCTCGGTTTGGTTAGTGCAGGTATGGAGAGGGACTCAGAAGCTAAATTAAACCTGTTGCGATCTCGGTTAAATTTACCCTTGTTTTTCTTGAAGGCTATAACCAAAATTAGAGTTTGGTTCAGCCGATCCTGGTTGGGCTGGATCCATTTTCGCAGCAGTTGCTACTCTGCTTATCCCCACGTCCCCCCTCTGCCAATTTAATAAGCACGAGAATGTCATTAGGAGGAGCTCTGAAATTTCTGTCACCCTCTGAAGCTCTCCAAGGTTTGCCCGCCTTTGACCCCCTCCCCCTCCCACCCGCAACCCCCCCAGCTGTCACTCAACTGTCTCCTTAAGTGTCTCCTGCTGACGGCTGGGAAGGCAAGCAGGATGACTGAACTTTAGCACTGTATTTAGCACTGTATTTTCCTAGAAAGGCTTCAGATCACAGACCACTGTATGTGCTCCATTTCAAAATGACAATTTCATAAGGAAGGGGAAAGCACTCAAACGGTGGAGGTGTAAAAGTCGAGTGGAAGGGTAGCTGTAGCGAGGTGCATGGTGGGTATATAAGGTCAGGGGAAAAGGGGAAAATTTTATTGGGCCGGGCTGTCAAGAGATTGGATTATGATGGTGTCTGTGTTTTCAATATGTTGTCAAGGGATATGAATAGAGATGAACATTCCTTGTGTGATAAATGATACAGACGCCTTGAGTGCCACTTAGGGAATGTATGACATGATCCCTGGGATGTGGGATGCTCTTAGCACTTTGCGCAGATGGAAAGATGGTAGCCGGGGGAATGCGCGTGTGTCTGTCAGAGCAAGGCGAGTGTGTGTTTGTGTGTGTGTGTGTGTGTGTGTGTGTGTGTGTGTGTGTGTGTCAGCGAGAGAGAGAGAGAGAGAGAGTGATGAGCAAGGTGGGTAACTGAGTTCAAGTCCAAGTCCAAGAGGTCATCTTAAATTTCATAGACGTAAGAGCTGCAGCTAAGCCATGATGAGGGTAACAGATGAGGCAGCTGTACCCTAATGATACGTTCCCAAATGAACATGTAAGAAAAGACCAAGGTCCTCCTCAAGTCCCATAAAGACTAAACCCAGTCTGTTTCGTCTGCTTCTTAGGCTTTCACAATCATTGACCAGAACAGAGATGGTATCATCAGCAAAGATGATCTGAGGGACGTGCTGGCCTCAATGGGTGAGTGGTGTAAATATGCACAGCGCACGTGTGTGTGTGTGTGTATGTGTGTGTGTATGTGTAAAGCAAGAGGTGCCATATCCTTATCCTAATCCTAAACTCTGTGCTGTGCAGGCCAGCTGAACACGAAGAATGAGGAGCTGGAGGCCATGATCAAGGAGGCCAGCGGCCCCATCAACTTCACCGTCTTCCTCACCATGTTCGGAGAGAAGCTGAAGGGTGAGCATCTTATTTCCTTTCGCTACTCTGAGACTTTTGGGTGTTTTACAATATAATGCCATTAGTTCAAAGCTGTGTGGTAATCAAAACCTTACTATTTCTGTCCATGCCAGGTGCTGACCCAGAGGACGTTATCGTTAGCGCCTTCAAGGTCCTGGACCCCGAGGCTACTGGAATCATCAAGAAGGAATTGTGAGCACCTTCTTATTATTTTTTTACGATTGTGTAGCATCAACAACATAGAATATCCTGAATGGAATAATTCAAAAATGGGACCAAAAGAATCTTTCTGTGTTTGTCTATTCCAGCCTTGAGGAGCTCCTGAGCACTCAGTGCGACAGATTCTCCAAAGAGGAGGTAATGTTTCTGACCAGTTGATACACCCAGTTGTTGGGAGATTGTCCAATTTACCCATTAAGTGATGAGAACATAGACACCAAAATCACTGATGTGTCCCTGGTAGATCATTGACTCTGGTGCTCCATGCCAACACTTTAACATACACTACGTTGAGTGATAGTAGGGTTAGTAAGAAGTAAGAAGACTAAAGTTGTTAGTGTTTTTTATTGCATGGCCAGTAGATATCATATGTTTTAAAAATGAAATATCATTAACGCAGTATAGCTAATGTAGACAGGTATATTTTTGAAACTATTTCAGTTGAGCCACCACATATTCATCCGCTGAGCAGTAATTTTTAGCTGTACACTCTTACATCACCCACTACCTTCACTTCCGATGGAAGCAAGGAAAGTAGATCACATTTCATGTATTTTTTCCATTTAGCTTTAGAGCTGCTACAAGTTCTCATTTTCTCACTTTTGAGATAATGCTAGTGGCCCACTATCACTCAACATAGTGTGTGCTAAAGTGACCGGACCACATAATCCACTGGGTACTCATGGTTGATTTTATGTTTTCATCACTTTACGGAATGAATATCATCAACCGCCTGTCCTCATTTGCTCCCTCAGATGAAGAACCTGTGGGCCGCCTTCCCCCCAGATGTTGCTGGCAACGTAGACTACAAGAACATCTGCTACGTCATCACACACGGAGAGGAGAAGGAGGAGTAAAGAGGAAGCTAGAAGAGAAGAAAAACAGCATCCCTTTGCTATTGTACCTTCCCTGTCCTTTCTGTCCTCCTCTTCCTTCCCACTTACCTTTTGTGTATACCCATGGGCTCGGTCACTCGTGTTCAAACCAAAGACTTGTCTGTTTTACCGACACACTGAGAAATGAGAAGGCCAATACCCATGGGATGTCTATGTTTGCTTATGGGGAATTGGGATTATTTTCAATAAAATGATCTTATAACATAATTTCCATTCACAACCTTTTCTCAACCACCTTCTCTTTCATCACTGCCTCTATCTTCTCACCTTTACATCTCTGTCTACCTGTTTACTTTAGCATCTGACATGTTTGTGTGAGTGAAAATGAACTGCTTCCCTTGATTTCTAAGAGGAAGATAGACACCAAACACAGGGACCTCATTCCAAATTTTGAAGAAGTCCCCCCTAGGTAGAAAAGACGAGAAGAGGGAGAGCATTTCTGGGTTAAAGAGAAAAAGTTGTCTCCTTAAAGTGATGACCACTTTTTTCTCGAAAACTGAAAGACTGCGAAGGAGGAGAGAGAAAGGGCCGAAAGACAACATTTAGGTCTTCGAGCTCTTTCCCTCCGCTCCTTCCTGCATCGACCCAATCACCTTTTTTCCATAAGCTGTCTCGATTTCATTCTGACTGGACTCTTCCTCACCTCCCTCTGTAATGAATAAAAGGGACAAACTGTGAATAAAACCTCTTTGTTTTTGTACAATAGTGTCTCTGTTCAGTGGCTCTTTGGGAAAGGGTTTGAGAGAGGCACCAAGTCTGGCGAGGTCGGAGTCTAACCGTTTTATCAAAAGTCCTGTTAGTGAATCTGGCGACATCTAATGGACATTTGTAACACATGCATGCACAAACTAAACGGCGCAGGGTCAATCTTAGTACATATACTGCATTAACGAAACCCAACAACCTCATTAAATAAATCACCAAGACCGGCTCTCTATTTCAGTGACGTCTGACTTTATCATAAACTGCACAGGGGAAATATCTTTAGGTTTCGAAATGTGAAAGGGGTGATGCTGGAGGACTTTGAACTGGTCAGCACCGTTATTCTCAGACCTCTTCTGATCCTAAATCATGGTTCTCTTCACAATGAAAACCTTTTGTCTCACCATCTCCTCCACATTAACCATGAAAAAAGGGAATCCTACAAAAAATAGCACAACTGAGCTTCAAGCTTTCAAAAGTTAGCTTAACGCTTTCAAGTTGTAGCGTGGATATCACTCCATACTTTACAAGCACTATCAGTTGTATGGTAATTCATTTATTCAAAAAGAAAACTAATATTTTTGTTGTTTTGTTGTAAACTGTAAAGTAACATGACAGGGAATCAGGTGTGGGCTGCTGATGAAAATGCATTCTCATCATCTTGCAGATGCCTCCTTGTTTTTGAAAAGGTCTGCAGTGGAAGCTTCCCTGCTTTGGTATCAGCCCCAAAACAAGACTCTATTTCTGTAGGCAATATTGAGAGTTTTGGGGCATGACATGACATGCACACTTATAAAACGATTTGATGGCACAAAATTAAAACAAAGAATAGTCGATCCCTTGGTTTATACAAATACACTTGTACAGACAGAATCCACAATGTATTTAGTTTAAATGTATTTAGTTTAAATACATTTATTTGAACATGACAATAAGCATAATGATTCAATTTGCATTAGAGGATTTGCTGTTCTTCTTTCGCCTGAAGAGACAGAAGAGCCAAGAGAAGCAGCCAGAATTCTTCCTCTCTTTCTTTGGTTTTGAAGCGGTGATCTCAACGTTGGAGCAGTCAAGTCCTGCAGGGTCGAGCCCTTGGACGAAGTCTCCCTCCTCCTGTGCAGTGATACTGCTGTCAGGCCCAGCACAGAGCAAAGTAGTGACGTTGTTTTTCTCATCACACTCAGGATTTGCATCTCCATGGACACTTGTGGCACTTTCATCAATTGGATCACTGGTAGAAAACATGACTTTGTCTTCCTTGAGGACCACATGGTCTTGGCCCTCGTCCTCTTTCTCCAAGTCTGAGAGGAACTGCATTGAGTCAGAATCTGCTGTGACGACTGGCTCCCATGTATCAAGCTGGTTTATACATAGCCCACAGGGTGAAGAGCAGTCAACCACAAATCCAGATACATCAGATGAAGGAGCATAGAAGTACTTTTCACCAAGTACATTCTTGCAGTATTCATACACGTGGTCTTCTTGGTCACCAATGATGGATTGCTGCAGCAGCCTCCCAATGAGCTCTATGGTCTCACTGGTTTGTGCCATGCTGAATGAAGCCTCAGCATCTCTGAGCAGGTTGGATGGACTCTTGGCGTCCTGGGCTGGATGGCTGCATGGTTCAGCATTTCCTGAAGTCTCGTCCTTTGCTACCAGAGGTACGTCTTCCTCTGTGGGAGAAGGGTCTCTATCTTCTAGAGCCAGGAGATTTTTGTACGCTAAGGAGTCTGCGCTGATTACTGGTTCCCAGAAGTGGAGACTCTCAAGTCCACAGGTAGATCTGGAGCCTACGGTTGGCTGAGAAAATGGGGACAGGGCACAGTTGAGCTCAACAGCGTATTCAGAGATAGAGGCTGGAGCATAAGTGTATCATCCCTCCCAATGGTCTTCAGCTGAGGTGGGCTGAGCAAATGGAGCCAGGGCACAGTTGAGCTCAACAGTGTATCCAGAGATAGAGGCTGGAGCGTAAGCATATCGTCTCTCCCCATGGTCATTGGCTGAGGTGTAAGCCGTGAATTCGTCATCATCACCTTTGAGGGCGTTGAGGCGAATGACTTGATCCATCCACGCTGAAAGAAGTGAGACAAGGTATGCCAGCATGTTAGCAAAAACATAGGCTGACAGAGAGTTTCAGTTCTAAAACATTTAGCTTCATCTTTTATCACACAGAGACAGTAAAGGAACTGGCTGGAAAGAATGTTTTAGGATAGTAGATCAATGAATGAAATTGTAACAGTTTGCTAACTAAGACAATGAAATCGCTGTTTCTTTCAGGTTGGTAGAGTGAAGTCTGACCCACAGTTTTCATCTGGTGCCCATTGTGTCTCTCAGAATGTCATGATGTCACAGCCAATCTGAGCTCTGGACCTCAGCACACATTTCATCACACCCAGAGTCAAATGGTCACTAATGAATAAATAAAAATACTAATAGATAAAAAATAATCCCTAATAGAAAATGAGGGAAGCAAATATCAACAAAAAACAAACTAACAATACTAGCTGCTTTATTTTCTGCAGAACTCACCACCATGTCCATGACTGCTCATCCATGAGCATTAAGAATCTCTTTTTGTCTGTAAAAGGTGATCACACACTGCCCATCCAAAGCCCCTCAGGCTGCTGCCATTATGCTTGACCTTCCTTGGAGTCACACAGTCTCATACTCCAAACATAAGAGACATAGACAACAGAACAGACAAGAGCAGTTAAAGTCGTTATAGTGCATACATACAACATGGGTCTGGTCGGAGAGGCTGACTTGACTTTTGACAGTTATGCCAATTTTCCAGGTTTCACAATCACAATTCTGCAATCCAAATTTCAGTCAGAAGTAAAATTAAAGTAAAATTAAATTAAAATTAAATTTTTATTCACATTGCATCATAAAATTGTCCAACGCTGAGAGCTGTTTACTCCGTCTGGCTCTCAGACAACCACCCCATATATAATGAATGAACATTTGTTGTTATGAAACGTGCTTAAGGTAAGTTAAGGTACTTCAATTAGTGCAAATTCGTTATAATAATTATCTTTTATACTACGATATGTAATGGTGAAAGACTAAAGCAAGCAAAAAGTGCCTCGATAAGTGCAAAAGAAATCTGACAACACAAAACCCTGAGACAATGGCAGAAAATTATGAACACAGTAAGACCTAATAGAAAATAACATTTAAGAAAAAAATAAATGAATATGGTATTACATTTGAAATACCCAGTGCCATCAAAAAGCTGAGTGAACTGGCTCAAAGCCATATGACTTTGCCACCTTGTGGCTTAAACTTTTTGTACATAAATTTTGCCCTTCTCTCCTTGAGAGATGCAGATTTCTCAGTGACTCTATGGCACCACAGAACTTGACACAGTTTATTATTTTAGACAGGATGTGCCTGTTTTTGTCAACCTCTTCATTATGCTTACGGATCCCTGTCCTGTAGCCTTCATCAAGCTGAGCAGCTATGTTTACTTTCCCAAACATTTGCTTTTGTTTTTTCTGGTTTAAATCATTCAAAGCTTTCCTGCGCCCACCAAGCTCCTATCTCTTGTATTGAGAGGAGCGAACTGTGCATGTACAACTTATAACGAGTCAATGGGCAAAGATTCTTGCGACCCAGGCCGGAAATACGTGACCTAGCAGTAACTTTAGACAACGTAGAACAATTTTAATCTACATTTTATTGCGGATTATGCATTTTACTCACTAACTATATATATTTACCTCGCTCATTTAAAAAAAAACGTATTCAATGAAGTCTAGGATGTGGGCAGTGGTGGGGCGGCGCCCTAGCGCCCTCTATTGGCCAGCCGCCACTCTAAACGCCACTCATATGAAACCTGAACTTTCACACGCCAAATAAGGAGCAACAACGGCAAGATGATTTAATATATTATGGTTTATTACTCATCACAAATGTCATTATCAATTAAATACATCAAGTGTAGATCTTCTGCAGTTAAGGAATGAATTCAATTAGCTATGATCTTATTTCACTTTTCGCCAGAGACGTTCTCATGTAAACTTAGAAACACAACAGACAAAACGGCATGGGAGGAAACGTGACAGATTAGAAAAAAACAATTGAGATGCTTTTTAATATCGGAGGGTCGTTCCCAATCAATTGTAATCAAGCACGGCGATTTCAGGATCGATGCAGAAATGCACCAAAGAACTGACTGAAGCGCGTGTCTTGATTTATATCAGTATTGCAGAGCTGAGCGCTGTTTCCACATTTATTTGGAAATCGTGAACTAGTGACAGATTCATTTGATCATCGTGTCATAATGACCTCTCTTGACAAAGAGAAAAGACTACACTCGTCGATAATCCTGATTACCACTGCTGAGATCAGTGCTGCTGTGAGCGCACTAGCAACACATGTGATGGAGTAAGGTTTGCATAGATGTGTTCAGGTTATCCTAACTAACTACACTAGTCTGCACCTATAATGAACTGGACTCAAAGTAGAGTGGGGTGGGAAGAAAGGAGTGTGTGATGCAAAAAAAAAGAAAAAAAGACGGGATGTCAATGTCAAGACCTGAAATGAGAAACGGTGAACACGGAGGACATGTTGGCTACAATTACATGAAAGTCCCTCTAATCCTGAACTACAAAAACAGAACCAGTTAAAAAGCATCAATGTTTGTCGCCGGTAACGACCTGGCACTATTGATCATATACTGATGGGGTGCAGTGCCTTTTAACGTATGCATACATATGTTACAGTATAGAATATCGAGTGTGAACAGGTTAGGGAGTTAGTCAGTGATCCATAATGAATGTTACCACACGACTCGGTGAGACGGACAGACTTCAATCAGATCTTCAATGACGGAACTATTCAGAGCTCATAAATCTCTTAGTATATTTGATAGTACGTTTAAGACCTTCCGACTCCCTAACGTTATACCTAAAACACTCAGTCTTTTATTCTTCTGTTGGAGGCCCATTTTTCTCCCCACTCCAGTCAGTTTAATACTGCACTTAAGTAAAGACTTGTGAACCTAAGATGACCAAAGTAACTATGACAGTAAACTTGAACAATTGCAAACATGCATCGAGGTTGTGTAAAAGCGGAAACTCAAAAAAAAAAAAGAAACAAACGACACTTTTATGATACCCCTTCGACTACACCACGTGCAGCCGGCCATCGTTCCAGTCACCCAGGTGTCTTATTACGCACATAGAAAAATAGTCAGATCCAACATAATAACAATAATTCATATTATACTATATTTGATTAAATTAACCACTTTGTACATAAATACATCAGAGCCCGAAGGTCAAAGTTCAGAGGTTAATGCTACATTGGCACACCTGGCACGCCTCGTCAAGTGGCTTCCTATTAGGTCCTCAGGGCACAGATTCTAACGCGTGAATCTGGCCTGAAAGGAGACTCTACTTTCTACGCAACTACCGATAGAGTGGTCGACTTAAGTGGTGCTTTGTGACAGGGCAGTGCAAACATAATCCTTCATTCTCGTAAGATACTTAAAATCACATTCTAAATGGGTTAATGAACTCAAGTCCACGGCCATATGAACATTTGGCTAAGTAAAACACGTTATTTTGTTCATTAAAAGCAAAATAATACTAATTGGACAGATGGATATTCAGTCTGCAGGGTTACTGCTGATAGTAGAGCATGTTTTCACACTACCAGTATATCAATATGTTGCGCTCGCTCTCTCTCTCTTCCTGTAAAGTTACTTGAGAGATGCAAAATTTAAAATAATTAAAAATTAAAAACAAAAAAAAAATCTAAACAAAAGACGCTCCCTGTGTTTTGTCAGGGACAACACACACATCATTGAACAACTCAACAGCTCAGAGCCACCGCTGCAAGGTGTCTGGTTCTATTTTATAATTTTCTCCCTCTTGTCATCTATACATCCCGTGTACATCCCTCCATTTGCCCATCGGATTTATTCCTAAAACACAGAATAAAGCAAAGGGTGGGTATGTGTGGGTATGTGTGTGGAAATGATTCAAGGATGCCATAACATCAGAGAAAAAAGCAGGCAAAGGGAGAGACCAAAAACGGGGGGGGGGGGGTCACACTTCGACACGTAACACATTTCACTACACTACTAAGGCACACACACTCACAACATTTAACAGTACAATAAATATATCCTCCTAAACGTCCACAACATTACTAGCATTGCTGTCTTCAGTGCCCCATGTTTCAGACAATTTTTCAAAAGGATTTTTTTTTTCTTCCCCTCAGGCATTCCAGATAACCTGTCCACAGATGAGAGGTGGGAGATGATGCTAAGACGATCCTATATTCGGTAGATTTTCTATTTACATATTCCATGGCACCAGAACTATTTCCACAAACTCAGTCCAGAAATTCCTTCATTCAATGTTTTTTTTTTCTATCCACTGCCATCAATCTGATTAAAATAAAAATGAAACCAGAATTTAAAACAACAAAACTAAGCGATATTGACCGTGATCTGCTGAAATGATTCAGAGCGTCACAGCACATGCTCCAGTTGTAAAAGGAAATGTATCCCATCTTATTAAAACTTGAAGGGAAACAATGGGCAAAAGCCCCCCCAGGTGCTATTAAAACCATGATCCAGTTGTCTCCGTCATAATCCTGGCACTACATTAACTCTTCAAAATGATGTACAATACAGGAAGCCATCCTCTTTTTTTTTCTTTTTTCTTTTTTTAAAATCACCATTTCTGCTTCTGGGGGTCTTTTGTTCCCCTGTCCTGTTTTTTTTCCAGCATCCCCTTTCATTCTGCTGGAATGACGGGATGGAAAACTAGGCCGAATCTCTTGGTGCTGCAGCTCCGTTTTTTTCCTCGGCCTCTCCTCCTCCTTTGTCCTTTTTCTTCCCCCCTTTCTCTTTTTTCTTTTCTTTCTCTAACCTCTCTCTTTCTTTCTTAAGCCTCTCCTTCTCAGCCCTTTCCTTCTCCTTCTTTTCCTTAATTTTTTGCTTCTCATCTTCCTTTTCCTTCTTCTTGTTGTCTTTGCTTCTCTTTTTTTTCTTCCCTTCTTCCTCTCCAGTTGTTGCTGCGGCCGCCGCTTCTTCTTTTTTTGCATCTGGATAGGGGGGCAGGGGGGTGTTGTTGGCAGTGGGAGAGGGGATGGTAGGGGTAATTTGCTCAGAGACGATCTTAGGGGAGGGCGACAGGGTGTTGGGTGGTGGTTTGTTTTGGGCACCAGACTGGCCCTGTGCTGAGGTGGCTTCTGAGGCCTGAGCAGGCCCAGGTGACGGGCCAGCTGTCTTCCCAACTAGGGGGCTCTGAACATGGGGCCCCGGTGCCCTGGGACCTGCCCCAGGGATAGGTGGCTTATGGCTGGAGGCTTGGCTTGGGCTTGAGATTACTGCAGGCGGTGGCTGGGGCGGCAGGCCCCCCATTCCTGATGGCCCTGAGAAGGAGCCCTTCTTGGTGCGGGAGCTGAAAGGAGCCTTGGACCTGCGGAAGCCAGGGAGCGAGAGGAGGCTGGAGGAGGCCCTGAGGGGTCCTGGTGGAGGGATTGAGCTTCCCAAGAAGGAGAAGCTGCCGCCCGAGTTGATGGAGGCGGCGCGGCGTTTTTGCTCGTGGATGGCCCTTGTCCCGTGGAGGCGGCGCATGGGCTGGTGCGTCAGCTCCCCTCTGGATTCCCTCCACTTCCTCACCTGGATGCTGGACTCCCTCTCGATCAGAGCCTCCGTCACTGGCAGGGAGATGATCTGCACCGACACCAGAGAGAAGGACGAGACAGACAGAGGAAGTAAACATTACTAATCTAGGCGCTACAGTACAAAATGACTCATAACTCGTGTTGGTTGAGTAAGAGCAGGGGCGGGTTTCGCGAATGTGTCTGTGTGTGGTTTGTGAAGACCAGAGAGACACCCACCTCCTGTACCATTATGTCCTCTCTGATAATTTCGGGTGAGATGTTTCGTAGGCGCTCCATGGTTTCATACATGCCCTGTACTTCCCGAAGCTTATCCACAGAGCCAAGCATTTGCTTCAACAGCACCAGGCCCACACGGAAGACTATTTTCACCCCTAAAACCAGAGACATCACTTATGTTTCTATCTGCCAAGCAAATGTAAAGCGGTTTAGGCACATTTCCCACAAAGTATTTCCATTTCTATTTATTGCACACTTTCTTTAGTGACAAAAAACTTCAAATACTTGGATGGAAACCCAGATAATGAGCTACACACACACACACACACACGCACACACGCACACACGCACACACGCACACACACGAGCCTTGAGAGCCGAATTGTACCTTCACAGAAGAACATGTCCCATACGCGCAGTACGCAGGACCATGGCAAGGTGCGCGAGAAGATACACATGAACCACTCAGTCATGTAGAGAATTGGGTCGATCTTGAACTTCTTGAGATGACGGTACGCCATGGGACACGTGCGACGCAACAGGGAGAAGAATATCTCTCCATCCAACTGGATCGCTTCCTTCAAAAAGGGTTTGGCAAAAAGAACATGTCAATAAAGCTGAAAAAAATAATCTACACAACGTGGGCAGGAGTTTGTTCCTTCACTTACCAGACCGGCGCTGTAGTAGCCTGGAAGATACTTCTCACATATCTGGACGAGGCACCAGAAGGCTTGCTGCAAAACAGATACACATTATATCAACCCAATTAGGGTTGGCATCCAAGTTCCACGGAGGAACCGGTTCCAATGTTTTCAGAGCCGAGCAGATTGAATCATCAGTTCTCATTTTCTCCCCCTGCTCTTTTTAAATATCTTTTAATTCACTATTTAAACTGTCGCTGTCCATTCTTACCTGGTCTGCTGCGTGTTAGTGAACTGGATCGTTAAGAAGGAATCATTAAGGAATCGACATTGATCTCATCTTCTCATTTCCCAACCCTAAACCCAGTGAACCTGTCCACAGCCCCTACCCATCCTTGCCTCCTCCCCCAGTCGACCCCTCACCTCAGCAGGCATATGCATCAGCAGCACTGCAGCCACTGGAGCCTGAGCCTGGCAGTAGCCCTCATCAGGCCGGTAGATGGTGTAGGCCTTCAGAATCCGGTACAGATCCTGTTGCCTGCAGGAACAACCACCAGGGAGAAATTAAGCCGTGAAATACTTGACCACTTCAAAAATCAAAACCAAGGGGTGTAAGAAATGTAACAATTGCCAAGAAATTATTGCATTGTCCATTGTAGCATGGTTGCTGTTAGACTGATTCTTTAGAAGTGTTGGTTTGCTAGCGTTTGGTTATCTGCAGCATGCTAGCTGACATACTGATTTCTAGTAGCGTGGTTGCTCTGGCTGAAAAGAGGCGGAGTTAAATATCATATGATAGCGTAGACATGGTAGCTGGACTGAGTTGTGATGCCCTGTTCTCAGTTCTTTCTAGAATGGTTGTACATGGCAGTGTAGGCCCACTGTTGAGCCTGCTGGAGGTCTCACAGGCCTAATTCAACAAAACATCTGTGATGGGATGATGGGAGGTGGCCACTTGATGGGCGGGTTAGTACATCATTCTTTCGGATGTCTGAATTGGGCTTCTGTATGAATGCTTACCCTGTATCATGGCACAAAGGATCACAACATCAAATCCTGTGTATCGGCAAATGATACGTGCTACTATTAAAATTGTTGGTTGTGCTTTGTTTAATACCCCCTATTTGCTCTATTCTTATTTATACCTTGTTTTTCTTTACTATATCCTGTTATTTGTTTGCGTAATGGCCCAATATCCCCAGGAGGGATCATTAAAGTTTATTCTAGTCTAAACACTCAATCTGAGGAGACGTGTTATCAGATGGCTCTCAAATTACCCATGTCCACCACGAGCAGCAAACATCTCATGGAAGGGAAACTGTCGGTGTAGGTCCTTCTCTATGATGTCCAGCCATTTCGCCTCTCCCTGCTCTCTCTCCAGCTCCTGCAGGCAAAAATCAAGAGGAAACGGTTCAGAGGATTTCTCATTAAGTCATGGTGTCCAGCACTTAATTAGCTATCAAAGTGGTTTGGGCTGCAAGGGCCTGTCTGAAACCAGGTTTGACAAACCCAAAAAAGCAGTCAAAAGCAAAAATGCCTGGCACACTGCAGAGACCCAGGCCCAGCCGAAACCAGACCCCCCTCTAGTCTGAAGTAGGGCCCTGACAGGCGGGATTACCGGCCCTGATAAGAGGCTTACAACTAGCTAGGTCTGCGCCTGCGTCCTTTTAGCACCCCTGGAGTTGTAATTGCCCTACCCAGACACAGCTCCCTATCCTATGGTCTTCACTTTGAATCAGTCACTTAGTCAGAACACCCTCTCCACTATCAATTGCTCTCAATCCAACTACACCTCACCTTATAAGAAAAAAAGAGGAGATTTAAAGAATCCAAGATGGTGATGCTGTTGGGTACTTTTCAGTTTTGTGACTGTCCCCATTTGTAAATGCCCTCTTAGATGAATGCATGGCCAAGAATTTGCATTTTCTGCGCTCTGAGAGCCTGATGATACAGGAGAGGGTGCCTCTGTGTTGGTGGTGATGGTGATGTTGGTGATGATGCTTCACTTATTAGCTTAGCGCTGGTTATGCTCTTAGATGCTTGTTGAGGAAGGAAATGCACTTAAGCACTTACTAGTACTTCTCATGCCTACCTGCGTTGAATGTACTTATTGTAAGTCGCTTTGGATAAAAGCGTCTGCTAAATGACTGTAATCTAATGTAATGTAATGATGGTGACAGTAATACCTCAAATTTCCCAGGGTTGGCATCCAGGAGCTCACTGCTGTTGGATAGCAGCTGCCAGGCTTTGGACCTGAGAGATGATGGAACCCCCTTCCTACAGCGCAACTTCACCTGGGACAGACAAGCAGACACAAAGGCTAGGCACAGGCACATAGTGTACAGTATAACCAACCCAGTATACACAAACCACGCCCAAACACAAACACACACACAAAGCCTATGACACATACATATGAAAGAATGCATGTGAATGTTAATACCTTTGGGAAGCGATGTTTAACCCACGTATCCCAGTTGTTGAACATATCGAGCCATTTCATCTCCCTCTGTCTGGCCACTTCAAGGCGAATGTCCTTGTCACTGTAACAATGAGTAATGCAGTCTGATTACGCCCTTGATAGACCAGGGAAGTATTCCCTTTCAATTTCATATTCCTAAATATTATACTACACAACACTTCCTCGTGCACCACATAACAATACACCTCGCTTTCTCTCCGGCATTCACATATACTCCATTACACTGAATTACTGAGAGATGCTGAATCTTTAGACTGACAAAGGCACCATCATTACCCAGAGTAGATCAATAAAGATTTTAATTATTCAACAGCGGAAGAGCAATTAGTCTGTCAGAAAAACTAGAAGAAAACCTGAAAAAAAAGGAGAAGGAGAGAACTGATGGGTGGGAGAGGGGCGATACCACGGAGAGACACACAGTCAGTACATATTGAGTCACAAAAATCGCTCTCAGCACTATCTGAGTCAGACCAAGGACAGATAAAGGACAGACAGATATGTTTAGAGCAGCAGAGAAGGAGAGTACACAAAAGAGAGGGTTGGACTGGGGAGAGTGGAAGATCACTTAGGGGGTAGATGGGTGGCAGAGGGAATCAGATGATCAGGGAAGGCGAAGGCGGCTGATTAAAAAGAAAGATGGGCACTAGGCAGGCCAGAGTCATCACACAAGGATTCATATCCGTCTGTGCAAATCAAGTCATCAGCCATAACCCAATGTTGTCTCACACTACAAAGAGCTGTCTGCATGGAACCATACAAGAGAATAGGGAAGCCGCTCATTTCCCTGCCTCAAACAGCCATATTCAAATGTGTATTTATGATTTTAGAATATCTCAGACCTACGTGTTTATTAGCCATAAAAGAAAAAAAAGTTCCATCATCAGCTATGCCAGAAACATCTCACACGCACAGTGGAAGCTACCTACCCGCCTTCTCTGTACTGACTCCCACCAAGGAAGCCATATTTATCAGTGCGTCTGACAGTCATGCCGTTGATCTCGGAGTCCGAGCCCAGAGAACTCCCATCCTCTCCCAGCCCAGATAGAGACTCCAATGTCCCTGACATCAGGCTGGCCGACTCCAGGTAACTGAGAGTGTCAGGGGCCGGCCGGGGTTTGGGGTTGGGCAGGGGGAAGGGGAAGGGGAAGGAAGAAGCTGGCTCATGGATCACTGGGATTGAGGGGCTGGGGTGTTCGACTCTGGTGGGGGTGCTGGGCAGTTCTGCTTTCCATGCTCCACTGGGAGTGTCAGGTTTTGGGGACTGAGGGGGAGGGAGGGAGGGAGTTTGAGGGTTTTGTGCTTGTTGCGGTGGCTGGGGATTCTCTTCTTCGGCCACTACTGCTGCAGCTGCTGCTGCTGCTGTAGTTGTTGTTGTTGTTGTTTTGGTGAAGCCTGGAGGAGGTGTGGGGTCTGAGGCTGCAGTGCTTTGGGGTTGGCTCACTGTGAACTGAGCATCATCAGTGACAGGATTAGGGTTGTGGGTGACATGCACACTAGGGTAGAGATTAGGACTAGGATTAAGATCGGGAGAGGGGGACGTCTGTCGCACTACACCCTGAGCCGATGGCTCACTTGGCTGAGCAGGAGTCTCTAATGTGGCACCTGGGTCATTGATCTCCTGTTTAATGACCTGAACTGAGGCCACTCCTGTCTCTCCATCTTTTCTTGGCATGTCCTCACTCTGTGCAACAGCCTTGTCTACCAATGGGGGGACAGGATTCTCAGCAGCAACCCTTCGTGGGACAGGTTTGGGGGGAGTTGAGGGTGGGCCTTGCATGAGCATTTGGGGAGCCAGGGGTGGACCTCTTGCTGACTGAGTGGTTCCAATTAAAGCTCTGTCATTGTGGAGAGAAGACTTTGGGTTGGGCATCTCCTTGGCGGGCTGGTGAGTGGGGCTGTTGGGAGCAGGGAGGACTGTTGAGAGTGGAGAGATGGATGGAGCTGCATGAGGATCACCTAATGCAGGAGGTGATGGGGTTAGGGTGGAGATTTCAGCCATGGTTCCACTCTGATCTCTCCTTTGGAAGTAGAGGGAGAAAGATGGAGGTAAGTTTTCTTATGCCAAACAGTTATCCATTCAGTTACTGATGTTCTTAGAAATGAAACTTGCAGCTTTTTGGTTCATAAACAATCTCTTCAACATATCAATGATGAACCGCAAACCTACTGAATTACAATCAAGTCCAACCCATAGCACAAAAGATGTGTGAAGAGGGTCTATGAAAACCACACAGCACTAGCCATTTCAATGAAGCCTGAGACCAAGTGTGTCTGTTCCTCTTCTTAAAATTGGAAAAATGGGGAAGCAGTTGAAGGATTGGGCTATATTTTGAAATCATGTGTGAAGTGTCATAGTGTGAAGAAGCATACACCACTTCATGGTGCTGGGCACTAGTATAAGCAATTTTGATTACATCAAGAGTCCATCCAGAAAAACAAAAAACTATTAAAAAAGCTGATGGTCAGTGCCACGCGTTTTACTTTTAACTTCAATCAGTCATGGCACTTAGGTATACTGTTTCTACAAATAACAATAAAATCAATAATAGTAAATAACATGTCTACGTTTCACCTTTTGCAAAACAGAGAAACTTGTATGTTAGCCTTTTATCGCAATATGACTAAATATTAAATAGTAGGTGTACTACAAGAACATTCAGGTCATATCATTTAGCTAGCTTCCGTATATTGCACGATGTTAGATTTCACGGCAAAGCTGAAGATCAAAAAGATTAAACAAAACACGTTTATTTCCACAATTCCCTTTCATCCGCAGTCTACCCAGTGGAACAAAATAAAAATACCCAAAACGTTATCGTTAACAGAGCTGCAGTAATGGGCCAACAGATTTTTCTAGATGGTCCGGTGCATTAGCAACTATCTAAATAACGACACCGATGACCATGGTGATCCAGTATTTTGCTGATGAAGCAGGTTTATGTCTGTATCATGGTGCTTCCAGATAGCTAACGTTTACCGGCTAGTAGCGAACATTAGCAAAAACAGCTCAGCCACTTGACTTTGTTGTCGTATCCTCCCTAGAGGCCTCTCACAAAGCGACACAACTTCCCGATTCAGCACACAGGAGATATCGTTTACTAACAGCTAATAGTCAACACCCTCCCTGCCAGGCCCTGGCCGAGCCGAGACCACGGCCTTGCCCATCAGCTGCCCCGGTGAACCACAACTTCAATCCAGCTACTGCACTCACCCACGGCCGGCGTGTCTATGTGATCCGTCCGCCTGGGCAGCCAGGGGGTTCCTGTCCGTGGCCCCCCCCACAGCTCCGGTTCCGTTACCTCCTCCGTTAAATGAAAACACTTAAAGGCGAGACGGGGCTGCAGGAACGGCTGAATAGGGTGAGGACCTGGAGGCGCAAATGTCCTGCAACTGGTGAGCTAGCTAGCTAAGTTACCAGCTAGCTAAGTTCGCTTCTTTTAGCTTATAGCCTTAATGTTAGCGGTAGTGTTCTGTTGTTGTTAGCCTAGCTAGCTAGCCGAATGTCTTGGTTACCCTCAGCCATATCAAGCTGCTGCGACCATTCTCGTCTAAATTAAGCAACGTACTTTGTAATATTTTTCATTCTGAAGCAAACAAGGAATTTCTTTCTTTAAATTAGTCAAGTCGATATTGTCTAGCGGCTGGGGCACATCCTACACCAGCCGCCTGCATTTCCTACTGACAGCTACGTGCGCGTTCTTGTTAGTGTCATCAGGCACGCTCACGCATCTGAACAGGAGCCTCCCTCCCAGACGGTGAACTACACCACTTCAATGAAATATAACAAAACTAGAAGAGCGCTAGTTACAAGTAGGCTACGTGGGAGCATATGGGTGAATAATGCAATATTGTTTTCATGAGCTTTGGTGCTATATACACACACTAGTTTTTTTTATTTGTTGTTACGGTTAAAGCAAAACAGGAAACAATAAAAAGGAAAACTTAATTTGAAATAAAAAATAAATAGTAGGCCAGCAATATTAAATTACAATGGCTAAAATAAGTAAAGTAGAGGTAAAAAGAAAAGATTGCCAAAAGCCAATCTGTATCTGTAGCACAGTGGTCCTCAAATCTGGTACACTGGGGCCAGAGTATGGCTGGTTTTCTTTTCTGCCAGGCAGTTGTTGTGTTATACACTTAGTTTAAAATGCCATCAATCTACACACAATATCCCATAATGACAAAGCGAACTGCGGTGGGGTTCAAGTCCGGGCTTGACTGGGCTACTCAGGAAGAAGAAGATTAATTTATTGCATTACGGGTGCACGAATGCACTAACACAAACATGTAAGGGGTAGTGACCGCCGAACACAACACACACATGTGGGGAGGGTGTCCGAATGAACTTGTCTTCTGCATTTTCCCCATCCTTGCCGTCCTTCCTCCAGGGGCAGCCAGGAGCAGTGGGCAAGCCTTTTTTTTCTTTTTCTACGGCGCCCGGGGACCCATTCCAGGTGTACATCCTTGTCGTGGTCAGGGACAGGACAGGAGAGCGTTTTTCTGCATGTTTTTAGATGGACCCGTGTGAGCACGGGGAGAACATGCAAACTCCACACAGAAAGGCCCGGGAGATAACCCACCTGGGCACCCCAGAGCAAATCTAGGAAATATGACTTCTGTGCTGTGAAAATCTTTTGACAGTAGGAACACTACAAGAGAAATTGAAAGGTGGATGCATTATTCGGCAGGGCTTGTGTTGTACCTGCCACAAAAAAACAACAAGACACCGCAAAAATGGAAAGATGTGAGTTGAGGGTAAATAATAAGTAAAAATAAGGCAAAGCAAGTATGGCAAGTACACTTGAGTGCTATGTTTTCGTTTTTCCAGCAGGTGGCATAAAAAAAACATTAAACAACTTTAAGTTACACTTATTTTTAATTGGAGTGTGATGTCACACACACACACACACACACACACACACACACACACACGTTAACCTACATGTTGTTGCTGTATGTTATCAAAAGGAATCCCAAATGTTATTTTGTTTTTTTGATGTTTTTGAATTCTGAGTCACTTCTAGCCGAGATGGAAGTTGCCATGCAAGTGTAAATATTGTGAGGATTTCCATGGAAAACCACACAACTGGGGGACACCCAAACAAATTATTCTGCAAGGGAACTCCCATATCCCATAACTCCCTGACTCATGCTGATGATATGCTAACCAGCTGGTTACTTTCCATCTGAGTTCAGATCAGCTCATCGCTCTGCACTTTATGTCTCCATGTTTCCATGGCAACCCTGAGGTGGAAACATCTACCAAGCCTGTGGAAACGGGGGATATAAACATGAAGCTCGTTTTAACAGAAACAAACACTGAAGATGACAAGTCAGGTCTTGTGGCCATACAAACTCCAGTATGATTTACAAGGTACACTGGTCCAAGATCAGCACTCTCACTCTGGAAGGCACTTATGAATATCTGCCTATTGCTGTTGTACTGTGAATCCAAGGGTTTAGATGCAGTTACAAAGTCACACTTGGCAATGCAATGTTCAATATATATTAAATTCTTTATTTTAAATTAAATAGAGATGATATAGCCGCAAGCGACGATGCCGGGGTTAAAGCCAAAATGTTTTTAGTTTTTGTAGCATATGAGCACCAAATTTCACAAAGCCATTTAGCCATCCAAACTATCACTTTCCTGCTGACCGCAGTACAGGGATTTAAAATGTTCCCTAATACATTTTCCCTGTCCAAATTATCTATAGGTCAATTTTAACATGCTTTTGCACACGTTTGGGGGCCTATACTTAACATATCTACCAAGTTTTGTGATGACTGGACAAAGGGTCAATGAGTTCTGGCCAATTTTGTGTTAGGCTACACCTTTTTACAAGTTTATTGGTTAATGGCGACCGGGTTTTTCATTGGATCAAGCCAGATTATATTGCATTGGTGTATATAGTTCCCCTTTGATGAGTCAAAAACTGAAAAAGGCTTTGGAAACAATTTTCTTTTTAAAGAAAATGCAAATTAGCAAAAAAAAAACTACGCAGACTTGGGTGGTCATTGAGGCAAATGTGTAGAGACAGGATATATATATATATATATGTGTACCAAGTTTCATGCACATCGCATATTTGTTGGGAAGCATTTGCACATGAATATCTGTCATTCTGCCAAATGCCATGTCTCTACGATGCGTCTTCTCACGGGAATTTGCGAAACCGCGGATGAAGAAGAAGAAATACAATAACAATAGTGCTTTAACCCCTAATAAAAACATTTTATATATTTAGATACGTCACTATAGAAAAAACAAATGTAAATATGTAAGTATGTTGGAGGGAGATGGAGAGATGGCGCCGACAGGTATGGTCGCCAAGGTGTGTTGGTGCGCACTGTTTTCTACGTTGTTTAGTGTATTACAAATTATGAAATTAAATTACTTAATTACTATTATTACAATAATCATTTAAATAAAGAATGGTTTACTGAAATATAGGCTAATAATACATAATACAAATAGACAGTATATACAATCTGTATATTTAGTTTTAAAATGTATGTAAAGTCTACAGTTGTCATACTTTGTAATTTGTAAATAATTGTAAATACTCTCGTGGCATGGAAACATCTTACTCCTCTCACTTTTGGTTTTCTCAGTCTGTGCAAACTCTAGCCAGGAGGTTGTTGTGTTGCTGTAGTTGAGGCCACATTACGATTTTTTGTCTGTGTCCTGGGAGAAGGTGTCGACCCATCTCTGAGTGCGGGCTCGACACTGATCCCAGTCGTACAGAGGGCGGTACTGGAAGTGGCGCAGGGCTTTGTCTGAGCAAACTGTGAAGGACGTACTGGCTACGGCCAGCGTGTAACGGTTAAGCAGTGGTGTGTAGCTGCACAGGGGCCTCAGGATCCAGCGCAGCAGGTCATTGAAGAAGGCCATGAACCAGAGCAACAGCGGGGGCACGCGGATCTGTCGGAAGTTGAACGCAGAGAGGAACTGCATGTTGAAATCCTCATAGCTCTTGTAGGGCGAGTCGTCATAGCAGAAGAAGGCCTCGCCTCCGAGTGTCCCTGGGCGCTCCCTCAGGGCTCGGGCTGCAAGCAGATGCATCCAGGCCACATTGCCTAGGAAAACAATTTGAGTGTCATATAATGCTGACAACGCCCTCACTTCAAGAATCTGCAAAGGATCACCCACGCCGGAGACTAGCGGTTGCTGAGGCCTCAGATAAAGAGTACATTAGAAAAAGACATCTCACTTCCTTTGTGTTTCAGAGTCTACTTCTGCTTCTATTCTTGATAGTCTTTAATAGGCACTCTTTTGCAATGTGGGTTACTAGGCGTTCCTACGGAAGCCCTGAAAGGCAATGAAAAAAAGAAAGGTGTCTCTTGGGGGATCCTCGTCTTTCCTCCCTTGTTTTCTCTTCTGTCCTTAACTCGTTATAGTGACTTACTAACCGAAGGAAAAAGTACATATCTTCCTACTGTCCTACTGTACATATCTCAATGCGTGAAACATTTTTATTTATGTTTCTATCTCAATATTTTGAGTTCCAACGGGAGCCGGGAGCTAACCTAGGCTAACAGATAGCATATACTAATTTCAGTCACCAGAGGTCAGGATTTCACTACATTCAAGTGTGAAATGATTTATTGCGATGTCTTCACTATTCCTTAATGGTCAATGTTGGAGAAAATATGCTCAGTCATGCTCAGGCTCAGTATCTTAAACATTTTGTTCAGTGTCGTTTCATTTTACTGCTATCTGTACTTGTCCATTGTGTATGTGTCCAGGTGCGCCACTGCCTTCAAGGCCGTTGGTGTTATCAGGGTGTATGTGCGTATTATCAGAGTGTAAGTGCGTAAGAAGTTTGTTACTCTGTATAAAATGAGTGATTTCTCCCTGTTTAGTTAGACCTTACGGGAAGTCACAATGTGATGAACTGTATTGTCTCTGTGCACATATAAAGCTATTTTCCTACTTTAAGACACTGCCCGTTGTTGTGTCTTTATTATACCGGCAAGCTGAGTAGTGTCCTGAGGGAGTCATACATTTTATTCAACAGTCAATATAGGTCTAAATGCATCTTTGTTTCGACAATAACATTCACAATCAATTCATCAACTCATTTCTCTCACCTGCGTAGACCCGCCCATGTTCGGTGGTCTGTGGGATGCCCCGGATGACCCAGCCACCCTGTCGTACACCCATCTTATAGAAGTCCTTCATCAGCTGGTGCTGCTCGCCATAGATGCCTGTCGGCCTCAGAGAGCATGTGTATAAGCACGACCCTCCATTCACCTGGGCAGAGAGAAGACCACAAGGGAGAGTTAGGAAACAAGACGAAAGTGGCGAAACACTGGATTTACGGTGGGTTTTAAATTGGAACACCAGGAGGGAGGAGTGACGCCACAGCGAGACCACACTTGCCAAATGAATTCCCCCCCAGTGTCTTAACTTTAAAAATATGTGTTTCTTTATAATGAAATCCAACTGAAATGGCAGTGAAAAGGGAAACAAAATAATGAAATAAATATAGAAGCCATTTCTGGCATTGTTTTCTAGGGACTCTCTTGTTGTTGCTTATTTTGCTCTCTTTTCTCTCCTGTATTGTTCTTGCATTGGTTCTTTTTGTGTGCTCCATTATAGTTTTATGACTATTACTTTAACCTTGTTGCTCGTTTTTTAATGTTCTCAGTGTCTGTATAACCTGTATTCCACAATGACACTTAAAATGTGGTTTTAATAAATTTGACTTGGCTTGACACAGCAATGAAGCAGGGAGACGTGGGTGTTAGCATGGAGTCCTCAGTCCTAACTGTACAGAACTTTTTGAACTCAATGTCACAACGTATAACAAAAATAAAGTAAGTATGCCTGCCCTAAATGAAAAGTTTCAACGTGTAGTACCTTGGTGCCGTTGGCTTCGAGCACAATTTTCTCAGGCCCTGGTCTTGCTCTTGGGATAAGGCATGGTGTGATAAACATGGTAGGGTGTGTCCTCATCGCCCCTGTGCACAGCAAGTCAGACAAATATTCAGAGAATGTGTTTTCTTGACCCTGCCACATTCATGAGTGGAATGTGTTTGTACAAAGCCAAACACACCAAGGGAATTACAGAGAGAGAGAGAGAGAGAGAGAGAGAGAGAGAGGTTCAGTCTCACACAGTGCCTATAGGTGATGTGGAAAGAGAGGAGACGGGGGAGAAAAACCACCGCACACGCATCTTTAAAAATGTCCATTCTTCCAGCGCGTGCCACACCACAGGCGGTTTGGACAGTTTTCAAGTTATTTTGTGATTCCTTCTGGCATGACCGCCACGCGTCTCTCTCTCTCTCTCCAGGACAAACAGATCAATTGTGTTGAAGCAGAAAGCAGAAAGAAATTGGTTCCTCCAACCTGTATAAAGTAAACAGTTACCTCCTGTTCTGTAAATAAACTCACAGCTTGTCGTGGTGACCGCGCCGCTGCGCGCAATAATCACGTGGCTTTCAATCATAGCAGCAATTAGCAAATAAACGGGCTGTCCCCCACAAAGGATTGGGCCAATCAGAAACAAGTTGCATCACCCCTCCACGTTTCATCAAAATGGGACCGGGAGTACGGCAGTCATGGCCTTTCACGGGTGGAAATTCATTATCCCTCCAGCTTTAATCTTATCAGTGGTGTCTGAGATATCACGTTTGAGTTCAAAACCTTGACCTTTAGTAATAGTGTCCCCATCAGGACAATCGGTGTAATCTATTAAATGCCAGTGCCAAGAGCATGAGAGGTGGGTTGGCGGCAGGTATGCGTTACACAACAATGCTGACTCATTTCTAAATGATGCTGAGAACTGATGCTGAACCTCATTCCTATGTTTACAACTGACATGTTTGGGCTAAACCAGCAGATACATAGCTATCTCTAATAGTACACCTAGAACGACATTACAAGGCTCTGACCTTCCACACAGGGTTATACAATTGGTACACTGCCATGCACCTAGACTAGTGTGTGTGTGTGTGTGTGTTTGAGTTTGTCTACTGTATGTCTGTCTCCATCTTCAATTCCTTGTCATCTCTCCTTTACAGACTTCATTTTCATGGAGGGAAATCTCCAGAGTAGATAAGATAAGCGAACAGAGACACAGAAATGTAATCTTAAAAGCAAAAGCCTCTGGAAAAAGGGAAGATAAAGTGCAACCATGTGGGCTTGGTGAGGGAAAGAGAAAACCGTTAGGGACTCGGTCAGAAGAATAAGGTAGTTGTACTCCCAAACAAGTAGAATAATGTATTTTGATCTTTACCTGACGAAGGGGTCTCCTTTGATGTTGGGGCCGATCACCTCCATACTGCTGGTGTAGACCAGGGACTGGATGCCATTCTCCACACAGGCGTTGATGATATTCTCTGTTCCTGAGAGGAAGGAGACCATTTCAGAGATGAAGTTGGGTTGGGATAGATCAGGAGGATTTCAAGAGGGTACCTCCTGTTATTGTTTTCAGTCCTAACCCAGACAAGCTGACCCCGAGACAGGCACCATTTTAGAACGCTGTAATGCTTCTTGAAATGGAATTAAAGAAAAAAAGCAAAATAAAGAAACAAAGCTGGAGAGACCTGGCCTATTTATGAACATGAGCTAATGACATTTCTGAAACTATAAAGGGGCACTGTAAGAAAAAGGACAACAGGAAATTAATTGTTAATGGACATGAAGGCCAGTTTAGTAAAGTTAAAGTAAATGTTTTGCGTATTGGACTACTAACCCTGCTCTGTAAGCATAAAGTGAAAAGTTTACAGACAATTTAAATAAACCACATCTGGTCCAGGTTGGCCGAGGGCGAAGAGAACCAAGTGTTCTTGGAGTGTGCCAGGAAATGCCTCCGGTATGATAAGTAAAGGAATATGAAAAACTGCTATATTAACCAATGACGTGGAGATGAGGGATAGAAGCAAACATCCACATGCAAAACAGACTCCAGACTCCAGACGGCTCAGAAAACCCTCTGAGTGTGGTAACTTTTGGCACATTTTGCTGTCAAAATGATAACAAAATGTTAAGTGATCGACTTCATTAGTTCACTTTCACGGGGACACACGATTAACAACAACAACTTCCAGATGGAAATGAGTTTGTTGTTTCGTGAGTTCAAAGAGAGCAATTTCTACGAGGCCTCTAGTAATCGTTACATGCAGGTGTCCAATACGAACAAGATCACATCCACCTAAATAAAAACACGTGAGCATATTTTCATGCAAAGCACCTGACTATGCTATCAACAACATTTCATTATGGCATTTCCTTGATCTCAATCAGCTCACGCGCCTGCACACACACACACACTTACTGACACTATTCAACAGAAGTCATGTGCTCTGGTCAAAAACACCATCTGTCTGGCGTCAACCATATAAGCTATGAGGAGGTCTTTCTTTGCCTCGTAGGTCGACTGCAGCGACTGGCAGCATTATTAATGCCATGTTCAAGGAAAAAGGAAGGGAGAGGTGATGTATCCACAGGAAGATCGTGGCTCGCCACCCATAGGGTTGGACCGATGTGGGTTTTTCAAGGCCAATGCCGATATTTTCGCATTGAAGCTGCCAACAGCCAAGATTTTACAACAATATCACTATCAATATCTTCAAATTTGACCATTTTCATGGCAAAATTTCATGCCGATAATTGTATTCTCGTCAGGATCTCAGGATTCATGAAGTACTTTCACAGTTGGAAGCTCCTTAAGACCCACCACACCTATTCAATGGTAGGGGAAACTCTGGGATACATGAATGCCTTTGAATAAGGAATACGGTCTGAAATCGAATATTTAATAAAAGGCCTTAACGCCACCAGATTTAATGAAAGGGAGGGAAAGATCATCAAAGGTCAAAGCTGTATCCACTTGGAAAGTGGGTTTCCTCTGTTGCTCTCTCCCTTTTGTGGTTTCCTACCGTAGATCATTCAGACAACTGAACCACCCATCGTTCGTCTCTCTCTCCCCTTCTCCTCCCCGTAACCGTTTCCTCTCCATCTTTCCAAATGCCCTTTCTCATAAATAGTCTCTTCACCTTTGACGTTGACAGCGTAGATGACGGCATCGGGGACTCGGTACCAGACGTCCACCAGGCTGGCCGTGTGGATGATGACATCAACCCCGCGGGAGACCTCCAACACACTTGCATAGTCAGTGATGTCGCCCTGAATCACCAGCACTTTCACCCGATCTGAGGGAGGGACGGGAAGAGAGAGAGAAAGATGATCCGAGTCTGAATCACAGGGAAAATGGTCCTGGACAAAGACTGCTTTCAGAGGAAGTTTCAACAACACATTAGAAAAAGAGCAGCGGGGGGCAGATTCATCCTGAGGGAAACCGGGAGACATTTCGATACAGTGTTTGATTACCAAATGATTATCAAATTTCCTTTTTGGGTCATTGTGTCGAAGAGAACTTTGCCTTTCTGCCTCGTTAACTCCAACAACAGCTATGTTATTTGAGGATACTGTTTGCATTTGATTTTTTACACAAGACTCAACCCAGTGCAAATAACATCATGCCTTGGTGTTTCTGGCTAGTGCTAACTACCTGCGTTGGCACAGTTAACCGCTCAAGCAAGTCTACCTTCATTTTCCAGACTCCGCCCACTCCTAGCTGTCACTTATTCTGACCTTTTCTCCCTCAGGTACAAAGCTCGAATCGAATAATAACCCTAAAACATGCATAAACAAAAAACCAGTTAACCGGATCCTTCCATCTCTATGGTCATTAAGCCTGACCGCACACCCATTGTGATTATCCCCTGGGAAAGCAAGTCCCCTAAGTCAGTGAAGTCAGTCCCAAAGATTTTACAGGTACAAATTCTCCCTTGTCCCCCAATCTACATTTACTCAAGCAGCGATGGTGCTCTAGGTGGTGAGCAGAGCTGAATGTCTAGAAAGTGAGCTTTAACTAACTTCTTTATCTAAAGAAATCAAAAGCCTCCCACAACTGCTGTGTGGTACTGAGCCAAAAGCATTTGCCACATCCACAAATACAACACGATGATCTCATTTCTCACTCCTGGCTCACCGAAATTGGTGCCAAATCATTCTGGTGTTGCTCTAAGCTCCCAGAAAAACCTGGAATTCCAGTTTTGGCTCACTAAACCTTTCCCTATCTCTGTGCACCTTTTCCAAGTGTTCCTCAAGCTCCTACTCAGTTGCCCTTGACATTCTTTCTTCTCCTTATTAAATAACAATTTCAAGAATCTAAATGGATCCTTGTAAAATGCTATTCTGGCCCGCTATTTATTTTTCCTCTTTATGCTAATGTCCTATCCTTGTCCTTTAGCTGATAAGCAAAGGGCAAAGTGTGTACTAAATCTGTGGTGGACAAAGGTCAATGATAATATTCATCCCACTAAAGCTGGACTGTAGTTTTGTGTAGTCTGTTGTGGCTCTGTCTTCAAATTAGTGGAAACACTAGCCAGATTGAGCAAACAATTTCTCATTTTCCTTGTGCAGTGAGGCTCACTAGGGTGTTACTAAAACAATGGTCTCTCAGATTACTGTTCTTTGCTCTCTTTGGGGCCCCAACTCTAGCGCAGCATCAACAGCAGGCATCTGAGCTGGGAATAAATAATGCTTTTTTCCTCTGCAGGAGAGAGAGCTGCTTCAGCTTGGCTGGGCACATTCCTGTTACAAGAGGGTAAACAAAAAGCTTATTGTCGTTGAATGAATATATGTGACTGACAGCTTATCTTTTCACCAGGAACAGTTAATGCACGGTTTCAGCATTTGGTAAATTTGTTTCCTTTGAGACAAAATAAAGGGACAGACAGCATGTCATGAGCCAGACCCCTGGGTCAAAAACTGTGAAACTGATTCTCTCCCTGTTTTACATGTAGCCTACCGCAAGTTTATATTTGAGTCACAATAGAATTTATTTAATCCCTTTGAAAGCCATGCAGAGGCAGTGGCTGTACAACAGATACGTAATGGAAGCGCAATGACAAACTATGTAATTGACAAACTGGAACATCCCTATCCGGGGACAGGAAATGTTGGGGAGTTGTCCAGGGTCTGAATTGTGACCCCATGGACCCATCGTCATGTGATTTGGAAACTATTGACAATAAACCCATTGTTTTCAGATTAAAATATGTACATTTATTTACTTGTAGGTGTGGAATATGACAAAATGGTCTTATAACTCAAAGTGGGTGTGCACAATCCCTATAAAACGTGGTGTACGTGGTGTGCACGTTTCCCAATAAAAGTAAACCCGAATTTACCAGTGGGGGGCGCGATAGTTGAAAATGACCATCAGTCCAATTGACATGCAACTTGCGACACTTGTCAAGCGGTCTTTGCTCTACAAATACAAATGTATAGGCCCCCAAACGTCTGCAAAAAAAAAAAACTATAAACCTGTAAAATTGACCTATAGATAATTTGGCCAGGGAAAACGTATTAGCTTAAATGAGAAGGGGACTTCTAAATCGCTGTGATTTGGATGGCTAGACGGCTTCGTGAAATTTGACAATTTGGTGCCCATATGCTACAAAAACAAACGAAACCAATACAAAATGTTCCCAAAGCGTCCCGTATCAGGGTTAGATACAACCAAAAGGTCACAAGATAACGGCTTACCTGTGCTGTGTCCTTGTAAATTTAAATCTATGCGATTGTCAAACAGTCTGACCTCCCCTAGCTTGTCTTCCTTCTCCAGCAGGACTTGTAACAAGTGACGCCCCAGAAAACCACAACCTCCAGTGATTAAATAGACGAGATCCGACTCGTTCACGGACATCTTGCTGGATCTCTTGGTGGCTATCAGCGACAGCTCAACTCCCTCCTCTCTCTGCATAGTGGACGAGTGTGCGCCGTCCCGTATCTGTGTCAAGATAACCTCAAAATATTAAAACATCCGGTTTGGATGTCACAATAAAGTCCCTATTGATAAACTCATTTTTTCTTATACAAAGTCAAAGTCCCAGTGAAAATGAATGAATGAGAAATAATCTAATCGTATTACCTCTAGTATGAACAAAAATCAACTATATTTTCAGTAAAGCATTAATTCATACATTTTCTCTTAATCTTTACATAACTTCGCTATCAAGGGCGGATGTAACAAATTACATTTACTGTAGTTACTGTAATGAAGTAGCTTTTTGTGTACAACCATTCATACACATGGCCATTTTCATTTTTTATTATCAGATCAGTGATATACTACAATCCTATGCTTTGTGTTGATTCGTGATGTACCTTTCGTTATGCACTTTATTTTGTAATGTATTTTGTCTTCTGCCAACTTCCTTTTTTCGCGTGGGAAATAAATGGGCGTGACAAACCAGCCTGTCATCGGGGTATGAAAAGACAACAGGTGCAATAGAACGATTTCATTACATGCCTAAAAAGATAGCCTACCAAAATCTTGCCAAGTAATGTATATAGTGTAAAAACAAAAAGTTCATCATTAGACATACATGCAGATATCAGAATCAGAAGGGTTTTTTTTTTACCAGACAAATTATGTCCCAAAACTTGCAGCATTATTAACATGAACCATTCCATCAAATTTTGGGTAGGATGTTGTGGAGGACAGCTAAAAGTGACATAGCAAGAGAGAAAATAGTTTCTGTGTTTCCATTCAGAGCAGTGTGTGAGGCATGCCAATGATTTGTTAGGCTCTTAGACTAGACAAAGGTGTGTGTGTGTTTCAGTGCTCATACTCACATGCACTGAAATAATTGTATGGTCTCTCCGGGTTTCCTGCATTTAACACTACACACACAGAGAGAGAGAAATTAGCATCCCAAGTGTAGGGAATGCTTGTGTGTGTTTCTTAATGAACATACTCTCATCCACTGAGATCTGCGTTCTGGCCTCTGACTGGTCTGTAAACATGTCCTGTATTGAACACAGAGAGAGACACATGCAAGACAGAGAAATGTTTGGATCTTGGAGAAAGTGTGCGTATCAGTGTACATACTCACATATGTCACATAGGCCACAGCAGGACCCTCTCCTTTAAACCTATGCTTCATAGGCGACCCTGTAGGCGAAATGTCCTAAAGTAGACGACCAGGGTCGGACATAGCCCCTCAAGGGACCCACCCTTTTAAGTGGCCCTTTCGAGGAGGGCCCCCCCTTGGATCACACAGACCCGTGTGATGGCAGTAGGGGCCAGGGAATACAGAGCGTTCATAAGCAACGCCCCCCAACTCTCTGCCCGCCCTCTCTCTGAGCGCTACGCGTTCTGGCTAGAGAGATGCGCGGTCCCCAAGTGGCTGAACGGTACATTGAGGGAGGGACACCCCCTCATGTTCAAACATCACTTTTCAAGGGCATAATAGAGACAAGGCTGAGCGACCCTACGGCAAGCTCAGCCCTTGCAGACGAGATAAGCCATCTCCTGGGCAAGGAGGCCATTGTAGCCGTCCCACCCAGCGAGGCTCAACACAGCTTTTACTCCCGCTATTTCCTGGTTCCCAAGAAAAGCACGCCATTCCCCAGCCGTCAGTTGGTGTATCTGGGCGTATCCCTAGATTTCAACATCTATGACAGCGAGGCTCTCGCCGTAGAGGCGAGTAGCCATTTCGTTGCCGCTAATGGTGTTCCACGCCCACAGGGTCGTGACGGTCTCCAAGGGCTTATGGCAGTAGCTCACCCAGTGGTTCCACTGGGTCTGCTCTTCATGCGCAAACTGCAAAGATGGTTTGCTCGCCAAAATTAGTGCACCCAAGTGCCCGGTGCACCCGAGCTGTCTGTCTATCAATGGGGATGGCTCCTTCGCTTCGCTCAGGCCGAATCCCACCTTTCTGCCCAAGAACATAAGGGACTAGGGACATTGTGCTGAAGGCTTTCCATCCGCCTCCTCATGCTAATGAGTCTGAGCCTGTGCTCGTATGAAGAAACAGCAGACTGTATGCAGGGATAACAGTCAGTTTGTCCGGGCTCCCTCTTGGTGTCAACTGCACGGTTCAGTGAACACAAGCTGGCTATGGTTGGTTTATACTGTTCTTCATGTGATACATGAACTTGAGCATGAATCAAGGCAGTTCTGGATTATGTATGTTATTCAGAATATGCTTGTGTCTTCGCCCCTCGGGCCTTTGGGTCCAGCAGGGGTACATTGATCGGGCTCCACTCGTAGCTTCGCCTTAGCCCATAAGGCGAAGCACGAGCATAGACCATAAGGCAAAGCCATAAAACTAGAGTTATAATACATAACTACTGATTCTTCTTGGGATCAAGGGGTAGGGCAAAGTGCCAGGGCTACATCGCCCTCCAAATCTTATTTCTCTCCCATTGATTTCAAATGTTTTGTGTAGCATTTCCCGCTAAGTGCACTAGCTAAACTACATCTGCTGTAAGAGGAAGAAAACAACAGTCCATTACACTCTGAACAGCAGAACAGCCCAGTGACATCCTATGTGATTAGCCTTGAATGTATCCATTCATCGGGCGGTGTCAGGAAATACCATGCACGTAATAACCGTAATAAAATACCCTGATAACCCTGCAGTAATGTCTGGGTAGACACTATCCCATGGACAATTATTTACAGTCCTTCAACTTTGGCCAAAGTAGACCATTAAATTCTTAGTTTAGTCCTTCAGTAGGTTAGAGATAAGACAAGACAAACTGAAACAGTCTCCAACAACATTGCAGCACACAGGCTGTCAAAATCCCATTAATACTTTGATACATAAAGTATTGATTTGAGCTGCTTGTCCTCTTCTCATCTCCTCTGATGTGGGCTACATAGCCTCAAACTGCCTCAGGCTTCCTGTCTCTCTCTCCAGACTTCCTCTTTTCTTTAAGTGTAGGTTTAAATTCAGTGGCCTGGCTGTCCTGAAGGCTTCATCTGACCCAGGCTTTCATGAAGGTTCATAACATCACAAAACTGTCAGTCAGCGGTTCCCAAACAGGCCCAGGGCCCACGAGCAGGCGGATCCCTGGTAAAGTGAACAAAGTTAATTGCACTCGCTAGATGAGAGAATGTGTACAGAAGACTGTTCTGTAATCTTCTCGCCTAAACAAAGTCTTCTCAGATGGGGTGTCTCGGGACAGTTTTATCAAATGATAAGGGGTCAGGGGTCCAACGTTGATCTATTTAAAGGCCCTTAATAGGAAAATGTTTGGTAACAATTGCCGTAAGTCATGCAGTGAGGGAAACACTTCACATCCTGGGCTCTGGAGCAGTTAGAGGTAACCACATCGGCACGCAGACGTAGAATTTCCAGGCTTTTTTGTGACTCAGAGGAAAAACAGTTTTCCTCAGACGACACAACCAGAAAAGGGTCATGTTTTTTTTCCCCCCAGATGTTTCTTTAAATTCCTCACCCTCTCCCCTTTCCTTTGTCGTCATTGGATGACTCTGAAATCCTGTTTTCGTATGTCAGATTTCAACAGCTCTTTCTAACGCACGGGTAGTCTGTACAGGAAACATCAAAGCTGCAGGTGCAACAGTGATGAGTTCGTCCCTGATCTGAAAGAATGAGGACACTGTGGTTTCTAGTAAGCAAGTTCCTGTTTACTCCACATCACTATGCAGAATTCAACAGCTAGTTAAATATAATTCTATAAAGTGGGACAATTAGCTTGTAAAAAACATTTCATTTGCAGTCAGTATGCTTCATATGGAGATAATAATAGTCTGCATAATCCTCTGATACTGCCTGAGCCTTTGAGTCCCCCAGCATTTAGAACCTGCAGTACAAGGCCACCTAGTTACCTAGTTAGAGAAACAAAAGGGAGCTTATCATTTATTTAAAAAATATTTTAATGCACCATTAATAAAGGGTCCAACGCATTAATACAAGAGAAATATTGCAAATAATATTAAAATAATAATCATCAAATTAAAAGGAAAAAACAATAAAAAATAACTGAATGGAAGGTATGTACATGTTTCCTCCTCGTGGAAAGAGAAGGAAAAGGAACAACATATTTACAGCTTGGAATCAGTGTGTTTCTACGAGAAACAAACACCTCTACAATATTTACATTTATTTCTTTGAATCTTTTTTTTTTTCATCTTTCTACCCCGTAGTAAAGAGGGTTGGTTTGTACTGAAAGGCTTTCATTGCAACAAGAAATATCTTACACAGTTTCCTGTTTGGGAGGGAGCAAAATGAGAAGAGAGTCTTCTGCTAGTTAAAAATTCAAAAATGAAAGCTAAAAACTTGGGACGGCCGTATGCAATGAGCTGAGGAACCATATGAACAACAGAGGGCCGACACAGGGGCCATACACACGCCTCTGTCTGCAGCCTATCAGAAACCAGTTCAACCGTATGTAGCAGGCACACGCACAGCTCAAACCTACACTCCAAAGAAATTGTACGCAGTACATTTGCTCATATTAAGTTCATAAATTCTTCAGGGAGGGATGTTTTGTATGGGGGCAACATTGTCCACACCCCCTCATAAAATATATATATGTATATACCAATGCATTTTGAAGAGGCCAAACAATGTTGGAGGGGGGAAAAAAAAGACTGACAATTGACTAGAACTAGAAACTAGACCTAGAAACAGACCTGACATAATCAAATAAATGTGCCTTTAAAAACATTCAGAGCACAGTGACAAAGTTAAACTAAATTTAAGCTACTGGGGTCTGCAGAACGCTTGGTAGTAATCTCCGGCTTAGTAACAGCAAAATTAGGAACTCAGAAAATGTTTTTTCTGACTGAACAAACTTTGACATTGGCTGGTTGAAATATAAAGCACGGATACCAGGGGAAGGAGCTACCTTGGTCCTCCTCCTGGGACCCATGGGTGACAAAAAGAAGGCCAATTTTCTGTTCCGCTGATCCTGCACAGCTATGGAAAAATAAAACACAACTTTGCGCTACGACATATTTGTCCAACTTTTGCATGGATAAAAATAACGGTTGGGAGGTCTTTACACTCATCCAAACGTCAGGTTGTGGTGAAACGGGAGAGTCACGCAGCGGAGGAGGGGAACGCTAATGTTTTATGGGCCTTGTGGGTAGACTGAAGCTCATTTCACTGTAAGATACTTACAGCTAACGCAACTAAATAACAATAACAACAATAGTCATTAATATATAATACCGTGAAATGAAAAAGCTCCAAAACAATCTTCATACTTGGAAATCTTGCATAACTGAAGACCAAATCGGTTGGAGTTTTGTTACTCTTAAAACTGTGCCCTGAACAAGCGCCTTTAAAAACCCTGAATCTGTTTGCTGTTCCTGTGCGTGTGTGCGGATCTGGGTGGGGTGGGGTGGGGTGGGGTGGGGGGTGGGGGGTGCTGACGCTGGCAGAGAGATCCAGGATGAATATGTGAGGCGAGGTGGGCACATAATACCAGTGTTGACCAGTTTCCATTCTTCCTCGAAAAGGTTGTTGGCATGGGAAAAGAAAAAGACCTTTCATGTCTGGCTGCACAGAACAACTTGGTCTGCACGCATTACCCTAGGCAGTCCAACAATACTGCTACAGACCAGCTGAACCGGAGGCCCCCCCTCGGGGTATTCACACGCCAGGCTTCACAATCCCTTCAATTGCCAAGTGAATGAATGAATGAGTGAATGAGTGTGTATGAAAAGTGCAAGTGTGTGCATCTCTGTTTCCTGGGTAGAGTGAGGACGGCTGTGTGGCTGCCCCGAGGTGCGGGTGTGGGTTGGAGGAGGGGTGGCATTGTTTCGGGGTAGAGTCTGAGGCAGGCTGCGGGCCCGGCTGGGAACTCTTGCAGGGGAATAAGAGTTAGAGCGGCCACTAGTTGAGCGTCCCGCGGCAGTTCTCCGTTCCACACAGGCAAGGGATCTTGTTCTCCTCCAGGGGGAATTTGTAGTCGTAGGTGATTTCTTCGTTGACGGCGATGGCCTGCTTCGAGTAGATCACAATCTTCTTCTGGGACTCGATGGTGATAACCTTGGCGTAGCAATTTGGCTAGGAGAGGAGAAAGAGTAGTGAAAGATTGATAAGAAACAGCTCTAGAAGTCAACCACAGCAAAACTGTCTAGGAATAGAAACCTCTGGCCCGCGGCTATGTCACGTGAGATTTGTGTTCTTATTATATACAGTGAAAACTGTCCTCAGCCGTGTGTAGAAATTATGATGTAACAAAGTAGAACTATTGCAAAAAGGTTTTTACGCCTGTGATGAAAACATTTCTGATATAGTACGTGATGAATAGCGATGGAGATGCATTTGTTAAATAAATAATGATGTAGTTTTGGTATGATCGGCCCGACCGATGGTTCAGTCTCATTGCAAAACAGTTCAAAAGCGGCTTTGGAGACTTTGAAATGCTGTCATGCTGCAGCCAATTCATTTTAGTTTTTTGTGGCAAGTTCCCTTAAAGTTCACTTGACAGTTGGATGGAAACATAGAAAACAAGAAACAACGTGCTGATTGACGTTTTTTCTGACTTACAGTGCAGCAGTGGTTGATAAAACGTGCCAGGTTGCCACACTTGGTGGCATCGATGATGGTGTCGTGGTCCACTCTGAACAAGTAGCTGCTCCCTATGCCCTGCTGGGCGTACCGCTTCTCTCGATTGTCAGCCACCATCTAGAAAAGACATATTTTCATCCAGCACTGCTGTTTCAACACTAAACCACTAAATGTTGAATTAATAGCAGATTTTAAACTGGAGGCAGTACCTGTCTGATGTTTTGGCCCACATATTCAATGACCATCTCATCAGCAGCGATGGGCTCCATGGCGAACAGGCCCCATTCATGGATCCTACTGCGTCCAAAACGAAGCTTCTTCTTGCGGAACTGTACAAAGGACAAAGAGACTCAGTGTCACCAAGGCCCGGTCAAGGTTTACCAAGAACTATTACACCATTGAACTTTATCAGGGAAGAGAGACAGGTGTAGACATATCAATCTGTTGCGGAATATAAAACTTGCGTTCACACTGCGAGCAACAATCAGCAAGCAGCCAGGGAAACTCAGCAGATGTATGGATGATTAAAAGGCCTGTCGGACAAAAATGTTGGCTGAGGTTTCCCCAGTCATCGATCATCAACAGCTAATCACATTTGTCTGCTTCCTTGTTTCCCAACCAATGTGATTCATTTCATGAACAATAGGTCCGTCTGGCAAGTACAAAAATGTGAAGTTGATCACAGCTACTCGAAGCTCGTCAGTTCTCTCTCAACTTTTATTTGATGTATTTTTGCCCATCTCTGGTTACAAGAAACATTTGGAAGCAGTCACCATTACCAGGAGCTGTGCAACCTCATCAAAACTCTGAAGGGAGGGAACAACTGCAAAATGTGCAAACTTTATGCAACTGAGGGATTTCAAGTAGTGCCAAGACTGTTGCTGGCCATACCTTGAGCTGGTTGAGTTTGAGCAGGTCAGAGTCCATGACTGCTGGGGTGCCGATGACAGTGAGGAGGCGCCGCTGCTCCGAGCGTCTCTCTGACAACAGCCGGTTGGTTCCCTGAAAGGGGAAGGAGGGGAAAGAGGCTTACACTGGGGTCATTGTACAATATTACATTACCACATGGCTTTACTTTGACCTAAATGTGCAACAGCCATGTTGGTCTGGGGGAGATTCATTTGATAGGACTGACTGAGAGAAGGCTGACAAGGCTGGGAGTAAACGGAGAGAGGAAGGTGAGCTTCTCTTTTGCTTCGGATGTGTGAGCAAAGCTAGATTTAGGAACAACCACCGTCAGTATATATATAGGAAGCATCACTCCACACCTGAATGCTAAATCAAGATTATGAATTCTCTTCCACATGACATGAGACAGTAATAATAAACAACTAGGACTGCAAGTAGTCATAAAGGGGCCCGCTTGATATATTGTAAGAAGGAAAACAAGAGTTAGGAGAAAGAGCCAAGAAGAAGAATATGAAAGAATGTGAAAGAATAAAAAAAATAGGAAATATAGTTAGAAGCAGCCCTAGGGGTCCAGGCATTGAAGTCCTTCTGGACAGATCACATTGTATATGCCATAATCAACATATAACCAACACCTTGAAATATCAGAAGTCACATATTTGCCTACATCACAGCCAGCATGGTACATGCGATTGTGTCACGTTTCTTCAGCACCACCCGGGTTTCAATCTCACGTTTCTTCAGCACCACCCGGGTTTCAATCTCACAACCTTTGGTGCCAGTGGTAATTCAAGTCACAAACTCACTGAGCAAGCAGAGCAGGAGGGGACTAGATGTTGTTTGACCTGTTTACAAATGCAGCCACTACGGGCACAATTAGGACTTCCCGTCCCTATAAGGGCAGAATTCAAAATAATCGTAAAGAAATTCACTTTTAAAGATAAAATTATATTTATTTTATAATTATAATTAATAATTAGAAAATTATAATTATAACTGATTAAAGATGCACTGTTTTCCATTGACTATAACGGTTTACATGAGAGCAGCATTCCCAATGCGGTCCGTTCTGAAGTTGGGGCATATTTAATCAACAAAGACTGGGAAGTTCTGTAATGTTTTGCTGTAGCGCCACCATGAGGACAACGGTCTCCATACTGTAGTGGATGTGGTTTGGCATGGGAATGGACCTGTGTCAGTTTTGTACATTTTCATGCATGATATGGTAGTTTTGGTAGGAAAAAGGAGAATCCATAGAAATCCAAGGGACCAGCAGCAGAGCTCTCCGCCTCCTAATAATAATAATAATAATAATAATAATAATAAACTTTCTATGTATCAGCCCTTTCACTAAATGTCGACTTAATAGCAGTAGATTTTAAACTGGAAGCAGTACCTGGCAATAGCCTGGCTTTAGTCTTAAAGCTTTTTTATACAATAAAATGACAATAAAATGGGATATATTATCAGTCTGTCTGTGACCCTGTGTGGTCATGCCTAAATTGCCCCACCCCATTTGGATGAAATTGTCTATTCAGTGATGTTCAGGCCATTTTGAGCTGGGTTGTGGCTATCAAGGTGAGACTAGTGGCCACATCACAGGGGAGTCATAGCACCAACATCAATGGAGGAAAGCCATAAGAGGGACATCTAAGCTAAAACGTGCTGCAGACAAGACCCGTTCGAAAAAGACGATAAACATCAGTGTTGCTGTTTATATTGCAGACTGGCTGCGTTCACTGGCTGCTTCATCACCTGTGGTAGGTTTACAGATGCTGGTTAACTCAGCCTCGGGCTAGATGCCCTTTCAAGGTAGACAGCTCATCAAGATGAGTGATAAGTGTTGGGGTGTGAAATTGACCAACTGAGGGGAAGGAGGGCGGGACTAACAATACACTTCCTTCCTCAAAGCAAAGAGCTGCATATTGTAGCTTTAACCCTCAAAATAAAACACACACCAAAGAGTGTGTATTCCAGATATACAAACCAAATTAAAAATGTAGGAGTCTGCCTACCATGCTGTCGACATTCTCCATCTCCTGTATAACCTGCTCAGGCAGGTCCAGGTCCAGGTAAACATCTTTCTCCTTGCGGCTGATGGCATAGTAACCCTCACTCCTGGCACAGCCGGTCACATGCTCACGAAGCTGCCCATCGGCATTTTTCTTCTTACGCCGAGGGTTCGGCAAATTGGTAAGTGCAGGCTAAACGTCAAGGTTAATAACAGGAAAACATGCAATGATGTTCACAAATAGCAAAGAAGTCACATTATATGGCTTACTGAAATCAGTCATTTGGACATTTAAACGACAATCATGGAGATAAACATGAACATTAACACCGTACTGAAGGCAGGCGGTACTGATTGATAAGGATATTAGTGTGGTTGACCCAGTGGGTGTCATTGAGCCAGTCGGTGCTGTGGTCGTCCTGCAGCAGCTTCTCATAAGTGGTCTTCAGCAGCGTCAGGTCCTCGTTGTCCAGACCAGAGTTCCAGATGTCGTACAAGATGGTCATCTGCTCATACTCGCTACGCTGGTCGAACTTAATGGGCGGCAGCTCGGGTGCTGGGATGGGTTTAGGCCAGCGTTGGGATGATGTCACCCCTGCCTCCTGCAGGAAGAGGCGCTCGCTCTTCCGCACTTCTTCAACCTCTTCATCCTCGGTGTCTGTGGATGACAGCTCTCCGGACTCCAGCTCCTCCACATCCACTTCCTCCTCCAAGTCCGACTCCTGGACAGTGCAACTTAAAATTACTACAAAGGGACTATGTATGAACACAACTGAGGTCATAAGATGTAGTGTTTTTTATGACAAGAAATTTACCAAAACCTATGCCATTACACAAAAGCTTACGTGTGTCAACATTATAGTAGTAACCCGATATTGTACCGGACAGTAAGTCATCATTCTATTGTGACACATATTTGCAAGAACCAAAGGAAGGAAACCAAATCCTTGTTACATACTGACGTAGTCTGTGATTAAGACATCCACCACTTACAGAAACAAAGCCCAGACTCACACACCTCTAGTTTCCGCTTCCTCTGTTTCTTTCCTGGCCTTGTTCCTTGCTCCTTCTGCTTTTTTGTGTCCAGAACTTGCAGGTTTTCCTTGTCTTTCCTTCTCCTCTTTTTGCTCTTGTCTTTCTCAAGGTCAAAACCTTTGCCAACCATGCCCTTCCTCTTTGAGGACGGGGGAAGAACTGTGGACTTGGGCGCATCTCCAGCCTCACACAGCACGTCCATCGCAGACAAGTCCCCAGTATCTCCCCTGAATGGCAGTGCCTCCCCAATGACCTCCTCTGGTGCCTCAAGCACCCCAGAGATAGTGTTGAGGTCTGCTGGGAGCAGGACAGAGGGGTCATGTTTGGAGGAAGTCCTCTTTGAGGCCGGTGCCAGGAGAACAGGTGGTTTGGAGTAGTTGTGCTCCATGAGCACCGTTACACCCTCTGAGTTCATAACCAGGGCCAATGGCTCTGGGGAGAAGAACAGATCCTCCTCCATCTTCTGCTCCTCTGCCTCGTCTGATGTCTCCGTCTCCTCAGAGTCCCCAGCCTCAGGGTCCATCTTTAGGGCCACGTCAGCCAGCACAGACAGGTCTGTGGTGGGGGCTGACGCCAGCTGCAGGAGGCTGGATGCCCCCAACTGCTCCCTGAGTCTCAGCCTCTGCTCCCTCTCCTCCTCATCCTCCTCTTCCTCTCTGAGGGAATGATAGGAGGGGGGCTGGAAGGGAGCAGACAGGCTGCTTGTCCGAGGCCTTCCTCTGGGCCGTTTGGTGACAGGAGGTGGAGGAGGAGGGGCCTCCTCGAAGGCCATCCTGCACATGGATGCATGGTCCAAGGGCAGGTTCTGCACAGTGCGACACACCATAACTGGAGGGCCCGGGGTGGGTGATTTGGGCGAGTCCTTGCCTGCGCCCCGTCTGCCAGGGGATTTGATAGAGGCAGTCTGCGGAGACACAGGAGGACCAGGGCTCTTTTTGGACTCGTCGGAGTAAAGGGGGCGTCCAGGCGGGGGCACGATGAGGGCGTTGCCTTCGCCCGGTTTGGAGGCGAAGGGGAGCAGCTGAATGCCCTGGGTGGGGTGAGTTGAGGGTGTCGAGGCAGCAGTGAGAGGGGAGTCTGGAGGTCTGGCGGGGGAGAGGAGGGGCGATTCGCCCGCCACGTGCGAGGGCGATGGAGACATTTTGTTGTCGTTCTCCTCTGTGGAAAACGAGACTGTCTTCCTGCGCTTCTTGAGGGGGGGCACAAGAACAATGGGGGAGGAAGGGCGCGGGTATGGGGGCGTCGGAGGGCGCTTGGGTGCTGTTCCCGCCTTGCTGTTCTCAATTTCCCCTGAGAAAAACATTAGTTAGATTTGATAGAATTAGCAAAATAAGGTACAGATTTAGCCAGCCGAAGCCATGCAGCTTAAACAGTGTTAGTCCTATAGAAATAAAAATGATTCATATTATTATAGTTATTATTATATTACAAATAAGACTCCTGACCCACCTGTTTTGATCTCTGCCTTCGAAACAATAGCTGTGGCATTTTCCCTGGAGAACAAGAGTAGAATATTTAATCAAACTGAACAAGTAAATATAAGCCACCAATAAGAAGACAAGTAAAATATTGGATGAGGGATTATTAGGATTGACCAGAAAATATATCTATGTGGACGGTGCTCCAAGACGACTTTTGCATTGTTCAACACACAAATAGCAACGTAGTACCTGTGGTCCTCTTTCTCAGTGTAGAGAGATGTGCTGTCCATGGTCGACTCATCCATGGTGTCTGGCCCTTCACTCTCAGCCCTCTCCCCTTCATCTTCCGAGGAAGACGAGGATGAGGACGTTGACGAGGAAGAGCCCTCAGAGGATGAAGAAAGGCTCTCATCATCGCTATCAGCACTAAGGGCATCATCTGAAAAACAGAGAAATTAAATACAGTATGTGGTAACACTACTGGCCTGCGCAAAAGGAAACATGAAATGAAGTTGATGTCTGAGAATATTTGTAGTGATTTACCATCAGACTCCTTTTCACTTTCTTCCTCATCCTCCTACAAATAAAAGCAAAGGGACGTAGTTACAACACTTTAGGTCACCCAAACAGAAGCTAGAAGAATATAGGAGAGGAACACAGTGAAATGCTGCCATCTAGCCAAGAGAAAGTGGAAACACCACAGCAACAGGAATCATGAAATATGAACACAATGACATTCATATTTGCAGATATAGTCCTCAGGCTGCTATTCAATGATGATGGGCGAGGCTGTCACAGTGGTTGTCAAACATTATGTCAGTCTGTGGGATCAAAATGGGGCTAATATTTTTGAGGTGAAAAAGAAAAAGTTGTAAACAAACAAAAAGTATTTTAACCAAAAAGCATTCATTGTAAGCTAAAAAGAACCAATTATGAGTTGAGAACAAAACAATCAATTCTAAACCTGTAAAATGTGAAGTTAAGTAAAAATACTGTTGACCAAATACATAAAGAAGCCCATTTCTGGGGCAGGAAAAACACACACACGCTCACACACACACACACACCTTTTCAGATGAGGAGCCATCAGAGGTTTCCTCTCCCTCGCTGTCCAGCTCCCAAGGTTTACGATTTCTCGGCTTCTTTTTCCTCCTCTTGTTGTCCCTTTCTGCTCCATGTCTGTTTGCCTCTGGCCGTCTCCCATCAGCAACTGTTGGCAAGACAAGGGATTGTTAAGAGACTCATGGGCCAGGCCTATTAACCCCCCTCCATAAAATATAAGCACCGGCTGGGCATACCTTCGTCATCGTCAGGCAAGGTCGAGGGTCGCGGCCTTTTCATGTCTCCCTCTTCAAGCTCCTGAGGTTCTTTCCTCTTCACCTGCACAATTGGACAACAACATTGTTTTTCATACTTCAGTACTTGGCAAAGTTGACATAAGCTCTGTTCAAAGTAGATTCGTTTTACTGGGGGAGATCCTGACGTTGTGATTATTGTCAGCAGGATCGGCAATTTCATTCCAATATGAATCTGTGACGTCTGTAATTTTTACAAGTCCGGAAAAAATCCAGAACAACATACCTCCTCTCTTTTGGGAAACTCAGGCCATCTGATAATAGCAATCGAGTCTGAATTTACATCTCCATAACATAATAACGCGTTACTGTTTTAGTGGTCAGCAGACTGTCATAAGAAATCGAGGCTACTGGCTCACATTGCCTAGTGGAGGCTAAAGTGCAGGAGATTTATGACCTTGAGGCAAAAGTATCCACAATCAACACAACATCATGGAGACCAGTGACAAGCCAGCCAGAATAAAAAAAATTAAGGATCAGTATCCACGGCAATGTGGTTTTTACCTTGAAAGAAGGCAGACGTAGCGCTCCACGCAGGGAAAAGCCTTCCATGCCGCCACTCTTTGCCCAGTCCACCAGAGACGTGAAAGGCTCACGAGGACGGTTGACCTTTTCCTCTTTCTTCTCATCGTCCCGCAAGGCAGACACTCCCCTCACCATTGTCTGGAAAGGCTGGGGAAAGAAAAGTTCATAATCATCAATCAACCTTCAATCCTTTTTCCCCCACTATAAGTATTACTATAATGATTTGTAATCAATATCGGGGATAGCAGCATGACTCTATGGGCATGTTCATGATGTTCCACTTTTTTCAAACTGTCATCAAAGGTGAAAGAAATCGGCTATGCAACCACTTTATAGTCAAGTTGAGAAAAGTGAACCCTTTTAGAAGAGTACACTGCTTTGTTGTTGATTGACCACTCACAAAGAAGAAGAGGGTTTCACACTATGCAAGCAGCTGACAGTTTACGACAACGAGAATGGAGAGTAGAAAGTATTCTAAGTAAAGAAGTTGGTAGTTGTTGCTACACTGATCAAGAGTCAGTATGCAGCACACTAGCTGTGTTTTTTGATAACAGTTTGAGAATTGTACCTATGCACTTTTTGCTGATAGGGGCAGCTACTACAGCTAGTCACTATGGAAACCTTTCACCATCTGCACAAAAAGTGGTTGAGGCAGCACTTTTTTGCAATAGTCTGAACACCACCAAAGATGACAACTACAGCATCGCCGTGGCTCTTCTCCCTACCTTGGCCTTGGTCTCTTTCCTCTCCCACCACTCGTCAAAGGTAGCAAAGGCGATGTTCTCCACCATCTTGCGGTTCAGGTCCCTCTGCATTATGTTTTTCATCTCCTGGATCAGAGTGGCCAGGACCATCTGCACCGTTGCCTCATGGGGGTTCTCGGCCAACAGGGGCATCTCCTCCCCCGGAGCCCTGTACTCGTCAGCGTCCCCGGGTGGAATGGTGCCGTAGCCAGGTGGGGGCATGTAAGAAGGGTAGTGTGGGGGCAAGACGTGTGGCGGCCAGCCGGTATGGGGAGGCGGGATGCCGTGGTGGGGAGGGGGTGGGATCTGAGTGCCATGGGGGTCAGGGTAGGCGTAGGACATGTGGGGGGGCATGTAGCGGTGGTCCTGGTCGTAGTGCGCGCCCGCCCCGCCCCCCTCTTGGTCCATGTAGGGGTGGTGTGTGTGGGGAGGCGGCATAGAGTGGAGATGGTAGGAGGCGGAGTAGTCTGCGGGGTCCGCCTCACCGGGGGCAGCAGTGCCGTTGGACGAGGACACGCGGAGCTGGTGCAGACGACTCAGCATCTGGGTCTGCATCTGGAAGGACATAGGAGCTCCACCGCTGTACTGGTTCATCAGCTCCATGGAGCTGGCATAGTCATACATGTGGTGGGGCATAGGAGGGGGATACTCAGGGTGCAGCTCCATGTGGGGCAGGGGAGGGATGCCCGGGGGCGGTGGGGGCTGGAGGGAGTAACCAGGGGGCGGCGGGGGAGGCAGGTGAGGGGGGTAGGAAGGTATGGGAGGGTGCATGGAGGTGCCAAAGTGCTGTGCAGAGTCGGAGATGGGTGGGGGTGAAGATGAGGGGTCCGGCGTTTGCAAAGGCAGGGCAGCCTGGGACGAAGAAGGGGAGGAAGCAGAGGAAGCTGGGGGCTGATGGGTAGTCACCGCCGTTATGGTGTTCTCCTCCTCCTCGTCAGAGATCTCCATGTCTTCCCCCGAGGAATGAGGTGATGACTGCAAGAAAACAGAGAATGTGAGACACCAGAAGATGACAATTTTTAAGTTAGGACACCGTCCTTCTGGTTAATGGACGAAATCAAGAGATATGCTTTAAAAACAAATGAGTTAGGCCTTCTTCTTTTTTTACACTAAAGCTAGTAGGAAGCAGCCACAGGGTGTACAGAGAGTGGCTGTTGTTGAGCGTTTTTAAAGAACTGCTGCTGGCTGTTTTGTAGGCAGAACAGATCGCTTTCTAAAACTGAAAAAAGTTCAGCTGTTTAGTGAGCTGACCAATCACAACAAAGAAGAGGCGGGGTTTCACGTAGGCAGCAGGCAGATTACGACGACAACAATAAGAAGAATGAAAATGGAGAAAGTAGCAGTAGAAAAGTTAGTAGTAAGTAGTATTTGTTCATTTGATCAGAAAATGTCAGCATGGGGCGTGTTGGTTGTGTTGCGTGGGGTGAGAGTTGGACATAAGCAGTGCTTGCCAATAGTGGCAGCTACTGCAGCTAGTCCTTACGGAAACAACCTGCTTTTATTTGTCAGCAGACAAGCACGTAATTCTTGGTAAACTGCGACCAGATTGGTGCAGGTACCCCGCATGAAGTTCCGCTGCCCAACCATGTGAGCTAAGTGTGAGTGTTGGGAACCTTACCTGACTCTGTCCATTGTAAGGTGGTGTGTGCGCCCCAGTCCTGCTCCGTGGATCAGCGGATCCAGCCTGTGACGCTTCCTCCTGCACAACCCCACTCCCAGGGAGGCTGGCCTGGGCCTGGGGGTCCTCTGAAGCCGGGATGTGGGGAGAATAGGTGGAAGAAGACGGTGTGGCTGCTGCAATTACAGTGGGACTCTTCCTCCCTTCTCCCCCCTTCCCTTGTTTCCTCCCTCTGCGGCCATCTCTGTCCCCTTTCCTCCTGTGGTCTTTATCCACATCGGCACCCAACTGATTACTGCTCATGCGCTCCCCTGTTGCGTCTTCTGACCCACCTATTCGCTCTCCTCCATCCCCACCTGCTCCCCTCTGCCTTTCCTCTTTCCTGTCCTCCTCTTCCTCCTCGTCTGAAGCGAGGAAAGAGAATTTAGCCTTCTGTTCCTTAAGGAGCATCTCGATACGAGAGTCGAGGCTGCTGCTGTGGTAGACGAACGGCAGGCTCTCGTTGGTGGAATCTGGCTCCGGGGAGGAGGAGTCACGCTGAGCGGGTGGGGGGGAGCTGGACGAGGAGGGGATATGGTGGGGAAGGGAGGTAGAGGAAGGGGATGTAGAGGAGGAGGCGACGGAGGAATGGGCTGGGGAGGAGGGCGGGGGTGTCTTGGGGGGAGCGGGAGGGGTGCTGGGACGGCGTTTGGGCTTGGTCCACTGCTCCTCGCGGGCCGGACTGTCCTGGCCAAAGTCCAGTGTTCCAAGCGTCTCGGCTACAGCTGCTGCTATGACAGAGGCCGGTGGGAGGGGAGGCGGCGGTGGGGGAGGTGGTGCCAGAGCGCTGTGGTGAGCAGCATGGTAGTCCTTATCAGCTCCTACCCCGGTCAGAGAGCCTCTGTCCCCGGGGCCAGCGCCCCCTAGACGAGAAGAAACGGGTGGTTCATGTGTAGGGGCTGGGGCGGGCTCTTTAGAGGAGGAGTAAGCGGAGTAAGACGATGGAGGAGGAGACATGCTGTTAGAGGAGGAACGGTAGGAGTTGGAGTTGTATCTGGGGTCCGAGCTGTTGGAGTAGTCGCTGTCTCTGTCTCGATCTCTGTCTCGATCTCTGTCCCTATCCCGGTCATGGCTGCTCCGTCTGCGGCTGCTGCTGCTGTGGTGGTTGTGAGAATGGTGGTGGTTGCGGTGTCTCTGGTGGCCGTGGTCGCCAGATCGGGAGCCCAGGCTGTCCCTGCGGTAGCTCCTGTCCTCCCTGCGCTCCGAATGGTGGTGGGAGTGATGGGAATGGTATTTGGAGGAAGAGTTTGTTTCTTGCTGGTGGTGGTAAGATGCCCTCCTGGAGCCGACCGCACCGGCCCCATAGCGCCCCCCGGAGTCTCTGTCACGGTCCCTATCCCTGTCCCGGTCCCTGTCCGATAGCGGGGGCTGATCATATTGCGTGGCAGGGGGTGGCGGAGGCATTGAAGAGTGATGCGCCATGTGCGGTCCAGGCCCCCCGGCATTAGGGTACGTAGGGTAGCACGGCGGCTCATTGGGACGGTAGGAGGCAGTGGGGGGGTACATAGGGCGACCTCGGTGGTAGACCGAAGGTTCCTGTGGATCCTCAGAGTAGCGGGGGACTTTGTATCCCCCAACAGAGGATGAGACAGCAGAAGAGGACGATGAGGAGGGTAGCATGTCCTGGGGAGGGTAGCCACTGCCCAAAGCACCAGAGTTGTAGCCAGTATGTCTGGAAGACAGAAAAGAAATAGGGTCCAAATTATTAAGTATATTTTTAGAATTATGCATTACCAACATTCATGAGAACTATAACAAATTTAAGTTCTGTACAGTCCCACGGCGCATTTGTGGCAATATTTGTGGCAATATTTGTGGCGATGTGGCAGAGACCTAATTATAGATTAGTTTATTTGAATATGTTCTCAACTCTCTGGCTTCAGCTGTCTTCATCTCTTCTATAGAGAATACGGTACTGTTAGGGTAGTTGGTTTGTTAGTCAACAGTAGCGAGCATATCTTATAACATATTACATACATACATTGAAGCATCATTAAAAAAAATGTAGCTAAACATCCTTGCAGCAGTCCATACAAACAAACTTTGACAACGAGCCTGGAAGTGACTTGAGCTAAGGTGTGACAATTTTTACTTTATTACACTGCTCAATCAAGAACAGACTGATTTGTGAAATGATTTCTATGTAAACCATTATGCAGTTTGCACAGGTCCAGAGACGGTACAGGTACAGAGAAGTGTTTCATCCCTGACTGAAAGACCTGAATTTGCCTCTCGATGGTGATGATGGTGCAATGGTAAAAACATTGTATGTCGAATGTGTTGGGTTAGCTAACCTTCCACCAGCGTAGCCCAAGTCTTGTGAAAAAGGAGTCCCAGATCTGGAGCTGTAGGGTGTCCCACCACCCTGGGATGAGGCAGAGGAGCCTGGGGTGTAGGGTCCTGCCATGGAGGAAGGGGGCGTCTCCAGACGCTGATCACTGAAACCTGTATCCACAGAACAAGGGGTGATGCTCCCTGGTGTGAGGGCCTGCACCCCTGCAGTCAAAGTCGCATGGTCACTGGAGAGCCTCCGCCTGATATCTGACGACTGCAGAGAGAGAGAGGGGTGAAATATATCAGCAATTAAGTTTGTGTCCTTTGTTTTCTGTCCAGCAGTTTGTGACAATCATGTTTCTGCTCCATAACTAAACTGGATTTGATTAACAGGAAGGCTGAGGCTGATGGTCATTCAGTAATGATGTTCTGGAGATGCTCCACAGCTGTTCAATACTCACCAATTCACAGTGTAACTTTTAGATGCTTAGCATTAAAATAACTGCAGTGAGGATTATACTGTACCGTGTCAGGTTGTGTTGGGGCCTGAGGCTGGAGCCGCTCTGTCAAAGCCTTGCCGCCAAGGGGCACAGTTTGAGGAGTGTAGGAGCCGCTTACTATCAGGTCATAATACTTCTGCCGCTGCTGGCCTGGAATAAAACAAAGGCACAGAAAACTTTTACTATTTGTTTTTAACATTGTATCATTCAAGTCAAACACCATTGTGTTAAATGCAATGTGCAGTACAGCAAATTTACCTATAAAGCCCAATTAATATGCTAAAATTCTCTTTGCTGTCATTATAATCATCTTATTTTATGTACCCAAATTCATGTGTCTATGGTGCCCATCTCTGTGCATGCAGGAAGGTTAGAAGCATATTTTTGATTGACATCTCATTAGCCAATTAAACCCACAAAATGACATGGGTATTTTGTCACTAAGTGCAGCTGATCACCTGACATTAAATTAAACTAGTGAGACTACATGTATGATCCAGAGTCTGATCTCAAAGTTGAATCCTAGACAACACTGCAGGCCATCTAACTGTTACTTCTAGTACTGATATTGGCAAGCTACTGGCAAAAATTGGTAAGCCTAAATAAGTACAAAACATCACCTATTAACTTGGGCAACAAGCACATAGAAAACCACCAACTGTAATTACATTTTAACTTGTATTTGTAAAAAAAAAAAAAAAGACATCCATGCTTGCTGTAAATGGTTGCAACACCATTCATTCAAGTTGTATTACATGTGTTTACGGACTAATTACATGTCACTGTACAACAACAGGTACTGTACAAATCACACATCTAATTGCCTGCAGCATCACTGTAATAACTTGCAAATCAAAAACAGCTCAAAACTTCAAGAAGCCATCAATAAAGGGGTTAACTTACCCTTGATATCGAGTTGAGCATGAATGATATTGCCCATGACAGAGGTGTTGTGCAATTGCTTGACTGTGTCCTTGGCTCCTCTGGTGCTGGTGAACAGCACCCTGGCGAGGCCCAAGTGCTTCCTGGTCTTTGGGTGAAACAGGATCTCCATCTCCTCCACCTCACCGAACTTGGCACACATTTCTGCCAGGAAGGGCTCTTTGATGTTGTCATTGAGTCTAGCAAAAGTCACCTCCTTGAGGGGTATGGGACCCACGTAGTATTCATCAAGCTGTTAAGAAAAAAGGATCCAGGGATAAGATCCTTGTCATTAGAAGAGATGAAAGGGAGATGAAATGGAAATGTGGGAATTAAAGGTGTAAGGAGTAATCATTCTCACCTTAAATTTGGGCACTGGCAGGGATAGCTCTGTGTATCTGGACCAGATTCTCAGAGGTCTGGGGTCCCGCAGATCTCCCACGGGAGGAAACCCAGAGTCCTGGAAAAATGAAACAGGTTGGAGTTACAAATTCCTGTTTCTGGGCATACACACACAAAAATACAGATTTAAAGAGGGAAAAAAACATCAACTCACTGGCACACTGAAATGCACTCCATCATATCTGTATATTTTCTGTGTGACCCGCCGGATGGCTGGGTCCTGGACGAGCTTGTAGCTCTTCCACTGCAAACTGAGAGCTCTTTGTGTTTCTGCCCCACTGTCTGGATCCATCCTACAACTTAGTGTAAAAGGAAATGCAAGATTTGAGATGGGGCAGCAGATGATGTTTTGTGCCAGAAACATATCACAATACTACTGACGCCATGACGATAAAAAGACTTAACAACTTAGTACAACACTGTACTGCAGCGTACTTAATATGAAATGCTACAGTTGTTACAGACAAAACATGCATGTCCGCTCGTAGTGTGCCCTGCATGGTAACATTACCATGAGCTGCGTCACACACATTAGCCTAATCTTTAGTTTCTTCGACCACTACCTATGCATGTTCAGTTTAAAACATGGAAAAATAAAAATAAAAGAATATGAGCAGTAAGTATAAAAGCAGTTTCACACTCGACCAAGATGCTCCCTGCTGTCAAAACAATGACCAGCGTTACGTCACTGAGTGAGTTCAGCTAGCAACCTGATGTTAGCTAAAGCTAACAAACACCAACAAAATTCAAACAAACGGAGAATAACGCGAAGGCATGGTTAACATTAGCATACATTAACCTAGGCTCAGAATTATTCCGTCAAACAACCTTACGTTAGCTCACACATTAGTCAGCTAACGGTAGTACAGTTACGCCTCCTAGCTTTTGCTAGGACAAGTTAACGCTAACGACAAATGCTTAGCTAGCTAGTAAGGCTAACTAGCAAGCACACCAAGTTAGGAATCAAACTGTGATCTTTTACACCTCTGCCCACGCTGATAACCTCCTATTAATGACATCCATGGTATGCACCTCTCTTTGACGCTCGACGCACTTATTTTGCCCCCGGTTAGACTAAATTCCGCACCCGCGTCTTCCAGACCTATTACCCGCTCATCCGCCGAAAGTAGCAACCCGCCGCTAAAGTGTAGGCAGCTACCGCCAGGCCTAGAGACGAACAAGAAAAACACTGAGTCCGTAATAGAAAAGGGGCATCTCCGATTCTGCCCTTAAACAAAACCAATGAACTAAACTATGCAGCTACCATTCCGGTAGTTAGTCTATGTAATAATACGCCTCTAAAAATGACTAACCCTTTTTTTTCACATAAAATCTCTATATTGTTGAGAGAGCGGCCATCGCGTAACCAACCTGAAAGCCTCGCCTGTTCTCCATCAGTCTATGCGAATGCAGTGTACGATTCGTCACTGGCACTTTCTGCAGAAACCGGTTACTATCATGAACGGCTACTTCGTCATGTAGCACGATACATTCTTTGAACAAAAATAATTATTTAATTTTAAAAGTAGATAAAAACAGCACATAACCACAATTCATTGTGGATGAAAAAGATAATGAATCTGCTAATGAAAGCCTCAAACCCACGAAAGGCAAGGCGACTAGTCACTAACTCCCTCTAGAGGTTGATCAGTGCCAAGGGGAGATCTGTATCGAAAGTAACACCAACAAAAAAATAATATTATGGGCATTGAAAGTAAGTACATTTTAAACATTCAAATATTTGTCAGATATGACAAATATAGATAGATAGATATGACAATATGAATGCGTAGGCGGAGAGGATTCAGAAATATTAGTGATTGATAAATATTTCAATGTGGAGGCGGTCTACTTTTATTAATAGTCCTACACAGCCGAAACGTTTCAGGATAGGATAGACTTAAGAAAATGTTTACCTGTAATGCATATTTTTCCACTGTGAGTGTAGGGATTGCATTCATTCAAACAAACAGAGCCACAAAGACCAATATTTCCACTTTCAGTTCGTGTGTATGTGAAAACTGAAAATTGTTCTGAAATTTAAAGAAGAGATTCAGCAGGTATTAATAGATATCTCATTGCAGCAGCCAACTGCATTTATTCATATGATCTAAACCTTCAGCACTATCAACATTCAAAATGTATGTGGGAAAATTAAATGTTGACTGCTGACTTTGGTGATTATTTGTCATATGCTGGTATTATTTCAGTATAATTATTTTTCTTCCACAAGAGGGCGCTATTGATTCAAGATTCAAGATTCAAGAGTTTAATTGTCACATACACACACGAGGTGTGTAGTGAAATGCAAAGTGGCAATGCTCAGCAGAAATGTGCAAAATAACAGGTTCACACTATTTACAATAAACAGTTTTTAAGAGCTCTATATAAAAAGACAACACAATATTTACAATAAGAGCACTTTATAAAAAAATATAGTAAAAAAAAGGGAAAATTGTATGTATAATATAAATTATAAATTATAAATTATGTGTAGTCTATACCTAAGTGTGTGTGTGTGTGTGTGCATAAGAGGGGCAGTGTGTGTGTCTTGGTGGGGCCCTGGTGAGGTCGGAGTTCACAGTCCTGATGGCCTGAGGAAAGAAACTCCGTCTCAGTCTCTCTGTTTTGGCAGCGTGACTACGGAGGCGCTTGCCTGACCGCAGCAGCTGAAACAGTCCGTTGTTGGGGTGGTGAGGATCCTTCATGATCCTGCAGGCTCTGGTTCTGCACCTCCTGGTGTACAAGTCCTGCAGGGTGGGGAGTGTAGTTCCAATAGTGCGCTCAGCCGAACGCACTACTCTCTGCAGAGCCTTCCTGTCCTGAGCGGAGCTGTTGCCAAACCAGGCAGTGATGCTTCCTGTCAGGATACTCTCTACAGCTCCAGAGTAGAAGGACTGAAGGATCCTCCGGGAGACTTTGAATTTCCTCAGCTGCCTGAGGTGGTAAAGGCGCTGCCTCGCCTTTCTCACCAGAGTGTCAGTGTGTGTGGACCATGTCAGATCTTCGGTGATGTTGACTCCCAGGTATTTATACCTGCTCACCCTCTCCACAGTAGTCCCATTAATCCCCAGTGGTGAGTACGTCCTCTGTTGTTGTGTCCTCCTAAAGTCCACAATCAGCTCCTTAGTTTTGGTGACATTCAGGAGGAGGCTGTTGTCCTGGCACCAGAGTGACAGATCAGCAACTTCCTCCAGGTAGGCCTTCTCGTCGTTGTTGGAGATCAGGCCCACCACCACTGTGTCATCCGCAAACTTAATGATGGAGTTGGAGCTGAACCTGGCCACACAGTCATGTGTGTACAGGGAGTACAGTAGGGGGCTGAGGACGCAACCCTGGGGGGATCCTGTGTTCAGGGTGAGGGGGTTGGAGGTGTGTCTACCCACCCTGACCACCTGGGGCCTGGCGGTCAGGAAGTCCAGGATCCAGGCACACAGGGGGGTGTTCAGTCCCAGCTCAATCAACTTGCCAGCCAGTCTGGTGGGGACTATGGTATTGAAAGCTGAACTATAATCAATGAACAGCGTCTACTTAGTCAAGCAATTACTCCAATTGCTCCAATTGCTTGATACAGCATTTCTCAGATTTTATACACATGGCACTTATTATACATGATGCTACAGCATAGCAGAGCTGGTGGAGCTGGAGTATTTTGTTGTCATTTAACCTTGTCATTTTATATTATTTATAATATTTTATAATATTTTATATTTTATATTATTTTACTAAAAACCTGCAGAAATAAAAGTTCAGAGGTAGAGTTACAGATAAGATCAAATGAAACTTGTGTACCCCCATGGGGAAAATTGGGTCATTGCAACAAAGAACAAGACATACTAGATATGAATACAGGATCAAGATACAGATAGGAATAGAACATATTGAATATGATCCATTACATTGAATGTACTGAAAATAAGCACAGTAAAATAATCCTTGCAGATGTTTGCAGTGTCCAGATCTATGGACTTACATCATGTTTGCAGGGTGTGAAAATGTGCATCATTGGCTCTCAACAGTATTCGATTCACAGAGCAGATGTGCAAGAGTGCATCACCAGCAATTCATGTTATCAGATACATATATTATAACCTACAGTCTGTCTCTGGTTTCAAGGCTGTCTTCAGAATCGTAGAGGGGACAGTGGTGCACTAATTGTATTGCAGTTAGGTTTCATTTTTTGTGTAATAAGTGCTATTGAGCGTATTTACACCAGACGGAGGAGAACCAGGAACCTGACATGCAGCACTTCCTTTGAACCTAAAATTACTGGACTGGTGCACAATGCATTTATAGCTGAAGTGAAAATTGCCATCCTCCTACGTATCCTGACCAACCTAAAACTTACCCAGAGCTACGGTCCATGCTAGACATTGTATTCTATTTCAACTTGTCAGACGCCCTCCCGCGTGGCACTCAATCTAGTCCAGCCACCCCCATAGCGACTGCTGACACCAAAGTTAAATTTAGCATAGGTCTCAACTGCTTTTTGGTCCCCTTTATAGACACCCACCCTTTCAACCATAGCAACCAAGCTATCGCAACACTAGTCTGGGTACCAGCCTCCATGTGCTGCATTTATACACATTGTAGCAGTTAAAGGCTAGCAAACCAAATTCATTCAGGGACATAACTCAACGTAATATTACTTCAAACTTACAAACACACACTTTTTCAATAGTTTCCAGTGCATTTTATTATGTTTGCTCAGACATTCATCAGACACAGACATAGCTTGTGACAAACCAATCTCATAGGATATAAATAAAAATTTCCTTGATAGTTTATCGTTTAAGATTACGTTAATGCTAATAGATTTTTATGAAACTGCAGCATATGTTTTCATTCCTTTTTAAAATGTGAGCCGTTTATTACCACCGTGTGGTTCGCTCCATCCCTGTAGATTTCAATTTAAAAAGCCCGCTGAGCTATTGCGGCTTTGAACCCCCGAGCTTTGATGAACTTTGAGGAAGATAGTTGAAACAGGAAAAAACTGGCGTGAATCCCACACGTCCAGTGGGTCAGGTGAAGACAGAAACGGCCAAGCTTGACAACGCCCACGTGCGGGAGATGTCCGTTTAGCGCCGGAGAGACTGTGAGCCGGAGCCGCGTACTGCAGTGAGAGAAGCTGTAGAAACTGTCTGAGCTGAGCACTGCTTCCATGTGTGCTTGAATCCCCGTCCCTGTAGTGGTCTTCCTTCCTCACATGGCTTTCACTTTGATCTGCTTCATCTTCATCTGCTTCTTCTCAATCTTCTTCTGCTCACGGCGCTGGGCTGCTTCCTACAAAGCAGACAAGAAAGAAAATGAAAAAAAATTGGAAATTAAGAGTGAAAATACTTTGGAGCTCTAGACCGATGTGCATCATATTTCTTTGAATTTCCTTGAAGTTTCTGTGTGGTATTTCAGACTGCAGACCTCCAGGCGGCGTTGTCTCTCAGGATCCTCCTCATTCATGATCCTCTCCTTCTCGGCTCTCTTTTTCTCCTCCCTGCGGGTCTGGGCGGCCTCCTGGCGCTGAGCATGAGTCTGTTTCAGGAAGTTCTCCTCCACGCGGGCTCGGTTTCTGTCAGCCTTCTGTTTGCCCTGTGTACAGAAAGGACAGAAACCCACACATGTGAGATCTTACAAAAACAGACTAAACTGAAGAACTAAAGCCAGAAAGGTTCAGTGGGTAATGAGCGGTGTCGTCTGCGTTTGGATGCACTGTGGCCCTGCTCACCTCTCTGTTGAGACGGAGCTTCTTGACTTTATCGATGCTGTAGATCACCATGTTCATGAGAGGGAACAGAGTGTCCATGTCTTTGGGAGAGGTGTTGCCCATGCCAGGCACTAGACACAAAATATTCAGCACACATTTCATATATTGGCAAATTCAAACAAATGGATCAAGATGAAGTTATAGTGAGGCAAATTGTTCACCATTAAATGTAAACAGCAGCGTCTTCTTAGTCTCAGGCAGCTTCAAGGGCTGACCCTCCCTGAAACACAACACAGTGACAATCAGTACCACATACATGAGGATAGGGGAAAAAAAGCTAGATTACTTACATTTAATGTGTACTATGACAAAAACTTACTCTTGCATAACTTTTGGACCAGAAAATTGGTCCGAGAAATGGATGGACTCGATTTTGTCAGCATGGTTGGTAATAAAATGTACCATCTAGAAAGACACATCAGCATGAGAGAATAAGTAAGCAGCATTAAAGAAGGCAACGTACAGGACTGAACATGAACAGGTAATTCCTGTTCAGTATAGCCTTTTTGTTTGTCTCAAGTCTATACATGGGATAGTGTAACAGGCCACGATTCACCTTGCTGTCCATCACCCCATCAGTGACCTCGCCCATCTCTGTGAGAATAGCCAGGGACTCTGGGAGGCCATACTTGGCCCCAGACTTAGGCTTGTCACTGCAGAACTCACTCTGTGGACAAAAAAAAAACAAAAACAAAAAAATTACAAAAATTAGGAAATTTTTTGTGCGATGCAAGGCTTACTCGAAGATTTTCCAGAGAATAACAAAAGCATCCTGCTAACATATACAACTACAAATTAAGTGCTGCATTTATGTGACATCAGAAAACAATATTGTTACAAAAATTTGTGCAGGATATTTACCAGGTCCTGCATCTCCTTCTGAAGCCTGGCCATGGCCTTCTTGGTGCCCACAGAAAACACAAATGTGTCCATGTCCTCATCATTAAGGGTCACTTTGATTTGCTACAGAGAGACAGACAGACACATGATGTTGGTTAGCAGATAACAGACTCAAGAGGGCAACACGGTTTAGAAATCACAGACCGTTAAACCCGTACTTCCATTGAATCAAACTTAACAGTTGGTCCAGTTAATGGTTGATCCAGTGTTTCCCATACAAGCTGTTTATTTTGAACTCCCCCAAGCTAAGGAAAACACTGGTTGCTCTATCCTGACTCATGTTAAATGCAGCCCAACTGGTACTTACCACTTGATCACAGGCTGGCCTCATCATTCTGGCCAGAACATTGAGCAGGTCCTGCCTCTTCAGGAACTGGAATAGACCAGATGAAGCATTACAAAATATATAGCAAACACAATAAACTGACAAACACACACTTACATAGGATAACACACACACACACAGACACACACCTTGAGCTGGATGAGCATGCCTTCGCAGCATACACGCCCAGAGCACCACAGGTTGTAGATGTGTTCATTCTCCTGGTTCAGCTTTCCAGTGCTCACTGCCTCTTTACTGGTGCCATCATCACCTAATATAATATATACATGTTCATGACAGATGGAGCCAAGAAAAGATTCTCTTCATACTGACTTGCCGTCTGTGCTCCATACTGATTGATCATTTTGGCCATTACCAAAGACAAAGCGCAAGCACATACAATAGTAGTACATACACTGTTGTTAGATAATAAGGCAACTACTCACCAACTAGAGCAAAGTTGCTCTCTAGGAGCTCTCTGTGGGAGTTGAACCAGGCCTGAGCCAGGCGGCTATTCTTGTTTTTGCCGATGATGTAGTTCATGATGTAGGCCAGCAGACCTGTCACCATCAGGATCTCCATGTAGTAACTCTCCCAACTGTTCTGCAAATGTGCAGGAACCTGCAGAGAAACAGCAGGCTGTCATCACCATGGCAACGGTCAACGGTATCAATATGATCTAAGTGAAGGCAATTTAATCTGAAAGCAGACGGTAGCCACAGGCTACAATTTCACTGGTAATCTGCATTTCTTTTGCATTCATTTATCAGCGGTGGCCCCTCACGGCTCAAAACTGCCCCTACAGCTACCCCCCAAAAATAATGATTACAATGATGAGGTGATTTCAGCAATATGCCAGGCTTACCGTATGGATTATGAGGGGATCCTTCAAGGAATGGCCGGTCTTCTCCATGTCCCCAATCCCCTCAAACTCGTCTCGGTCATATTTGCTGTATATATCTTGATCCTAAAGGAAACAAGAGACCTAAATTACCTTTCATATATTGAGTTAATGTAGTACCTTTAAAAATAAGACCCATCATAAGTAGGACATTTGGGGAACCATGCTCAGGAGTTGGTCTGTGGACAGCACTGCAGGGCAATGTACCTGTATCTCCGAGTCCTCAAAGCCATCCTGACCATCCTCCAGCTCCACTGTGGCTTCGTCTTCATCTTCATCCTCCTCGGGCTGTGAGGAGGGGGAGACCCGTGGCGGAAGGACGGTTTCTGTCTCTGCAGCGAGATCCTCGTTCATGTCCTCAAACTCGGCAAAGTCATTGTCATCAAAGTCAGCTAGGTCCTCCCCATCGTCAAAGTCATCATTGTAGTGCCCCCTGGAGATAGGAAGGGCCAGGAGGAGCAGCAGGGCGGGTATCAGGAGGTACACACTCCGCATGGTGGGACCTACACCAGCATGGGGCAGCAGAGTCAAAGAGTTGAAGGAATGGTGGGGTAAACACGTAAATAAGGGTGGATTTAGCAGAGAGGGGGAAGGTCAAATAAAGAAGGTCAACATGCTCAACAAGTTTAGGTGAAACTCTGTTGAAGGAAAACACAAAACATGTTAGATTAAGCTACAAGATCCGATATATTTCACTTGACTGCTACTTCTGTTTCACCTGTACAACACTTTTCTCTATGAGAGGGCTGGAGTTACATAATTCCATATTACAGTAACTATCTAACAAGAGTCTTTTCCCTGCCTTCATATCAGGTCTTCACGTGATAACCCCCCCCAGAGAGAGAGATCCCCACAGGCCAGGTGTAACTAGTAAACAAAAAAAAAGAGAGGAAATGCTGTGGCTATGTAGACGGACAAGCAAATCTAAAAGAGCTGTGTGTGGCTGAATCCGAATAATAGTCTAACCAGAGTGTTGTCTTTAGCCCATCAACTTCAGCCGATGACTGCTACTTTGCGACACTAGAAACGCTGACACGCTAGCTAACTGGCTAAATTAGTTAGCTATGATTAAGTTGCTGAACACATACGTTGGCAGCTAAATACTAATTAATGGTAGACTCGAGTAACGTTAAACCCCAACCTTAACCATCTGACAACTCGTCCCATCCCCCAACGACGGTTTAGCTACTAGCAAATCTGGCTTTATCATGCTGACGATGGCTAGCTAGTTAGCATGGCAGGGTATGTTGCAAGCAGCTAAACCAACCATGTTCCTCAAGAGCAAGCAACCCGGTTCCTCTTTTAAACTTAGCAGACGAATCTTACTCAGACATTGAAAACTAACTATATCAACAGCTTACCTGGAGAACGATTGTGTGATAGGAAATGTAACGTTGGCTAGACTCTGGTTTTCCGTCCAGTCGAGCCGTGATGAAGATTTGACAGCGTCCTACCCAGAAAGCTGTGCGGTGTCCTGGTTCCACTCCGTTTCCTAGATATTAAGGCTTTCAAAATAAAATAAAATAAAATAAAATAAAATAAAATAAAATAACGGTAGAGTTTTTAATTTATATGAACAAGAAAATACATTCATTCTTAGCTCTACCACGTGGGAACTAAAGGTCTAAGGGAAATACGGGAATTTATACTGTACAGTTTACACTTGTTTTTGTGTTTTTAGGGTGCTACGGTAATATGGGTGGAATACGTTAGTTTACGTTTCATTTACCGACATTTCTAAAGGGGAGGGGATTTTATGCACTACCCTTCGGTGACACTAGTGGTCTTCGTCCCCAGTCGTATTTTGTGATCATGTATGTGGGACCCGGTGGAAAACAAGGATTTAAGGAGCTTGAACAGAAATGGCTACATTGATTTGACAACTGAGATCGCGTTTAGACAGTAACAAGGCTACAGACTACAACTGTTCTCGGTCGATTCATATTCTGAGTTGCTAGTTTTCTTCTCGTTGAATACAGACTTTCAGTTAGACGACAAGTGATTGTCTGCAAGCGCCTGCGCAGCTAGCTTGCTTGCTGTCTCAGATGCGCCAATTTCGCCAGCGTTGGCCTGGACAAGAACCGGATGATTTTACTTTATAAAAGCGTCAAATTCGTCACCTAATAAAGAAGAATTCAATGTAGGCGTATACATTGTTAAACAAAAATACCCATACCAACTTTGTTTTGATTTACTACAGATTTCCCTTACGTTCCTTATTCTTATGATGATACATAATATTACCTGAACTAAGTTGCAACATATGTTTAATCGATAATGGTTTTATTTTGAACAATCATGACCGGAAGTACTTGTTTGTATTCTGCTTGATTCTGGTTGCCTTGACACTGGTTCAGCTCCCAACGAGCAATGCTCGTCTTTGTTAATTAAACTGTTGAGAAATCTTCGTTTAAGGAAAGATTTGTTCACACGAATGCGTGTTTCAGCCACATAGGTTGAGATTTGTTTTTGCAATTGCAAAAAATAACTCCAAGTTGTTTGGTAGCGAGACTTGATTTCATAGTTAGCCTGATAGCTGGTTAGACAACAACAGTGGTCGCTCAAATCGAGGAGGATGTCGCTCCACGGCAAACGAAAAGAAATCTACAAATACGAGGCGCCATGGACGGTGTATGCAATGAACTGGAGCGTCCGCCCAGACAAACGCTTTCGGTTGGCACTTGGGAGCTTCGTGGAGGAATACAATAACAAGGTGCGTAGTGGGGATAGCATCATTTATGAGCTAAAACGGTAGCTAAGCTAGCTAACGTTAGCTTGCCCTGCCACAGCTGTCCTGCGTAGGAGTCAAGGCATAGGACCACAGACTTGTGCCTTTTGTTATCATCCTCAAGTAACATCGAAAATTACTGCTGTGGCCACTGGGCCGATATTGAAAATTTGGAGCTATCTTGTGATTGCGATGACTATGGATATCAAACTACTGTATAAACACTCTTTTGGTTAGTCTTAAAGGGGGGGTATTGTACTCATTTTGGGCTATTTAAACTGTTCCTGGGGGTCTTTACAAGACGTTTGTGAAGTCTATATCAAAAACAAATCCTAAAACCAGCTTCTGTGGTGTGTGTTTCAGTCTCTCATTTTCTCCATTGTAAAGAACAGGCTGTTTTGAGGGCGTGGAGGTTGTATGTAATGAGCACTGCTCTGATTGGCTGCCTCACGCCGTGAGTGAGGCGTGAGGCGGCCAATCAGAGCAGTGCTCATTACATACAACCTACACGCAATGGCCTGGCGGAGGCGGAGAGCAGAGCGCCCATGCTGCTCAAGGTAAACAAATAAGCTTGATGCAGAAATCTACCATAACCATGGCAGCCGCTCCAGAACTAACACTGAGACCGTACATGTTTGAGCCGGAGTCTGACCCAGAATGGGAAGAGGCAGCTGAGGCGGTTCCACTTAATTTCTCACTGATAACAATTCTGTGTAATATTGTACTTTCGTGCCTTGTGGATGTGTGGGTCTATTTATGGCTCATGTCCATAAGCTTATTGAATACAACTTGCAGACAAGCTAGGATTGACAATTTTGTTGAGCTAGTTAACCAATATATTATTGGATGCAATCTATTTGCATCCAAACAGCGCAGCCAAACAACCAAACACGATTGTACTAATGGTGGCTAAAGTTTACCAAGCCTGACACGTTCAACAGACTTATAAAACAGACACTGGTCCGAACAAATAACTTTAAGATGAGTCCTGACTCCAACCAATAACTTTACTTTTACTTTACTTTACTTTAATGACTCCAGCTTTAGTTTTCTTACTTCCTCCATGCCCAACAAGCCCGTGGCTAGCCCCGCTAGCTCGTTAGCTAACCAGCAGTGAATATACTAACCAGACTAATTTGGTAAATTAAATCAAAACATGGTGACACTTACAGATTCCAATTTTGCAGATGGGTCACGTACCTTATGAATTGCTCCATCTTTAAGCTTCAATTTAGATGCTAATCCTGCCGTTGCTCAAGCAGTCTGAGGACTGATCATCACACACAGAAAAAACTGTAGCCGTTAAAAATAAAATTAATCCACTCTGTCCTGGCATTTTCGCGTGTTGGGAGACTGTGCAGGGATCTATGTTGCTGCCTGCATCCTACAAAATAATAACTGGAGAGTTGATATATCTCCTGATATGTTGTTTTAGCTTCAGTCGTAGCAAAGTAATGGTGCATTCCAGTGTACTCGGAAAAAACGGCGTCCGAATGTGATATGCGCCGATTCTCTTCACTAATGGCGCTGTAGTAGTTGATGTTGAGTTTAGATGCTTGTAACATTCTGAGACTTACCATACAAACATGAGTTTGCTGCGGGGGGCGATTATGTTTTCCCGAGCAGATGCACTGGAACACATTTAGATTGGAAGTTAGGAATACCGACTCTGAATTATCGATTTCCGAGTACAATGGAATGCACCATAAGCAACGGCTTGTGGCACTGCCCTGAGCTGCATTTTGCGACGACGTAAATGGGATTGGTTGTTCACCTGGGCGTGGGCATGCTCTGAGAGGGGCTGGATATGCACCTTATGACGTCCAAAGGAACCATTTTCTGAAACGGCCTGTTTTTCTCCTATCTTTGGCACCGTTTTGGGAAAAAGGAAAATACAGAAAAACGGGTTGACTTCCAGATTTCAAATTTTCTCAGCTGCTTAGGGAAGTAATTTCCTGTGGAACATGTATAAGCGCCAGGAATAAACCGTTTTCCATAATATGGGACCTTTAAAATATTTGTTTTGTTTCCCCTATACAGGTTCAGCTGGTGGGTCTGGAGGAGGAGAGTTCAGAGTTTATCTGCAGGAACACATTTGACCACCCTTACCCCACTACCAAGATAATGTGGATTCCAGACACCAAGGGAGTCTACCCAGACCTGCTTGCTACCAGTGGGGACTACCTGCGCATTTGGAGGGTATATTTCTAAAACTATATTCCAATGTGCAAGCATACAGGAAGTATAAGTTACAAAGCTTTGAATGAAATTATCCCTGAGCATGAGTTTGTTGCCCAAGTTGATGCTATGGGGACAAGGCCAATTTGTTCTGTGTTGCGAATTGACTTGGGACAGAGTGGTAGATACTACTTGTTTATATAAAGTTAGGTCACTACCAAATCCTTTATATTTACCACTCAGGTCAGCGACACAGAAACACGTCTGGAATGCTTGCTGAATAACAACAAGAACTCAGACTTCTGCGCTCCACTCACCTCCTTTGACTGGAATGAAGTTGATCCCAATCTGCTGGGTAAGAGAATCACTATCTGACATAGATGCGTTTGTCAGCAGAAGTGATGTGCTGTGCAGAGTAGGGATGCAACGATTATAGATTTTGATGGTACGATTATAGTCTGAGGAAAAACCACGGTTTCACGATTATTACGCGTAAATTTATTCCACAACACTATGGATGTATAAAATCACATGAGCATTCATAAATTAGAGGTTTTATTGTATTTTCCCCACATTTATTTGTTGGCTTTTTTTTTAACAGTTGCTGCCGTTCAAAACACTAATAATACAGTAGCCAAATAATACATACAAAATAATAAAAATAAACAAAAAGTATGTCTCTTTGGAATTAAATATAAGCTACATCTTTAAACATCCATGTCAGTATTTCCCTTTTGAACAAAACCGAGTCAAAGGCTGCAGGACCTCTGTCTGCAAGGCTCTTCTGATCAACTATATTACAAAATAGTATTTTCAGTTCAGCTGCATGGTGATCGCGAAGATGTTGAAGTAAACTGGAGGTGTTGGACCCTTTAGCTGCGACTTTTTTTCTGCATGTTTTTGGTCGTCCTTTGTGTAGCCGAAATACTCCCACACTGATGACTTCAGCCGTTTTTTTGGTGGATACAAATCGCTTGGTCCCTCTGCCATTGTTTGGCAATGTAGCGTAGCATGGACGGACGTAGCACCCCCTCGAACACAATGTCGCTCTCGTGACACCCACACAGATATACAGGTACGGTCTAAATTCCTGTCTGTTTTATTTGTTTCACTTAACTGAGCTGATAACGTTACACAGACTAAAGCTATCTCTCTCTGTCTCGCGTTTCTCTCTCGCTCTCTCTGACTGTCAACAGCGTCGCTTGGCTTCCGCACGGCATTTTAAGCTGGCGCACGCACCACTGGTGTAACGTTAACTTCGTTCCGGTCCCTTTTTTTTTAACCTTTATTTATTCGGGGGAGTTTCGCTGAGAGCCTTTCGTTCCGGCTGCAGCGGCTGCAGGTTGCGCCGGCAGTAATTTACCATTAATGCCCCTTTTTTTCTGAGAACAGAAACACTCAGTGTTTTTGTTTTTTTTATACACTCGGTGTTGCTGAGCCTCTACGGTTATATAACCGTGACGTTTTAAATCGCGGTTAATAGTAAAATCGGTTAATCGCTGTATCCCTAGTGCAGAGTTTGTGCTATGATTTTGCTGTTATTGTTATTTCAGGGACACAAAGCAACAAGCTTGAATTTCTAACATGTTGGTTCGTTCTGCAGGCACCTCCAGCATTGACACCACCTGCACTATCTGGGGGCTGGAGACTGGTCAGGTGTTGGGGCGGGTCAACCTGGTGTCTGGGCATGTTAAGACTCAGCTCATTGCTCATGACAAAGAGGTCTGTCTGTCTGTCTGTCTGTACCTTTGCATCTGTCTGTCCTCAGAGATTATGAAAATGACTGTTGGACTTTATGTGTTTACAGAATTGAGATTTACTAATGCATAGTGGAAACTTGTGCAATGCTTGTCGAAGGATCTCTATAGTGATGTTACTGTGTGCCTATAGGTGTATGACATAGCCTTCAGCCGTGCAGGGGGTGGTCGGGATATGTTTGCCTCGGTTGGAGCTGACGGTTCTGTCCGCATGTTTGACCTCCGGCACCTGGAGCACAGCACCATCATCTATGAAGACCCCCAGCACCACCCGCTGCTCCGCCTCTGCTGGAACAAGCAGGACCCCAACTACCTGGCCACAATGGCCATGGATGGCATGGAGGTCAGTGTGCCTTATACTGTTTCAATCTATGTTTCCATCCAGCTGTGAAGTGAATTTTAAGCAAACTTTTGAAATGGCGCAAAAATCAGTTGAAGGGAATAAATAGGCTTCCTGGACTTAGAAGTATGTCATGAGAAAATGCCATGAGAATTATTTATTTGCCTTATACTTTTACATCACCATTTAACACTTCCAGTTCAAGCACGCTTAAAAACTTTATTGCAACATTAAGAAAATGTTATATTTTCAATTTTGATAATTCCCATGAAAATAATTGGCTGGAAAGCCAGCTATTCTCAGCAGCTTTGATTTGAGTGTTTCACTCATGTCTCTGTGTGTGTGTGTGTGTGTGTGTGTGTGTTAGGTGGTGATCCTGGATGTACGTGTGCCTTGCACGCCGGTGGCCCGGCTCAACAACCATCGCGCCTGCGTCAACGGCATTGCCTGGGCCCCCCACTCCTCGTGTCACATCTGCACTGCAGGTGAGAACAAATTTTCCACTCTTAATTAGTTACAATTTCTTTATTCCCGGTGCCCCCCCAGTCTTGAATAATACCTTTAACACCTTCTCTTCTTCTTCCCTCAGCGGATGACCACCAGGCCCTGATCTGGGACATCCAGCAGATGCCACGGGCCATTGAGGACCCCATCCTCGCCTACACCGCTGAGGGGGAGATCAACAACGTGCAGTGGGCCTCCACGCAGCCGGACTGGATTGCCATCTGCTACAACAACTGCCTGGAGATCCTGCGTGTCTAAAGCCACGGACACTTAGCTGGAGAACAGAGAGTGTTGCTTCCAACTTGGACTTAATTTTTAAGTGTGAGGTCTTGTAGTCCTCATCCTGCTGCGTTCAAGAAAAGGATGCGGCGATGAGTGAACTTTCTTGAATCTTTTGGAGTACCCCATGCCCAATCCCGGTTTACATTTTGTCTTTACTCAGTCGTACTTTTGTCAAATGTATTTTATGCTCTTATTTATTTTGCTTACAAGGTAGTGTTCAGTATCTGCACAGCAGCTAGAAATTGCTTCAGTGCTTTGAAATCTGGGCAGTTGTGAATGAAAAATCAGACTTTTCTACTCGTTTCTTGGTGTGAGTTTTAAATTCAGCCAGCCGTGAGATTATCATGAAGGTTTTAGATGTCGTGCTCAGAGCTGTTTGATATGTATGGATTGTAAAGGTTGACACAAATCAGTGAGTGGATGATGCCCTCTAATATTCAGGAATATGTTTGAGCAGCCTTCGTGTGGTTTTCATACCATATTAATGGTGAGTCAAGTATCAATATATTACAGTCTTATTACTCCTGTGGCAATTTTAACCTGATAGATTTTCAAATGCGGTGTGTTCAGAATGAAACGATTGTATCCAGGTTACAACTCTGTCAGTTGTGAACTGTGCGACTTTGAAAAATGGGAAATAATCGACAAGGGATTCATATTATCACTACAGTGGTGTCCGTCATCATATGGTGTATTTTGACATTGTCCTATAGCATGGTTGACGATGCTGTCAGGCAGCCCTTCACAACTCCCGAATCCACCAGAGCAATGTTGTTCTTTGGCTCGCTGATGATTTCCTTCTCCCTTTTCTGACAAGACGTTGCTTGGGGGAAAACTGCATTTTCTGTTGTCAAGACTATGTGGGGAAGTGAGTTGTGGAACGGGAGGAGCGTGACAAAACTGTTGGACCCTGTCTTTGCCTCTCTTTTTATTGTTTTCGATACTTAAAAGGTAAAGTCCTTGTAGCATGCCAGTACAAGGGGAAATGTACATACATATAAATATATTAACTGAGAAAATAGTAAGGCAAGTGTTCATGTTGTAGCTTTTTTCATAAAGTTTGTATTATTGAATTTGCTCTACTAATAAATTGTATTCCTCCATGTCTTAGGAAATAACCTGTCATTGTGTATTTGCATTGTTTCATTCACTTGTGCTTGGCTTAAGATTCATGAAAGCTTTCAAATTAAATCACAGCACCACACAATCAGAACCACAGATTCAGGAACAGCAAGGTTATGATGCATGTAACTACTCCCATGTTCTGGCTGTAGGCCCAGGTGGAAACATGAGCTGTGTATATAGTTCAAAGACAAGGGAAAATGTATGTGAATTTGAGCGCCTTTTGATCTGCAGCCAAATGCTACACCCCCTTACACTGTAAGGTTCCAGCATTTGTTTTCTTTGTCCTGTCGAATGGCTAAGGAAAGATCCGAGGTCAGAGCTGGGTGGACAAAGGGTTTGTACGTGAGAGAAAAGGGGGCACCTAGAGTTGAACTGGGGACCTCTTGATCTGCAGTCAAATGCTCTACCGCTGAGCTATACCCCCTGACACACACACGCCCCAGAGAATGCCAAAATTCTCACTTCCAATTTGCAGGAAAAGGTTAAATTGAACACTAAGGCAATTGTTTATGTTGTACTTCCCAGGTATGAAAGTGTAAAGCCTCCCTATCCCTGCGATTAATTTCCCAGGCAGTTGCTGTAAATGTTATTGGTTAACCATCACCCTGAAATCAACATTTCTCTGGATGGAAGGTATGGTCCACAGGGCCGTGTGCTGCCCCCTCTCTACTCCCTGTGCACCAATGACTGCACCTCCTGAGACCTTCAGTCAAGCTGCTCAAAGTGTGGACGACACCACGTTAGTGGGCATCCTTGAGCTAAACACTCTCAAGACAAGTGGAGACGAGGACTGACATCGACAAGAACCCACAGGCCCATCTCCCCCTGGTAATTATGACGCTGCTGGGAATTGTTTCAATTTCTCGGGGTGACCATCTCCATCGCCCTCAAAATGTGACGAGATCATCTTCAATCTAATCAAGAAAAGGTGTTCTTCCTGCGTCAACTCCGGCTGCTCAACCCATCACAACCGCTCCGGATCCAGTTCTGCAGGATCCATCGCTGAAAGCTCATTCATCAAAGCATACTCGGGCATACTCTCTCTCTCACACACACACACACACACACCCTAGACAGACTATTTATCAACCTAGTAGTGTTTATGTTTAGTGTCCTGTCATACAGTTGGCATTTGACTTGTCTACACTATATGTGACATCCTGCACCTAGTGAGTCAATCCTGTGTTGTGCAACTGTCTTGTAATGTGTCACCACGCCGCCAAAGTCCTCGTGCACCCGTTTTACTCGGCAAATGAAAGCGATCTTGATTCTCATTGTGGTTCTTTAGTGTGTTATAAATAATCTTTAATCCAAAAAAAAAAAAAAGATAAATAACAGTTAGGAATTTGTGCTTCAAGAAACCTTATACAGAATTATAAATGCTTAAAAAGGCATTGCATTCACCTGACGGTTGGAACTGTGAAAAACCTCTTGGCAGAGGACGCCACGGGAGGGCGTCACTGCGCCAGCGTGTGATTGACAGCTACCATCCACATCGCTTTCCACTCAGATGGACGTTTAACCAACCAAAAAAAATGATCTTACTATTACAGGGACTGGGAGACCGGGTCCTCCAATGTTGGCACTTTTTTAGTTAAACACATCAGGCAATTATTCAGTTCAATGAGTATGAGTAACAGTGTGACGATGCCACTTTGTTGCACACACACTTTCATCTGAAAAATAGTTGTATTTTAAGTGTAACAGCGCAGATATATAGACACCGTGCAGAGCAGTTGTGACCGAAACGAAACTGTCATTTGCAAGATGCTACGTGTAAATCTACAAGAAAACGATCAGGTCTTTCTGCTCTGCTTGACTCTTCGCTCGGTATTGGCTTGTCACGATGAAATGACAGTATAAGAACAGGAGTTGTGAGATTCAAATCATACTGAACCGGTCATTCAAAGAGAGCGGTGCCACCATCATTCACAGTGTGTCATACATGTATGGTTATTTGCCTTTTGATATTTTTTGTCACTTAACACCAAAACAACAAATGTGTGAAAACTATAATTTTTGTACACTCTCGCTATTACATTGACTAGATGGTTTCTTTATGTAACCATTACGTCTCTCACAGTAGGAAAAAACTATTTCAGTTCCAAATAAGTTGATTACATGTTTCTACTTTTGAGTCTAAATGTGCAACGAGAACGTAGATAATTCTTCACTCGTGAAAGGAACGCGGTAGAGCCGTCCTCCTCAAGGAAAACCTGGAATGGGATTGGGAGTTTATGTCGCTTTAAGATCCGGGGACTGCATGACGAGTGTATATGTATGTGTGCGTATTGTCAACTCGGGCGGCGCTGGAGCACGGAAGTACGGCAGCCTGTGAGGGGCGCTGTAAGTCTGTACGTAAGAAACAGGAGGCACGCCACTGAACCGCCAGTGACGTGGAAAAAGGCAAAGCAACCCGCGCGCTGCAGCATCATCTTAACAGGATAGGGGAGCTCTTTGGGGGAGGCAGTGGGCAGTAAGGAAGTGGGGAATCAGGATGGTGACTACGCTACATCACCATAAAATATGGCTGCCCTGCCCCCACTGTAAGAGGGAGATGTGGTTTTAAAAGGACCAGGCTTTTAGGTAGAGGGTGGTGGTGGTTCTAGCTGCCTGGCAGGATGGGGTCAGAGACATGCCGCTGGATCTCCTGCACCTCTGTGGAGACCTCCAGGTGCTCTGGGAGGGAGGGGAAGCGCTGGCTGCCACACAGCAGTCCAGGAGGCCCTTGGGTCCCAGAGCAAGACAGCTGAGAAGGTGTGAGGCCCACAGAGGGCATGTGAGGAGAATCGGCCTCCGGGGACATGGACATGGTGTCATTGGATGCCACGGTATGGTGGATTCCACTGGACAGGGAGTCCTTGGACTTGTGCTTGGAGTCTGAGTCTGGGCTCTGAAAAGAGAGAATGGAGAATTTAAGATCAACTGAGTGTAGGAGTAGGAAAGTCGTCCTTGTGATCACTCTGTGCATGTCAATTCCAAGAGAAGGAAGGCGTGGGAAGCCAACGCCAGTACCCACCTGTAGCGGCGAGGCAGTGCTGTCGAGCTGTACTGGTGGGATGGGAGGGACAGCGTGGACTGTGGGTGCTCCTGTGCCATACAGGGTGGTGGGGTGGGGCGGGTGAGGGCTGGGCGACACGGCGCTGTAGGCTGGGGGCACCGGGGCCATCTGCCTCTGGAGGAGCTGCAGGATCACATTGATGTCTGCTGTCATTCGGGTCTCCAGTCTAGGAAGCATCAAGGAGGGAAAGAGACACCATGACGTCCAGCAAGGTGTTCACGGACAGAAAAAAACACTAGACGTCACTGTACCTGACATGGATACTTTAATGTTTTATATTCTAGTAATGTCCACTAGGCTGCTCTCTCTCTTTCTCTCTCACACACACACACACACACACACACACACACTCGTCATCCCTTCCTCCCTGCCCTCTCATACCACCCAACCTCTTTCCGGGAATTATTAAGCAAACAGAGGAGGAGGGAGGAGCTACTGCCGAGTGACTACGTATCACTAACCTGAAAGTTCACACTGGCTGTTAGCAGAACAAAGACAACACCTATGGTCATCTCATGCAGCTGGGGGTATAGCTCAGTGGTAGAGCATTTGACTGCAGATCAAGAGGTCCCCGGTTCAAATCCGGGTGCCCCCTTCTTTTCTGTCAGAAATGATTACCTCTCTCTTTCTTTCTCTCTTAGTTAGAACCACTTGCGCTCAAATGCAAAGCCCGCTCACCGGTTGAGCTGGGACTGTAGCAACTCCAGTCTGGACTCCAGCTCGCTGGGCCGGTCCTCGGCGCAGGGTGGAGGGTGGTAGGTGGCCCTGACTGAGGAAGAGCGTCTCTGGCTCTCTGAAAACGGTCTGGCTCTGCGGTCTGGCCAGTAGCCATACAGTCCTGACATGCTGATGGGAGCAGCTGCCAGGAACAAGTGATTTAAGGAATAATATTTATAAAGACAATACAGACGTGACTGATGAAAAGGATTGTATGCCCAAGAGTCTTTACCTGAATACGGGGGATCTCCGCAATCTACAGGCGGTCCCATGCCCGCCGAGGGTCCGCCTGGAGGCAGGAGGCTGACCACCGCTGCGGGGTAATCTCTGGTGTCGCCCCCGGGGGGGTACAGCTCCCCCTTGCTGTGTTCCATGGGCTTCATCTCCTCATCGCTAGAATGGGAGCAGATACTGGCACTGCTGCAGAGGTCCTCCCAGTGGGAGCCGGCCGTAGGGCCCCGGTGGTGGTTCCCCATCGGACAGGACTGGTCAGGGTACGAGTCCTCGCGGTCCATGCCATCTATACCGACAGTGTGGTCACGGGGGCAGCCAGGAAACGACAATATGAGCGTCAGACATCAGACAGAAATGAATGGAAATGTTTTATCTACTGAACCCCTCACCCACACACACACACTCACAAGCAAGCACACACTTACCAGGCCGGTTTCGCCGACGCAAGGAGCTTCTCCGGTGCCTTGTCCGGCGGTAGCCACACTCAGAGTCCCCGCTAGGGGTTGGCTGGTTTATTCTATCTGCCTGATACACATCAGCTTCAGTAATTCAATAACACACACCTGATCTCATGCTTGAAGGAAAATTCCACCATCAGATACACTGATATATACATATATATACATATATATTGTCAGTCTATTATGTTCAATGCATTCCATGACTTTTGACAACCCAACTCCTGAATGGAGTGACTCTACAGCGGCTCACTGAAGGGGGAGGGGCCAGTCTTTTCTGTCTCAGCCCCACGTCATAAACAGTTACAGAGCAGGTTTAAAGTGTTTTAGGTGGTGGTGGATTTTTCCTTTAAATATCATGACTGTGCTGCCATGTAAAACAGAGAGTACAAATTATTAGATGACACAGACTAAGCTCTTTTTGACTTCACTCATAAATTCATGAGGGGAAGACACAGGTTAAAACAAATACTTTTTAACCCTTGAGAGGATTGAGACGTGGATTGTACAGAGGGATAGCAAGTCATTATCAGGACGGTGCTGATATTTTGTACATTATGTGTATAAAATCTAAAGATCACTACAATGGTAAAATGGCAACTGTAGCTCTATAAACAGCTTCAAAAGGTGGTGACCAGTCGCCCTCTGGTGGCACTCACATCTCTCAGGTTGAAGGTGATCTCCAGGCTGCTCCAGAACATGTCGGCGAAGTCGGGATACATGTCCAGCACCTCCAGCAGGTCGTCCCTCAGGATCTTGTGAAGGTCGCAGTAGGTCAAAGCCCTGACGTCAGCGCTGGATTTCCCTGGCCTCCCATACAGACTGATGGGTTCACCAAAAATGTCATTCTTGCCTGTGTTGCCAGATAAGAGAGCATCATGGGAAAAGAGTAATGGTTGATTTAGAGATAGCTGATAATGTATTGGAAATCGTACAATTCATTCCCAGTTTTAGGGGAAATAAATTTGCTTTACAACCATTTAACATCCATCCTGATGGGATAATCACAACAAAAGAAAAAAGGAGCATTGCGGTGACACTGATACTCAACATTACTCCTGTTGAGCATGAATTAATGGTCCTCTCAAACACAGCTGAAACAGAAATGAGATAGGCAGCATGGATCAGTGCTGGCCCTATCGGTGATCAATTGCAAAAGTGGAGCTGTGCCCAAACACCTCTGGCAAGCCCACATCAGAGAGAAGTGTGTGTGTGGTGAGCATGAAAGAGAGGAGAGAGTGAAAGAACAAACTCACCCAGTATGGCCACCACCACGTCGTCCCTGAGGATCTCTATGGAGCCTCTGGAGATGAAGTAGAGGGCGGTGAGAACGTCCCCGCTGTGGACCAGGGTGTCACCCGGCGGGGCGTGGGTGGTCTTGAAGCGCATGGCCAGTGCTCGCAGGCAGCCCTTGTTGGCCCCTTGGAACGCTTCGCAGTTCTGCAGCAGGCTGCGGTTCAAATGGAGGCAAATGTCAGCCTGCAGACACTCGGGGAAACCCTTTAACACCTGCAGGGCAACAGAGAGCGAGTGAGTGAAACGGGGGAAACGGGAAAATGGAAAGGAACGTGCATTCGACATTAAAGGAAAAGAGGGAATGAGAGAAGGAGAGCGATGCGTCAGATGGCCATTGATTCAGGAGGACACAAAGGGACAGCGGCCCCCCGAGTGCTTATCTCTGCTCAGATTGAATTGACAGGCGTTAGCGCTGCGCTCGGGCTACGTCATGTTCCTGTGTTCAGCAGCCCAAGGCCTTCTCCGCTCCCCACTACTAGAGAGGATATGGCGCATGTAACTAACGATCCAGTCGGTCTCGCAGTGTAGTGAGTACACGCCTGGGTGGAAATACTAGTTTGTGTTTATTTAGAGCAAAAGGGGACACCCAGAATTGAACTGGGGACCTCTTGATCTGCAGTCAAATGCTCTACCACTGAGCTACACCCCCATGAGGAAGCTGGGTTAACGTAGACAAACAAATATGCATGTATTTGAGAAGTGGGAGGCATTTCGATGAGCAATATCTCTGTCGGAGACAAATAGACTATCACTGTCACACAACAAACAACAAAGATTTTTTTTTTTGGCAACACACAGAAGTGTTAACTACAGTAAACAGGATTAGATGAAACTGTGATGAGCGCCGTGGGGAAATTTAGACTATAGAGAAGAAGAGGTCGAATAGAAAGTATTGAAGTTAATGCAGCTAACCTAACCTCATTTCAGCAGTGCCAAAACATGTATTTATCTCGCTCTCCTTCAGTTGAAAATGTGAGCTCTGCAGCACTACTGGCTGCACTGGTTGGTCTGCCTTTTTTGTGCCTTGTAAACTGGGTTGATACCCATTTGATCTCACTAATATATCAATTATATCTGTTAGTTAATACCATTAATGAATGCCAAATCATTATATGAACATGTCTTAAGTCACCCACCACAAACTAATAGTGACCATGGCTTCATTCTGGAGCTGTCTGGACAAAAGAGCACCATGCACATCAACCAGGGGGGCACCCAGAGTTGAACTGGGGAACCTCTTGATCTGCAGTCAAACGCTCTGCCACTGAGATATACCCCCAAACAACTTCACTGAAGAGTGATTTGCAAATTAAATGATATTTCTTGTGCACAATCTATAGCAACAACTCATCACCTCACATCAATTTAACTCTAATCTTAACAATCGCACTTTCCTAGTCTCTACATTACAGTCAGTCGGTCATTTAGCGGACGCTTTTATCCAAAGCGACTCACAATAAGTGCATTCAACATAGGTAGGCACAAGAACTACTAGTCACTAGAAATCTAATCCTATGTGCCATTACCTTATGCCTACCCATACCCAACTTGCACTTGCCTTGATGTAATGAAACTTGTATTTCACTGGTGTGGGTCCACGTTTGTGTCTGTGTGTGTGTATGTATATGGTTTAAAGTCTGCATAACTCACAGCGTTCATGTCAATGCCGTTGGTGTAGGACCAGGCGTGTTGGAAGTACTCCTCCAGCCTCTGTCTCAGGCCTCCTGGGATCTGGTGGAAACGGATGAACTCTTTGACCCGCAACATCTGGGTGTGGTAGCGGGCCGTGCCCGAGTACAGCCTCTGAATGATGGCCGACACGTTCCCAAAGATACTGGCATACATCAGAGCTGCGCAGAGGAGAGAGATGCTGCATGTCTGAGGAATTGAAGAGATTGGTTCCAAAACGAGAAAAAAGTAACACCTACACCTACAAAACTAATGATGGCACTTTTTAAAAGGGTTGAAGGAAACAAAAGTCCTTGGTTGACAAGGTATCTATCTATCTATCTATCTATCTATCTATCTATCTATCTATCTATCTATCTATCTATCTATCTATCTATCAGTGCTCTACTCACAGCCTATGAGCATGACGCAGATGGAGAAGATCTTCTCCGGGTTGGTGTTGGGGGACACATTGCCGAAGCCCACACTGGTCAGACTGCTGAAGGTGAAGTAGAGAGCCGTAACGTACTTGTCCTTAATCGAGGGGCCGGAGGCTGGATCGCTGTCGTTGTACTGTTTACCAATCTGGTCGGCCAGGTTGTCCAGCCAGCCGATCTTCATCGCTCCGATGCGGGCGGAGCCGGTGCGCTCCACGTTGCCGATGGCATACCAGATGCAGGCCAGCCAGTGAGCGATCAGGGCAAAGGTGCACATGAGGAGGAAAAGGACAGCGGCTCCATATTCTGAGTAGCGGTCCAGCTTCCTGGCCACGCGAACCAATCGGAGCAGTCTAGCTGTCTTCAGTAGTCCAATCAGAGTGGTTGTCTGGGGCTGGTGGAAGGAGGTAACACAATAATATGAATTCATTCAGTCACAGAGGGCCTGGAGCTTATCCCAGCATGCATTGGGCAGTTGTTACGGCATGCTAGTCCAAACAGATATGAGAACAATGACCCACCCGCCCACTCACCCACTCCACTGCTTCCCCTTCCTTCTCACCTCATCAGATCCAGAGCGGAATATGAGCAGATCGAAGGGGATGGCAGCCACGATGTCGATGAGGAACCAGCCCTTGAAGTAGTGCTGTGCGATGCGTCCCGGCTGGCTGACCACCTCGTCGTTGTGGTTGACGTAGGTGGTCCGGAAGTTGATGAGGATGTCCACGATGAACATGACGTCCACCACCAGGTCCACCACGTTCAGCGGGTTGCAGGTGTAGCCGCAGGTCCGCCGCCGCTCCTCCTCCACCTCGTTGAGAAGGAAGGCGGCCGAGTACGGCGTGAAGATGGCCGTGTAGATGACCAGCAGCAGGATGAGCCAGTCCCACACCGCCTTGAAGGGGCTGTAGTGCAGGATGGTCCATTTGTGGATGCGTGGGGCCTGGAGCTTGTACTCTGGCAGTACGTCAGCACCCAGGGACAGTACCTAGTGTTTGGGGTGACAGAACGTGGAAGAAAGTTTTTGTTAGATTGACTCATTGGTCAGCTTTGTGTCCCCGGAAAGGCATTCACTCCGCTGCTCCATGCTAACACTTTAGCATACACTATGTTGAGTGATAGTAGGGGACTAGCATTATCGATAGTGACCTTTGAGTAATAAATAAGTGTTATAGGTTTTTATTATATGGCAATATAATGCCAATCTACACAAAACGTCCAAACTTGGCCACATATCACTTAAGATTACTCTTTCTCAATATGTGTTCCTCTGTGCTCTTGCGTCCTGACATGTTTTTCGTAATATATCACAGCCAAAGTACAATTCCAAAACAAAAGAATGCAAGGACGCAGAATGGATACAAATCCTGGAAGTTTACTTGCCAACCGAGGATGCATGGGATGGAGTCATGGCCGATGGGGAACATGAACGAATGGGAAGCCCCAAGATTCTTTACGAGCGATCAACACATCACGTGCAAACAGCACAACAGTCTATAGCACAGAGCTGGTTGAAACAGATGGGAAAATCTTAATTCCTAGCATGCTTGATGTCCATCTCAAACTGTAAGGACACTTCTCTGTGCTCGCTTTCTTGGGAAGTTCATCCTCAGGGAGAGACTTGGGATCATCGATTTTTTTTAGCCCTGGTCTCACATGAGAAAACAGACAAACCACATATCACATTTCCTTCTATGTTAGGCCCCACATTTACCCTTTTCATGCAAAGATATGAAAAATGTGGAATGACCGCAACAATAAGCCGCAACAAGCAGCAGTAGATAAGATGTTTCTCTCACCAAGCTACCAAGACTATCACCTCAGTGAAACTGGGACTCCAAAAATAGCCCCGTTAGCTCTCGGAGCACATTCACAAATTAATTTAGTTGTTAATTAAACCAGTGACAGTGTGTACCTGTGTGCCAAAATGCCAATGACTGTTGCACACATTACATGCATGTGTATATGCTTGTTCTGTGCCTAACCGTGTGTTCACACTGCCAGCAACACAATCAACAAGTCACTAGAAGTCCATTCATTTCCTACAGAGCTGAGCGACCAGAGGAACCCGATGTGTGGACGGTCAACAAGCTTGGCCACAACTGAACTTTTCTTTGCCATCGGCCGTCAACAGCCAATCAGATTTGCGTGCTTCCTTGTCTCCCTACCGCTGTGATTTTATTTCAGAGGTCCGCCTGGTGAGAAGTTGATTACAGTCCAAGCTTCCCAGTTCTCTCTCAACTTTTATGTGAAAGACTACAGGAATAAACATCTCAAAAACGATGCTTGGGGAGTTTTTCTGTTTATGTTAAAGCTACCTACCTAACTTGTTAAAAGGACATAACGTTATGAAAGGCAAAACCAGAGCAGCAAAAATGACATTATTTTCCTGTTCAAAACTTTGTAGCTACACCAGACCACGACATAGACGCAGTCAGAGCCTCTCGCACCCCCCACAACCGCTCAGAATAGAGCGACACATCAACCAAGTTGCTCGCGGTGTGAACGTCCTGTAAGAGTAAAGCAACAGCTTCCACCAAAGAGATTCCCACCAAAGAAAAACAAACACAGCCAACATGTCTACAACAGTGTCAGTTTCTCAATATGCGATGCTACAGAAGGAACAAAAGCAGCTTCAGCCACCAATGGAGACCAATATACAAAGGAAAGCAGCTTCCTACCTGATACTGCCACCACGCCCTAAGTGATCAGTCTAGCAAAACAGTAAGTTAACAGTGACTGAGTCGATACGGTGATGAGTAATAAGATCCCACTGACCGGTAGGACCAAGAGAGCCTCCGTGTCCACGTTCTCCAGCTCATCTTGGTGTCGACCACAGCAGCAGAGGAGGCCTACCTGCCTCCCGTGGAACGGCCACCTCCTCTCCTGCATCCTCCCTGACCAGATTTGGCTCGAAAAATAATGGATCTAGCTCTGACAGACTCATGCAGAGTCCCTGTCTGGCTCTATTGTCTCTCCACGGGCATTTCCCTGACAAAAAAACACTAACTGGGCTTTTAAAGATCCCACCGCAGGCTCACCTGCCCCTAACACAACGTGACCCATATTTTCTCTTGACCATCTGACCATCATGCCAGCGCTCCGCTCAATGGTCGGCCGGAATAAGTGCCCCAATAAACACTGCCATCGACCAGGCCCCATGCACAGAGGAGTGATTTTAGTTAATTTGCATTAAGGGGTGCAAGGTCAATACTCTGTGCGGTTGATTCAGCGCTCCTCTCTATCATGCAGTAGTATATTATGTATTTCCAAATGCCATATCCGCAATTAAGCAAGTGTGGAGGAATGCTTTCCACGCCGTCAATGCATTGTTGTCTTTCCAGCTCCTCGCTTGTGGTCGGTCCCTGTGGTTAGACCCTCCTTTGCATTTCAGTTTGCATGAATATGAGGGAAAAAAAGCCACCGGGACAAGAGAAGCAGAAGTAATTCAACCTACGGTTACCACAGCGCCTCTGAAGCCAAGCGCAACATCAAGATGTGAGAAGAACCCACAGAGGGCTCATCATTGGATTCTTCTGGGACTTCTAAAAGTGTTGATTACTACACGTGTGTGTGTGTGTGTGTGTGTGTTGTGTTTGCATGTGTGGATATACGTGTAGAATAATAACACATAGCCACTTTAGGCCAATTAACCAATACGGAAAGACAACAGTGGACTGCACATGTACACAGATGAGCAAAGATTCACTCATCCGAGAAATTTCAAGTTATTGATGTGATCGATATCTGCGGCTGTGTGTCATAATGAGACCCAGAGAGATGCCGTCGCCTCCGGTTTGCACGCAACGCCTCCCTGTGAGTTCAATGTCTATGAATTGGCTCAAGAATAGCTACCGGATTTAAACAGTAGAGGTACAGTGGTAGCTTCTGTAGTACGGCCTTATAGAGCCTTATGCTTTTAAAGAAGACCAGCCAACGTTTTGACACTGTGATAAACGGCATCCACTGAGGGTTATACCACCATAATCAAATACAGACTATTGAAATGATCTTGTAAGTTATTTTTCAATTATTAAAAGAGAAACATGCTTTGTTTCTGCACAAACAAAAGAAGTGATCCTCAATTTTTGATGTAGGTATTCCATATGGGTCTTGAATGGCGGAATTTCAGATAGTTATTTTCTTTTCTTCTTGCAAATTCATCGTAAATCATAGCGACCTGCAGCAATCTGACACATTCTCCTTATTCTTTTCTATACTTACATACATTCAACACGTATTCCTTGAAATCCTCCTTCTCAACCCAGCGTAAGGCTGCAACAACTAACAAATAGCCTAATCCACATGACACCAAAACATGGTCAGAAGCTAAATGCTTTGAGCGCAAAATCACCTGAAGATACTACACACAATGCATGTAACAAGTGTGTAATTGCACATATCGACATGGAGAACCATGAATAGATGGAATGTAGCTCACATGCTCTGCTAGGCAAGCAGGAAAGGCAAGGCAGAGATTAAGAGAGAGGAGGGGGGGGCAACAGGGCAGGACAGACATAAACTAACATGATAGTGTTGGAAAAGGACGGGAAGAGCTGCAGAGGACAACAGGGAGTGTGAGAGACCCAGCAGAACTGAAGTACTCACAGGCTGAAGTTTCTGTTTGAAGCTCATGTTGAAGCATGTCACAGGGCAAACGGCAGGAGAATACTAGGAGGGGAAAAAGGTAACTCCCTCCCTCTCTCTCTGTCTGTCTCTCTCTCTCTCTCTCTCTCTCTCTCTCTGTCTCTCTCCCTCCTGCTCCCTCCCTCGCTCATCCTCTGTGCCTTGGCACCCTGTAGCCCAGCCCTCAAACACTGGTATATCCGGTTTCAATGAAGGTCGTAATATTAGGCTTTTTTTTTTTAGGTATTATGAACATCAAGATTTTTGTATTAGTAGGTAAGTGTTGTAACCATGTGTATGTATTTTGTATGTTTGCATTTTTGCATTATCGTCTTTGAGACAGTAAACTATTGTCTGAATACTGATACAGACAGGGGTATTGAACGCTGAATTTACGTGCCGCTGTTTCAGTATGAGATCATGTGATATCCTAACAAGCTGTTGAAAGGGATTATGGGTACTCACTGAAACACACCCGATGAGAGACGACTCAGTCGAAAAACGTTGGAGGTCTGTTTTTTTTAATATGACAAAGAGAGTTTGGTCAAATCCCAAATGAGCACTCTTACTCTGAAATACTCTGTGTGCTAGCCACATACTGTTACACACACACACACACACACACACACACACACACACACACCAGTGCACACACACACACACACACTTACATGCACACACACTCACACGCAGAAATACTGGGAAACTCATGTAATTGCAGAGCAAACAATACAGAATAGGAGGCACTATACAGCCTATACTAAACTTATTCAAAGCCAGGGGGCGCCACATAAACACACATTCTCAAAACACACACTAGTAGTCACAGTGCTTCAGCTGACAGTCTTCTATGAGCCACAGTCCAGTCAATCACGTTGCGTGCTTCATGTTATGCAGACGAATCAATACGAGCAAAGATCAATGGCAGCCTTCATTTCCCTTTTTTTAAGGTGCCAATCGAAATCCAATTATAAAGGCGTGATAATGAAGAAGTTCATCGTGTGATGCAATGTAAATAAAACACACATATGAAGTGTGCACGTGTACACGACTCAAATAATAGGTAAACACTATGATGCTTATTCACAGCACATGCATTCTGCAGTTTGCTGCAGCCTGTGACAGTGTTGATTGGTTAGTATGACCTAAAACCTGATGGGCTTGCCTCGCGTCTTTGACCTCATGACTATGACACCACTAATTCACAATTCAAGCTTTATTAACACAGGGAAAGGAAACGGGAAGGACGAGAATTCGCCAATAATGACGCCAATATGAAGACGGCTGGGGCTTGTGGTGTTTTAGGTGGGAGGAAGCTGGTTAGTGGCGGAGAAAGACAGAGACAGAGAGCATGCCCGGGCCTACACTGCCCTCTACTTCCATTAGCCCCAGAGGCCAAGGTCATCGGCAGCGTCAAGCCACCGAGGGCCGCTCGATACCCTCACCGCCTCCCTCTGTAGCTTCACTCCAAGCGCTCGGTTTCATAACGACATCTCGCCAGAACCCCCTCCGCTCCCACAGCCAGCGTCACAGACACTGACACGCATTTGCTGTTCTAAACACCCGGTGTGTCTGGTAGGTCTTTCCTGGGAAAAATCCTATGGGTACACAGGAAGTGATGCGTTTTATGTTTACAGCAGCAGAAACAGTTTGTTTGGAATCAATAGAAGAAGAACTGGGTCGTTAGCATGAGCAGCGATAGCCACCGTGGCTGAACAGACAAAGAAAAGAGGGACACCTTACAGAAACTCAAACTCCATCAACAGGAAATCCAAGGAGAAAGACGTCACAGTACTGGACACGCGGTTTGATTGACAGGTGATCTCTGGGATTGCAGTGAAGAAACACCACAGCGACGAGGCTGAGCACCACTTTCAAATTCAACAAATCCTTGATGAAACATTACAATAATTACTCTAGGATAAGCGATTCCACTGCAGAAATAGAAATGTTTTCCTATAAACAAGTTTAAAAAATCTGCCAATGGTGTGAGACAACTACACTGGCTTTCCACTTCCTCACTGCACTTTCACTTGTTTCAAGAACTTTCTCAAAACAAACAATGTCACTCCATTAGTAGATAGTATGCATTGGAAACAAGTGGAAATATCTCATCCCTTTGATTTGTTTTTCACTTTTTTCATGAAAATATTATTTATTTTTGATTTTTTGCCAGTAGGGAACATGCCAGACACAGATAGCTGTAATATCTGTGTTCTTCTCCCTAACAGAAACAAAGCCTACCAGAAACAAGCTCTCCAAGCACAGAGGAAGGTTCCCTTATCATCTATGTGTACATGACATCAACAGAGTCAAGATCAGGAGTAAAGTAATCTGCCAGGACAGCAGAGGAGGAGTTGGTTTAGGGTGGCTTCTGTTAGTCCAGTCATGTTTCCAGTGCCAGGGGAAGCCACGTTGCCAGAGCCGGCTGTCAGTACAGAGAGGTGAGATCTCACCGACCACAGCAACATCCAGTCGCTCACACATAGTAATAGCACTTAGCTCAACTATCAGGGCCCATTTATAATGCACAGATGTGATATCAGAGGTCACGCCAGACAAACGCACATGACACGCTGCAGCTTTTGAGCCGGTGGAGGAGAGCGGGTCATCGGACCTTTCTGGCAGCACCACAGATAATCTGGGTTAGTGTGATGCACCGAGGGAGCCCCCCGCTGTGTCAGACTGCCAGCTCTATCCTGGACACAAGGCAGGGCTTTCCGTGACGTTTTGTGTGTGTGTGTGTGTGCATGCAGAGACAGTGTCACAAAATGTGGCTGAGAAGATTTTTTTTTCTGCTGCCAGTTCCATAGATGTCGCACCTCAGGTGAGATTTTTTCTTTCACACTTTCACCCTGTGACTGCAGATGCCATCTTCAGGAAAACAGAAGTTAAACCCCGGTAACAGACATCATCTCTGCTGAATCCCTACCAGCTCCACGGTGCTGCTCTGTCGCCGAGCCTGACGCCATTCAACTGTTGGCAGCATCAAGAAATGGTAATAAGGTTAGAGCGATGAAAGGCAGTGAATTCTCACCATTTGCTTCTGGGCACATGAAACGGTCCTAAATGGATATAAGGAGGCCTTTTTGTGGTGTGACAAAGGGATCACAGGGATCAGTCACATGTTAGATTAGATTAGAGATCTTTAATGATCCCTGCGGGGGAACGGGGCTGTTGCAGCAGCAAGATGTGATGAGATACGACGAAGAAGAATAGGTGATAAATAAACCTACCATCCCAACACTTGGACATTTGATAAAGTAGAAAATGTATGAATGAAAATGTACACAAAAAGTATAGAAGCCAGCATGAACAGGCTGTGCAAAGTAGCAGCGTTCGTATCCATAGCAGCAGATCTGAGACGTAAGGTAATGTGAAATATGTGCATTATGAAAAAGTGGAGAATTATTAAAGATGAAAAAAAAAAGCAATATACGTATAATAAATAAATTATGATCATAATACGCAAGAAATTGATTGCAAGAGTTGCAAGAGTTGATGATTCAGGTTTTTTTTCCAGATCTTGTAAAGAATACTGGGCAAATTGCAATGAATTTATTTTATAAACGGATTATCTAATATAAGGATTGTATTTTGTGTTTTTGTATTAGCCAACATTGTATGTGACTCCTGTATTGTGAGTAGTGGTAACTAGTTCAACTGAAGCTGATCTGCGTTTTACATTCTACATTTATGGCATTTAGCTGCCAATGAATTGTGTGCAACAGCAGATCAGCAGCATTACATGCAACCCAAACATGCAGCAGCAAAGGCCCGGGGTTCAGAACTGCTGGGGAAAGAAATAGAATAAGAGCTACAGACGGGATTCATCACCTCTCTTTGTCTTCTTCACGTGGGTTATAAGTACCATTTTTCCCCTGCGCTAGTGATTCCCCAGTTGCATGACACTCCTTACCTGCGTGACCTGTGTGACTTTCTCGGTGACGTTCTGGGTTCGGTCTTTAATCTTGCTCGGCGCGATGATCTCGATCTCGCCGGGGGAAGGAGGCCTCATCCGGTCCGGGCCGAAGGTGAGGGTGACCTGAGGGATGCGGCTGATGGTCCGATGCCTCATCAGGTCCGAGTCTGACGTGGAGTTCAGGGCGCTGGGCTTCAGGTCTGCGGCACAAACCAGCACTAATCAGCAGATACACTCAAAGTGAAGAAAAACCGAGTGGGATTGTGAACAAATATAAACAAGCACAGAATCAAAAGTAATGTAATGAAACTGAAAGTTATTATGAAAAAATACTGGTGAATATTGGTCTTTTTCATTTCCCAGTGATGTAATTCTAATTCAATGCGTCTAAATGTGTTCATTCATTTGTGTGTGTTCATTTGTGCCTCCTATATTGCTTGCACAAAAGGGAATTCCACAGATCACTGCATTCACAATCCTCAAATAGACAGATGGACATAAAAAACACATTTATACCTTAATCTAAAAAAAACACAGCGTGAACGAGCGGGAGAGAGTCCAGAAGTGGGGCACAGAAATTCTGTATGAAACTGTATCCTGCAAAAAAAAAAAAAAAAGAGCGTTTCTCACCAAGTATTGTGACACTGTTGCTAAGCTAACACGGAATCCCTCCCCCTCTGATAGCTTTCTGTTTTCTCCGAATGATTTCATGTCCTTTTTTAGTCAGAAAATCACGCTGATTAGAGATGAGATCACCAGTACACTCTCTACTGGCGGTGCCGTCTCACCCCTGAAAAGTCCACTTGGTGTTCCCCGGGCTGAATGTCTTTTCTCACAGTTTGATTTAGTTTCCTTAGACTCTCTCACCAAGCTAACTCTGTCTTCAAAACCCACGACCTGCATGCTTGACCCTCTACCTGCTAAACTGCTTAAAGAAGTATTCCCTATCTTAGGACCCTCCATTCTCTATAATGATCAATCAGTCGCTCTCCACTGGCACGGTGCCCTCCGCCTTTAAAACGGCCGTGATCAAGCCACTACTGAAAAAACCGAACCTTGACCCCAAAGTACTTCAGAACTATAGACCAATCTCAAATCTGCTGTTCCTCTCCAAATTACTTGAACGAACAGTAGCCAGTCAACTTACAGATTTTTTGTCAAAAAATAACCTGCTTGATCCCTTCCAATCTGGCTTTAGATCCTTTCACTCGACCGAAACTGCACTCACGAGAGTGGTAAATGATCTTTTGTTAGCTATTGACTCCAATTCAACCTCAGCACTATTGCTACTTGACCTGAGTGCAGCCTTCGACACAATTGATCATGCGATACTCTTGAACCGTCTTGAACATTATATTGGTATCCGGGGATCAGCCCTTTCTTGGTTTAGGTCTTACCTACTTGATAGATCACACCACGTCTTTTACAACAACATGACCTCAGAGTGTTGCAATATGGACTTTGGTGTCCCACAAGGCTCTGTCCTAGGACCACTGCTATTCTCTATCTATATGCTACCACTTGGTGGCATCATTCGCAAATTTGGCATTAACTTCCATTGCTACGCCGATGACACCCAAATTTACATACCAGTCAAACCAACCGATGACACCCAATTCCAAAAACTAGAGGCCTGCCTATCAGAGGTCAAATATTGGATGTCCCTAAACTTCCTACTCCTTAATGGCAGCAAAACTGAGATGCTGATTGTGGGACCGGCTAGACATAGACACTTATTTGAGAATAGTACTCTTAACTTTGATAGTTGTGTAATCTCCCAGAGCCCATACGTTAAAAACCTTGGGGTAAAATTCGACCCTACCCTCTCATTCGAGTTGCACATTAAGGAGATCACTAAATCAGCGTTTTATCATCTTCGCAATATTGCCAAAATTCGACCTATGCTAACAGAGGCAGACGCAGAAATTTTAGTACATGCCTTTGTATCATCCAGAATCGATTATTGCAATGTCCTTTTCTCGGGCTTACCTACTGGGCGCACTAAAAAACTACAACTGGTCCAGAATGCTGCTGCCAGAATCCTGACCAAAACTAGGAAATTCGACCATATAACTCCCATCCTGTCCTCATTACACTGGCTACCAATTCAGGCCAGGTGTGACTTGAAGGTGCTTTTACTTACATATAAATCATTACATGGGATGGCACCGTCCTATTTATCCGATTTGATTAAACCTTATAAACCGCCACGCGCCCTCAGATCTCAGGACGCTGGCTACCTGTCTATCCCAGCAGTCAAAAAGAAAACTGCAGGTAACAGAACCTTTTCTTACCGGGCTCCCTATCTATGGAACAGTCTGCCTGCCTCAATCAGAGAGGCAGGCTCTATCGAAGTCTTTAAGTCAAGGCTAAAAACCCATTTATTCTCTCTGTCATTTGACCAGCCTTGAGGGAGTGGCTCAGTCTCTTCTCAGAGTAAGGCTAGACCAGTTAGCTCATCCTAGATCAGGGTCCTGCTGATGGATACTAGCATCATGCCTACATGTCCTATTCTCCTGGTCTACTTGCTCCTGTCCACTGACGCTGGTCATGTTTGTCTGTGTGAGTGAGAGTGTGTGTATGGGTGTGTGTGGGTGAGTCTCCTATCTGTTCCAGGCCGCAGCCCGGCAGAGTTGGTGTCTGCGTGGTCCCCTAGTCCTATGATGACGCTGACTGAGTTGCCGTTGCTGTGATGCCGCCCCATCAGATCTGGATGTCCCACCAAAATAAACTTTCATATATTGTGTATACGCTGCTTGCCCAAACTCGGCATCTATTGCACGCCCAACCGTCCTGGTAGGGGGATCCCTCTCTGAGTAGCCCCTCCCAAGGTTTCTCCCAATTTTCCCAGTGAGGGTTTGTGGGAGTTTTTCCTTGTCCTCTGTGAGGGTCTAAGGCTGGGGGATGTCATGTACTAACCATTTATTATTTTCACATGTTGGGCACTGTGAAGCCCTTAGAGACTGTAACGGTGATTAAGGGCTATACAAATAAATGTGATTTGATTTGATTTGATTTGATTTGATTGAAAAAAGGTAAATATCCTCATCGTCACTTTCCAGTATCCCCATAATCTAGTCCCTGCCACCTACCCCTCCCTTGCCCCGCCTGGTGGATCATTGCCGTGGAGACACTCACTGCTGTTGGAGCGGGGGTCTCCGGGCCGACTGGTCCATTCGGCCCTCATGCCATCGATGTCGTCCAAGGACGAGGCCCGTCGGAGGCTGCGGACGCTGTCCCGGGAGCAGCTGCGTTGTAAAGTCCCCTGAGGGAAGGCCCCGCTCGGATCCAGCCGGTCCATCAACAGAGAGTGGCGCTTGGGGGAGGTTTGGGCTGCGGGGAAAGGAGGATCCAGGTCCTGCTCTATCAGAGCCTCCGTCTCAGACTGCATGCAGCTCTCCTTGGACGGGATACGAAACTCCTTCAGAGGAACCTCCTCGCTGTTTGGCTGTTCGGTGTAGCAAGAGGACATGTGTTAGACTTCACCAGACAAGATTTTTATCTGTTTTATGAGCCTAGATCTCAAAGGGGGGCTGCAACAGAACACATGGTAGAACCCATCAGCTCTCAGTATCCTTGATAACTCATCCCCTGAGTTTTTTACCTGAAGTAATTTGTAATCAATAAATCTATCCAGTATACCTATAAAAGCCTCATTCAACTAAATATATTTTATATATTCAACTAAATATCAGTAAACTTAATAATTCAATCCAAGTAAATTCAACTAATTACACCAAGTTAGTGAGATAAGTTTGAAACTTGCGTTAAAATGAAAGCTCAAGTTTTTATTAACTTGGGGGCACACGTTATGTGCACAAACAATAAAAATGAAGTCAGAAATCAACCAAGACAAGGGAACGGTATGTATCTTGTGCACTTGAATGAATCAAAATGAGGGAACACGCAGTACCAGTGTAGTAAAAATGGCTTCCAAATATTTATTTCTTCCAATATTATGTGATTGTGTGTGTGTGTGTGTGTGTGTGTGTGTGTGTGTGTGTGTGTGTGTGTGTACACCAACTCACCTGAAAGTAGTCCACCACCACCCCTTCAAACTGATCTTTGGAAAGTGATGGTCGTCTCACGGAGCGCAGCGTAGGTAGCCTCATCTTCATCCTGCGACTCTGACCTGCGGGGGAGATTCATGCATTCAGCTCCGGCATCTATCACACACACAAATCAACTGATCTCAGGTACAAACAGCGGTCGACGGCAAAATTAAAATGAAGACAGTGACCTGCCCATATCCATCCCTGTGTCACTCTCTGCCTGAAGCCCGCTTTCTTGAGGGAAGGGTCAATGAGCTCCTGGAAGTTGAGGATGAACATGATGACGAGTCCTTCTTCGTTTTTAACCGGGACTACATCCACTAGACATGGTCTGCAGGTCCCTGTTTGACACAGAAAGAGAGAAACACAGCAGTGGTGCTCAATAGAAGAGGAAGAGGGGGCCACCTACATTTGAACCAGGAGAGAAAGGATATCAAGTTTACTTTTGGTGGTCTGATCTGCTCATTTTTAGCTTTATGTGGAGCCAATTTAGGAGCCAACTTTCAAACAGCAGTAGAGTCTTTCATTTCTTTCCGTGACTGCATGTTTTTCCCAGTGGAGGCCATCTTTATAGGAAGAACACACCCTCACATACTCTGTTGTAATCATCAATTTATGATGTTCAACACATTCCAGGAGTTATTTTGTGATGAAGTGTTGTAATTTAACTTTTTATCGCACCCACTTCCTCTCAACCTGCCTCGTCTACTTCTACTTCTGTTAGTGATTTCCTACATTTCCCAGAATGCCTTTTGACCACTCTCAGAGAATGGGTGTGAACTTCATGTCACGTCGGAAGAAGCGGGAAGACGGGAAGATTTCCCATTGCTCCGACGTTCACACGTTCAGCGCTATAGCTAGACAGCAACAACTAGTTAGCAAGTTACTTTGTCAACCAAATGAACTGCAGCAGGCAGTTAATCATAAACAGTTGATTGTGCAGAAGTGTACTAGTGTGAATATAATGCATATTTCTATTACCTTGGACTGTGGACTTTGGTAGATTCGCGGAAGCCATGTTTGACACAATTGCTTTATTTGTACCATCAGGTGGGAGATATCAGAGCCTTCAAAAAGTTGTTTTTGACTTTTTGATTGTTGAACGTCGGTGCAAAATGATGAGAAAGAAGACCTTGTTCTTTGAGTCTGTGTGACTGTCATTTTTCTCCAATTAAATTCCATTGTAGCTGCGCGTGACGTGATAACATCGCCTGTTTTTGGCCAGTTCATCACGGGAATATGACAGTACACCGCCAAACAACAAAATGGACCCAGAAATACAAGAAATACAAGAGGTACATCACCAAATAACGGGCGCTACAGTGCTAAAGAGGTTTTAGCACTGTTTCCTTTGAGTGAAGTCGAGAGAGAGAGCGAAAGAAGAGGAAAGGAAGCACAGTGTTTCAAATATTGAAAATTACAAAGGGTAATTGGGATACACTTCCTTTAGGAAGTCAAACTGCAATCAGTGCGGTCTAAAAATAGAAATTCAGGGGGAGGAAAGATCAAACACAAACATACATACACCTGCACAGACCCGTTCACGTTCACCAATCTGAGAAAAACTATAAAACTATTAAAGGTGTCCGGGGCTGAATGACATTGGCTATGAATTTTCCTCTCTGTTTCGTCTACTGTACAGTAAAAGGCAGCAGGACACAAAATAAATAGATGCTTAGCGGATTGGAGCTGGCACACCGATCACATTTCCATGACAACAGCACTCCAGACTGCACGCCTCATGCCCAAAGTAACAAAAGACAGGTGTATGTGTGTGTGTGTGTGTGTGTGTAAGTATAAACGTGGTTTGTGTTCACGGTGTGCGCTTGTAATCCTCCTAAGCCCGGCGTGTTTGCTTGCCTCCATGCTTGATCTCATGTGTTTCTGCCTCAGTGCGTCTGTGCCAGGGATGGAAGGCAGGAGGGGAGCGGACAGGGAAACTGGGGAAGGGACGCTCCACACACCACAGGTCAGCAACTGGCAACCGAGCTTTGAGAGCAGAGAGAGTGTGCAGTGGTGTACGTAACGCCGACACAAGTTTGTCTGGCCGTATTATTTCAGTGTGCTCTCTCATCCAGCTCCCTCCTTTTGATATTATCCTCTCTGGCCCTCGGCGAAACATTACTTCCACTCTTGCTTTCCTATCTTCCTATAATAAAAATAATTTCATTTGCACAGCAGATTTTTTGGAAATTGGCCTGTTGATTAAGTGACCTTCTAGTAATAAAAACCTGTTAGTGTTTTTTATCCCAAAGTCTAGGAATGGCCAGGAGGCCCTTGCTCAGGCATCTAAGGTTGCACTCAGGCTCATAAGGAGTGATAAGGCTGCCTCCTTCTGTCGTCCTCTTGCCGTCTTACCTTCTTTAGCGTAGTACAGGATCTCCACCTTGCGCTCCTCGGAGCCCAGCAGGGCCTGCGCCAGCTGTGCCAGGGCGCTCTTCATGGTGCCGGGGCCCACCAGGAACTGGCAGGTACAGGACTGCTGCATGATCTCCGCCCTCGTGAAGCCAAACATCTGGCAGAAGCCTTCGTTGCAGTAGATGATGCCACAGTTCTTCATCTGGGCATTGGCAATCAGGAACTTGCGATCTGAGAGGGAGGGGGGAAAAAAGCAGAGAGTGACACTTAGGAAGCTATTTTAAAAAAAAGGAAAAGAAATCCAAATGGAAATAGCGGCAGGAGTCGAATAACCAAGCTGTTATAGCTCCTGACTCTATTGTATTTTGGGTATGAAAGAATACATCTGATGAGCTCTGTTGTTTGGATAATGCACTCACTATAAGAACCGAGGCTTATAAGGCTTCTCTCATTTCTCTCAACAATCTGCCAACCGTATTAGTGGCAGGACGTCCCGGGGGACTGAAGCGGAGCAGCTGGACACTTCAACATGAGAGCCTAACGTGGCGTCAGCCCCGGGTTCAGGTTGTTAAAGCCCGTCAGCCACTATTGTCTAGTTATTGACGATTGTAATGCATGTAGCCCTGACAGCAACCACCGTTGTACTGAAATTGTTGTGCAACATGACAGTGAATGAGAACAGTTCTGTTCGAAGGCTGTTAACGGAAGAGTTCAATGAGCTGAATGATGAGTACATAACCTCTGCCTGCTTCTTTTATTATCCTTGTGGTGCATCTGGGTTAAACCGCTCTCATCCCTCACTGGTTAAACAGACGAGAGGAAGAGGACTTGCTTCGCTCCCGGGGAAGGTGACCCTTCCGTCCCCATCTCCTCCCCGGCCTCCTCTCTCCTTAAGAGTAAATGGGTGAGGTCTTCTGGGTGGGAAGCACATGCTGTCCAAAGTCATTATCTGGGCCTCAGAGCCGAAAACACTGATCGTCACGCCGTTGCTAAGCAGCGCTGCTGTGGCGTGCGTGCCTCACCTGGTCAGGCACGTGCACGCGCACATACACATTCGGTACATCACATAATAAACCTTTCTCAAAAGAGCGTATTGATTCAAGCGTTATTATTGCTATGGATTTAACCGGACAAACAGATTGAAAGTTGTAGATTTCCAGTCAACACACAGTGAGATAGAGGTAATGAGCTGTACTGGGGGGAGGGAGGAGGGAGGAGGGGGGAGGGGGGTTACTGAGGTGGAGGAGGTGCTGGACTATTGAGACTACTGTTGACTGAAGAGCAGTTAGATCCCATTAGATTTCTTTCTCATCCAAATCAGCTGTGCAAACATATGAGGTTTTGGCCGTGGTGAGATAAACTAAACCCTGTGCCAGAAGAAGAGTAAGACAGACACAACACTAGTCTTATCACAGTAGACACGGGGGGAGAAAGTAGCTCTCTCTTCACTCTTCTCTTTATATCCGTCAGCAGCGAGGGGAACGTGTTAGGAAATGTAAAGCATTCACGCAGTGAAGCTGTAGGCCTAGCGAACGCACATGCCCTACGGCCTGAACAAATCACACCACACTAAAAGAGACCACTGGGTGAACAGGCTGTAACTCATCTGGCACGTATTAATTTACTTCACAGGGCTGAAAAATAAGGTTAAGCCTATAGCCATAACTGTAACTGCATTACATAACTAACTACAACTTGGCAACAAACTCACAAATCAAATTCACAACTTACTAAAGTAACAAGGCATTATCCCCATTGTGCCTCAGATGAAGGAAGAAACACGTCTCGCTTGAACTTGCTCCATAATTTTAACTTTTCGGATGTAAATATCTATTTGTGAGCCCACTGTGTGTCCATGTGATAATAATATCCTATGATAAACCCAGTCTCACATCAGCCCATTGTTACAGTTATAATAAGGGATGTAACCTAAATTCCTTTTTACTCACTTTACTTGCAGAATAGGGTTTACCCACCTTTTTAGTCTGACATAGATCTTGGTATGAATTTAAGCATTTATCATGGCATCAAACTGATGTCACTTGCAGGAGGCTCTTTTAAAGGGTGAAAGCATAAATTAATGTTTTACTGAAAGTATAATTGATTTTTGATTATATTGGTAGCTGTTCCCCTTATGATGGTCACCTTCTAGAAGTCATAATTTACCCACCTTTTTTATTTACCACCACATCACACGGTTATAACTTGGTAATCCGATGTGCACTTACTTTGCCCGTCGAATTTCCTGATGATGGTGTCCAGGTAGGTGTTCTGGAGCGCAACATGACCGCGTCTCACAGGCATTTTGATGCTGAGAGAAAAGACTTCTCCGACACATGAACCCACCTAGTTTAAAAACACTTCACAAAATAAGAGATTTGAAAACGCCAACTTGTGAAGAAATAGACCTGCTTCCAGCGGAGGATGAGGAGTAAAACCTTTGTTCTTGCCGCTGACGGTGTGGGGATGGAGAGCTGGAGAAGGATGGAGAGGAGGACTGGTTGCCAGGGCGATAGCAGATGCAGGATGTTGCACACTGACAATGTAAAAAAAAAAAAAAAGTAGACTGGGATAGTGCATAAGGCGCGCGCAACACTGCCTGTCTATTAGGAATAAGAAATAAACACGGCATAAACCAGTTGTCTACAGGTCGGGGTCATATGTTGAGTAAGAAAAAACTGCTTTGGAAAAAAAAGAAGTTGCGCAAAAGCTGCAGAAGCTCCACAGGATCCGTACAAATTGCGACTTTATAATCCCAGAGGTTTGGATATCAGCCGTTAAAGACGGCAGGGGAGAAGCTCTTATTTGCCCGATTCTCCGTATCCACTCCCTCTCGATCGCCCTCGGGTTGACAAGAGTACTGACAGCTGCGTCAAGTCAGCCAGAGTAAGGCAAGGCAATACCCGAAGTGATGTGATTTTGCCTTCAAAATAAATGCGTACAATGTGTTTCTTTTTGTAAGGGAGCTCCAAGTCTGTTGCAGGAACAGCTGTGGTTTAAAATGTACTTTCTCAAAATCTTGCCAAGCCTTTCATCTTTTCGTTTTGGCGTGGCGTTTTATATAGGCCAATGTGGCTATGAATGCTGTGAAAAGGACATTTGGGGATTTATTTACTATTTGGTCAAACAAAGAATGTATGTATACATTCTTTGTTTTCATTCTGGAAGGGCGCTCAACAAGGGGCTTTATTTTGAAAGTTATTACTGGAAGTTCTTTTTTTCATTTTGGGTATTTGGACCGTGTTTTTTCTTTTCATTTACTACACATTCCTCCTGAGCTGTATTATTTATTTTCATTTTGGAACTTGTTGCAACACATGCGCGTCAATAAGGGGTTTTACTTTGTTTTGACTGGAGGTTTTATTGTTTTATTACGGTAGCTAGCTTGACACTGGTCTGACACACTGACGGAGTGCAGACGCTCTCATTAGTCTGCCGCTTCACTCCACATCACAAGTCGCTCAAAATAGCATCCTCATTCTCTTTGGCTGCCATCGCACGTCTTTACTGATTAATTTCAATAAAGATTACTATATTGATTCTGTAATACATTTTACATGGTAACTATAAAAAAAATCATAGAAAAACTATAACAATAAACAAATAACAATGTTGTAGGAATATTATGATACCATAGGGAATAAAAAACAAAAAAGAAGGATATGGTCCATCTGTACTCACTACTGAGCAGCACAAGCACACAATACATTCCTGTTAGAATACTGTATGAATGTTAAAGTGATTTTGCATGTGTGTGTGTGTGTGTGGTGCGGTGTCATGTCCAGTGTAATTCTGTCCATAAAGATGGTTGGCCCTGGCTCTGAATCTGGCTTTGTCCATTACAACCGACGGGCTTTAACTCTCAGAGGAATAAAATGTGGAACCACTGGGAGTCCAGAGACAGGGCCGGCCTACATTACGGGATACTGTCATGGATCCTGGCAGCAGTTCTTCCTCATAGCTTGTCTCCCTGTCTCCGCCCACCAACCTGGTTTCCCCCCTCCTGCTTGTCACCTGTTCCGGCCCAGCCTATCAGAGGATTCACTCAATTCCAGCCTCCACACCTGAATGCAATTTGTAATCAGCATTTAGTATAAATAGAGACCTGTTCTTGCAATTCCCTGCCAGAACGTTTTAGCTTGCCTAGATGGAATAGCGTATAGCGGAATTGAGTATCGGCCCTGTTATTTGCCCACCTGTTTTTGAACCCGTGCCTGTTTTCTGACCAGCCTTTTGCCTGCTCCCTACTGATCCTGTCAGCCTGCTCTCGACTCCGGCCTGCTTTCTCCTGACTACGTTTTTGCCTGCTCTTTTTTTTGGTACCTTAGCCCTGTTGCCTGTTCGGTATTGACCTGGACATGTCTTGACTAATGTCACACTAATAAATTGGTGTTGAACTTTTACTAGCGTGTCCGTTTTTCTCTGCGTGTGAGTCCCAGCCTGTTTGCCTGACAGATACACCATCTTGATGAGAGAGACACTGAAGCAGAGAGAGGTGATAAAGTTAAAGGAGAGAATAAACTGGGGTTCCCAAGAGGTCAGTTTGAACAGGAGTGTGACTGAAGGTTGAGCAACTTCAGACTTTGTTTGTTCGGCAAAACTTCTTTATCAGCTGAAAAGGAACAAACTGTTTTGTTTGTGTCGGCATTTGCAAAATGACCACCCATGCAAAGGGTTCCTGGGTCCTCACTTAGGTGGATCTTAAGTTGATGAATGATCCCTTCTTATCGGATGTATGAGGCGATCACCGAACCTGAACCTTAGTGGGTTACAAATATGATCTTTTTTAGAATTATAATGGAGTGCAAAGATCAAGCAAAATCCCCAGAAATATATTTGGAAGCCGCACCAGTGTTCCTTCAATAGTTTGGTGTCTTACATCTAATAATCCATCTCATATCTTGATTTGGTAAATTGACTGATCACCCTATGAAATGAAACTGTCCTTCAGTCGAGGTGTTTCACAGCAGCGGCATGCGTTTGTCAACGCAGCGGCTTTGCTTCGACGGGGTGTTTAAAGATCAGAGCGAATGTGGCTTGGTGGGGGGGAGGGGGGTCTGGATGGACGGGATGAGGTAGCTGCTCTGCCTTTCGTCTCGATGAGCTCGATGAAATGAGGGCTAAAATTAACTGACAAACGCACATGCCTTCCCATGACCCTTCGGTGTGAGTAAGACAGGAATGTACGCCAAACAGGGCAGGAGACAAGCAGCACTGGCCACAACAGTGAACCCGTATGTGTGTGTGTGTGTGTGTGTTCCATTGAGCAGCTGCAATTTTCCAGCATCCCATTGTTTCCTTTTCTGTTTTCATCAAATAACAATTGAATAATAGACAGTGAAAAGCATCTTTAGACTTCATTGGGAATTCTATCTTGTGTGCACGGACACATGCCAAAATGTCTACATGCACTGTCTACTACTATTATATTATTATAAAGATGATGATGAAAGCAGACATTATGGGTATTTTCAGACACACTCTCAAACAGAGGCCCATGCTACCTGGAAGTGCATGCCTGCCTATTCCAGAAAAAGAAAGTTTGTATTTTCTGTGCAACACCTGACTAGCCTGACTGACAGCATGTGTTCACAAGGAGGCTGATGTTCCCTGTGCATGACATGTCAGCTGTTCTCACCTCTCACCCGCTCCAGACAGATAATAAACATCTCAGTAACCTTTCCCCCCACCTTTTTAGCCCCTTCCCGTCCCCGTGGAAAGGGGGACTGGGTGGAAAAGTTTTCCACAGCCAGACGTCAGGGCCCACACCCGGACGGAGTGAGAGTTTTATCTGCCTGGAATTCCTTCAGCTCGAGGCCACCTTCAGCACAGACCTGAGACCCTCCATTCCTCAGATAAGAGCCAGGCATAACAGATACATACTGTACTTTACACACACACACACACACACAGTTACTGGGGGACACTTCAATGTAAACATCACACACACACATCATCCCGAAGAAAAATGAGAACAGTGTATTGAAATCCAAGTTCTATTTACCAAAAAATTCATTTCAACAAGACTTTATATTTTTATCATGCAGTTTTTATGATTTTGTTTTAAAATATGATATGACTCAGCATGGGAATAATGTTCTTCATTGTGTTTTGCATGGAAATAGCATTTAGTTAAAAGGCTTTTTATTGAATTCATTTGATGATGCGTTCCTCACAGTCACGATACTGGACCCTGATTGGCTGACAACACCAACTCCGTTAAATTCTGCTGAGTGGAGGCTTTCCAGTTCAAATGCAGAAAACCGGGCGAGATTGGACGGATTTCAGGAAGTCTTTAGTGAGGGGAGCCAACCAGGACCAAGCCCGGTTGTGATGCGAGTCTGAAAGTCTGAAACTGTCCGTAAAAAGGTGGAGATTTGAGAATGCAATAGCTTTAAATGTAACCACTCAAATAAAATCTAAATTGAACAATGTCTTCGTTCAACATCTTTGACCCTATGTGTATATAGAGGAACATTTGAATTCCTATTAATAGGGCCCCTTTAAAATATACCCAACAGCACTTGTCTTGCACTCTCTTCCAGGAAAAGTGATGGGCTGAATTTATACCGTCTGTTAATCCAGTTGCAGTTGTTTGTCTGCGCCTGAGCTAACACTATTTTTGGCCACTACTTTTCCTCTGCCGGGATCTGATACTCCGAGTGGGCAGTGACATTACAGGAGGCGAACCCATCTGCTCACCAGTAAGGCCCTGGCTGGTGGGCAGAAACGATCAGTCGTGATGAACAGTGTCTTGTGATACCCTAAAGTTAAAGTGGGATATGTTAGCTGTCAGTCTGCATCAGTTCAGTCAGACATGCAGTATGCTGATGTACAGTATGTGGCCAGTATTGAATCGCTCATCGCCACTGTGCACATTTTGAACAAAAACAAGGAGGCGTCATTTCTAACAAACAAAACTTTTTATTCATGTTAACATGTTGTCATAGAGTATGGTGGGTGAATGCTACGGTTAAACTGCAGGGTTGCGGGGGGGGCATGGATTACAGAGTTAGTGCTGTGACATCCATCCTTCCAGCCTCCTTTCTACCCTCCCCTCAAAGTAAAATAAAAGGGTTTCTGCAGCGGGGGTGGTGGTGGGGGGGTCGGTGGTCATGGAGACAGACACTTCCCGCCCCGACAGCTGCCCTAGCACCCTGTTATCTCCACGACACCCTCCTCTGTCTCTGTGTCTCTCCGCGCTATCACTCCAACACCCCCAGAAATTGGGAGGGGGGTGAGGGGGTGGAGGGCTAACTGGAGGTTGGAGGGTAAAGGTCGTTGCTTCCCCTCACCTCTGCTACTTAAGCGGGCATGCCCACGACGCCGTCCTGGTGTCAAAAGATGATGTCGTCTTATCACACAGCGTTCAGAGAGAGAGAGGAGAGAGAGAGAAAGACGCACAGCGAGCACAACGGCGCTGTCCCGGAAAGAGGGCGTAGGGGGGTGGAGACGGCGTGACCGGCTGCGGCAAACAGAGGGATGAATCGTAAAAAACAAAAACAAAAAGGCACCGGAAGAGGGTAACAAAAAACAACAGCCCACTTCCTTTTGTGGTTCTGCCAAATGTACCGTCACACACACACACACACACACATCATCTTCCCTGTCTAAATCCCATCCTGACTACCTCCTGCAGGCTCCTCACAACATTTCACTTCCACGATAACCACACAACGTCAGCAACCCCCCCCACCACACACACACACACACACACACACACACACCCTCCTAGATATTAGCTGAACACAATCGCTACATTTCAAGGCCTCCTCTATGGCAACTATGCCAAAACAACGCTAACAATCTGGTCTGTCACTCAAAGTTAAGACGGCTCAGTACGCCAACAGACCATTCAGGGTAATTGGCCTACAATTCCATACTCAGGCTAATAGTGGAGCTGTACAAAAAACAGAAAGAAACGTGGATCTTTTTGGCAGAAATTCTAACGAGGGGAGCCTAGCAGCATTCGGCGGTTATGCTGTGGAAATAGGGCAGAAAAGCACTTGGCTTGTAGGTAATGATGGAGAGAAGAGAAGAAAACTGGAATGACGTGATGACTTTGGGCAACTTTGGGGTTTGGAAACAAGAAAAAGTTGTGGTCATCGTTCAAAATCCTTGACGAGTCAGCGAGGACAAGATGGTCTCAGCCGGCCCGGAGATTAAGGAAGATCTTTGTGTTCGGTTGTTGATTCCTTAATGATCTGAAAAGGCCAAAAAAAAAGAAAGATGAAAGAGTTAAAAATAGGGAAGTAGGTCTCCGGCGAGTTGCTGTATGTGTTGCACGAGGCATCAGGTGTGGAAGCGTGTGAAAACCTCATTGCTTATTGCGTTACACAATTGTAGCACGTTGCCCTCCAGAGGAGCCGGGGGGGAGGTGCAGTCGTCGATTGGCCCACTTTGGTGTGAGCGGGTTCTGGGTTATTCTGCCGAAGCCCTTACCTCCCCATCTCTGGTCTCGACGGTTCGGACCATGATGCTCCTCTTCACGTGGGCCTCGGAGGTTTTAGTGTCCAAATTGGTTTCTGAAGGAGGAAGTGGTAAGTTGGTAAGTTCTACAAGGACGTGCTCTTTTAATGCTTTTCTGAAAATAGCATTGATTTTTGTTTATATTTGTGGTTGTTTACCTTGATGATCACTAACTGGAGGTTATAGTTATCACTTTTTTTGTAACTGCATTTTTTTGAATCATCTCTATTATGTGTAATCATTTCCTCAATGATGGCTTATGAATACAACAAATTCAATAAAAGGGGAAAAGATATCGGGGCGTTCCATTCTTTACTCACCTCTGAACTGCATGTTGGAAAAGCTCTGAACAGGAACAGTGATCCTGGAGGAAGAGGAGCGCGAGGGTCAGTCACAGTCACTGATCAACGACAATGATTGTTCACATTTCGCCTTCACAATCATAAAAACCCTAACCCAAAAACCAAACCGGCCTGCCAGGTCGCCCCGCTCACCTGCTCTCCTCCCCCTCCAGTAGCTTCCTGTAGGTGGCGATCTCAATATCCAGGGCCAGTTTGACGTTGAGGAGGTCCTGGTACTCCTGCAGATGTCTGGCCATCTCCTCCTTCAGCGCGTGGATGTCCCCCTCCAGGTGGTTCGTCGTATCCTGGTAACCGGCCGTCTCCATGGCGAAGCGATCCTCTATCTCCCTTAGCTGGCGCTCCAGAGACTCGTTCTGGAGGAGGTGAGGAGAGAGGCGGACAGATGATGAACATTCATTAGATATTTTTTTTTGGATTGAAGCTGATATTTGGTGCCAATATTCTATCTTTAAAAATACAAATATTTAGTGTTTTCCCCCAGAATTGTATTCTTGTCAGGGTGGAAAAGCTTCTGAAACAACATTTAGACCATCATGGGACACTAAAACTCTCCACTGAAACCAAAAGTAGGATACTACTACTACTACTACTACTACTACTACTACTACTAATTAGGCCAATATTGGTCCTATATATTGGAAAACGTTGGACTTACTGCCCCACGGAGAGCCTCCAGGTCGCAGGTCACCACTTGCATCTGGCGGCGGTACTCGTTGGCCTCCTGCTTGGCCTGGCGCAAGGCTTCTGCATTCCGATTGGCTGCATCGGTCAGGTCAGCAAACTGTGCACAAAAACAGACAGTGTATGTATGTGGTTTGTGTTGTGTACAGTGGACTTTCAGCATTATCATTGCTGTGGTTATGACCTTGTCACATGTTTTTTCTGTTTGGAATTTATTTTCATACTATATCCTTTTCATATTTTTTGTGTATTTTCATATTGTACATATTTGTGATGAATTTCGTCATCACAGCTCAGTATGTTCGCCTGCTGTTACTTAACACACCCTGCATACATGTAACTGTAATTCATATACTATCATACATTTGCTTCATATATTTCTAGTTCTATAGTGGTAATTATTGGTTGCATTATGTTTAATACCTTCCATTTGTTCATTTCTTTTTTATATTCTATTTTTTTTGCTGTATCCTCACAGGGATCAATAAAGTTTTATCATATGTTGATGTGTATCTTTCTATTTCTCAATGCTTGCATGCTTCACGTCCCCTGACCTTGGACCGGTACCACTCCTCCGTCTCGTGCATGTTTGAGGTGGCCATGGTTTCATACTGGACCCTGATGTCTCTCAGAGCAGTGGTCAGATCTGGCTTGGACACATCCAGTTCCACATGGACCTGCTGGGCCAAGAGCTGCTCCTGGAACTCACGCAGCTCCTGAGAGGGGGGAAAGCGGGACGAGATAGAGGAGAAAGCGAATGTTCAAAGGGGTGACACTAAAGGTGATTTTGGTGATTTTTCTTTCAGCTTTCATCTTCTTTCTCTCGTTTTCATCTCGTTTTCTGATTCGCTTGGCTCACCTCCTCATGAGTCCTCTTCAGGAAGTCGATCTCGTCCTGCAGGGCGTCAATTTTCCTTTCCAGCTGGACACGATTTAGCGATGCCTCATCCACATCCTACACAAAGAATGAGGAAGGTAAGGCAGTGAGTGTGCATGGTCAGAGAGATATATATATATACATTGTTTAGATCACGAGTTGAGAGGAGGCAAAACTCAGGAGAGTTACCTGTCTGAAGGCATTCAGGTTGCCCTCTGCATCCTGCCGAAGGCCGATCTCATCTTGCAATCTGAGTAAGACACCAACAGAAGAACGAGAACTCAGATTGGAGTAAAAGCACACGATAGCAGATCGTTCTGTTGAGACATATCACTATGACATACAACCACATATGATTGAATTCGGGTGTTTTATTGAAATATCATCCCAATCATTTCTAGTTTAGTTATCACAAACCGTAGAGGATGACATATGAGTGACTTGTATCTTTTTGCGAGCTCCTTACATCAATCGAAGAGAAACACCCTCTGAGACCTTTTCTGTGTAACAAGGCAAAGTGCGGGGATCGAAATACATTTCAAGCATTTCTATCAGGTTTTGACGGTGCGCTACAGTGCTGCTGCCCCAGGAGACGGCCAGGGCTCAGCTGAATAGGGAGCTTACGCTTCATTAGACATTCACTGCAATCTAGCAGCCAGAGGCCTTTCCCACGGGGTGGCGTGTACACACTCACAAAGGAACCCCCCCCCCCCTACACACACACACACACACACACACACACACACAGCCTTACACACAGACAAACACGACCCTGCAATCCATCTCCCAGACTCACTCACACACACACACACACGCAGAAACACACTCATAGACACTTATACATCACGGACTGAGGGCAATATCTGTGTGGGTTCATGCAGAGTTAGCTGAATGGAGCGGTCCAAGCCCCTCTCAGCCGTGACCGTCACTATTCACTCTGCATTTTTTCCCAGCCGCTGTGGTAATCGCCTCTGAGGCGCCTCTAAAACATCTCTGACTAACAAGGATGTTCAGTCGTTGATTCTCCAGATCCTTCCCTATCCTATCCTATACATTTATTCCAAGCATGCACCGGAAGCGAAGAGAAGCCTCATATGCATTTGCAGCAGTGTGTGTGTGTGAAGTCCAGCGAATCAGTATTCTGGGATGCTAGGCAACAAGAAAACATCTGCCTCTCTGCTCTCTTTGTGGGGAGCCACTTTTGTGTTTCCCTTGTGCCTCCACACTCATTCAATGGCGACTAGGGGTCCAGTCAGGATGACATTTGTAAAGAAGGATCCAGGAATAAAGCTCGCCCTGAAGTGGTCTGCATTCCAACAAACCAGAGAAAAGCCAAATCTGCATTTAAATGCATTTGTAAAGAAAAACCGGGCACGGGCTGCAACGAGACGCCTCAAATCTACTCTAACTCTTCCTGAGCCAACTGATTAAGAAACATTTCAAATAACCAGTGCAGAACACAAACGCAGCAGCAAAGATCAAAAGCTGTTTTCTGAGCATCCTTGATAGTCTAATAAATACTGCTTTAACATTTTACCCATTTAGCGGATGCTCTCAACCAGAGTGCAGAATAAGCATCACTTCCTGTATCACCAAAAAGTGCAAAGCAACCAAAAAGAAGGAGTGCAAAGGACATCCATGTGTAAGGTAAGAGCGAGTGTGAGGAGATTTTTTTACTATTATTATGCATCATCCCTGCATGAGCCGCCACCACCTGTAGGAGTCACCACCCTGCTCCCTCCTACCTTTGCTTCAGCTGAGCCACATCTCCAGCCAGGTTGTCCCTCTCCACCTCCAGCCGGGCTTTGCCGGTGGTGAGGCCGTCCACCTGCCTGCGCAGCTCTCTCAGCTCCTCCTGGTAGATGTCTCCCAGGCGGCTGGGCTCTTTCCCCCTCAGCTGGTTCAGCTCCACCACCAGCACCTTGTTCTGCTGCTCCAGGAAGCGCACCTTCTCTATGTAGCTGGCGAAGCGGTCGTTCAGGCCCATCATCTCCATCTTCTCGTTGGTGCGCGTCTCCTTGTACTGGGCCTTCATCAGAGAGTCGGCCGAGAAGTCCAGCCGGTCCCCGGGGCTCCCCAGGAGGAGGGCCGCCGTGCTGGCCGAGCCCAGGGAATAGCGAGACACCGGGCTGGAGTGGGCGGCGAGGTGGCGAGGGCTGCCATGCCAGGAGAGGCGGCCGGAAGAGAGGTTGCTAATTCTGACTCCGGTGCCTGTACCGGCGGAGCCCTGGGGCCCGAAACGCTTCCTGTAAGAGGACTGGACTCTCTGACTCTCCATGATGGGGAATGAAGCTCGGTCAGGGGACAAGCAGTGCTTTTATAGAGAAAGCCCCCCCAGTCCAAAGCGGAGAGGCCACAGGGTGGGGCAAGGGGAGGGAGGCAGGCAGCGAATGGGACAAAACGAGAGAGTGAAGGGGTGGTTTACATGACACTCAGAAGGTTGTGTGCCAGGGATTGTTTTTGCTCGTCCACTCAACTACAAATGTTGGGCATCGCTCTCTCACTCCCTCTCACTCTCTCCCTCTCTCGCTCTCTCCCCTTTTTGTCTTTCTCTTTCTGTCTCAGTTGAATGAAAAGGAATTTGTGTGACAGAGCTTGGCCACCAATTCAGCATGACCACACATGCTCTTGCAAAAACAGAGGGAGAGCGATTGAACAAAAGGGGGAAGTTGATGGGAAGAGGCAGGCTTCTCCTCGCTCCTAGAAAAGTGATGGGGATAGATTGACAGATGAGGTACATAAATTAGACTTAGAGAAAGAATAAAATGTTGGGTGCGTTTCTGTGTGGCGCAATGTATTGGCCTATGTCCAAAATATCAACCTAAGCCTGCAGGATTTGGTGGAATTACACTGCCGGGCTGATTGCCGCTTTGTGCGAGGACAGAAGCACCATCTAGGAAAGCAGCTTGGCACTGTTGCCTCTCCTCCTTGGATCTCAGTCTGAGGCAATTACATAACAAGGGAAAACAGAGAAACAGTTATGGAGTCTCAGTGGCTGCTTCATTCACCCAACTGTTGATGACTACGATGGGAGTAACTTGAACGAAATGAACTTCAGTGATGTAGAATATTTGTTTCTAATACTAATCCTTTAGAATGGATGAAATTATAGATTGAGATAAGAAAATATTTCCAAGGCAATATGTCGCTAGTTTATTATGGAACATCATCGTATTAGAGTCACTTTTTAAGCAAATTGAATCCCTTGTTATCGCTTGTTGGTCAATTTATTGGTTAAGTGACGAGGACAAAGACGCCAAAATCATCCATGTGCACTCGATACATCAGTCAAGTGTGTACAGCGAACAATAATTGACTGGGCTACATCAGTTATAAGAGTTAATACTATTTCATGTTCAACTTTTATGAATTACAGGCCATGTAATAAAAATGACTAACAGCTCTTTATTACTACTTTATTACTTACTCTTCTTACTTTGGATAATGCTAGTCCCCTACTATCACTCAACATAGTGTATGCTAAAGTGTTAGCATGGAGCACCGGAGCGAATGATCCACCGGGGACACATGGATGATTCTGGTGTTCTCATCACTTAAAAGGGCATTAAGTCATTTATCAACCTCTATTGGGGACCAAGGAATTGGAGCAACATCGACAGGTCTCTGCCACGTCTTATGGTAGCCTGTAATAGAAAGAATATACAAGAAGTACATGTAAGCTAGCTATTGATAGTGAAGATGTACAATAACACAATACAAAATAATAATGCTTTGTCATTCGCAATGTCGGTCAGTAAAGACGGTCAAGGAAAGTAAAAATCCTTCTTAATACACCTTTAAAGAGCTACGTTGACTTCGAGGTGGCACACTTGGTGGATTCCTCTACATTGGCATCATGTTAACGTGACAAAACAGACTCAATCACCAGAGTCACAGTCCTGCTACTGCTACACTTCAGAAGACACACACATACATGATGATGGCAGACCTGCGGAGGCTCCAGTAAGACTGTGAGTTAGAATGAGAGTTATTGGATGTCTTGCTGGCTCCAGAGACAGATGGATGACAGATGCAGAGACAGGGGCCTGATCTGAACTCCTGAAGGACAAACAGAGGCTGCGTTACAAATCCATTTCCATCCATTACCTTGACAACCAGCGGGGCTGGTTACGTCAAAGCACTTCAGCTGATCTTTTCCTGGCTGCCTTTGGAGGAGGATGTGTGATTTGTGGAGATGAGATCGTGACCCCTCGCTCCCCTCTGAACGTGCGACCCCACGAAGATAACGGGAGTCTTGCTTTTGACACAAGTGCTACAAAACAATTAGTCTTGAAATCAGTGTAAGGCGCTTACACAAAGAGTCTTTCACAAAAGTTTGGATGCTTTTTGGCACCTGAAGCTGTGAGCTACCACTTTCTCCACGATTCATCCGTCTCCCCTTTAAACCCAAGACTTAACTGTGGCCTTGCAACAGGTAGTAAACACACAACCCCCAGGGGGACACAAAGGACATTTTGTTACTGGCTCATAAAGCCATGGAAAGTGGAACTATGGCTTTACTATCTGGGCCCTGGGTGTGTTTATTAGGTTAGAAAAACAACGGAGTGACTTGAATTCTAATTGGTCTCTCTTAATAGAGGTTAAATGAGAGGGCCCACCGTATTCCCGTAAGTCTGTCACGGATTTGTTGATTTGAGGATTAACGGCCAGGTCGCATCATTAAGGTGACACTAATTGTCTCGGCCCTCTGGATTTTTGAGGCCATCGCGGCCGTTGCCTCAGATCTGGTCACTGAGGTAATATCGCCCCGAGACAAAACATCCACACAGAGAGAGAGAGAGAGAGACTGAGAGAAAAGAAGAAAGTGGTGGCGCAGACTTCTTCTCTCTCCCCCCTCCCTGCTTTTGGAGTCAGTTGAGGGCCAAGTCAAACAGCTGATTCATGTGTCTGACATGAGGAGACCATCTCATTTGCAAGGGGAAGAAAAAGGGACTTTGCCTCGGGTGCAGGGAAGAATCTTAATTTCTGCTGGACCTAGACTGATCTACGGCCAACGCTCTCTCTGCTTTGTGCTCTGGCATTTTACACCCAGTCCTCAGTGTGAACCCCCTCAGCTCCGTGCCTCTGTCCCTCTTAATGCGTGAACGTAAATGGCCACAAAGTTGAAATCCCGACCAACCCGCTGGAAACATAACTGCCTCGGCCCCGCCTTCATCACTACATCAAGTGTGTGTATTTGGGCCCCTCGGTCAGCTCAACGTGTCGTCTCCATCCCACTGTTTAATCTCAGTCTGCACACGGAGCTCTGGTCTGCCAAGAAAGCTTTGTTTTATTCCTGCATGAGGCCGGTGAGAAAGGGTTGTACCTTCATCCCACGGGGCCCCCGTGCAGATCCACAGCTCACACACAGTTTATTTTAACCTCCTGGGCACATGGCTGCATCACCGATGACGCAGATTACTGGTGCAGACGAGCTCGAGCTACAGAATCTCTGGACCACTCAGGTAGGCTATACGTTTCCGAACTCTTAACCACGATTAGATATTACAGACAGAGAAGCTGAATTCTGGTGCGGTACTGAAGCAGCAAGGCCCCATGGGAACATGCTGCGATGGATGGAAAGCAGGGGAGCTTAACTGGGACAGACAGGCCAGCTATATGACTCAGCACCACCGGGTCCAAACAGAATGCAGTCACAAAGAGAGCCCCGCAGTCTGCCTGTCAGCAGTAATGCCGGGGCCACAGATACACCACACAGACTCAAGCGCTTACCACACAAGCCCGTCCTCATACCAAGCACATACCTCTAAACCACAGAGGGGAAAGAAGAGGCAAAAACAACGCACAATACAAGGAATCGATTCAGTAGGTTGCTGGCCCGGTCCACTAACCTACATTGTTAGCAAGATACGCTGTCAAGTTTCTGGAAACTCGGTAGCATCGTGTTTCATCCTCAGTGTATGAATCACTCTGATCACAAGTGAGGAGATTGAGATGTGCCATGGAACAGCATGAGAGAAAAGAAAGAGGGCTCTTCTCACACCTCTGGGTCTCCTGAAACACAGCATCAAAAAAACAGCACGACTTATTATCGCACCGGTGCAGAATTCACACGGGAAGAGGGAGATGGTTGAGAACAGTCAACATAAACAGCAGCTAAACCTTATACTGCTTTCCTCCTGTCCAGCTCAGTAAAACTACACCGCTCTGGTAATCACCTCATGAGGCATAAAGGAATGGTTTAATACTGTAGATCAAATGGTGCGTTCACTGACTATCAGTGAGTGCCATGGAGTGTTTGAATTCTGCAGCCTCTTTTCAAGTATTCACTGTCCATTTTCATTTTTCTTGTGCTACAAATTGAATTTAAAAAACATCCATTTGAAAATATTTTTTGGAAAGTATAAAAAAGATTCATAACATGTATTAATCATACATATATAGTTAAGCATTTTTGGACGTATTATCTTTAAAAAAAATGCTCTAATTTGATCCTTTTTTGCCAGGAAGTCTTGTACCACATCCTTTCAATACATCTTAATAAGATTTTAGGGTGTAGGGTGTTTCCTGCTTCAGAAACCAGGAGCACAGTGTGGAACTGATAGTCAAAAAATGATAGTCAATGAAGAAATTGGAAAGCAAAAATACAAAAATGCCTTTTGCACCTTTGTTTTCACCCTAATTTGTAAAAATATTACCCGCTGTATTTGTGTTCAATATTAAAGACGTGGTGGCACGTATGCACACCGAGGGAAAAAAAGAGAGGGCGAGCAAGAATTAATCAATGAATAAAGACAATAAAAAACAAATCTGCCACAACCAATCCTTCTCTGCGTCACACCACCTCAAGAAAGGGACCCTTTGTTTGATACAGTCTGTTTTCCTATCTCACAGCCATAAATATGTTAGCAGAAATTTCTTCCCGAGTCTGCCTCCTGTGAGAGAGGCTGAGAAATGAAAGGATGAGGAAGAGCGGGGTGTTGGGGGGGCTGGTGAATGCATCAATCAGGCAGCTTCTTCCTTCCAACAATGGGCTCTGTCTACTGTGGTCTTTTTATTGGACGCACTGGGTCTGGACTGGCCAGTGGCTCCGAGACGGGACTGGAGCCATATTAACAAACTAACACACCCAAACTGATACAGGAGAACAAAAACAATTTATTTGTTTTTGAGAGAAGGCATGATATATATATATATATATATAGATAGATATATCTATATATATATCTATAACACTATCATTAAACATACTGTTCTTTTCTTACTGTAAAATAAATTTGATACACTCGACTTTGCACTGCAAGTCCTGTCATGATACATAATCATACATTTACAGATATAGATTTCTAAATAACTAGCTTGTACTCGTTTGCTCACCCCAGGGTTCTTCTCTCACAGCTGGCTGTCTTTTTCTAAGAACCACACATCGTTTTGAATACTGAACTGATTTTAGCTGCCTTTAGCTTGGAGCAGAAAATGGACACATTAGAGTTAAGCAAGCGTTTTTGCCCAGACAATCATTCAATGCTGGTTGTCCGAACCCTGGGCTGAACAAAGTCGTCTCACTGGGCGGAACAGCGGGCTCTGACATCTAGCGCTGGCTCCAGTTCTGCTCATCTTTGGCTCACACCTCGTTCTGTTAGAATAACACTGAAACCTCAACAGTTGAATCAGATGTGTTCATTCATGAGTAACCTGATTCATAAGAGGTTTCAAAGTTTAACAATGTAGTACAGCCAAATGATGTAAAGTTTCCAATGGATAAGGTATCTGTCAGGTCATAAAGTGATTTTAATGCAAAGCTAGGAGTGTGAAGAAAGTCTTCACTGGAACAAGGACTAGGCAGCCAGAGTTCGTTTCCGCCCATTTTTCATTTATAAACCCAAATTCTGTAATCTCTGCAAAACCAGCTGCTTTCAATGTTATTACTTTTAATGACATAATGTCTTGAAAGTATCGTTAGATTTGACAAGGTCTATATATAAAAAATATATTTATACATATATATTTGCTTATAAAATCAAATTGAATGGACACAGGGATATAAATAAAAGTGAAAGAATTTTCACATTTAAAGTAAAAAAAGAAGAAATTTGGTAAGGAGAGCAAAAAACCCAACAACATTCATTTTACATAAAAGTGCATCTGACTTAAATGGATCCTTAATCAAAGGCTTCTTAGTCAGAGATGTTTGGCCCAGACACACGTGAACAGTATACTCAAGGCCTTTGGGTTTCTAGCCATACATCATTTGCTTCATTGTCACATATCGCTGAAACAAAGTCAATACTATGATCCTATATCACCCCTCTTTGGCACAATCTAGGCAGAGAACACTTGTGATGCTGAGGAGCTGCAAAGGAAAGAAGGCAGGTAGGAGAATAAGGCACGTTGCTGTGAAAGGTAGCATGGGACCGGGAGAAAGTCATTGCAAGAAAGATCTTAAAAAAGTATCTTTGTCAAAAAGAAATTTGGGGATGGAGAAAAGCAGTATCGGGCAAAGGAGCAAAACAGCACAATCCTTTTTTGTTAACACTGTTACGAGTGGCACCAGAGGCGTTCAGCATGCCGGACACTGCACTGGGGAAAGTTCAGCTTTAGTCAGGCCTGCTGTGGTTTCGAAGACGTCTCTCAGCTAAATGAGATTCATTTCAAACACTTCAGGGCTTGAGGTGTTTCTCGTAACGGCCAGGTGAGTGAATGTAAACACAGGAGTGGATGCTTTAGTATGTTTCTAAAGACACATTTGGCGTGTAGTTGTCTTTGGAGTGCATCATTTTTAAGTGTGTGTGTGTGTGTGTGTGAGTAGGTATGTGACCTCACAAAGATCAACTCACCAGGTACTTAATCTGGGTTTGGGCTCCCCCTGGTGGCGACTCTTGTAAGAGCACGTACTGGCATTGGTTTTCAAGGCATCGCACTGACTGTGATTGTCAATAGCAACAACAGGTCTGCTCTCTAACATTGTGTGGCTAGAAAGTGAATCATCTTTGAAGCATCTGAAAGGTTTATGACCCACATGTGATCAGTTCCATGTTCTGGAGAGCCTGACTTTCTGACGTAGGGTCAAGGAGGCTGCAGTAGCTACACCATGCTTTAAGTTCAGAGAGCAGGGAGCGCTCAGCACAGGATCTGGGAGAAGGGATGTCTAAGCAGCTCCTCGGCGCTGGGCCTGTGTTTGGCCTCCACAAAGATGCGGCGGATGAAGTCCCGCGTCTGGTCGGAGGTGTTTGATGGCAGCAGGGGGTTGGTGGGCTGGGTGGCTATCTTAAATATGGCCGCCATGGCTTCGTATTCAGCCCAGGGAGGCTTCTCTGTCAGCATCTCCACCACTGTACAACCAAGGCTCCTGTAAAACACACGCATGACTGGTTTTGCTTTTGTCGCTCATAAAACAATCAAACGTGTTTAATCTGCAATGAAATGAGACGTAACAAGCTGAACTAAACACCACATTTTATGACTCCTCATTTCAGCTGCTCACCTATAAACTGTTTTCCCTCCAAACTGTTGACAATTAACTTTTCTAGAGCTGGCTGCAGAGGGTCTAGACCCAGACAGGCCGGCCCTCCTAGGGAGCACCCCCCCCCCCCCCCCCCGCTGATTCTCCCGGTCTGGCCCTCCAGGGGAGGCTGGGAACTTGGAACATACCAACCTCTGTAACGAGCTGTCTGTCTGGCCCTTAGCCAATCACGTCCCTCGGCTTATGGGTCACCGCTCTATCAGATTGCACAGGGGAACGCTTAGGCAGCAGGTGGGTTCATCCCTGCTATCGGCTGTGTGTGTGGGAGTGTGTGGTTTTCTTCTAGGAACTGAGTTAAATATAGCAAGTTCCCTCCTTTATTCGTTGCTTTTGCCACTTTTAGAAGTTGTTTTCCTTTTTTCACAGTGATGTCTTCCAGCCAAGGACCATAGTAGTGGGTGATTCAGTCATAGAATGACACTCCTTATCAGGGCAAAATGGTAGCTACAGGTGATTTGGGGTCCCACTCACAATAATCTTATTATTAATTATTATTATTATTATAATTATTATCAATCATATTTTCCCCAGTCAATGGTAATGAATCAGTAACAAACACTCAACCGCTAACCCCAAATCACACTGTTTTGATAAGATCTGATTAAACTGTAACCATTCCTGTGGGGAAATGGCTTGTTGTCTCATGGTCTTACCAGACGTCGGCCTTCCTGCCATAGCCCTCTCCACTGATCACCTCCGGGCTCATCCAGTAGGGGGTGCCGGTCACAGAGCGGATGCCGGTGCCAGACATGCAGATGGTCTGCAGCCTCTTGCTGGCGCCGAAATCTCCCAGCTTCACATTGCCCGCCGAATCCCGCAGGATGTTGGCACCTGAGCCCCGGAGTCGCCGGACAACACATAAATATTATATTTAACCAATCACCTTCCACCTTCCACTGTGAAACACTAACACCTATATATGAAGCCACTGTCTAATTATTTACCCAGTATCTGGATATATTCATCCAGTGTCTAAACAGAGTCTTTTATTACAGCGCTAAGGCCTAAGGGGTGCTAAACGGGACTACCTTTGATGTCCCTGTGAACGATCATGTTGCTGTGCAGATAGGACATGCCCTCCAAGATCTGTCTGGTATACTTCCGGGTCACATTTTCTGTCAGAGCCCCGTAGGCCTTCAGCTGGTCTTTGACTGAACCCTGAGAGGAAGGAAGCATATGGTTTACATTCGATCCCATGAAGACACCGGGACAGCAGCAGACAAGCTGTGAATACATCCATGACTAAACATCTACCCCATCATCCACTGAAGCTCTGAGCCAGGGACATGCGGTGGGGGAAATTAGTGATGGAGCCAAGCCAAAACCAGGCACCTGTAAGGACTATGATGTCCGTCACAAATAAATATGATATATATTGATTGTTTATTTAATAAACTGGTTTATTTAGCAAAAACTCAGACAGCCCTGTGTGGATAGATTTGCTTGAGAGCTGAGGATCATCATCAGCCACTTTCAGCCCAGCTTCAGCTCTCAGACTGATGGTCTGACGTTCTGTTCATGAATTCTCTGGTTCTGTTCATGGTTCTCTTAATGATGCCGAGTCGTCCAGGTCCAGAGGAAGAAACACAGACCCAGACCATGACATTCCCACCACAATGCTTGACCGTAGGGGAAGCTTTTTTGGTGTTGGGCAGTTTTGGTTTTTCTTTCGCCAAAGACGCCATTTGATTACGACCAAACAGTTACATTTTGGACTCATCTGTCCAGAGAACAGACTTCCAGAAACCTTGAGATTAGACAGTAGAGGTTTATTCCTGCCTACCCTTGCGTGAAAGCCATTTCTATTCAGTGTTCTTATTGTTGATGGATGCAGCAGTGGAGGCTTGTAGATCTCTGGATGTTATTCTTGGGTTGTTATTTACTAGTTTTAATATACTTGTAGCTCTTGGTGATATTTTAGAAAGATGTCCACTTCTAGTCAGAGTCTCTGTCATGTTAAATGCTCTCCATTTGTATATTATTTAACACAGTGGATTGATGGAGCCTAAATCTGATGCTGCTCACTCACTACTCTCTTGCTGAGCTCCTCTGAGGTCTCCTTAGATCTCAGCATAGTGTTTTTCTTTCACCTGCATGGTAACACCAAACACACCAGGTTTCTCACTTGGATTTATAGGAGTGCCACATAATCTCCTCCCCAAAGATCGGACCTTTGATCGGTTAACTTCATATCAAATGATTTATTTACCACCAAGAACCATCTCAAGTACATCTTGCACATACTAAGTGATGACTTGCAGCACAATGCAAGACACTCAGTGATACATAACCAGTGGAGAATGTTGCAGAAATGTATCCACAAGCCTGTGATATCGTAACACAAAAACTGAGAAGAGGGAACTGATTCATCTTTTTTTTTTTTTTAAATGGAAAACGTGAGGAAGCAAGGCTTCCACTGGAGAAAGCGAAACTGCTCTGAGCCCTGAGTTAAGACTTGATGTGAATACTGCTGAGACTCACCCCTGGCATGTACTCCATGAAAATGGTGAGGGTCTTCTCATTGTGATCCCTCAGACAGCCGTAGTACTGAACGATGCGTTCGTGGTGCAGATTCTTCAGCAACTGGATTTCGCACTCCAAAGCACTCACCTCCTGTAGAGAAACATTGAGACGCCGAAATGAAGCGCCGAGGGTTGGAACACAACAAGGCTGCTCGGAAACGAACACAGGATAGCTGCCGCATCCGAACAATGCAGCTTTGTTGATTTACTGATCACAAAAAAAACTTAAGCATAAACACAGAGACAATAAACAGTGTTGAATCATTTATAGCTAAATTCTGAAGTGAAACCCAAAGCAGAAAGTAAATGAGGGCCAACAGTTCCTCAAAAGACGTTCCTGTTTACCTCAGAAAATGTGGCCACAAAGGTCACATCACAGGGGAGAAAGGAAGAGGCCGAGAGACAGAGAGAATGACACAGACGGAGAGAGAGAGAGAGACAGAAGTGGAAGAGGGGAAGGGAGAGACACACAAAGCAATCCCAAAGTCCCTACAACAAAAGCCTGCTAAATAGATAAAAACAACAACAACTGATTCACATCCGCTACAGCCTGGGGGGGGGCAGCAGTGGAGAGAGGAGGAGGGGTAGGGGGCTTTGAGGGATGATGGAAGTCCAAGGCAATGCTGACCCCCCCCCCCCAAACGACACTCCACTCAGATACAGGAAGTGACATTGCATGTTTTCTCTGTGGCAGACAGGAAAAGACATTAAAACGAGGATGGGGGGAGAAAGAGGAAAGAAAACCCCTCCAATACATTCCACTCCTTGGGCTAATTTCTGTCTTTGGCGATACCTATTTCATTACTGGGTCAGCAGTCGCGATGAGATGTGTGTGGCTTAAATCCTGACCTCAGATCCCGTAATTGAAACGGAGCTGAACATGAGTGGGTTTATTCATTAACTCTGCCTGTCAGTCATTCTCCGTACCTGCATTCCAGCACAACGGCCTCAGCAGATTAAAACGCAGAACATATGACCTCATTCTTGGCGTTGTTGCAGCTGAATCAGTCACTCGACAAACTGAAGCGCAAAACAGTGTGATGTTTAGAGGCATATGTAATGCGCTCTAAATAAGGAGGAAATGATTGCGTGCCTTTTCCTGACTATGAGCAATGAATGTGCAATAAGAGTGTTGGACCTGAGCTGGCCATGATTAGATCATCCTTGGCAGATTGGGCATATACAGTATATGCAGTATAGCAGGTTAGGGTATATTAGCAATAGTGGAAATAGTATAAACAGGGACAGGAGTAGAAATTAGGAGGAGAGAAACAGAAAAGCAGGATGTCTCCGTCAACACTTGTATCTATCAAGCGACTCACCTTGCTGGTCTCAGGACTGTCGGGGTCAAACTGGACCTGCTTGGCAGCCAGCTCCCTCCCTGTGTCCACGTCGTAACACAGATAGACCCTCCCGAACGCCCCCTGGCCCAGCAGCTTGCCCCGCCGCCACGTCACCGGGGCACTGGGCGCTGTGAAACAACACACACTGTCCAGTCGTGTCTCACCCAACGTACGACACACAGTCTTACATTTCATAAAAGATACAGGAAGTAGATACTAGTGACCTATGTGGAAGGTCACACCCGGTATGGTAGTGGTACATGGTAAACAACCACCAACATAAATAAAAATCAATTATATTTTCAGAAAAAAAGTTCATTTAGACTTTTTTATTGGATTCCACACAATTATTATAATAATAAACATTTGCAGGAAATGTCATTGTCGGTATCAGCCTTCATCGGTTAAAATGCTACAATGTACTATCAATTTATCTCATGAAGATTTGTGAAGCCTTAAAGGTGAGTAAAGTCTGTTCTCCAAATAAAAGGGTTAGGGGTAAACTGGGTGTAGCTGCGTCAAGACTTACACTTATGGGCGACGGACCGCTCCTGGGGGCGGAGCCTGCCCTGGGTGTCGACCAGCTGCCAGCTGCCTAGACTCTCCTCGCTGCCGTTAAGCGAACGCCGTGAGGGCACCAGGGTGAACAGGTTCCCCTGGGGGCGACGTATCCGCGGGAATGTCCGCCGGCCTGGAGGAAAAAAGATTGGATGAGGTTAAATACGAGATGATGGAGGGGAGAAAGGGAAAAAGGGTTTACACATACATAGAGTAAGAATAAGGGAAGCCAGAGGCCAAGTAAGTTGGAGCCCTACACAAAGCATTTTGAGATGTGAGACGTGGCAACAAGTCGGGATTAGTCTTACCTTCACTGTGGTCCTTATGATGCAGGGAGACGTGGTACCTACGAGGATAGGTGCCTCCCTTGCCCACCACCCGGTCATACACATTATTCTCCCGGTCTGAAAGCAAACAAGCAGCCAGATGTCAAAGGTTAGCAGGATTGCACCGCGATTCCACTGCAGTTCAGTCACACACTCCCTCACACTGTATCAGGTGAGCTACTTTGTTGCTCTCTCTTGTTGCTCGTGCTGCATTCATGTCATATGGGAAAAACAGTAGATATGAGCTTCCTACTTAAAAAATACGATCCACCTGAGCTTCCAGGTGGTAAATACTACTTAGTGATTGATTTCTTTAACTTCCTGAATTCTGATGCCATGGCAGGACTGGATCTTTTGTTTATGGTTCATATTGCAATCTCTCACTAAGTGCATGTGTGAAACAGCTGATCCAGAGCCTACAGAAAAAGTCTACATTGTAGCATCTTGTCGGCTTCAAACTAGTTTGAACACATCCAAGCTGTCGCTTTTAGGTGTCAAGTCGCTCTGATGGTTATTCCCATATGATGTGAAAGCAGGATTAGGACACCACTGTTGCCTTGTTACTCGGAGAGATGAGCTGCTGGGGACTGGCATCATTGCGAGGGGTTATTCTTGCGGTTGTGACAGCACTCACCTGAGCACTCCTGTCGGTTATCAGGGTAGCTCTTGGCTCTGTGCATCCGAGACTTCCTCAGTGAGGGGCTGGACGGGAGGGGAAGGACAAAAAGAGAGATGCAATGCGGCTTCTCAGAGTCTCTTCTTACCAGTGTTGGATGGGAACGCATTGCTCACTAACGTGTTACAGTAAAATTATTATTTTTCCCGGGAATGAGTAGTGTAATGGGTTGCTATTTCAATTTCACAAACAAAACCATTTTTTGTTATCATCCCCTCTAAATGTCAGAAGTGAAATGATCCAAAAACTATATCCCACCCCACCCAAGAATTTGTTGTAGTCAGAATTCACCATGGTCAAGTTGACAAATGTCAGAGTTTACATTCTCCCGGTGGACGTATTCCCACTGCTTTGATTTTATCAAGCAGAACAGTGGGCCGAGTTATCCCGACTTGTTATCCCGTAATGGAGTGGAACAGAATGAACAACCAGTAGTGTGACAAATTACTGCCCCCAGGGAGGAATGAGTAAAGTAATAACATCGCTTTTGAAGTGGCTATGTCCTCACCTGTCTGAGCTGCTGTCCAGAGACTGACAGCTTCCAGAAACAGAGTTCTCTGCACTACTCCAGGGGTCCAGCACCTGTAGGGGACAACGGATGGAGGTCTTGTGTTCTAGTGTATCCTTTATGTATGAACATACATACACTGGTCATGTATACATATGTAATGTTTAGGGGAAGAAAATCCATCCTGAAACAGAATTCATAATTTTGTTGATCAATGTTTGTGAAAGTGTCCTCTCTCAAAGGCAGAACCCAGAGAACCCAGATTCTCTTCGGAAGCTGCTCCTTTCACAACATCTAGGTGTCTGACTTTGTGGATTCACAGAATGTTTTCTTTGACCTTTTACACCCAAAAAACCTTTATTTCACAGCAATCCTCGCCATTCAAAAAATGTACCCAAAACCTCAGAAAGTCAGCGTGGGTATTGTCACAGTGTCTTCGCTCTCTTGATTCAAACTTTGAGAAATACTTGTTTATCTGCACAAATCCTAATCATCTGAGATCATTAAACACACCACGTGAATTATATTTTAAGGTGGAAGCTATGACTCACACACTGATCGCTGGTCTCGGGGATGAACTCCCCCTCACTGTTTATGCTGGTGTATGAACCCTGGCGGGCGATCCTCTGCTGGCGTTCAGGCACATAACCAGGCGGCGGAGAGCTACGCCCCGTGTTCTGAGAACCTGGGATTAGACAGGAGTTATGTTAAAATATAGGATTTAAAACTGCTACAGTATGTGGGACTGGACAGGCCTGCGGAAATGGAATGGAAATGTCAATGACGTTTTGGTTTGTAGTGGTCGATTATGTGATAACGAAGGAAACACGTGCCCTGCATTGATTATAGAAACTAGAAAAGGCCCCGTCCCGCTCCTTTTTTTCAATTTCCACTGGAGTACAGGAAGTACAGCAGCAAAATATGAAAAATATGTTAAAAAAAAAAAAAAAAAAAGATCCGCTCTACGTCTCTCTCGAGCCACAAAGAATAAGAAAACAGACAGAGATAAAGAATGGATGAGTATTGTGATTGTTGCTATTCAACCTGAAGAGAGAAACCATTGACAACTTCATCTCAAGCCCCCTTGCAGCCCCTCTAGCCCTCCAAACCAGGCCATTGGCCCACCACGCTAATAGCATTGCGCAATCTGATTGGCTGTTGGCCAGCAGGCATTGTAGAGCAGCCAGTGATGGTGAACAGGAAAAGGAAGAGGACCCACTGCTAAGAGGGGAAGCTAGAGAAACAACAGAAAGAGAGAGAGAGAGAGAGAGAGACACACACACAGAGCGCAATGGAAACTAAAAGAAAGTAAAAAGAGAAGTGGCTGTGGGACTACGACATGACAGCAAGCCATAATCTAATATCAACAAAGCCTTAAGGCCCTCTGAGCAAAATTATGCCACTATCCTTCCCCTTTTGAGCGAGTGTGTGAAGCAGCTTGCTGCAAATAGATTAGAAAGCATGCTGGATGAAAGCAGGGAGGCATTTACCAGTCGATAGGTGGCGTCCCCTGGGCTCTGAGGCCTGATACACTGTGCTGACATCCCCAGTGGACTGAGAGGGCTTGATCCTCACCTGCTTACACACCGTGTGGTGGGAGGAGGGGGAGGCCTGCAGACGAAGACAGGGGAGAGGCCTTGGGGGTTAAACATGGCTTTACCAAATCTTGAAATCATCGCTGGCTCATGGAAACAAAGGAAAAAGGAACTTTGATTTTCACAACATGGCTCCATAGTGAGGAAACGATAATTGTGTAACACTATGCAGTAGGGGGGGGGGGGGGGGGGGGGGGGGTGAGTGTGTGTGTGTGTCTCACGTTGCTGTGCTCCTGTGTGAGCAACAGGATCTTGATGCTCTTCATGTTGGAGCTTCGGTCCAGCAGGTCGATCGCCTTGTCCAAGTCGTCCTGACCTCGCAGAGGGATGGACAGCTGCCGGGATACCACACACACACACACACACACACACACACACACACACACACACACACACACACACACACACACACACACACACAGTTTACTACTTATGACCACTTATTACTTATGACCATGTCTAGACCCATTGATCTGGCTGAGGGCAGTGAAACAGCACAACAGACTCCACTTTACCTCGTTGTTCATATAGTGCAAGTCCAGCTGCTGGCCAAAGACAGTCTTGACTTTCTGCTGGATGTCCTCGAATACCACCGGCCGTCCAAACATCAGGATTCTACGCAAACAAAACCACATAGACAGATTATGGGCATGCACACGACGAATAAACACGCGCAGGCAAAACGCACACACACACAAGCAGCTTCCCAGTGTGTGCAGATTCCTCTAAGTACACCTTGCATAGTTGTGGTTTGTGCCGGCAGCCGCAGCCTAACCACAGTCCTTTCCCCCTTCCATTCTCCAGTTCACATACCAGTCTGAATTAAGTGCCGGAGTGTGTGTTTCACTGTGGACTGTGCTCTTTCTCATGAACTGAGATGTGTGACTGGACGGGTACAGTCAAGTGTGTGTGTGTGCTCTTAAACATAAATCTCTTTACTCACATTCGGAAATATATGTGCAATACCTATACTCACAATGAAGGAGAAAACTCACCGCCTCTCTCCTGAGAACTCAAACTTGATCCTGACATCGTCCTGAGGGGTACCAGAGGCAGGCCGGTCAAGGAGGGGTCGTCAGAGGTCGTCAGAGGTCACGAAAGGGTCATAAGGACAAAATGATTTTGTCAACATTTAAGATCCCGATTTCTCAGTTGAGTGTTTTTTATAGTGAACGCAACTTAAAAGGGCTGCAACAGTGGGGGGGTATTTTGGAGAAGACCATCCACTGATCCACAACCAGTAGATTAATCCCCCTTATCGCCCTGCTTAGGACTGATCGTTTTCATTTTAGGCATTCAGAGGACGCTCTCATCCAGAGCCACTTACAATGGGTGCGCAGGACGGGGTTCAATGCTTTGCTCGAGGACCTTTTTATACCAATACATTTCATTTTAAGACACTAACTGTGTTTGTACTCTGGAACCTAAATGATTGAGTTAGGACTCACAATGTCATGGGACAGTTGGTTGCATTTGAATAGTCTGAAGTTTGGGTAATAACAACTCAGTACTATTTATTTTATTTTAATTCATGTTCAAATTCTGGTGTATGGTAGGTAGGTAGGTACTTTATTAATCCCCGGGGGGAAATTTCTGTGATACAGCAGCCAGACATAGAGTAACACCAAGAAATAAAGAAATAAAACTACAATGGAAATAATAAAAATAACAATAACGAATAAAAAAATATAAGAAGCTATATAAGCACATGAAGACAATTTTACACTAGCCAGGTTTGAAATGCAATTTGCAATTTGCAAAAAGTTCAGAGCTGAGGCGGTGGCGAGTAGTGCTGCAGATACTGTACCTGTCTGTTGGCCCGGGCCGGCGTCTTGGGCTTGCCGGTGTCATAAGATGGCACAGGCTGGCGCCGCGTCATCTGGAGGGCAACCAGGTCCTTCATTATAGAGTGAAGAGCCTGCCTCTCATCTGGAGAGGATAATGGGGTGGGAAAAATACTCCATTAGAGTCAGGATGGGAAGATGGATGCCTCGTGTGTGTGTGTGTGTGTGTGTGTGTGTGTGTGTGTGGGGATGTATGTGTGTATGACCTAGAGAGAAAAAGCGTCCCTACCACTTAGCTTTGCACTAAAAGGTGTGTGTCAGGCAGTCATCTTTAACTAAAGCCATATTGAGAGTATCTTGTGACACACTGCAGTGTTTTTGATATGCCTATTCCCATGTTTGATCTCAGGGCAAGCTCTGCCTTGGCTGTGTTAGCTCACGAAGGGAAAATATTCTCCTTGTGTAGCTTGGACAGACATCATACAGCCCCGGGGCAGCGGAGAGAACCAGACCCCCGTCTCCATAACACTGAAAACCAATCCTTCACCCGACAGTGTCTGGAGCACCAGCTAACACAGCCTTCAGCCTCAGGGAGTGTGGTGTGTGTGTGTGTGTGCACGTTTTTATCTCATACTGTAAGGAAATCATGTACAGAACGTCTGTCTAACATCAGAACATAGTGAACTTACTCATTTTGGCGATGTTTGAGTACGTGGTCTATAAACCGATCTTCAGAAACGTGTCTCTGCAGCGCCAACCCAACCACAGCCTGTAGTGGTAAACACCAATATTAGTTAGAAAAGCTTCTGATGACGGTCAGAAGTGTGGTTTTTTGTTGTCATTTCTTGTTTAATATGATTTTTTACAGTGGAGACAGAAAAGAAAGATGTGAGACAGAGAGGGGATGACATGGCAGATTCAAACCCACAACACTGTGAGTACATAATGTGCTCCTTAGCCCATGCAGCCAGAGGGATGCTCACAAGAGGTTCACAAGGAGTGAATTCAATAGGCAAAGAATGAAAAAGAGCCTGCACACTGTAATATGCTCCCAAGGTGTGTTAATGTATTTATTTATTATCAGACCAATGTCTGGAGCAGTACACTCTAATAGCGTAACACCTATGTAATGGTGTTATATTGTGTGTGTGATTCTGTCATTCTACAAAGCAGGACAAGCCATAAGAAAAGGGAATCGCGGTCTTGAACGGTCCTGAACTCGAAGGCCTGCATGATACAATGGCTGTATTGGAACCTCACTAAATAGTATGTAATTAATTTTCAAGATGTATTTTAATGTGACACTGGAGAAAACCTAATTTTCCTCTACAGAACATGCTAGGTTCCTTGCAGGCATGTAAAAGAAAGAAAAAAGCGTAGCACACAGACTAAAAGACTGTTCTTGTTGCAGGCCTGTGTGAATGGGAAAGTGTGCACTGCACGTGAGAATGTATGCGTGCGTCTTGCCAATGAGAAAGAATGACAATTGGAAAGGGCTGAAACGTAAGTTGCACTGGCACTGATCAGCTTGGCACGACCCATATGGGAAGAAAGTTTTTAACAGGGAGTACTTAAATATTTTAAATATCGAGCTTTAAACTGTAAAACACTTACTCAGCTGTGTCATAACTCCACTGTTGATGTTAAGAGGTCAATAATATTGTCTAAAGAGGTGGCTGCTCAGAGCCAGATACACATTTTTCAATGGTTTGCCGTATCCCTCAACGAGGTAGTGTATTAAAGAGGGGGCAATTCATTGATTTGTATCCAAGGCGACAACAGCCCTATAAACTTAGGCATTTCCTTCAATGGTGTGGGTTCCCAAATCGGTAACAATAAACCATGGAATTTAAACTAACTAATTCAATGCAGAATACAAAAGGATTGTGACTATAAAGGTCCTAAAAAATAACACATCTTTCACAATTAAATGACCGTAAGATTGTAAAATAGACACAACAGACAATTTTAAACAATTGATAGTGTGTCAGGACAACTATCAAGAATAAGCATCAACCACAGTGAACCACTTTAAAGTGGTTATATCTTTGCACGGTACAATTTTAACCCCAACTACGTCACTCCCAACAACATTATCCTCCCAGGCCTCCCTGTCTAATGTCTCAGGTCTCTCAGATCAATAATCTCCTATGATTGGCCCAAACAGACAAGTGCAAGAGATGGATACAAACCAGAGCCGGCTCTAAACACAGCAATCACCTCACCCTGACCTGAGCTTCACCTTGCCCAGAAACGTACTGTTAGCAATGTTAACCGATCTGCATGAATGTTATGTTTATGTGCCATGTTAGCCTAGAGAGATAATGACTATAATTACAGTTCAACGGCAAATAAGAAAACACCAGGATGGAGAAATACCAGAGACGAGATGTAGAATAGTGTCTGAGGATGCACAGAAGAGCTTGCAGCTGTCTGGCTGAGGTTGTGTTGCAGAGTGAGAAGGCTGTCTGAAGAGAAAATGCAAACGGGGGAAAACTACTGCTGTACATGAAATGGGCAGCATCGGCACCTGAGGCAACTCAGTGACTCTGGGTAATAATCACCCACAGGAATGCTGGGCATGTCCGTCTGTGGTCGCCGGAGCATTGCCATGTTGCTTTCAAGCTTCCTCACCACTCTCATGTTCCACTGCCACCAGAGTAGGTGCCAAAGAGTTTTGTCCTTCAACCCTTCAAACTACATGCCTTTGCCAGTTTTCTTCACTAAATAGCAAGGGGTTTATGAGGTGCACAAATCCCACTGTTGCATGCATGCAACTCCAGGAAATACCAAGCCACTATCTTCTCGCTACCTTGAAAATGCTCTCCCCAGAGCTTAACAGTGAGGGCATCTGATATGGAAAGAATCGTGCACCACAGGGGTCCTTGTAATCGATAACACAACGACTAGCTTCTCAGTCCATGTACCGGTCGCTCTGTTCTCTCTCCTGCTTCTTCTGATTTTAATTACCTCCCAAGTGGAATGCAGGGAATTCAGTGGCGAGAGAGGCTGCACTCTACCAATCCAGTCAGCTGTGCCCACTTTATTTTCTTTGTATCACATTTCCAGGACTAGCAGGATTTACATGGATTTTCCTCCCCCCCCTCTCCTCTCTGTCTGCTTAGAGAGGTGTTTAGTCTGAGGCTGTTTTTCCCAGCCACAGTCCTTGCTCTGTCTCAGGCTAGTGATGCATCTGGAGTCCGTGCCTTACAGAAAAATCCCCTGGCCAGGGTTCAGTCAACCCGCGACATTTGTATGTTCTCATCTTGAAAAACAGCTAATGCTTGACCATCTTTGCTTCCATTTCACGAGAAGAAAATAACAAAATAATTTCCTTTTTTGTGGATTGTGTTCCTATCACTGGCTACTTGTCATTCATTAAGTGCATTTATCCCACAATGATTTTCTTGTGCAATGGCAAAAACACAACATACACCGAGGGCCAGACGAGGAGACAATGTCAGGAGAAACACATTATTTAGGGGATGTAAATTTTGGCACAACACCTGTCGCTCCATCATAGCTCACCAATGTGGGGCATTCCAGTGGGTTGGGATCAGTGACATAGTGTTAAATCAAAAGGTGGGTAAACTGTGACCTCCAGTCACTGATCATAACGCAGACAACCACCAATATAACCAAAATTCATTTATATTCCCAGAAAAGCATTACTTTATGCCCCCCTACCTATTTAAAAGACGCCATCCTTGTAACTTACATCAGTTTGATACTACTTACTATGATCTTGAATTTAACTCCTAATAATTTATATCAGCAAAAGGTGGGTAAACTCTAATCCTGTAAATAAAAAGGTGGATAGATCGAGTTTAGGTGGGTTTACCCTCCACTACAACCCTGTTAGGGATGTTTTGTTCCAAAAGAAAGTGCAGTCCAAGTGTGTGTACAGTAGGTTTTGAAAGCCAGAAATCTCAGTACCTGGCGAAGTAAGTGTTGACTCATTACTATGGATCAACAACCATATCAAGTCCCACAGATATATCACGGTCACTTTGTGCTATGAGGCAGTACAAATCTTACTTATTTGATTATTTTTCAATACAAACACAACTCTAGCACCACAATATAATACTGTGGCATATTTAACCCTTTAATTTGCAGTCTTTTCTTTGTTCACCAGGTCTCATATTTTATGGTTAGTGTACGTATACAGGCTAGATTACATTTATTTTTCTTTGTCCATATCACTCACTTTCCAAACCCAGTCGTGGCTATTTTGGCGACTGCAAGCTAGTGGTTTAGTTTCCATGACAACTACACTTCTGCTGCTTGTCGGTGGCATTGTGATGCATTCATTTCACATGGGAATATCCATAGGGACTTGCCAGCTGAGAGCAACGACATGGAAGTGTTTACACGTTTTTGTCTTTTGCAGCAAAACAAACACAATGTCAACAACAAACAAAAAACCCAGCAAGTAGTTGTGTCCCACCACGATAATTTATGAGCTGTAATCACAAAATGACTTGAGTATATAATGACTTGAATGCAATGAAGTTAGTGTTGTTAGTGTTGATTGTTTTATGTGAAATGAATATACTGTATCATTCCCCATACATGACAGCAGATATTTCTTGGTTGACTGGAGAATTCAGGAAGCCGGAGAAATCTGGGTTCAAACCCAGATTAGTAGTACCGCCTGAAAGCTGAGGTGAAGTCATTCAATAAGTAAATGAGTAATTAGCATTTTCCCCATATGTCCTGAATGCAGCATACATCACGCATCATACCTGTGATACCTGTCACGTGTACAGCCGTCACCTGTCGCCTTCGCGACCTCGGTCGCGCGGGCAGGGATTCTCTGGTTAGCAGCTGATTTCTGTCACCGGTGGCGCGCGGCAGAGATGACTCAGCCGATTCAACCGTTATTCATCTCTGTTGTCTCCTCAGTCAGACGGACACACCGAGGAGTGTGTGTTCGCCATGGCGGGGCTGACCCCCCAGGTACGGGGGCTCGTCTTCACCGGAAAGTTAGGGAACACAAGCTGGTACTTTGCTGGTAGTAAAAATACAGCGTCACATCAGAGAGCTTCGAGTTTTAGAGAGAATATGTGCCAGCGGAAGAGCCTACATCAGACTGCTCCAGATAAAGCCCAAATAGAAAGTTCTGCTTAACCCTCGCAACGGAGCTTCTGAAAACATTATCTTCCAAAACATTTCCAACAGTCCCATTGGATGTCAACTCGTTAGGCCTGCCGTTATAGGTTAGAGAGCCATCTAGTCGCGTTCAACGCGAATGGAAACTTTTCCGTTCGACAATAATCACAAAAGGTGTAACAATAACCGTGTGGCCTTTATGAAATCCATTTTAAACTAACAGTCCACCAGAGGAAAATACCGTGCGATTTCCATGATTTTGATGGCCTCTCTTCCTTCTAAGTTTGCAGATTCTCCCTCTTTGGGTTGCCAGTTTTTCACTCCAAAGTGTTGTAGGTCAAAAGTAACTGTACTTTTATGAATAACTGCATCGTCGTGCCCCCTCAATTCGCATGTAAACCTATCTATTGAAGAATGCATATAGGCCTATACATGGCCTATAACAAAAGTGCGGGGGGAAACTGATTCTTTAGGCGACATGATGGAGACGAGTTGTTGAAATAGTCGAGTGAAAGGATAACGGCAGTAAAATCTACCGACTGCACATAAACTTGAAATATGTTAAGCGAAACAAAGTTTGGTAACTTCCATCGACACTATAACCCGCAGAGCGCTGGACTGAGCAACGATTCCTGCAGCATTAGTGAGAAAGCCAGTCAATAAAGGTGGAAAAACGTTGTCTTTTGATTACAGAATAAACATCCACAAACTTGTCGAACGTCGTCAAGAGCTAACGGCACTCCACAACTTCCCCCAACCAAAACAAAGTAAAAAATAATCTTTAACGTCAAACTTCCTGAGAGAAAAATATCGCCACCGGAACCCGCTTTTATGCTTCCAACAAAACATGAAAAGTATATTCCAAACTAGAATCCACGAATGCCGAATGTCTTGTTTTTTAGTCCTCCGTGTACAGGTTATAGCATGGATTTAGTCCCAGGAGTAGGCCTAATTCTGATTACAGTAACTAAATTAGCGCCGTGCAATCTCGGGGGCGCGCTGTTACTCTGTCGATGTCTCTCGCTCAGCAGGAGCGTGCACAGTATTATTAGTGGGGTGTACCAGCGGTGACGTAGTCATGCAAGTCGGGACTTTTGCTGCCTTATGTGCATATGAAGCCCCATATTAAGCGGGAAATGCGACCGGGTAAGTCGGAATGTTCAGGGGGCAGAGAGCATGGAAGCTGTGTGAGCAACTGATGGGGGAAGTGATGTACTATACACTAACGTTTGGGTAATAATTAAATTAAAACTTAACTCACATGCCCGATATGCATTTCCTCCTGTTTAGTCTGCCCCTGCAGCTCAAAGTAGCTCTATATCGCTTTTTTACATAAAACAAGAGCCGCCAAAATGTACTGCTGTTACAGGGTCCATTTTGTTACTATCTCATAACAGCACTTATATTCATCGAGGTCGGAAGCCTGAGCTTACGAGGAGTACTTGAAGGCAGCATTTCACTTATAAATTCTCCGCCTCCCACCGCCCCCAACACACACGCACGCACACGCTTATACTATCCGTCCCACAACTGGGGTAGGCTATAATTGACGTAATCAAGAAACAAACTCTTGACACCAATTTGGAGTTTGTGGATTTTCAAGTTGCATTGGTCATACTTGTCATTTCGACTCTAGTTTGCGATATAAAGTATTAAGTCACCACCTCCAGTATTTAATTCCATATTTTATGCTGATGCATTGATAGGCCTATATGAACCTATACTAATTCACACTCACTAAGTCAACATTAAGTGAGTGATTGTTTCTAGCTGAGACTTGGAGACTGATCATAGGATGTGATTTGTATTTTAAGGTGAATTTTCCCATTGATGTGACTTGCACTTCATTAAAAGCAATGACAAAGATTCAACACACAGAGTTTTTGAAGGCCGATAGCGATATTGTTTGGATTGAAACTGAATCTTTAAATTTGAACATTTTCTTGCCGAAAACTAAAACATTTTTTTTATTGTTTACCCCAGAAGTTCATTCTGTGCAGATTGTTTCCTGGGGCCGACGGTACAACAAAGAGTGTAGACTGATTAGTGAGAAGATTCACCTAACTTTTCATTGCCTTCATCCTGAGGCCTACCCCTCTAACTGCTTAGCTGGAAAAGCCCCTGCGACAGAATGTAGACCATGGGACACTAACACTCCCCATTAAAACTCATGACAGTTATAATACAACATAGTCAAAATGTCGCATTAAAGTCACCTCGACAGTTGGTGTAGTATTGATCAATTTTGTAATAAATATGTAATCAAACACAGTGCATCATATCGAGAGGTGGACGACACTGAGCGACAGATTTTTAATACAAGACCAATATTGGGCTGATATGTCCAACACCAGTGAAAATCACCTACTTCAAATAGAAGTAGGAAAAACAGTTAAATAGTGATGTGATAGTAGTTCAATAAATCACTGCAGTTCAGTCAACACCAGCATTTTTATTTTTTTCCAAAAGCATGTAAAAAATGAAAATAAAAAACTATGGAAAGAAAATGCACAAACATGATTGTGTGTGTTGGTGTAGAAATAGGGCGCTTACATTTTAAAATGCTGTACTTTCCTAACACAGCTGAGCTAGAATGATGGAAAGGAAACAAGAGGAGAAAGACAGCAACACAGCCGAAGCGCCCTTTTGCTGTGAGGTCACCTCATTCCACAGGTCAAGTTTGTAATATCGAACACATTTGTAAAGATGCATACATGTAAGTTCGTCAATGGCAACAGTGACACCTGCATTGAAAAAAAATAAAATTAAAAAGTCCACGTCGAGTTCAGCACAAAATTAAATGACTCACAGATAAAAAGTCGCATTGCTATCATTCACCTGAACCTCTTGGCACCAGTGTAGAAAAAAGTGTACCTTCTTTTTTCTGTTTCACTTAAAAGAAAAGCTGCAGTTAAGAGATTGTGCAGTTGTACCTTGGCGCACTGCGAATAGACAATCACAAAGACAGTATAGACATGGTTGCCTTTCTAAATACAATGTTCTCATGGTTCTTGGGGATCCAGAGGACCATTTCAAAATGAAAAAGGAAAATATAAACTCTACTTTGTCACATATGGGATAATGAGAATTACCTTACACTATCTGGATGAGGAGTGGCAAATAAGAAAGGTGTCTGCTGGTTGATGAAGTAACCCTATTTAAATAGTGGGACTCTGTAGAATAAGCAATTCTGTTTTTGACAAGGCAAGATCAGGAGATCTGTGCACTCAACGAAAGTCTTGTTTGAAAAAGCAATAAGGTCAGCTATTAGTTTCTAAGGCTTCTCTTTTTAAAAAAGTAGCAAATATCTTCCTCTTAAGTTCAGCTTTCTATTCTGCACAGCATGCTCAAATTCACAGTAAACTTTCAGTCACAAAAAATATTTTCAAGTGTGAGTCAAGTGTCAGTGGTATTTAGATATTTTCTAAAATGAGATATTTGAATGGCTTTAGTCATTCTTTGTAAAAAATGAAATTGTGTCTAATTTGTCTTAGGTGTTGCAATTAAATAAGATCAAAATCAAAAAGTGACTGGAGTGCAGCAGCTGCACGGCAGACTGAGGCAACTTTTATTCAAAACTTTGAAAAAAAAAAAAAAAGAAGCTATATTGGGAAGTTCAAGGGCAAAGTTGTTTTGTCTTCCTCTCATTCTATCAACTATTGTATGCCACACTTTTTCCCCAGCAGGGGGCGCTCTGTACTGGGCTTTGGGTGCATCATGCAGAAACAGCAGGGGACAAATGCTCTCACAAACCCTGCATCAACAACCCCTGTTCAATTCAAGTCTACATTAAGCAACAGGTCCTGGTGCTAAGAAGCATTTAGCTGATAAGACATGAGAGGAGAACAGGAAGGCATTTAGTTAAAAGGGGGGAATGTCCATGCTTACTGGATGGGATGTAAAAGAAAATGTGATTTGATACCGTGTCCCCTTAACAATTGTCTGGCTTAAACACTCAAATACAGCACGGGGGAAAAAAATATCACAAGAGGCCAACAATTGAGAAGCATGGAATGATTAAGTGACAGAGTTGTGTGGTTTCCTGTGAAGTTCTGACCAGAAACATCCACATTTGTGACACTCGTGGGTCAACAAGAAATAATTATGGTAAATCGATCCAATCAACATTTTTCACACACCTACTCAAATGTTTCACAATTGGGGAGCCAAGGATGTTTATAGACAGGGGCCTTTCCCTGTGGTTATCAACATCTTGCTTGTGATCATGCGTGGCCATATGAGCAAGACAAGAGTATAGTATAGTGTGGCATGTTCACTAATCACAAACTACAACTCAATGTACAGATGGCACACAAACGACAATCTTAGAAGTCCATTAATATGGTCGACCATAAAAGCTCAGAGGACCGACTTATGCCATGACATCAATCAAATCCTGGCGCGAGAAGTGCTTCGCAGAACATTAAAAAAGGTGACACGTTATGCATAAGTGACACATTTAAATCCATCCACAAGACATTAATACAGTCATAAGATAAGGCTATTAAGACCCATTCATACCAATAGACATGCAAGGGTAAAACCACACAGGCCATTAAAAACAGAACGAACCATGGGATGAAATGGAACAATAAAAAAAAAAAACTTGGAAAAACAAAGAAAACACGAGTGGTGAGCTATTGCTCAGGTGTGCGGTTATTTTACAGTACGTTGTACCCTGTTTGTTCCCCCAAATATTTTAAACCTGACAAACTCTCTGGCAGCAAAGTCAAAATACTGAGGACTATTATCTTAATCTGTGTTGTGTTAAAATACATGAAACTAATGTAAAAATTATTTTAAAAATCCTTAGGTAACATTGCAATTGAAACCCCTCTGAAAATTGACCTGAGTGTATGCTCTACTGCAAAACGTGGATGTTCTGTAGCCCCTATACTGATATGTTTGCCTGAGCATACAGTTAACTTACGCAAATTAAGAAAATAATTACTAAATAACCCTAAAAGCAAATGTGATTATATTCCCTATACTGGAGAAGGCGTTTGGTCACAATCAACAACCAATTCCGAAGAAGAAATTGGAAAATAAAATTAAGAAAATAAAAGATATCAATAAAATCGAAACAAAAGATGCTGCAGAAATTAATTTTAAGTCACACGGATCATGAGTGGCCAATCATTTCCTAGGTGTTTATGCATGTGTGCAACTGTTTTGATGGCGTGGAAAAAGCAAGTGAGTGCGTGGAAAATATTTAAGGGTGCCCCCCCCCCCCCCCAGTATGTGAAGCATGTCTTCATCATGATGTATTGGAGGTGTTAAGAGGAGGAGAAAAGAGGAGAAGAGGCGGGGGCTGGGATGGGACACGGGCAGACATGATTATGCCGTTTTTGTTATGTTCTCTGCATCCTTGGAGGCCCAAAGCTCCTTGTGCTGTTTGCGTCCAAAGCCCTCGTCATAGTTGCCTTTGCTTTTGAAGAGCTGCTGGAAGTGGGGTTTGCAGTAAAATTCACCCTGGAGAGCTGCGTAGGTGCCAAGGCTGCAGGGAGTGGAGGAATTAAAAAGTGTCAAACAAAACAAATAGAGTCAGCAAAGGCAAGAGGTAAAGAAAGACATTGAAGTAAAGACACACAGAAAATAGTAAAATAGAAAGTCACCTGAGTTTGGTGTTGCAGTGCTTGCAGCAGAAGCAGCTTGAATGGAAGATGAGGTTGTTGGCAACCAATCTCTCCATGGGGTAGACAGTCTTCTCACATGATGAACACACCTCCCTTTGAGTCTTAAAGCTAAAGGACTGAGCACATAAATGTACCGTTTTACTACCAGCCTCACAAACAGGTGGTGACGTAGGCCTCGATCCATACCAAAATGAAAGCTAGATAAATCTGTGGGTTGTATTATTGTATGATTTTTACAAAAGATTCAAGATGCAGGAAGACATTTTTTGCTCTTCATTGAGATTAAAGGTGGATGAAAATGAAGGAGGTGGACTAAGGCCGTGCTCAGGACGTTTTTTTTTGTCATGCTCAAAAGTGCAGTTGTGAACATCGCTAGTAATAGAGGGCAAGAACTCAAAGAACGCAAGGAGCATTACGTTACATCATTCTTGTTGCTACGGAACACAAAAGTTTTTCAATCTACCAAATTTGCGTTAACTAGCTAACCTGAAGTAACAAAGGGGATAGCGTTGAAAATGGACAGCAGAAAGTTAGCGGATGCTGTACTTGCTCATGAAGAAGAGGATTTGGAGCCCATTCCCAAACGGAGGATGTAGCCCAAGTTAAAGAACTGTAAGAGGTTGCTTACTTCTTGGTGCTGCTAAGTTAAATTTTTTTTTTTATTTTTATTTTTTTAAATGTAAAGCGGAGCGAGGCTGAAGTTGAGAAATGTACTACTTGGCATACTGGGCAATGAGCCGCATCCAAAACACGACGCTCGTAGTTTGGAGGAGAGGCGAGCCTGCTGCAACCAAACCATTGAAAATAACTTGATAAAAAAGGCGCATGCATGTACCAAAAAAAAACGTCCTGTGTGATCACGGCCTAAGAGGGCAAGAGTGACACAGACACATGAATAGAGGAACATGAATTTGAGACAAGTGCAAATATAAGTGCAGCAAAAACAGGATACACAGGACGCATATTTACCTTAGATCGCTGGACTGGTTTCTCTTCAGTGGTATTTCTGGTGTCCTGGGGGAGAAAAAAAAAAAAAAAAGAGAGAACACATTTACACACAAACAATTATCCCAATACATACACAGACTCCTGTTAAACCCAACATACTGTAGTGCAATTGCAAATAATAAATGCAGTCAACAGATGTCTTTCCTATCAGATTACAAGTGTTTCACATGGACGTATGACAAACAATCACTATATTTTTCCACTGTCCTCTTATTACCTTTACCAATGCCTCAGTATTGTAAATCTGATCTCTCTCCCCCCACCCATTCCAGTCTCTCCATCTGTCTCCCTGCACCCCTGAGCGAGGATCAGGTGCCTTCTGTCTGGTCATGTGAGCCGAGCTGTGGGACGCTCTGCATGGGGCTGCCCTCGACATTACAGCACAGAACCAGCCTTCCAGAGAATAACCTCACGGGGCAGTATCGCTTGTTAGTGAGAGATTCATGCAGCCATGTGTACACTCACAGGCCTACAACAGCATGAGATTCTTCACTACGATCGGCAACGTTACCGCCAGTCTCTTTCATCCTCAAAATTACTAACAGGTTGTTGGTGAATGTTCTGATGCAATTTCATTGATGAGATTATCAGTGGGCCAGACAGAAGTGGACACCATGTAGATAGTTGAGGGAACGGGGCTAAACAGAACCAATCTGTTTCTTTGCAACGTCATAACACTCATCTCCCTCTTGTCCACAGTCCTACAATCAAGCAGGGATTTTAACTTTCAGGCTGCTCCACTACACAGGTCACCATACATATTTCCATGCAGCACATTGTAGATGTAATTGCAGTTGTGTAAATGTTTAAGTTGAGAGGAACAGATGAAAAAACACCCCCAAGGCACGGAGGAGAAAGACAAAAGCTCCCTGGGTGTCAAGGTGTCACAGTGAGGAGGAGGATGACGCTACACTGTAATGTATCTGCCCTCTGGACTAGGGCAGGTTCTCCCCAGCAGCAACATTCATGAATGCATCTTTGAGCAGGACTAACAGGTAGTTAAGATAATAAACAGACAGAGAGATGCATTCAGACACATACATAGAAATGGCTAGTGAAAGGCCAGTGTGCAGGGAAGAAGGGCTGCCTCTGTTTAGGCAAGGGAAAAGTCCACTGCAGACTTTGCTAAAACCCTGTTATGTAAGGGAGTTGGCTTGAGCTGGAGGAAGGGGTGAAGGTGGTGGTGGTGGTGGTGGTGGGGGGGGGGGGGGGGGCTGGAAAGAGACCGCCACATCGCAGACAACTGCTTATCTCCATGTTTGTAGTGCTACAACTTTTTCATGAACTTGCAAGTTCTTGCTTTGAAGGCAAGAAAGAATGAATCTAGTCAGCCACATTGATGGGAACTACCCATCTGGGACAGGGTAGTCTAAGTGGACCCAAAATTGGTGAGTTGCTATAATTAGTTGAGATTGAAACTCATGCAATCGACCGCCGTTTCAATTATGTTGCACTGTACTGCCACTGGGCCTGAAGGAAAAGGGTCCACATGTTGCCCCATTGTACATCACTCCTGGAATCTAGCAGATTAGAGCAACTCTATAATAAACACAACAACACAACCAGCGTGGATGTTGTGTATGCAGTAAAACACTGGATTATTTGAATGCCAAGTCATAATTTCAAAACCATTCTTGGCCTTCTGAGTAGGAGGACAAGTTAGGGTGTTGTCTGCACTCGTGAGAACAGGAAGGCATCTTTCTAGAATGATTGGCCCATTAACTATGTGGCCATGCAGCTTCCTGTAGATGCAATCACCATCCAAACCGTCCTACTCCTCATCATCCCTGGTCTCCTCCAGCTGTGTATGCATGTTGCTGCAGCTAGCAAAATGGCTCACACTTGGTTATCTAGCAGGCTACATGCTACACTGCATACACCACTACTTCCTGTTGCTGTAATAAACAACTGCTGAGCCAACAAGGCTTTTCTCTACTAAAACAAATATGTATTGACATTGTGGAAAACTCAAATCTGCAAACTCCCAATATGCGCCTGGAAAGTCTAGTTCAGCGAGGGGCTATAAGGGCATGGAAATGAAGTCAATAAGGGCATAGTCTTTTGCCTGTGAAAAAAACGTAACCAAAAAAGGCAACTTGCACTGCAGCAATGTTGATCTGAGTGAGGGCACAGAATTACCATGTCCTTCTAGTAAAAACAACGAAACAGGATTAGTGCCCATGTCAGGGGTAGACACACAAATCCTGGAAGGCTTCAGAATAGCTTAGCATCTGTCTTCTTTTGCCTTATTTGTACATGACTCTACATTGCCACCCAAGAGCTCAATTGTGGCAGGAAGTTGTGATGACACATCTGACTTCCTCTGTCTCACAGAGAGGGCAACGAGGACAGACAGTTAACTAGCTTTTATCCCAATAAACGACTGCTAACTACCACAGTGCTGGGGCTGTATGAGTGGTTTTTTTTTACTGCTGAGTGGAAGAGCTACAGGAGAATGATGACCCAGGTTCCAAGCAACAAACAAAACCCAAATTAGGGCAAGTGTACTCCTGACAGACAAAAGAGAATGCATACCTATGCAGTCAGGTATGCATTCTCTTTTGTCAGGAGGAGGGCGGCACAGGAGGGGGGATGGGCGAGCAAGGGGTCCACGGTGTTAAGGAAGATAGAGAAGGTTCTACAATGGTGAAATTAATTAGATCTGCCATACTTAACACTATGTTTCAATTGGGAAGCTATTTGACAAACCAATGTGTGTGAAGTTAAAGCCAACTGGCATATAGTGTCTTACCAGACCAAGAACATTTTCACACCAGCAAGTGTTGAAATCAGGCCATTTCTTGCACCAGAGGTTCAGTTCATACCTCATGGCATCATTCCCTCACACTCTGAGTCCTCCCTTTTAAAAACACCTGCATGTGTCTGGCTCTGTGTGTGTGTGTGTGTGTGTGTGTGTGTGTGTGTGTGTGTGTGTGTGTGTGTGTGTGTGTGTGTGTGTGTGTGTGTGGAAGCTGCCACCATCCTGCAGCTTTTTGCAGGATGCCAGGCTCCCTTTTATCCCTGGATTTGTTTGATTGGTAAATGGCCACTGAGCACAGATCAGGGTTTGAAACTCATCTGCTGAAGATCCTCTAAAATCTCATCACTGCAACAAATTCAATTGCCTTCGTCCCCAGAGCACAGACCACCCATCAATGCCTGGTAGACCCCCAAATCAATGCTTTGTGTTCAAATCAGGCAGAAAGGTAAAAGGGTGGGAACAGCAGACTGTAGTTTAGAAGTTTATATTAACATGCAACCCAAAATGACGTGTTACTGTAAGCCTTCACTGTAAAGACAAATAAAAGCTGTGGAAGACAAGCAGACACCAAAACTATGAACCAGACCGCTCTTGTCAAAATCCTTGTGTTTACAAGAGATATCAGCTGACATAAATCAGAGGCATTTAGAGCGATTACAACAACACTAAGGAATATTATGAGGGTAAAGGGTCAGTGTGTTCATGAAGAGTTCAGAGGGGAAGAAGTCTTCTCCTTGTAATGCTGGACAGAGTTCACAACAACCAGGACAACTGCCCCATTTGCCTGTGTGACTGACAGACCGTTGCATGAACACTGTAGTACAAAATTCATTGCAATTGGCCCTACAAGGGAAGAGAGGAGTTATGTTAACAAACGTCTATGGTCATTACTTCAAGCAAGACTCCCACTCGCTCATCTCTTATTTTTAGAACTGTGATCATTGTTTGATCATTTGGGACTCCGAGGTGGGAAATAAACAGGATAAATGTCTATATTATTGCTACCCAACTTCAAAGTAACTGTAATAAAAGCAACCATATTCAATGCTGGAATGTTTCAAGTTACAACATGCTATGAGACTCAAGTTAAATATTTTGCAGATAGCATCTTGGATTGCACTTTTTGGCCTAGTCCTGTGGGCATTGGCACCAATCCCACAATGAGAACAGCTGCTGGAGGGCAGATATACCGCCAGTTATCTTCCATCTCTCACTCTGTACATGAGGAGCCTGAGGCTGTTGTCTGAAAAGCATACCTATGGAGAAACACAGAGACTGCTAAGGGAGCAATATAAACATCCTTTGGAATAATTTGACTGGGAAAATAAGAATTACTTCAAATTAGGTTTTGACACGCGACTGAGGAGGGGAGGGATGAAAATAGGACACTGGGCCTTCAGTCTCACAAGAGGAGTCTGCAGACTAATCACAATTGGGAACATGTTGGGATGTCAACCAAGCTACTTCTCTTCCCTTTCTGAACTTCCTGTACTCAACAACCAAGTACCAAGGCACTTATAGGTATAGATCGCTGTATGGTGTGTGTGCCATCTGGGAGACAGGTTAGGTCAGCTGACTGACTCTTCTTTCTTCACTTCCTGTCTGAGGAGGCTGCTTCCCGTCAAGAAACAATGTGTGAGGATCAAGAGGAACCTTATAAGGTTATGCAAAGATAAGATAAGTAGGATGGCATACTAGCACTCACAGACTGACTTTGAATACACAGCAATAGCACAAACTCCTAGTTAAAGATGCAAGAGCCCATGCTAGCTTGCAACAAGTTTGGAAATGTTTAGACAAGTGCTCACATTCTCCATTTTGTCTTACTCAAAGACATGAAAATAGAAGTACTAACACGTCTCAGAGATGATCTTCAAAGTAACAGAAAGTTGATCCAAAGAAGGACTGAAGCCTTTCGATATAGCGTCACGCGCATTTTCACATAGGTGACATTTAAAAAAAAAACAGAAAAAACCAGACAGCCATCTGAGTGACGTTTCACTTTCAATTTGCAGCCAGAACCGTTTACTCCCAAAACTTCGCTCCTCATTTGTCTAACTACAGAAAGAGCCCTCAGTGTTTCTCTTTGTTACTCATTTGAAGCAATTGCCTGCAGATACAATCAAACTGGGATCCACTGGTAATAGTATCTGAGATTGGTCAAGAGATGTCAAGCTAAAACATGTTGCTGGAGATCTCCCAATGATAAAAATCACATACCAATAGTAAAATCAGAAATCAAAGCAAAGTGACATAATGTCCCTTGTCACACATAATTTAATGTTAGTACTCACTACACTAATGGTCTGTAAAACAGTTAGTAATGGATGGTATTGGTACTCTGACACTGCGGGTCTTAAAGTTAATACACAAGACTATGCACGGCAGGGCGAAGTGGAACCTGTTTATACTCACTTGACAGAATCAAAGAGAACAAACTAGTGATGGCCTGTGAAAGAATGTGTTCAAACCCTGGAGCTTGTGTTGACGTGAACCTGTAGAAACACTGAGAGGCCACTGACGTCTGGCACCTCGCTGAAGGTATGGAAGAAGAAACAGCCTTGAGCGCTACAATTGACTAGATGTTGTGATAAAGACTGGAGGAGAGACAACATTTCACAACCAGGGGCTGTTCAGGGGCTGGAATTCAGGACAACGTGCACCATCCCGTCTACAAAAACCTCACATGCAAATACCTGCGCCGCCATTCCAGGCAATTTCCATCAAACACTGAAGGTCCCCCGAAGGAAAAGGGATAGGAGCAATGGATGTTCGGAACCTTATTCATCATGTTTCTTGAGTAGCCATGTCCCAAGATTAAATGTGGGTGGTTTCAGTTATAGTAAGTATTCCACAGCAAGACATAAAATATGACTCTTTAGACACCTCTGCTGCTGACTGATGATGCTGCTGTGGCCTGTGGGAAACATTTCATGTGGATCATTTTACTAAACAACATGTCTTTTCACCATGAGTAGCCTACATTTGATCCGTTTGATAGCCAAAGAGAGGAAAAGCAAGACTGTATGATTGTCAAGTCATTGTCAAGGTCCAGCTAATATTGAGCAATAAACGAGCTCTAAAAGATAACGCTATCTGACAGGCTCCCATTCCACTACATATACAAACATGCTGAGGAGTTTGGACTGTACTAACAGCCTTGATACATCCTGTATGCTATGTGAATAAAGTCTCTTACATTGCTCTGGACCAATAAATTGACAATTATTTGATTTTGCCATCTTACTGAGAATGATTCATTGCTGGATTGGCAGTGCATTTAAACCCTTATCACACCAACATGTGTGATCATATTTTCAGGAGTGCAGGGCACCATGGCATAAAAATGACAATGGCCTCCTAAATGAGACAAATCAAACTGAAAGGAAAGTACTAAAGTTGTGGCCTTGAATGTCTGAGTCCGAATGTTTAAATAAAGAGTGAAGTGACACTTCACACTTCACAAGCAAGTGAACACATCACAGTTATAGCTCAAGTCAATGGTTTGCTCAAGTTAACAATTTTTTGTCTTCATGGGGTGAATTTGCAAGTACTCTGTGATGTCTGTCAAATTGGCAATCAGTCATTTGTATGAAGACGAACCACTTCTCTTTGAAGCATGAATTCCCCTTCATCTACATTTTCCCCTTGTTGTCTTGCCTTAACCTTTTTACACACCCAGCCAGAAAACTGTTATTATCAAAGCCAATCCTACGACTGCCGTGCAATAATATAACATGGGGATTGGGAAAGGAGGGGGTAGGCTTGCAGGTAGTGCAAACCACTAATCTGAAGTCTTTGGCTTGGACATGCTGACGACTTTTACATTATTGTGCACATCTGACTACTAGCAAGCACCCCCTCCCCAACATATGGCACTTCTGACATGCCCAACAAATCAGGTTTGGTCAAATTAATGCTAATTGTTTGACAGAAGAGCATATGGCAACACAAAATAAATGCTATTAGTCCTGACTGCAGCTTTGCGTAATTGACTTAGTCTAGATCTGCATGAATTTTTTTGGGACGTACAAGTCAGTCCAGCTGTAGCGGCCTCTCAAATCCGCCAGAGCATTGACGTAAATCAGTCTACAGACCAGGGTGTCAATCTGTGCGGTCAACATTGGTTAAAATTACAGACAACGCACTGACAGATCCCTGGCTCTATAGTGGCAGTAAGTGAAAATGACCATATACTTACTTAAGCCTCGTCGCCATATGCCAGGGCTATAATTATTTAGACTGCTGTAGATGTGGTGTCTCGGATGGATAAAAAGTGGTTTGAGCAGACCACAGAGAGGTTTGTAAACTACTCAACAACACAAACACGGGGAAGAAGTGGGTCTAAAAAGTCAAACGCATGTTTTCTTCCACCAGTGCATAGCTATATCCTAATGCTGATGCCATTGACAGAGGTTTAATCCAGCCATTCATTCATTCATTCATTAGGTATTATCCAGGCAATCGCAGCCATCAGCGGTCAGTGAGTTCATACACATCAGCGAACACGTAGCCACTGGCAATGCACTGAACCTGCTTGGTCATTTACTATTATCCAGTGGTTTGCAAAGTGGGGTTCGGATACACCCAGAGGTCCCTGGATGGGGTGGGGTTGTAATCTCCCCATTTACAGTACAAACAATTGTACAGTTCTTCTCATATTGGGAGGGGGTACAAAAATCAAATGGGTTATATTTCCTTGAATTAAGGGCCATGAGGTGTGGGAATCCCTGCTGTAGGCTACTTCACTGGCTGTTGTACAGACCTGCTTTACGCTGACCTTTATATAACGCTGTTTTAAGACTAGAGAAGGTTGTAAACGAGACCTAGACCGATCAGCCAAGACCTATATACACACACACACACACAACTGTGATGGTTGGCAACTGCTACACAGGGGAGGAAAATAGAAAGACAATAAATCACGCCACGTATGAGAGCACAAATCAATTGGAGGAAAAAAATCTATTGTGAGGGTGAAACAGATAAGGGGCTAGAATAAATCAAATGAATATATTTTTTTGCATTGAAAAGCTACTAATATTAGGGCGGATAGTGAGTCTTCAGTATTGTATAAGGGAGCTAATAATCACATCGTTGAACGATATTAATTAGCAAGCACGCTAACTAATACAGATTAAAGCCAGAGGCGCGCTGCTAGCAAGCATTTCGGGGACCGCGTCGGCGGGCGTTTAAATGCTCTTTCATTTAAAAACCAAACTTATTTTCCAATTTGCCTAAACGCTGCGGTAACAGCTAATGTTAACACCATGGCTCCCAGCAAAGCGGCTCCTGTGGAGCTAACCTAGCTTGAACGTTAGCGAGTGGACATCACCTCACCTCATCACAAAAAAAACAGAGAGAGGAGAGGGAGGGGAGGCTGCAGAAACAAACGGTCCAAACGGAGAGAAAAAACACTCACCATCTGTGCTTCTTGTCTATGTTAAACTGAATAACAACGCGGAGGCCGTTCACTCAATACGTGGAGGTGGATGTTTGCTCTCTCATTCGTTTCCCCCGTGTTTTTTCTGTGAGGCTTTGTTGTGTGCTAGCTGCTTGCCACGGTGCCGGCGAGTTCCCTCAGCTTGGCTCTATCAGCCTCCCTGTCTCGTTTTTCAACAGACCGTGTTTTTTCTTCAGCAGGATGTTGCATGCTATTGGCTCTTCTCGTCTCATGTTGCGTTCCACAAAAGTCGGAAATATCGCGATTACGGTTGGAACGCTCACGAACGATAAGATGGTAACATGAAAATGTAATGAACTTTAATTAAACGAGGCAAAGGAAAAATGAACACCATTAACAATGTGAAAATACTAAAATACTAAAATTCTGTAATATATACAGAATTCTACAATATATATATAATGTATATATTGTAGCATATATGTAATAATAGGAAATCGTAATTTTCTGATACATGACTTGCGACATTTAAGAAGCAGAGTATGGAAGCTGTGTCAAGAATTGATGGTAAAAATGACATATTTCATCATTGCATTCTTTTGGCATCTCAAGTTTTATTTATGACTAAACCTCCTGGGATGTACGAGTTTACGAGGAGCACATGAAGGCAGCATGTACCCCAACCGCTCTCCTCCCTCTACTGAAATACCAGGGTTTTTATTTTGTTCAAGGCAAGGCCAACAATTTTTTGTGCCATTCCAGTATATGATTTATTGCGTTGAGATTTGAATAAATAATATTGTATTATTATTTATTTTCTGCCAATTTAATAATTCATGTAGACAATTAGGACAAAAATAGTCCTGGCCTAGTAGTGCAATATGCAATGTCCCTCTCTTACGCTCTCCCTCTCTCTCTCTCACACACACAGTGTAAGCGCAGAACTATCCAAGTGGGTGTGCAACCCTTTTGCACTAACAGTTTATAAGAGCTCAAAGCATGGATCTCTTAGTCTTAGTCTCTAATTCCTCAGAAACGGACTGCAGCCTAGGCCACATTTACAGTACAAAGTCTGAGAACCTGCAGAACAACATGCAGTATCTGTGTATGTAGACAAATACAGCTGTAATAAGCATTTGAATGATCAGCAAGGTCACTGAAACACCAGTTCACACAGTATGTAGGTTGAATTGCTGTAGGCCTGCAGCACGATGAGGAAAATGGGTGTATGAACATTTCTTCAGTTGCCTTAATCAATTGTGCTACTTCCATGTATGTATTTAGTTGGGGGTGAGCACTGTCTGGTAACTGAAACCAGATGTTCATATTCTTCCTTCAACCTGAAACAGGAGTAGAGTGGGGTTGTGAATGGGGGATGGTGTTCTGTCATGAGCCAGAGGTGGGGATTGCAAGTTGTAGCTTGACCTGCCAGGTAAACATAATAATAGCTAGGCTGGGTTCTGGGTCTGTCTGAACTTGTATCTTCAAAATATTTTAGAAAGAGGCTGTCAGCAAAGTATTTCAGCTTACTTGTGGCTACATCAAGCCTCCAGTGGTTTATCACTCCGTCTAGCGGCCACCCAGACCCAAACACAAGTCCATCGTCTTCCCTTTGTGACAACACGCCCAACAATTTGCACATAATAGACAGAACAGAAACTTAAACCTTATTGGAGAAAATAACCATATGAGAATTAAGTCTTCCTGATTTATTTGGTGATAGGAGAAAAAAACAAATTCCATATGAAGGCATTTAAAGACTTAACAGAGCTCAAATTCAGTTCAGATCCACTAGCTGCGCAGATGCTTTTGATGGGGAAAAAGGGACGTTGTTTAAGAACAACCGTAGATAATGGTTACAAAAATAGATGACGAAGGAGTCTTTTAATCAAAACTTGACGTTATCCACTTGTGAATGAACACATCAAGTTATTTTTCATACAAACAAATGCGGCTTGATGAAATCAATTTCAAGCGTAAAAACACTAAATGCCAAGGAAAGGCACTTCACTAAAACTTGAACACAGGACACAAAGATCTATCTTTTTTTTTTTTTTTGACATGTACATACCATGAATGTAATTTGCCATGGGACGCCTTCAAAAAAATTAAACAGTTTTGTCTAACAAAGAGTTAGCGTTGTAGATCAACAAAACACACACACACTTGGCAAAGATACATTAGGAAAATACACATCAGTTTCGCAAGCAAAAAAGCATGTAGGAGCTCAGTGAGAGAGGACAAGACGACAACCAGCTCATCCTATCTTGGGTGTTTACTGACATCAGAATCAATTACAGCTCTATTGCTCAATTCTATTGACTTGATACGATAACAGTCTTGATGATTTATGTACAGTGGCTGTCTCTGAGCTGCGTGTGTTGGGCTGTCTGACACCAGGCTGAGCTCTGGTCAAGTCACAGAGCTCACGATCATAAATACCCTACCAATCTGACAGTATCTTCAGCGCCTTTCCTTTTCCCTCATCATTTGAGCCATACATCAAAAGTCCACAAAATGACCTATAAATTCCTATGCTTGTGTCAGCCTCCTCTGATATGCCCTGCTGTCGGCCTACAGAACAAACAAGCTCGCCAAGGAGCAGTTGGTTGCAGATATTTTGCTATCATTTTTTATTTTTTTGTTTTTAGTTGTCCCACCTGCTCTTTTTACGTTTCGGTGGATCTGGGACGGCAAAGCTATCATCCCCTCTGTCCCCCCTCCCCTCCCCACTCGCCCTGTCTCCCCCATCCCTCTCACTCCTCCAATCATCTCTGTCCCTTCTGCTTCCATCTCCATTACGACTGTCGCCGTGACGGCTGCTGCCGTGGCGATCCCTGTCCCCGTAGCGGTCGCGATCTCTGTCTCCGTGGCGATCCCGGTCCCCGTACCGATCCCCTCCGCTGTGCCGATCGCTCCTGTCGCTCCTGTCGCGGTAGTGACTGTCTACGTGGCGCCCCCTGTCCTCTCCGTGCCTGTCCCGGGAGCTTTCCCTGGGTGAGGGCGGGGCAACTGGAGGGTAGCTATGCTGTGAACTGGTTTGACTGGCAGACACTGAGCTCAGGGAGCCAGCGCTGGTGAAGCCGGCCATCTTAGTTCCTATGGTGAGAGCTGGCGGAGGGGCCATGGACAGGGCGGCTCCCCGGGACCGATCTGAGTTATCGGCGGCCTCTGTCGGCACAGAGCTCAGGCTGCCGGCGCTGGTCCAGCCTGATGAGCTGCTGGACTTGGTGGTGAGCTTGGGAGGGACGCCGGACGCAGCCACAAAGTGGTTCTTATACTGAGCCTGGGGACAAGGAAGCATGGAGATGGAGAGGTTAGACGCCAGGGAGGAGACACAAATATGATAAGATTAAACTTTGAGGGTGCATTTTCATACACTTACACTGTTATGTATCAATAATCTGTGATGTGCAATGCTAATCTTAATTGGCCTCATTAACCTTTTTTAATCCAGAATACTAAATGGTGGAATCATGGTTGGTTCGGGAATCATAACCTGGGTCCCTGTCACTGCAGGCGTGCACTTATCTACAGTGAGCTATATAATGTGAGCTATGTCAGAAGCCAAGAGAGACTGCACAGCTGAAGGAGGGGTCAGAGGGCTACCTGAAAGGCTTGTTTCATTGCAGACATGCGGTCTCCCATCGCCCCGGTGCCTGGCTTGCTGTAGCTTTCGTAGCTGCTAGTAGAAGACAACAAGCCACCGCCGCGTTCCTAGAAAGAAAAGCGATTGTTACTGACAAGAATCTACGAATGTAGATCAGCGAGTAACACTATGAATCTCCTCCATCTACAGGAAATGTCTTGGCCACAGCTTATTATGGAGCTTGTAACGCTCGCCGTAGTGAGATCTACAGACAACGCTCTTTATTGTACTCATGTCAAGATGAAGAACTGAGCGTGCACTGGGCCTTATCACTTGGTAACAAGTGAAGCGAATGGTTTGTTAATATGATTTTCATTTTACAGCACTACACAGCACATAGTTATCATTAGGAGTTCAAGCACATTACCAAAACACAATAACAGATTTATAAATGTATAGTTTTTAACTCACGGAGGTTTCAGCCCCTAAACCTGGCCTCTCTTTGTAGCCCAAACCGCCTCCTCCGATATTCATCTTCTTTCCTTTACCACCCTTGAATCGGGATTTCCTGAACCAGGGATTCTGTCAAAAACATAAAAGTGGAAAGTTAAAAACATTCACTTATAAAAGCAATGAGTATAGGCAAGTTATTTTAGGGCCTTTGTAATTTCTTCATTTATTCAGTTCACCTGCATGGCTAAATCCATCAGCTCTTTAGAAACGCTCTGATTGGCTCCCTCCAGATTCCGGACGAGGTCACCGGCGAATGAGGTGTCTTTATTGGTGAGGAGGGTGTAAGCCACACCCTTTTCTCCGGCACGACCAGTTCGGCCGATCCTGTGTGTGTGTGTGTCGATGTCTCTTGCCACGTCATAATTCACCACTGTACGAATGGACGGGATGTCCAGACCGCGAGCTGGAGAGAAGTAAATACAGGAGGCAAGAGACGGTGAAATGACGCAAACAGGAAATGAAGCAGACAGTTCTGGTCGTGGTGCGTTCAAGGCTGCACACCTGTGACCACAGTTCATTTACATTTTGATGCACTGAATGAAGTGAAACTCACCACTCATTACACTACTTATGTGTTGCTTAGGGATCGCTCTGTTATGCTGCTGTTCAAAAACGACATTGCTTGGCAGAAAATGAACATTTAAAATCATTATTAATTGGTTATTATGGTTTTGCCAGGTATCGGCACTGGCCTTCAAAAACCAATATCAGTCAAACCCTACCTTGTTGTTGATTAAAAATAAAAGCACATTGTGTTCTTTCTACTGACGTTTTACAAAAGCAATAAGCCGTGAGAGGTCGTGCTTTACGGTGACGCCATGAAGATCCCTGTCCCTGTCCGCTGCCTGTGGTGTGAACAGATTATCTGGTAGTGTAAGGGGTTTACATATTTCATCTTAACCACACTGATGAACTTGCAGACTAATCTGAGTCGCCCCAATCATATCATGTTGGATATTTGCGACCCCGCATCAGGACGGGTCCTCAAGTGTGTGAGGATCGCAGATTCACCGCCAATAGCCAATGAGAGTTTACAGTGAGGTGAGGCAGAAGAGTTACATTAATGAGAAGAATTATTAATAATAATCCGGGGATAATCATTCTGTCATTCTAATCACTCCTGTCCTACGTAATTTACTGGCCTAACTAACATTAGCATCTTCTTCTCACCTCAAGCTCTACTGAAACGTGTACAGCCCACTGTGTTTTTGTTTTATTCGGTGCATATTCTGGGGCGCCCAGGTGGGTGATCTCCCAGGCCTTTCTGTGTGGAGTTTGCATGTTCTCCCCGTGCTCACATGGGTCTCCTCCTATAAAGAACCCCATCTAAAAACATGCAACTTCCTGTCCTGTCCCTGACCACGACGAGGACCTACAAACTGGAATTGGGCGCCGAACCACAAAAGAGGGCTGCCCACTGCTCCCTGGCTGCCCCTGGAGGAAGGTCGGCGGGGATGGGAAAATGCAGAGGATACATTCATTTCGGACACCCTACCTGCATGTGTGTGTTGTGTTCGGCGGCCACTTCCCCCTTGCATGTGTTGTGTGTGTTGGTGCATGTGTGCACTGAAATGCAAATAAATTAATCTTCTTCTAATCTTCTTCTAAATAATCTTCTTCTTCTAAAATGGATTCACACGCAGGTTCCCGCAAGATTTGCAGTCGTGACATCAGGATTTTCAGGAATCACCGGGATAATAGTCTATTTTGATCAGATTGTACAACTAAGAGACAAAACTATCGATATGTGTGTGATGCCATGTGTTTTCAAAATCAGTTAGGATTTCTGAAGTCTTTCATAATTTAGCATTATATAATCTGCTCCACTATTCAAACAATAATTTCCATCACCACCTTCACTCGTACACACCTGCTACATCAGTGGCCACTAGAATGGGCAGATTCTTCTTCTTGAAGTCAGCGATGACCTTGTTCCTCTCACTCTGGTCCATGTCTCCGTGCAGGAGGCCCAGGCTGTGGTCCTCCTTGATCAGGTTAGTAGCCAGCTCCTCGCTGTTGGTCTTCTTGGTGACGAAGATGAGGACCGAGCCAGACGAGGTGAACTCGACCAGCCGCTGCGTCAGCCACGTCCATTTATCTACCCCGCTGTGAAGCATCTCCACCACCTGGGTGACATCTCATTGGCCTGCAGAAAGAAGAGGATAGGGCAAAAAACATCGGTACAACATGTCTGACTCATCAGAAATCTGTCGAGATGGTTGACCAGATAGAGGCTCAAGTATTGGTGTCTGCAGCTTTCAAGCCAAGAAAGCATTTAACACCTCTGAAACTGCATTTGAAAGCTAACCTATCGTGTCAGAAGGATAACGGTTGATAATGTGTGAATAGATGGTGATGAGTGAGGCCACGTACCTCTCCAATGTCTCCCTGCACCACACGGATGGGATCTACCAAGATGTCTCTGGCCAGCCTCTCGATCTTCTTTCGGAAAGTGGCGCTGAACAGAAGGGCTGTGAGAGCAATCGTGTTCAGATATACAGAAAATGCATCGCAGCCCAATTACTCTTGAAAGCACAACGCACACAGTCATCAGGCTCAAGCCACTTACTCTGTCTGTCTGGGCGGACGTAACTGGCAATAGATCTCACTTGATATTCTAAAAAGAAGAAGAAAAAAAAAAAGATTAGAAACAAAACAGTTACAGAGCAAAAGTTACCTTTACAATATTTTACTTATAGAATTTATAATGCCAACCCACCGAAGCCCATATCGAACATACGATCTGCCTCATCAAACACCAGGTACGTCACTCTCTGCAGGGACGTGGCCTTCTTTTTCACGTGGTCAATCAGGCGACCCTGTGTGCGCACACAATCGGTAAAAATCACCTTTGTGGTAGTAGCAGAGCGTGACTGTAAACCTTAAGGATTACAACACCCCATGACAACCACAGAAAGCTGGACGTCTCTCCTCTCACCGGAGTGCACACCACGATCTCTGCTCCGTCCTGGAGAGCCTTTGCCTGCTCCCACATGCTGCCCCCGCCATAAACCGCCACGGAGCGCAACGAGTAGGCCTTCCCAAAACGCTTGCACTCTAAATGGATCTGGGCGACATTGATAGGGATGCTTGTTAGTAACTTGCTCGGAAAAAACTTGACATTTCTTGGCATTAAATATACTGTACAGTGTCCTAAACGTAGTTCATGGCTCACCTGCTAAGGGCTGGTAAACTAAAAAAAAACCTATCTGCCAAAAATTCTTTTTTACCAGCCTAAATAAATATTTGACCTTTGTTTTATAGAAATATTACCCTACGCATTTTCAATGCTACTTCATGTACAGAATCGGGTACTATGTGACTTTTAATGCAAAACTTCCTTATTTCTAGAATGAGATATTGTATCTTGTTTTTGTGGTGGCCTCACACATGCTATGTGGTGCCACATGGGAATAATGTCAAGTTTCAACTAAAGTTACACTATTTCACCTTCCAGGCTGTGTGTAAAGAGAGTGTACAGTGGTCAGCAGAGACAAAGCTGACTGTATGTTATTGTCTATTCCCCAAAGACAAATTTGACCGGCATTTAGTGCTTGGCGGGCGTTCATTTCAGACTCTGATACTTTATGTTTTGTCATGGCATTACAGCAAAAGTCTTCTCTGCCATCGACAATTCTGATCTCATCTCTCTCCATTTCTCACCTGCTGACAGAGCTCCCTGGTGGGGCACACTATGATCGCGATGGGTCCCTCTCCGGCCTCCAGTTCCTTCTGGTCCATGATGTGAACTAGCATGGGCCAGATAAAAGCTGCTGTTTTCCCGCTGCCAGTTTTGGCGATACCAATCATGTCGCGTCCAGACAGGGCTATGGGCACTCCCTAAATCCCCAACAGAGCAGTGAACAGGAATCTTTATGGCATTATTCAAAAATGTTCATGGACAATAATGCTGCAGAGAGCCTTGAGACGGCCGTGCACTATACCTGGCACTGAATCGGTGTGGGCTGAGTGTACTCAGACTTGCGGATCTGGTGCATTAGCTGCTCATCAAATCCAAAGTGGGCAAAACTGGTGGAAGGCTTGGGAGGAGCAGCACCAGATACCTAGGAACGAGAGAAAGGAGATAGAGGAGCAGGGAAACAAAGGACATTCAGGACTGATGATGATGCTAACAGCATATGTGTTTCTCCTCAGCCACCACTGCTAGAAAACGACTACCGATGCTAAAAACATTTTAGTGCTAACATGTGCACCAGAACCAAAAATGGGACCAAAACCACATATATTCAATAACCGCTGCAAAAAAAAGTATATACCGCACTGTGGTATTATGTATGTGCATGATCCCAGGTGTGAGATGTGTCCCGGTCCTTACCCGTAAGTTGAGTTTATGTCTTAAGTCCAACACTTGAGTCCCTGTCAGGTTGTTGAGCTCTTCGTGCTCATTGTAGAAGTTCTTCTCAAAGGGTGGATAATCGATCTACAAAAGACAATAAAAAGGGCAACAAAAATCACATTAGGCATAAGTATTCCTTTAATAATACCTGCAAAAAAAAAATAAAATAAAAAGGACAAAAAGCAGATCCATGGCCGACACAGAGCTCCTTCGGTATCTCAGCCGTACCTCAGAGTGGTCGATAGGAGGAAGGGGCAAGATGATTTTCTTGGTGGTAGGGGCAATTGGGTTCCCATCACTGTCATAGTCGATGTTCTCCTCCTCTTCCTCCAGGGTCAGCCCAGCTGTGGGATTCTCTGCCATGTAGCGGAAGTAGGCTTCCTGCAGAGAGCACAGCATTACATGTGAATCACTGAACCCGCTTGCTGCTTAACACAGCTTCCAGTCGCCAGCAACAGAGAGACTCCGTTGAGACATTTGGCCGTATGAAATAATCTCACCAAATGTAAAAGTAAACCAACTACTAAACATGCTTCCTTGTCCCTTTGCTAAACAATGGCAATAATATGTGCAAACAAACAAACAAACAAAAAAACGACAACAACCAAACAAAACTCCACCATGATGATGCTAAATATGCAACCTGTTTTGTTAGAGATTGGAGGGTGGGGTGGGGAATTGTAAGAGTTGAAAGGGGAGAGGGAATCGGTTGGTCTGGAGACCTCTCTGATCAGATAATCAGAGATGTAGTGGATTAAGAACTTTGGATGGCTCACTCACTTGTTCATCTTCTTCTTCAATGTCATCGCGAATACCCCTGAAATGACAAGCGGAGAAAAAAAAAACTTCCCTGCGGCTCGTTCGTACACTCAAGGTAGCCCACATCCCAGTAAGACTAAGGTCACTTATCGGACGGTACCTCGAATGAACCAGCGCAAGCACTGCTGGATGAGGCACTCGGGAGATATTCAAGAAATAACTACTACTTACTTACCTTAAACTTATTACTTGTATATATGCCATCCATCTGCTGTACATCCATCTACTTCTATTGTATTTAGGCCTTGTATTTTATATTTTTAGATTCTGTTTTTGTGATACTGTTATGCTGCAACCCCAGAATTTCCCCCTCAGGGATCAATAAAGTATCTATCTATCTATCTATCTATCTATCTATCTATCTATCTATCTATCTATCTAATATAAGCCAAATCGCTATAAAGTAAGCACTGCTTTAAAGTAGTGAATGCCTAAAGAAGTTATCTACCCGGCAACACTATGGAAGTGGCAAATTTGTGGGCTTATACTTTCGTTTTTTAATGCATGGTTTAAATCTGAGCACCTGCATAAAGATCTTAGAGAGACTCAAGAACAAACATGCAAATCTTACTTGGCAGATTTCTTCTCTTTTTCCTTCTCCTCTAGCTTCCTCATGTCTTTGGCTGCTTGGCTCTGGAACGGAAAAAAAGGAACCGTTAGAGAGAACAGCAGGGAAAGCATTTGAAAGTGTATTTTTGTCTGTCTCTGCTGAACTCCACTTGACTTCTCACCTCAACCTCCGCCATGAAGGCATCGAGTGGGTCGTCCTCGCTGTCGGACCCGCCGCCAGACTGCATCTGTTGCCGTGTGGGCGAGTTCTCAGCTGGGATGTATGGTAGATCCATGCTGCTGCTGGACTCTTCTTCATCATCTTCAAAATACCTGGACAAAAGTGAGAAATGCACGATCCAAGGTTTGAGAATGCCACAACTATCAAATATGCATTTACACATTGGTAGTTCTACACTGATTTAAGGCCTCAAATCAAAATATATTTTACTCAGTGGAGGGGAGGGGGCATACTCACGCATTTTCTTCATCAAAATTGGCTCTCTTTGTCCCTATTTTGTAGAATGAAGGGAGCTGCTGTCCCTTTCCATATGCCCCAGCCGATGCTGTGGCCCCAAACGATGTGTGAGATTTCTGAGTTAGTCGGGGTTCTTCTTTTTTGCCTGTAGCCCCAAGGGAAAATCCTCCAAACCCAAAACCTCGCTTACCACCTGGACCACCTTTGTTCCAATTCATAGCTGTGCTGTAGGAACAGGAGGAAACAACTATTAAAAACACTGGACTTGCTTAGCCCCAGTACATGCCATTGTCACTTGCAGAATGTTACGCCAAATTCCATTCTGGCCTACATATACTCGACCAAGCAGCACACATCTCAATAAAATATCAACTTCTGTACTTGGTTGTACTTTATTATATGCATGTTGAATTGAAGAGTGGCTCGTAGCGGCTCAGAAAAGGTCTTGAGTCATATTTTATGAGGTGTGCACCTTTGCTGCTTGACATTAAATTGCCATTTTATTGAATGCGGTTTGGCGTGACGTTCTCCCCACAGCTTACAAACGAACGACACCAATCGGGGCCAAATCTGTCTTCGATTTGGAGTCAGAGCATGTAACTGAAACAACAATCTTAGTTTTATGTCCCCTCAGCCTAACGTTACTACATTATTAGCCAGTGGGTCGGGTAGATGAGTACTTCCAATAAGTTACATTTTCTCCAGCACTGATCTACAATAAAAACAAGAACAATATGGCAGTTTAATGTGGCCTTGCTCATCGCCAACACACAAGCTTCGTAGAAAATGACATAAGACCTTAAATTAATTATCCCACTGGCATATTCGGCATACATATAATTCACGAAGCAGCCTTAAGAATGATTTCGCCTGTTGTTCCCCCAATCTTCCTCTAGTTACACTGTGGTGAGCAGTAGTGAGCAGCGTAAATCAATTAGAAAATTCGACATTTTATTGTAATAAAGCGGTGCTTAGCGGGTCACATTGAAGCCGAACATAACAGTGGACACTAACGAATCATAAAAAGGCTTAACTCATACTCTGCTAGGTATGTATATTTGCAAATAAGCAAGGCCACATTTATCTGCCAGATGTTTGAATGGAGTTCGGCGTCACTTTCTCTCCATTCAAGAGAGAACAATACGTATCGGGGCTAGTAGCGGAGATGATTGAGCAAGGCACGTATTGAGGCTAGCACGGAACTAGCTAGCTATTTGCTAAACATCCGCAAAAGCAACGAGAGCCAAATGCTAGCTTGGGTTCAGGCTAGCTATTAATATAAGTTTGACAACACTAGTTAAATATCGGGCGTCTAGTATGTAGCTCAAGGCCGCAAAACGGAGCCATGATTATCATGATGATGTGGGTGTGCGAGGTGAGGCTCGACGACTTGCAGTAAATGTGGTATAGTTAGGGTGCTCTCCAAACACCCGTGCAGTCTAATACGTCATTTGTGATCTGTTTGGATCTATAGGTCTAATGCAGTTATTAACAAGTGGTAGTTACCTGTTTTCTGATGCCAAAGATAGCTCCTGTTTTCACAGTTGGACCGAGACTATCTTACGTCATCAACGCACGCAAATGTTGCGTGTGTGTCGTCATTCGTGTGCGACGCGATGCCTCTCAACCAACCGTAGCTGAGAGCTGTCAAAAACATCCCGCTGCATGTCTAGCTAGCCAAGTAAGCCAATGATTAAAATATTACTCTAACCAGACATTGCTGCTTAGAACACAATACAGGTAAGTTATTGAGCCATTCGTATTTTATTTTCTATTATTTTCTGTCTCTGTGAGTCAGGGTAGCTAGCTAACGGTAACGTTAGCTCGCGCCCTCCATCATGGTAATATCCCGATCCGTCGTTAAAACACCATTAAAAGCTCTGCAAACGACGATGCTACTCTACGGTAATTGTTTCGCTGTAACTGCTATTGTCCAGCTAACTAAGGCCCTGGTTTATGTTTTCCTCGGAATCTTGAAACTGCGAGTTAGCTGCTGTTGTAAACAGCACCTAGACACATTGACATCGCAGAACAAGGCACATACCTAACGTTACTAGCTAATATTTGATTGGTTTAACCTCTCAATCAACATAGATAGGACTGGAATATCATTACCATTCAACATTGCTGAATGATCATTAAACTTGAAATTGCTACCACAGAACGTTTGATAATCGTGTCCTATGACTATGTATTAGAAAGCTGATGTCTTGGCACGGTCTACAGATGAAAAGTCGTCAATTATCATGGAATTATCAATATTCTATGGCAGGCATCTTAGGTGTAAATAGCATGATCAACCAAGAATCCCCAGTAGAAGGGGAACAAGAAAGCCCCCCCATCCTCCCATTTCACGGTGGTTGTACTTTTCTCCTCAGATATTCCCTGGATGGGTTTTTGAAATTATAGGCTTTGCAGTCAACAGGATCCATGTCTTTTCTTGTAAGTGAATGTCAAGCACTGCTTATATTTTTTATTTTAGTACACCATCATTGATTGTATGACAGCTTCCTTAGCTGTTGTTTGTGATGTTTAGCTCTCTCTTGTGTTCAGAGAATGTCACCTAAAACTCCATTAAAAAATCTGGCAATCTAATGTGCCCTTGCTTAGCAGCAATTGTTTATACCTTGCAGAGCATGATTCAAGAGCTATTATGAATTGTTGGGGTGCACTGGTAAATTTGGCATACATATGATCCGCAAGCAGCACCTTTTTCAATAAATTTAAACTTTTAGGATTGGCTCACACTGCTTGCTTCCATGCACCACAGTGTGTTTTGATGGAATACGATTGTGGGAATAACAGGAGAAGCAAATTTACCAGAGATTCCCAGTGATTTAGAAAAGTCCTTCAGTCATTTTCTAAGCAGTATGTTTGTCTGCAGACAAAAAAGACCATCTTAAATTTGAATTTGATTGGCGTTTGCTGTCACTTTCTGTCCCATACAAGAGAGAATGGACTAGTTTATGACATGACCTCACCAGTAGTCCTAGATCAGTACTCCCATTTGAGAAACTTTTACGCAGATGCAAGGAAGGAAGTCATCACGATGAACCAATATTATTCAGAAGCCTCAAATGTGATCATATTTCTTTTGAATCTCTCCTTACGTTCGCTTGCATTTTCTCTCTTTTTCCATGTCTGTAATTAACCCACTGTGTCTGTCAGCGTTGGGTATCAGAGAAATTGAGTGTGGAGAGCCTGCGGGATTTGGAGTTATTTGGAGGTGAGGTACAACGCAAGCCAGGTTACAATGAAAGGGCTCAACATTCCCAAACCACCGCATACACGTTAGGCACTTCATCAGCTGTATGACTGCCCAGCACAGACAGAAAAAAACCCATTCAGTTCCAACTGAAGCTTTGCTCTCAATGAGTGATTGCTTTGCTCTGCTTCTAAAGCATTATCCGCGACTCACAATTTTGTAATGATATCTGTGTTGATCATGAGCTTTAAAAAAAAAAAAAAGGTGTTTTAAAAAAGTGATTGAGCGTTTGTGGCTGTTTACTGTTCTTTTTTTTTTTTTTTGCAACAAGACCTCAATTTGACTTTATCCCTGTTCTGGTGACCCGTACTTCCTTCACTGGGAAATAAAGTTTGAGTCGAATTTCAGGACAGTAAGGTTTGAGTCAGCATGTCCTAGTCTCCAAGTCAATAAGTAGGGACAGGCATCTGCATAAAGCTTTATTATATTTTTAGTATAATATTATTATTATTATTATTATTATTATATTAGATCGGGATAGGTGATGTTGCTAATTTTGTTTGAGTGAGAGATAGGGACTGTTATGTCCATATACCACTACTTAGGCCAGTGACCCAATGTCTTAAATAATTAAGGAAGATATCTAAAGTCTTATTTAACAATTTTACAAGCTTCTATAACACTTTGTAACAAACAAACAAATACTGACTAGCTTAATTGTGTTCACTTGTGCACCAGATACATACGCAGCAAATCACTTCATTGCTGTCAGTTCCTAACTGTTTGATACCTGCTGCATGCTTTGACTCAAACGCCCCTCTTCCAGGAGCTGTCTGCCACAACATATTGCCTGCATCTAACAAGGAAGTTCTTTCCCTGCAGAAATGTAACACCACTAAATTCCCCTTTAATAAGCATATTTGTGGTACCTGATTGGTTGCCAAGAGACCTTGCAAATTTTTGTCCACTGAGCTACAGACACACAGCGGCTACTGTCTCATCTACAGGTGTTTCGACCGATCATTTACTGTGACCGTTTGTTCACTAAACCACAAATTGCCTTACTTGCCTATTCAATTTTGAAGTGAATTGGAGGTCATTGTAAAGTGGCTAAAATGGGGAAAAACATTTTTAACCTTTATTTATCCAGGGAAAGTTGACTGAGAATGTATGCTCTTTTCCAGCAACCCCCTGCTTCACACTCACACAGCTGCACACATTCAGACCTGGGAGCTGCCCAGTGCAACCAGTCATCTGCTGTTGGCCACTGAGGGGGGAGGGGGGGTTCAGTGGATTGCTCAAGGGAACATTGATACTAGTTTTTGAGGCAGGGCAGAGAGTTTCTCATTCATGTTTCCCTCCGAGCTTTTCCTAGCAGTCTACGATCTGAACCATTGACCTTCCAGTCATAAGTCCACATCTCTGACCCCTGTAGGCTACTGCTATCCCTGGTGACAATGGGCTCTTTATTAGAGAAATCAAGATAGAAAACATGTTGGCCTCAGTCAAGACCAAATAAATATAATTTTAGATAAAAATATGTTTTTGCTGAAATCGTACTCATCAACTTAAAGGCCCCAAGGCTTTACCAGCCATGCTATTTTTGAAATGGAGTAGAACCTCTAAACTATTCTTGGTTGTCTGCCAAAATTGCTTACCAGCCAGAACCAACATTTATCAGCCCTGGCTTGTACCAGGCGGTAATTCCCCACCGCGTTTGAAAATACCTCATTGGCTTACTTTTTTTTCCTGTGAGATTTCCAGCAGTGAGTGAGACCAGAAAGAACAGATAGTTTTAGTGAGAATACAGAGAAGTAGAAATGGAGACCGAGTCACCTCCAGCACCTGGGTTGTGCCTCTAATTGGGGGGGGGGGGGGGGGGGTTGCTCACGCCTGAAATGCCAAAATATCTACCTAGGCCACAAGTGAGAATGTGAAAATGTAGAGGATGAGGAAAAAGTGTTGTTTATAAGCCATTAAACTGCCATGTTTCTACTAGTTAAGCTCCTCATTGACATTATTTTGGCACAGAAGTGATTGAAGTCGGGAAAGGACCTGGGGTGGTTAAAGCTTTGTTTGCAAGCTTTGCCTCATCTTCATTTTCCTGCTGGTTTGTCATTGCATAATGTTCATGTGTATCATTTTGTTTTGGCTGTACTCCATTCCCATTGCATTATACAATATCTGGAAAGAACATGCATAGGTTCACTGGTTTATCTCTACAATTTTGCTGTGAAAATATTTAATCACACTTTAGGCCTATATGCAAACATAAGTCATTTATTGAGGTCAGATAGAATTATTTTTTTTATGGCAACCAATGAGGTAAAGGAAGTTTAATGCAATTTAAGCATATTGAGAACAGCTTCACATTGATTTTACTGTCTGTACTGATAATACTGTATGCCTTTTGTGGGTTGTCACCTCAAAGATTAAGCTGCTGGTTTAGACAAATCCTATTAGCGATAGAGGGAGGCCCGCGGAGTTCATCCATCAAACTCAAAGCCTGCAGCAAGCTCCCAACACTAGACACTGCACGTTCCCGGGTTGAAGCGCTGCTCTAAACACAGATCCTTCTCTTGTTTTGTATGTGTATATGTTTTCATGTCAATGACGTGGTTTTTCTACCCCAGAGCAAGCTCAGGGACTCTCTCACAGGAAAGTAAGTGTGGTACTCCTGTCACTGCTTTATCATCCCCCATGTGCCTTTTTTGTGTGTGTGCATGCGTGTGCGTGTCCACATAGTGAGGTTATGTCTGTGTGTGAGAGAATTCACCGGCCCAGAGGCTGTGCACTTGAATGCATGAGCTTCCGGTCCATGACACTCCAATCCCAGGAGGAGGAAAGAAAGGGGATTGATATGGGGTTATGCTACGGCGATATGAGCCATAAGAAATACTATTTAGAGAGTGTTTGGCCAGATACATTATTATTGGGGTTGTATTTCTACCTGTAGAGGCCCCCTGGGTGCACAAGGCTTTTTCTTTCTAAGAGAACACATAATCCTCATGCAGCCTGCCTAAATGGTCGAGTCTTCAGTGTGGTCTTAACACGCTGTCTCCAGGTAACCTATTCTGTTTTGGTTCACGGTGTCTTTAGTCCCTCACTAAAAGTCTTGATTAATTTTTGATTAGTCCGTTTTGTGTTGTGACTACCGAGCGTTTGGCTTTTGACACTCCCTGTCTGTGTCTACAGCCCGTTGTTGAACTGATGGGTGATTTGATAATATGTATTCCCGTGGACTGCAGATGGATGGAATGGACGGAGTTCCATGTGTTCAGCTTTTGCAATGCATGGCAACCCCTCCTGAGTCCCATCATCACGGCAGTATCTACCGTACCCACAGAACTAGAATGGATAGAATGGGAATCCTTTATTAAAATCAATGCTTATGAATGTTCACTTGACTGGTACACTTGAGAGGGCTGCCACAGCATGTTTGACAATGCCGTCACGCCAACTTATAATGCCAACATGTATGCATAATACGCAGGTGCATAAGACTCAGAAAGCTGACGTGTCACCATGGCAACGGCATCATCTGGCTTATCATTCTATCAACTTTCTGAGTCTCATGCACTGTCCATACATGAAACAGCACTTCCTTTTATCTCTGATAATGTTGTCAGAGTCGTACATTTCTTGGGCTATACTCCAGGTAGTGCGCTATCTATATATTCTATTTCTTTGAATGTGCTTCTCCACACTGGTCACCATGGAAACACTCCAAATGCCCATACAGCTTGCCTTCTTTTTTTGCACCAGGAAAAAAAAAATGCTTTTGTTACTGCTATCTGTCCATTTCCATCATTTGAATGGCTATAATTTGATGGAATTCAGGAGTCCTCACAGCCAACAATGATATATTATATGATATATTATCCTACACGTGTGTGTTTATGATGCACATTCCCTAAAATAATTTCCCCCCCAAAAAACGAACACAGGCATGGGTTATGCATAGGCAATGCTCTTTGTATTGATTGTATATTTAGTTTGTTTCTCAAGGGAAATTAGAGACTTTTAAGAATTCGCGTTATCCCTTCACACTGCTAGTTGGTCGTAGGCCATAAGAGTAACATTCTCCATGGACTGGACAAGGAATACATTTTGATGAATCACCAGGCCTACATATTCACTTGGATTTGCTATGATGAAGCAATTTTGCCAGTGATGGTTTGATTGCTAAGACGGTTTTCTGTTAACATTGTCTTCTAATCCGTTTTTGTTTCTTTGGCAAGTGCAATGGTCATGCTAACACCTTGTGTGGGTGTGTGTGTTTAAAGGGCACAGAAATCACTGCATGTGTCTAGACAGACTCTAATCTCGTGTGCAGTGGTAGCAAAGTAGCTTACATCGACAAAGTCTGACTTACAGGTGAATAGTCGACTGCATCCACTATCCGATAATCCACTCAGACCCACATAGCTTGTCCTTCGGTGATCTTACATCAGCCGTCACACGTATGACCACTCTGGTAGTCACGCTCACAAGCCCCTCCCCTTCGGCACAGTCCTACACCCTAGCAAGGTCAAGACATGTCACAGCCAGTCCTCGTTCACTCCGTTTTCCTCCCCTTTCACCTCCAGGCCCATGAGGACAGCCAGGAGAGTCTGACCTCCCTCCCACATCGGGACACCATGGGCAGCTTCCTCCCTGACAGCAGCGCCTACGAGCTCCTCACCGTTATCGGTCAGTGACAATAAAGACACCCTGACTTTCAGCTGGCCTCAGCAGTAACGCAAGAATCCTTAATGTTTAAATGATAGTGTCCAAATAATAATAAATGTTACTCTTCCAACGAGCAATATAGATAGATATAGAATAGAAATCATCACATACATTTTCCAGCTTAGGTTGTTTAACATTTGAGCAATATGTTCAATAAAGACATGTAAAAGTACAAACCTTCTATGAAGATCAGACCACATTTTAGGAGCCATTGATGCAGGAATGCAGGTCATTCAAAAGGGTTCACAAACTTTTTCTCACAACTGTACATGTGTATGTTTCAGGCCGGGGCCTGGAGGACTTGATGACTGTCAACCTGGCCCGATACAGACCCACAGGGGAGCATGTAGCCATCCGTCGGATCGACCTGGAGTCATGTACTAACGACATGGTTACCTACCTGCAGGTCTGCATCACTCATCCATCATCCCTCCATCCCATCAGTGTGCCTCAGTCAGCCTCCCCTTAGTCTCTGCCTCTCTAGTCTCATTACTTCACATTTGGGACTACTTATATAACCCTCTCGTCTCATTTTCTGATGAACTTTCCTGTCTCCTTCTGCGCCTTATTAGATTCAACATCATCTCATCTCTTTCTCTGTTAGCTTGACGTAACACAGTGTAATTTCTCCTCCCTCTCCCACCCAGGGCGAACTTCATGTGTCTAAGTTGTTTCACCACCCCAGTATTCTACCCTATAGGAGCATCTTTATAGCTGAAAATGAGTTGTGGGTCATCAGTCCCTTCATGGCTTATGGTAAGAAACAGGCTTACAATAACAACCAAACCAAATGTATCTGAACAACATTTTTTTTAAAGCTGACCAAGAAATGATTGACTGACTTAACGCCCTAGCTCTCTCTCTCTCTCTCTGTATTCATTGATCATCCTCCAGGTTCAGCCAGAGACCTGATCAGCACACATTTCACCGACGGTATGAGTGAGCTGGCCATCGCGTACATTTTGCTAGGCATGCTCAAAGCTCTGGAATACATCCACCACATGGGATATGTGCACCGGTAAGGCTCGCTTGTAAATGCTGTTAGACCCATATGGATACCAATATTTTTTATTGAAGCTGTTGATATTTTGTGCCAATATTCACTATCTTTAAATTTGACCATTTCATGACAAACGTCTTCCTCTTTAAACAGCAATTAGAGCATCATGGGACACTAAAACTCTCCACTGAAAGCCAAACTAATGAAATAGTTTTAGGTGAGGCAGGTTTCACTACAGCTTTTGCAGACTGACACCCCTGAAGCTGTTGAGTAAAATTCTCCCACACACACTGGAATGAGTTCTCCGGTCAGACAGCTGATGGCTATAAAGAATAATAATAATAATAATAATGAATTAGAATGATAAAAACATATACTTCTGATCAAAATGCAGCATTAGAATCATTGGGGGTTAAGGGCGGACAATATTGACAAGCTGATATCTGAGTTTTAATAAAAGTCATTATCTACAAACCGATATATCAAGCTAACCTTACTTGTAAGTACAGGAACAAGTTAATGTGATATTCAGTGACGATCCGGACAGGAAGTTGTTTTAATTGTCCCTGGCTGTGCGTAGGAGTGTGAAGGCCAGCCACGTGTTAATCTCGGCGGACGGACAGGTCTGCATGTCGGGCCTGCGGAGCATCTTCAGTCTCATCCGTCATGGCCAGCGGGCCAAAGTGGTGCACGACTTCCCCCAGTACGGCGTCAAAGTGCTGCCCTGGCTCAGCCCGGAGGTGCTGCAGCAGGTACTGCATTTATCCACACGGCAACAGAGCTCCCACGTTTACATTTCCCCATGAAATAGAAGTGAAGCACTGGTAGAGGAATACCGACATGGACAGTCAGGTGTCATTTAGTGTGATTTATGTTTTGTTTTTTTTTTCCAGAACCTGCAGGGCTACGACTCCCGGTCAGACATTTACAGCCTCGGCATCACAGCCTGTGAACTGGCCAACGGACATGTGCCCTTCAAAGACATGCCAGCCACACAGGTGAGCAGAGATCTATTAACTCTACCTGTTCTGCTATCTGTAGTCACGTGCTGGCTTATTAATGTCTATATACATATATGGTAAATGAAAAGATGAGGTGAGGTAAATCACAGTCATGGTAAGGTCAGTGTCAAGTCAAATTTATCTGTATAGTCCTTGATCACAGTTAGTCTCAAAGAGTTTCACAACACCCACATTATGAAAACAATAAATGACAACACACCCCCCGACACCACCCTGCCTAACCATACACTATGTTGAGTGATAGTAGGAGTTTATGTGGTCTTACGCTGTCTGTAGCTCTTGGCAAGAGTGACCTGGCCTATCTAACTCCCCCTCCCTCCCCATCTCACTTCCACAGATGCTGCTGGAGAAGCTGAATGGGACAGTGCCATGTCTGCTGGACACCACCACTATCCCACCGGAGGAGCTGTCCATGAAGCCGTCGCGCTCCGGGGCCGACTCCGGGATCTGCGAGGGCCCCGGGGCCGGAGGGGCCCGCCACTCCAACGGAGAGCCCTCCTCCTCGTCAGCGGGACACCCTTACAGCCGGACGTTCTCCCAACACTTCCATGCCTTCGTAGAGCTGTGTCTGCAGAGGGACCCGGAAAAGAGGTGAACCAAGTTGTGGTTGCATGTTTAGCATTGTCGTGGACAAAATGAGTAATCATTTATCGGGGATGGAGTCACTAATTTGTTTCTCCTTTTTCTCCTTCAGACCATCTGCTGCCGCTCTCATAGGTCATTCCTTCTTCAAGCAGGTATGTAGGATAGATGAGTAGTCCTGACATCTTGTGAAAACTGAAATAATCCTATATTATCATCACAACTACAAACTTTTCCTGCAGGGACAATAAACTTAGTCTTTGTTGTTGTTGTTGTTTTAAGACATTTTTAAGATTGTAATCTTTTTTTCCCAGATCAAGCGCCGGCCCTCGGAGGTCCTGCCCGAGCTGTTCCGGCCCGTATCACCCATCACCAGCTTTGAGAGCACACAGCCCCAGGACTCTCCCTCTGGACTGGCCAGCCTGGAGTCCGGCCTCAGCCACCTGGATGTGGACGACTGGGACTTCTGACAGCGGAGGAAGCGATGGGCAGACACCGGAGGACTTTGACAGGAAACGCTCTGAGAAGACGAGACCGGATTTGTTTCTTTTGTAACGGTCTCCTTGTGAATACTTCAAACCTCAAAACTAAAAAGAGACTTGCTCCGCTCAGACTGAGTTTAAAAGCCAGCAGCCATCTTGCCTCTCTTTGACGTCTCTTGCAAGCTTTCGCTCTTCTATAGATATGCACAAACTATTGCACTGATGGCCTCTTTCCCGCTCAAACACACGCACCCAGTCTTAAGATTGTACTCACTCATTACACGCCCCCTGGAGCCACAACAGAACACAGCTCTTCTCTCCCTCTCGCTGTTGCTGAGGTGTTACAGAGGACAGTTTTATGGATGTAGATGTAGCCCATGAAGCTGCTAAATACTCACAGGGGATGCTCTACCTCTTGTTTGATCACAGCTACTTGATGTGGCCCTTCTGCCCGGTGAGACCGCCACAAGGGCGAAACACTCGTCACAGCTAACCCGGGCTGACCCCCCATTAGCCCCGTCGACACCAGATGGAAGGTTCCAGAGGCTGTGTACACATTTCTTAGACGCTCTCTGCCCGTGTTACATCGTGCGCTACATCTCACGCTTTGAGCATCACTTTTGTTGCACTGAAGTTAAATATAACATCCGTTTGTTAGATCCATCAGTGCTGAGAGGACTGTGTATTTCCTGAACTTTTACTCTGGGCAATGTTACATACGTCATATGTGAATGGACAATGGTGCTTGTTTTTGTCTGGTTGCATGTAGATCTGAGAGCAAGGGCAGAGGAAAGTGTTCCAAATGTTAAAATTTACTATTTTACTTGACAATACAAATTGTTCACTTCAATGTCTCTGAGTTGATGGTCCCAAAGAATAAGGCAGTAACTCTGTTAAAAAGGATTTTATTCAAAATTACTTTTTACTCACATAAAGACAATGCATTGACAACACAAACACAAAAGGGTTCAAACGCAGCTAATCCTCCTCATCTGAGGGTGGCTGGTCTGCCATGGCTTGGCGTTTCTCGATCTTGGCCATTAACTCTGGAATAAAGGGGGGGAAAATAACCAAGGGAATCACAAAGATGGATTTATTGAATTAAGTTTCCATAAAGTAGGTTATTTCCCTATTCAGCCTTCCTCCCAACCTCAGGGGTTCTTAACAGACGTGGCTCCTCTTACCTTTAGCGGGGTTGAAGACACCGTTGGTCTGGGTGTTGCACACGTAGCAGCGCTTGGACTTGCGGTAATGCTGAAGGGCACATACTTCACAAAAATAGTGCTTGCACCTGGGAGACATTTGACCGGTTAACACGTGACAACTGGTAGTAGGAGAGAGGCTCTACACGGTGAAGACGCTCAGGCTTACTTTGTGATGATGGGCTTCTTGAAGGATTCCCTGCAGATGAAGCACTTAAAGGGCAAGTCCTCGTCGTCACTGCTCACCTTCGTAGTTCTCTTCGTCTAGATAAAAGCACAGTAGTGTTAGGAGGTACCACAGATACAAATGCAGGCAAAGACTTGTGTATCCCCTCATGAACTCACCATTGGCTCCATATCGACCCTCGTCCAGTTCCCTCTCGATCTGCCAGCCGTGCTTGTAGTCTGATCGGTCGTGAAGGAACTTGCAGCTGTCTGATAACGGGAGTGAAAAAGTGCGAAGATAGATAAGGCTTTCAGTTTTCAAGTTCAGTGTTCTTCAACGTGAGACTAAGTTAAAACTTTAACGCAACTAAAATCTCATAACCACCTCCAAAACCACAGAAACCGGTCTCCTTGTAGTCTTTGCAGATGTCGGGCTGGTAGTCCCACCGGACTGTGGCTCTCAGGTGTTCAGGCGCCCGGATTGGTCCTTTCCTGTTAAAGGGTGGCGGGTAATCGAGTGTTAACGTTAATTGATTACACATTAAAGTTCACAATTGGACAATTGGCCAAGATGGATTCACATACCCACCTAACCATGCCAGAGGACGCATTGCCCATGGTGGTGTCTTTCGGCTTGATGAACTTGTGGTAGTTGTTGATGCCGCGGTAGATTTTATCGTCCTCTTTACCCGTCAGCTCCTGGTCAGGGGAAAATAGTTAATCCAGCAAATGGGAAACTAACTCAATTACATTTTACAAATATAAATGAAATCATTATTAGTATAGAGATGACTTCTATGACATAATGAATTAATAACACAGCATAACATCATCTCTTACCTCCTGGATTTTCTGACTCCTCTCAAAGATGGCCTGGGCATCCTTGTCTCTCTCAGTGTCCAGCTCATAAACAGCAGTGGCACCCATGTCCTCTGGCCCCTCCGGTTTCTTTCAAGACAACGAGCAGCAGATATTTGAATTTTACCAAGCCTTTTTTTGCTCCATCAAAGCAGTGTGTGTGTGTGTGTGTGTGTGTGTGTGTGTGACTACACAAAATACTAGACTATGAATGGATGGAATAAGTAGCCAACACCAACGGGGCAAGGGTCAGACAGACAGACGGACACAGGCACAGACGGAAAGTAATTGCAGACATTGATGGCATTGATCATTTTCCATCCCGGTGTGTTTTTTAACCTTTATTTATCCAGGGAAAGTTGACAGAACACCGTGCTCTTTTCCAGCAACACTCCGCTTCACAGTCAGACCTGGAAACTGCCCAGTCTCTGCTAGCCACTGAGCAGCTACATTGGAGCAGTTGGGGTTAGGTGCCTTGCGCATGCTTCTCATTCACTTAACACAACCACGTTTTCCCTGTGGGTCGAACAATCTTTCTGGCCCCTAGGCTACTGCGACCCAAATAATATGTGACATAAGGAATCTGAACTCACCGCTGATCGCGTGGACTTGTAGGCCACAGTGATCTTCTTGTTGTCTTTGCCCTCATCGCTGTCACTGGATGACACCGCCTCTCTCTCCACTTTCTTTGTCTGGACACAGAACAGAGGGAGTCAGGCTCACTTCAAAATGAAGATTAAAAACAGCTTTAGGAATACCTTGAAAAGTAACAATGTTACCCTCTGAACCATTGGGTTGACTCGAGAATCTTTCTTCTCTCTTCTGACCACAGTGTTTTTGTCCTCATCGCTGTTGCCATCTGAAAAAGAAAACAGCTGATAACTAACTACAAGATGGAAAGGATACACACACACACCATAATCTCCAGTAACAACCCTCACCTCACGCCTCATTTTAACAGTTAGCCTACCTAATCTTAACCCAATCCTAAACGAGCCCCCTGTGGAAATGAGGACAAGCTAAATGTCCACACATTGTTTTGCTCATCTTTCGATCCCCGTGAGGACATTTGGTCCTCTTTTGTGTTCACTGTTCACGGTGTGCGCCGCTATATTGCTGTGACGTCACGTGTGTTTATATCGGCGAACTCGGGCCAGTTGGATGTTGCCCGAGTTTCCGACTTGAATTACTCTTCTATTGCACCTTTCCGTGTCGGAGTCGTTTTTTCCGAGTTCCGAGTATAATGGAATGCACCATACCCACTAGTTAGTTAGCTAACGGTAGTGCTACTTCAGGACAGTTGTTGTCCACCACAACGTTAACAGCACAGGGAATTAAAATAATTAGATACATTTCAAACATTATTAAAAATGACTACCTTTATCGCTGTCGCTTGCTTTTCTCTTTCGTCCGGAGAATTTTCTGGTTGATTTTTTAAAGAGGAAAGTGGAGGCAGCTGCTTTAGGCTCGTCTGACTCCGCCATCTTCCCAGTGATGTATAACCATCCAGGAACCACAGCGCCCCCTACAGACTTGGAGCCGGCATCTTTCAAGGACATGTTGAGAGAATTACCACTGCCTATAAAACACTTACTATTTTATTTAGTTTATAAATCGCACTTCGCCATCATATCAACATGTAACATGTAATTTCTGTCTAAAGACTAACATTATATCAATTACTCACTCTGATTATAGGTAGAAATGTGCAGGACTAATAGTATCTAGTACTCAATATCCATTTCACATACTCTTCATGTTTAGAGATATGTTCCAGAATATACAAAATTACCCCAAAATGTATTTGAATATGTAGATGACATTTATTCGATATATATTTTGGACACTAGAAAACATTTTCTTCCTACCATAGTACAAATACAATTTTGCAATAGGCTATGGAGTAGGGTTTGCAGAAGAGGCTCAGTAGAGAGCAGCGGTCAGCATCCCTTCCTTCTCGCAGAGGACGCCAGAGTATTTATGCGACCTTCAAGTGCTGTCGGAATATCGATGAAATGATTTTAGCGCACATGAACGACCGAAGAAAGTGGTGAATATGACTGGGAAAGAGGGATTTTCGGGGACGGAGACCAGTGTCAACAAGTGATGGTAAAAGAGATGTGTTTTATTTTTAAATGTTATTGTTTTAGCCCTACAATAGCCTGGCGATCTGTCCAGGATGTCCACCCAGCTGGGATATGCTGCAGCCCCCTGTGACCCTGAAAATAAATAAAAATGTTTTGTATTTAATGTTAATTATTAGTATATCTGTATGTTTATATGCACAGTCTTTGTTTGGAATTTAGTTATCATACATGCACAACAATCATTGGCTAATTTATTTATTAAAACCTCAGTTACATGCCTGGCGTGCATTTTCTCCTCTTCGTTCTGCAGCACAGAGCAGCTCTGTAGCACTTAAATTCTAAAATATAACAACAGCCACCATCCATCCAGCATTTCTTAGTATTTCCGACAAAAGGTACTCGAATTTACCGAGAGATCTAGGAAGTAGGAGCTTACAAGGAGTATTTTAGGGCATCGTTTACGATACATTTTGGTTTTATTTTGAAAACCGGAAGTGCTTTGTTTTATTCCGTCTATCTTGATTGTGGACGGTCCTCTCCTCCTTCAGCAGCATCCCCAACTTCTCGCAGACGACAGCGGGTGTTTATAGAACACTGGGGCCGTGGGAGGGGACCTGGTGCGGGCAGGGATCCCGAGAAGCTCCGGGGCCGCCGCTGGATGGAGTCAGGCTGCGTTCAGACAGCAATGGCTATGGGTCTGACATCGAAAAAGGCGTCTACTCGGAGCGTCGGTGTGGAGCGAAAAAACCTCATCACGGTTTGCAGGTATATCACGACACAGACTGCATCCTGTGTTATTATCAAATGCCATTCCCTGCATGCTTCACAGTACGCAATTTCCAGAGACGGGTCATTATGCATCATGTTCATATCAGTAGTGTATTATTCATGACAAGCAGTATGATTCAGGGAAATAATAGCAAAACAATAATGAAAAATAATTTCTCAAGGCCAAGTCACCGTTGCTAGTAATGGTAGGAATGAAGAGGCAGGTGGTTTTTCACCTTCAGGTACCCCTGGCATCACATTCGCCTGTGCGCTCAAAGGGAACAATACCTATACTATTCCTGTAGTATTCCTATAGGGTATCTGCAGCACTCAGTCGTGACTTTATAGCGACCTTATTGTCCTCAATAGTATTTTTGAATCTCCTTTGGTATCACTGTACTATTTCTCCAGTGACTTATAATTTTGCTGTGATATTTAAATACAATACTACTAAGAGTGGGATTAATTGGCTCAGTCAGTTTTTGATTCCGGTCTGTTTCGGAAAATGTAGCACCAAAGGACAAAAAGAGAGAAGTGGGCTACTGCTGATTATCCAAGGACAGAGTTGTAAAGAAAACATAACATCAGTTGGTTTTTTTCATCCACCACTACCCAGTGAGTTTCCCATGTCCCAAGGCTTGTATGGGACAAGGGCATTAGAGGCAATGGATGGATGGATGCCCCCCCTAGCAGTGGCCCTCAGTGTACAGGTGCTGCTGGGCCGCGTACAACTGTTTTTGTATTGCTCTGATCCGGCTTTAAAATGTAAACGACCATCTCACACAGGTCAGGCACGTCAGCTCGTCTGTATCAGACACTTCACTAAACTCATATCCGAGAAGAAGGCCTTTGTCTGCCAGAGCCTTACCTTACCTGACAAGAAGTCTTCGTCTTCATCTTTACACTTTTCAGTTGATGGATCCAGTGTTCAAATGTTTCAGGGCAGTAAGCAGGCAGATCTCATTTCATATTGTCATGTTTATACAGATGGTTGATATTTATGTCGTCTGTTGTCATCTATCCCAATATACGGTTGATCCATCCTGTGTGAATTGTGGTTTTGTTACCCTGCACCTAAAATCTCTTGAATTGTGTCTGTGGTGCTCCGTAGTGAGTTCATAGAAACCTTATCCTACTTCATGGTATATTTATCCACTAAGGCGTCACTAATCTTCCTTCAGGAACTTATAGCAATATTATAGTTTTGCTGTGATATTTGTAGAGTGTCCTTGTAAAATATATTGTAGGATTACTATGGGTCTTGAAATTGTACTTAATGATATATATATATATATATATATATATATATATATATATTATCTCCTACGATATCACTATAATATTCCTATAGGGGATTAAAATGTGTCTGTGGTTTAGAGACCATATGTTCCTTCATGGTACTTTTTATCTCCTATAGTATTCCTACAATATTCCTATAGGGGCTTGTAGGAAAATCATACATTTGCTTTGATTTCTGTGTAGAATCCATGTAATTATTAGGAGGAATATGGGTTTTTAATTGCAAATCAACCATAGCCATAAACGGGCACATGATTGACGTGTGGGCTCAGGCCTCTGTGGACTGTGAATTTTTGATGTGTGGACTGTACTGGCATGTCTGTGTCCAGTGTGTTGTCACTAGGAGAAGTCAGGCCATCTATTGTTGCTCTATCGCCCGAGGGAGATGCCGTTCAACAAATAGCGAGCAAAAGCAACGTTGCGCGTCCATATCTTTGTAAATGATCCTCCTACCAGCCTTATTATCCTTTCCCAGCAGTCTTTGTCCCTGGCTTCATCTGCAGTGAATATATGCGTTGTTGAAAAGTGAATAAACGCACAAATATTGGGGGGAGGGGGAAAAAATAAATCTTCACACTCTGAAATAGACACACAATCAAGCAAGTTTTCTTTTTATTCCAGTACCTTTTCTGTCCAAGGTTCTGTCTGCCTTTTAGTGACACAAACAGTGTAACGAAACACACAACATCACACACACAGAGCGTGCTTCAAAAGAAAAGAAAGTTCTCACAACAGACATTTAAAGACACCGAGAAAGATTAGCGGGGGCACAGGAACACTGTTGTTTTCGGTCTGGCCTTTTTTCCAGTGGCCGACCGCGCTAAGACTGTTTTTTTTAATGAACACTTCAAGACAAAAGACAGAGGACAAGAGAGACTGAAATAAACCCCAAACAGTTTTCCATCAGTATTGCTTATTACACAACTTCTTTCCACTTGCTAATGAATGACACGACGTTGATTAGGCTCAGTTGGAGGGCAACCTCTCCCAGGCGTTGGATTAACGGTAATGAAAACGCCTGTATCGCTGTCAGGTCGCTCAGCTCCAGCTCTCTCTCTCTCTCTCTCTCTCTCTCTCTCTCTCTCTCGCTTGCTTGTCAGGCTAGACATCGACGTGACCTTTTTGTATTTTTTTGTATTCTTCATGTCAGCCATACTGCAGTCACAGCAGATTCAAGTAGTTAAAGGTGGAGTGAGTGGAGTCAGGCTGGAGCTGGGGCTGGGGGTTGGGCTGCTAGGGGGGCCCGTGACAAAAGTTCACCTTGCCCCGCCCCCCTACAATACACAATAAAAATCGGTTACAGAGCCCCTGCAGTTCTAGGCCCCGCCCCCTTACGGCGCCCTTGCTCGTGACGTGTACAGGCTTTGTTCTGCTGACAGAGACACAGCTACTTTCACACCACCAACGTACCTGGCTAGCTAAGCTGACGTTAGTGCTCGGTTAGTACACCAGCGCAAGCCTTTTTCCTAATACACATGTGTGTATATATATATATACATATATATGTAAAGTCTGACCTCTTTTCCCTCGCTATCACGTTTAACAGTCAACACACACGCAGATTAACGTTTCAAATTCAAAGTCATGTTGTTGTAAAAGGGTTCCCTCAACACCGTCTATCATTGGGGGGGTCGTGGCAAAGACACGCTGCATCACGGTCCTGTTAAAAGTTGGGTTGACTAGCATAATGTGGTTACCAATCGTTTTATTGGTTTGTCCTGTCCTGCCTTCTTCACGATCATGTTTGATAGAAATACTTCTGATCAGAGATGTACAGCAATTAGACATTTGTGTATCATACAAGAAAACCTGCTCAAACATCTGCACCACCACAGGGAACATTTTCTGCCTATGTCAGGGACTTGCACGAAAATATGGATGGTCTCATGATGAAACAAACTGAAACCAACCAATTCAGAATAATAACAAAAGAATAAGAATAAAAAGAATAAGAATTCAATGAAAAAGCGTTTGTTTTTATGCCTATAGATGCCAGTTTCACTATGATCTCCCATCTCTGTGCTGTTGCTACTGGCAACAGGTTTTAGCTTAACTTGGCCGAGGCGTGCTAGTGCTATCTGTGGGAGTTCGCATGCAACTCCAATTAACTTAATTCTGCCGCGCTGATTCTTGGCTAACACGGGGAGATCAGCAGGCACAAGGGGAGTCTGGTTACGGGCCACACGCTGCACTGTGGCGGTTTTAACAGTTACAGTCTTGTTGCTTTTGGACGAACCGCGTTGGTGATGAAATGGGCGAGATATCCCAGGGGGGGGGTTGATGTAAGGCGTCATACCTTCTATTGCTTCCTGTGAACAAAAGGAATAGGATGAGAGAGGGAGGGAAGGTTGATGTTATGCATCCTGGCTGAGGTTTCAGGTTTTCTCAGGCGTGGCTCTAGAGGAGACATAGTAACCGCGGCTGCAAATTCATGTCATTTTGAGATGCTTTATTGAGAGGGTGGGTTCTTTTTTTGTGGTTTTTATTCCGAACAACAGCAAAGTGTGACAGCGGCTTCACTCACTGCTGCTTTCCACCTTTCTTTTTCTCTCTTGCCATTCAAGATCTTCCTCTATTCTCCTCTCAGGAGAGGCAAAGGGCCACATCAAAATTCAAACTCTTCATTTTGTCCTCGTTTCCCCTCGTTTCTGATGCTACACTAGCGCTTTTACCAATAAGATCAAGTACATGAAATTACAGCATAGTGTTGTATACGTTTGGATGACAATTTAGGCATTTCCCATCAACCCAACATCTCCTATTCTCCTACTATATACCAGTGTTTCACTTTGTCATGCTTTTTTTTTTCGTTCTTCATATTAACCCCCTGTCAGGTTTAATCTTCTGATTTCCACTATCGCTTGCTCCCCGCCCAGCACCCTCATGGTCCTTCCGGCACACTGATCCCTTCACACATCCTCTGACCATGAAACACTTTGCCCTGACGTTCGTTCACAGGGGGCGAAGAGGGAGACACACCCTACAGTACTTATATCCTCTTTCAGTCTATTTGCATGTAGCCCAGGAACCCCCTATTTCGCCCATCAAGTTTTCATCAGAGCACAAGGCGTTCATTTCCTTGGCTGTTTGTGCTGATCCAGTACAGGACAGGACATGTGCCCCACAGTCCAGGATGTTAAACACACCATCGGCTGGTGTTTCACAGCGCTGTGGCCAGGGAGGAGTCCTCCTGTGTCAGCTGATCCTGCTGGTTATGCCAAGACTACAAGAGAGAAAGAGACGAAGAGAAAGAGAAAGGAGTCAGGGAAATGAGGAGAAAAAAAAGTCACAAAAGTGAAAGCTGAGGGAATTCGTTGGAAGCTTTGTCCACTAGGGTTAGATCTCACTGCTTGGCAAATGAAGCGCTGGTTTTCCGTAGGATGGTGTTGTGGATCAAACACAGTTGTGTAAGTACAGTAGAGGAGCGAGAAAGAAGAACAAAAGGGCATTTGAAGAGAGCCGAGAGTGGGCCTGGCCACGATCCAGGCCGAGTGAGAGGGGGCAACAAAAGATGCTTGTCAGGAGGCCCCGCGGTTGTTTTTCAGTGTCAAATCGTACCAAGAGCATGTTGCTATTCCACTCCATCCATTTGCATTTGAGGCATGCCAGCAATTCCCGCACTTCAATGGCCCTTCAGATCAGAGGACCTCAGTTGATTTACCGTAAAGTTCAATGTGAGATAACATTGCCATTATGTCAAGTCAGAGATACTTCTTACCACATTAGCCTTTCCCTTGTTACAGTTTGAACGGCTTTTCTGAAACCCAAACACAATACACAGTAACAAACTGGTAGCCAAGCCCCTAAACCAGTGGTTCCCCCGGCGACCATCAAGGGGTCCTAGAGGGGTTTCCAGGGCCAGTCCCCTGCAAAGTGAGGACATTGTACCATAGGTTTCACTTTGCACACTGTTACCTCCCCACCTACAGTGTAGACAGTTTTGTAATCGTGAATAAAGTCATATTTACCAAAGGAAAGCGTCTGGGATAGGGTTCCTTTGGACAAACTCCAAAGGAACCTAGGAACAGAAAATGGGAGTCCTTGATATGAAAATGATTGGGAACCTCTGTCCTAAACTACTTGTGCTTTCTAACAAACTGACACTGACTTCCAGATGTAAGAATGGCAAAACAGTTTGTGGGTCACAGTGCAGCACATACTGGCAGGTACCCTAGCTAACAAAATGGAACTGTATTATACACATGAATGACTGCTGATGACCATGATCTTGGCAGAAGACATTATCTGACATATTGGGATACCACTGACCTGTTTCCTTGATAAATCCTGCATGAGCAAACAAGTCAAGGTCCCAAAAGTAAATTTAATCCAGTTTTCGAGGTCAATTTGGATAGACCGTCTGCAGATTCTGTAGCAGCGGCGTCCGTATGTTCCCTGTGATGGCGTGGTTCTGTTTTGTCTTTTTGTGTTGCGGAGATGAGTGCCAGTCCCCCCACCTGGTGATGAGGTGCCCACTCATCTAGAGGGTCTTCCGTTTGGGGAAGAGTGCTTTCCGAAACGAGGTGGTGGTAGTGCCTCTGCTGAAGGAGGCGCTGCCCAGGGAGATCTTGGTCTTCCCGCTGGTGATGGTGGAGGAGCCCAGAGATGTGGTGCTCCTGCCCCTGGTGATGGAGGAATTGCCCATGGCGATCTTGGTCTTTCCCCTCTTTATGGTGGTGCTGCCCAGGGAGAGGGCCGTCTTCCCCTCGGTGATGCTGGTGTTGCCCATTGAGCACAAGGTCGTCTTGCTGACCCAGAGGCGATGGCGGATCTTGGGGCTCACTTGGCACGAAGCATCGCACACTCATGCAGCACACCCTGCTCTGCAAGCCCTTGGGTGTGATAGTAAGAGTAGCTGCAGTCCAGAGCAGACCAGAATGCTAAGCGTGGATAGCGCTACCCCCGTGTCACATAATGCCTTCGTTGAGCTAGTAAACGTGGGCTCTGGAAGGCCACATACCACCCATGTGTCCCTGTGAATGGACAGAGGCAGCCGTAGGTGGCCACAGCCTATCTGGGGGGACTGGGACAGTGGAGCGATTGTCCCATCGCCACGACGACACCGACTGGCTGAAGGAGACATTGTTGCAAAGGGGGACAATCTGTGGTGACATCACTTTCTTCTGGGCCATTGTTCCGTTTAACCTCTGATTGTAAGACATTGCCTCTGTGTAAAACTGTACATACCATATGTGAAATGAGACGCTCAGGACTTGATAGATGAACGGTCGGATACGTTCAGTTTCCACATTTAGTTGATCCCTTTAATTTCACCCGTCCTATCTCTGCGTATTTTGTCTTTCATTTGAAATATAGGGGCGTGGCGCCTTCAGCTGCAGTTTATTATCCATTTGTGTCCTTGTTGAATTGTATGCACCATGTAAAAGTCATTACAGCATTTGAGTCTTTATTTCCTTCCACCATATATCATTTGGATCTTATCGTATTACATAAAAAAAAGTCAGCTTTCTGTACAAAACAAAACCAAATCAAGCCAACCAGTGTTTAGGCATGGTTACTTTTATAAGCACTGTTACATCAATCCATCTTTACAGTTCCAATTTTTTTCAGTTCAAATGTAGTAGCATAGTTATATTACAATTTATTATATATATTTTTTTTGACCAAAGACATTTTGATTACTGTACATGCACAATATACAGGACGAGGTTCTTAGGAGAACAGTGCTGACGACACACGCTCTTTGTGTCTCCACATACATAACACACAGCTGTTTCACATTCCCCTACCCTGCCAACACACCACAGACCACATCATGTCATCACTGTCACATTTGAACAATGCGTTCAGCGCGGCTCCGGGCAAACCTCGCTCGTTTGATTGCAAGCCCGTTAGATCTACGACTCGCTTAGCACTTTCTCATCTGGGCATCCACAGATATACCTGGATGTACGTTTAACTCCCGATCCACATTGATCACAAGCGCAGCGATTGGTTTCATATTGACTCGTATTGCTACTGACCTGCTAAAACTGACCAGATAGAGATATCCCCCGGCTCGTGAGTGTGTGCACAGTATTCACATGTGAAAATCCCAGTAGGTGTTGCTGTGAGTTTCTTTGCCCCTAGTGAGGGTGGTTTTGACCACAGACACCGACTTGGTTCCATGGGTGAAGTTCAGGGTGGTGAGAGAGCTTGTGGTCTCGCCTCGTGTGACAGAGGTTTTGCCCACCGCTATGTTGGTGTTGCCCAAAGTTATGGTGGTTCTGCTCCAGGAGACAGAGGATTTACCCCAGGAGATGGCGTACTTAGTCTTCAGGGTTGAAACCCTGCCTTTAGTGAAGGAGGTCTTACTCGACAAGAATGTGGTTTTCCACTCATCGTTAGAGTCTCTTTTTGACTGCGTGGCTGCTTTGGGTGTCTTAGCCCTGGCGTCTGGGGTCCTGTCCATCTAGGTGGTCCTGCGCTTGGGCATTAATGCTTTGCGGAAGGAGGTGGTGGTGGTTCCTCGGGTGAAGCTGGCTCGTCCCAGAGCTACAGTCGTCTTTTCCCTTTGGATGGTGGAGTCTCCCATGGAGGTGGTGGTCACACCCCTAAAGATGGAGGAGTTGCCCATGGAGACGGTGGTCTTTCCCCTGGCTATAGAGGTGCTGCCCACTGCCAGGGCAGTCTTGCCCTCGGTGATGCTAGTGTTGCCCATGGAAGCGGAGGCAGTCAGCCCTAGCCCGTGCCTGGATGCCGTCTCCTAGCATGCACGCTGCATAGCCGCTCGCCTGTAGTGCAGCAGGGTGAGTGTGCGAGGTCAAAAGCCAAACTAAAACTGTGGCAGTGGCTGCCCTAAATAGATCAGACCACCATGTATAGAGGAGGGCGGGGGAGTGATTTGATCATTCTTTAATGATGGCCGGTCCTTTAGAGAGACAAGAGCCAAAGGGACCTGGAAGCCCAGAGTGGACAAAGGCTGCACAAACAGGGGGTTAATTGTATTGTTGTCAAGGCAACGCTGCCAAGGACTGAAGGGGTACATTGTGCAGTACACAAGACAATTGGGGTGACCTCAGTATGATAAGATGGCGTGGTTCCCAAAAACCCTCCTCCCTGCTATTGTTGCAAGGTTCAAATACAGTAGGACATTTGTTTGCTTTGTTACAGTACACGTTTACATTTCAATGCCTTGTGCAGCTCACTTCCTTCACATACATACAGTAAAAAAAAAAAAAAAAAAAATTGCAAATACTCTATCTTGTGTTTTTCCTCTGTCTCTCTGTGCTTCTCTTCCAGATTCTCTGTAAAGACTCTCCTAGAAAAGTACACAGCAGAGCCCATAGATGACTCATCCGAGGAGTTTGTCAACTTCGCTGCCATTTTAGAACACATCCTCAGCCACCGCTTCAAAGGTAACACAACAGGTAACATATATCGCAAGAATAGATGGGACAGTCCTGTAGATCAGGCAGCACGCATAAGATTTAATATACCACTTTATGGAATAGCAGTGTACCCAATAGAGAATAGACCTTAACCGAGGAAATGATTTTGCTAACTAGAAGCGTATTAGTGGTGTCAGTCTGTATATACAGTGAGCTGTGCTGCTGGTGTGCTAACTGTGTGGGCTGCTGTTGGAGCAGACATGAATTGTTGCTGTGTTTCAACCTTGGACCAGGTTCAGGAAGCTGGTTCAGCTCAGATGGACAGCGCAGTTTCTGGGAATACATCCGGCTGGCTTGCAGCAAGGTGCAGAACAACTGCATCGCCAGCATAGAAAATATTGAGAACATCAGCACATCACGAGCCAAGGCAAGAAGGGCGTGTGTGTATTATTTTTTGTGTGTGAGTGTTAGAGAGAGTGGGGGGAAAAAAAATCCCCCTGTTGCCACTCACTTCTTTCTATGTCGGCAGGGTCGGGCATGGATTCGAGTGGCCTTGATGGAGAAGCGTCTGTCTGAGTATGTGGCCACCGCCCTGAGGGACACCAGAACAACCAGGTCAGAATGATGAGTTCAATGACTTAAAGTGGTAATCCATGAGATCCTCCATTTTTTTAATTTAGTCTCCATCTTTGGTGCTCATTGCTGTGGTGTTTCTGCACTGCACTTCCCAGAGATCACCTGTCAATCAAATCGTGTGTCCAGTACTGTGATGTCTGTGATGATGTTTCTGTAGGTGGCGCTCTTTTCTATGTCTGTTCAGCCATGGCGGCTATCGCTGCTAATGCTAACTACCCAGTTCTTCTTCTATTTGTGTCAATCAGTGATAGAGAGTAGCGAAATGGACATTTATTGATATGAAAATGTTGTGGATTATTACTTTAAAATATAGATTATGAGTTAAAGTATATATTCACAGAATCACTACACGCTCTTAAATATACTTCCACAGCGTTGACTTCATGACTAGTACATCTGAAAGTTCGTACTCAGTGTTCAGAGATAATTACACCTCTTCACATGGCAGGAGGTTCTACGACGATGGAGCCATTATGCTGAGGGAGGAGGCCACAGTGCTGACCGGCATGCTGATTGGGCTCAGCACCATTGACTTCAGGTAAAGACATGCTTTACCTGCATGCTTTTTTTTTCAGCCTGGGCTCCAAATTTAGTAAATTTAGTCTGAAAATATAATAAATATAAAAAAATATATACTCAAATATATAAGTAAATATATTTATGAGTAATGTATACTGGGATAAGATGTATTTAAACATATCCCTGTACCATGTATGTAATTGCATGTGAAATACATATACAATATATACAATATAATAAGTGGCCATTTTTGTAATATTGACATACATTTCCTCCATATATTGAACATTTACAGTATGTTCATTTATAGCAATATATATATATATATATATTTTAAAGATAGATAGATACTTTATTCAGGTTCCACCAAGATTTGAACTCAGATCGCTGCAGTCCAGAGTGCTAACCATTACATGGAACTAGATAATGTGGGGATCCATCAAATCATTAGCTCTGTCCAAGCAGCAGATTGAATAATTTTCCTAAACAGCAGCCTCAAGAGAGATTTTTTTTCTCTCTCTGTCTCTCTTGCAGTTTTTGCTTGAAGGGGGAGGTTCTGGATGGGAAATCCCCAGCCGTGATTGACTACACACCCTACTTGAAGTTCACTCAGAGGTGAGACCCGCCAGCCCATCCAGTCGCTGAGCCATTACCGCCGTGTTTGTGCGTGATGGTGTAACACTCTCACATCTCTGGTTGTGTAGCTATGACTACCTGAGTGATGAGGAGGACCGCCGCAGTGTGGACAGCAGTAACAGTGAAGAGAGTGTCCCAGAGCATCCTTACATCCCTCTGGTCACCGACGAGGAAAGCTGGAGCAACAAGTGTCGCAAGATGGAGCAGAGGTTTAAGATCGTCTATGCCCAGAAGGTGACTTACAGCTGGGGCTTGACTGATATGGGTTTTCGAAGGCTGATACCAATACCAGTGTTAGTGGCCGATATCTGATATTGAATAAAACGTTATGGCTTCATCTTGTCTAAATTGTGAGGTCAATTGATGGACTCCATTGGGCATGCTGTGCAGGGTTACCTGGAGGAGCTGGTGCGCCTGCGGGAGTCCCAGAGGAAGAACGTGGACATGGAGAACAAGTGTCTGAGAACCAGAGTGGAGGAGCTGACGCTTCAGAGCCAACAGGAGAAGAAGGAGCTGGAGGCCATAGTGCTGGAGCTGCAGGCACAACTGTGAGAATACACACATTCACTCCTTCTTTCACGTTCAGGTTCATATTTACATGCCCAAATGAAAAGTATTACTTCTGAATTGATGTTTAAAAGGAATCATTTATACTCAGTGCTTCCTCCAGCTCTGCCCTCCTCCCCTGTGATACCTCCCGTCTGGCTAAAGACCTTTCCATCCCCCTGGTCAACCAGTGGTCCATCTTTAAAAACAACCAGGGCGATGTCAAGCTGTTCCGCAGGTAAACTCATATGTGCAGGCTTCTGTTTGGTACTATTCCCATATCACCTTTTATTCATTTCTATCCATACAGTGTTGTGTGGTTCTGATGATGTGCAAAACAATGCATGTAAGATAAGATGAATGACCCCTGTGGGGCTCTTGGGTCGTTGCAACAAGGAATAGTAATTGGATATAGCAAAGAAAAAATATCAATAAGATTATAGCAAATAGGAGGTATTCAGTCTTAATGCAACAAACAAGTACAACATTAGAATGTGTTCAATAGAAATATGTGAAAGAAATGCGAGAGAATGAAATATATTAGTGCCAAATAACAAAAAGAATGAAAAAACATGAAATATATGTATTACAAAAATTCTAGAAATATCAGGATATATGCAGTATATAACACATATGAGCATCTGAAGAAAACAAATGTGTGCAAAATGTGCATCGTATCCACATGAACAGTTCTACAGAAGGCCAGACATATGTACAGAGTGTCTACAGAAAGTGCATGTGCAAAAAAAAAAAAAACAATATCCATGTTCAGATGTAAATAATACATGTGCACGGTATTTATATGTGTGCCACGATGTTACTGATCCACTCAGGAGGAGTTTCCACAGTTTGGAGCAGCTCTCTGCTGAGGTCAGCCTGAACTCCGATTCCCAGAAGGCCGACGGGAGACAGAACGGAGACGCTGCCTGGTCCTCAGCAGGTACGGACATGAGATATGCACTGGAGCATGTAAAAAATCTGCAGGGATCCATAGTCGCTGACATTGAGCACCTTCATATCCTCTGTATGTCGCGAACAGACACAAACTCACCAGCACAACACCGCTGTAAAAACAAGGTTGCAAGTAATGAATTACATTTACTCTTGTTACTGTGAATGAGTAGCTTTCATACTTACTTTGTTTAAGAAATTTCTTTTGTAAAATCTTTTTAATCCTATAGAATCTAGTTTGAACTCTCTGTCTTTGTGTCCTTTTTTGAATGTCACGGCAAAGATCACATGTAATATCATTCTGTCTTCTGTCTAACTTTTACTCTGAGTACATCTAAATGGACTACTTTTTACTTTTAAGTAGATTTGTACACCAGTAATTCTACTTTTACTCGGGTAAACTTTCAGCAAAGCACAGTACTTAAATTGGTTGTTTTGGACTCTTTCCACCACTGCATTAAAGTCCTTCAGAAGCGTCCACACACTCACACAAAGGCATGTTTGAGGTCTGTTTGTGGTGTGTTGTTGTGTGTGGGAGCTGTAAGTTATGCAGGAGCAGAAGCTTGCTTTAGGGACAGAGTTTTATTGTGTTTTTGCTCTGCTCTCTCCCACCCCCTCCCCCCCCCAGGAAAAGACTGCACCCCTTCCATGCTGGGTCTTTGTGGCTCTCTGGCCTCTCTGCCGAGCTCCAAGTCCCTGGCCAGCCTGAAGTCCAGCGAGTGTTTGGTCAACATCAGCACTGAACCCAGCCCCGTGCTCTCTCTCCCGGCCAGCAGGTACAGAACAACCACAACGCTGTGAAAGCAAAGCCCAGCCTGAAACCCCCCAAGCCTGTCTGCCTGGTGAAGCTGCATTGACCGAACCACCCACCGCAACCTTTTGCTACCGCCCTGTCAGCCCGCGCCGTTCAGTGGTTGGAATTCGACGGGAAAGTCTTGTCACCATCTCTGGATTTTTTTCCCCCCTTCTGTATGGACGGACTGAAAAGATACATCTCTTCTGGTTGCTTCCTTGCTCTTCGCCTTACCCGCTCTACTCTTGGCTCGCACGCTCCCACCACCAGTGTGCAGTGTCTGTGAATCCCTTCCATCTCAGCTCATGCGACGCTTCTGGATACTTCTGGAGAACCTAATTTCAAACCTTTCTAAAGAATCCATTTAAGTCTTCTCCTGTCCCGCTCCTTCTCTGAATGTTATTATTCTGTCCATCGCATTGTCAGTGTGCTAGTGTGCCCTTGCTGCTTGGCCTGTTTTATTCTATTTCTTGTCAAAATGTAACCAAAACAGCTCTTTGGATGCAGTCAGAGCATGATGGTGATGGAGAGTGTTACTAGAATAGCAGTAAAAGGTGTGTTTGATGAGCGTGACTGAATGGTATCAGCATCAAAACCTGGGATTCCCCTCCCCTGAAATGCCATATCATAATCCTGCTTGAGTAATCAATTACTCATTACTGTTACAGTGCGTTGTGATCTGTGCAGCAATTTATTGATTCTATCAAATCTTATGCTACCACCTGTTTATGAATCTTACTTTATTCAATCCACTTGTAGTTTTTTTTTAACATGTACGCATTTGGTCGTTTTTGTTCGATGACGTCTGTTTTGTGTTGCAATAAACTGCCTTTTTTCCGTTCCGTCTATCTCTGACTGTCTGTATAGGCCACACCCTGTTACAGGGTAACGTAAATGGAGTCAAAGAGAAGGACCGTTTCCCCTTTTTCAGAGTCAACCAGACTGTTTATTAACCTGGGGGATTTGGGTTCAAGTCCTGGGTAGGCAAGCATCTGCCCTGCTGAAGTGTCCTTGACCAAGACGCTGTTCTGCAGCTGACACTGACCTCCCTGTAGAGGGGGGGGGGCAAGAGTAAAGAAAGAATTTCCTTACAGGGATCGATTAACTATCACATCACTATTAGTATATGTAGTAGTATGTGGCTCTCAAAATCCATTTAAATCAGTGTGAACTGTAGTTGTTCCAGTAACAGTGATGATGTCTTCTTGTGGGTGAGCTTCATCCATCCCAACAAAACTGCTTCTTAGTAAAATACAGCGGATATCAAAAATCTACCTGGATCCAGGTTTTGTCATCTGATTTTACCTGACTATATACTGGTATACCTCCGCAGTAGTACCTTGAACAACCTCAGTACTCGTCATGCACAAAAGCCTCTGGAGTCTGTTATTCAATGTAATCATGGAGCCCAGCGGCAAGCCTTGTGGCACTCCGCTGACCCCTAGTGACGTATATGTGTAGTGCACGAGTTGAGTTCATCTGGCCTCACTAAATGCCGGCAGGAGCACACGCATGCGCTATCACGGTTTCGTTTAAAGACATGGGAGTTGATAAATAAAATTAACTTTTTAAAAAAAATATTCTGTTCATGCCATTCCGTGATGACGGATGACGGATAAAGCTACAGTATTATTGGTTAGTTCTAGTCTGGTTGTTGCTAGCCTTGCTAGCTAGTTGAATAGCTAGTAACAAAAGAAGCAGGCATATTGAGTTTTTGTTGTATCATTAGATCAAATAATGCCATGAATTTCAGAATTTTAACAGTTAACAGAGTCTATAAAACACATACAATATCACATACTGAGTGCTCTGCCCTTGCATCCTATTTGCATTGCATGGGAAACGTCATGTTAAATGTCTTTTTTTTTTTAAAAAACAACAACAAAAAAACTCAGTAACTTTTACTTTTTAAACATTTTAAATGAGCTACTTTTTACTTTTACTTAATTTACTTTTTGTAGAGTTTTACACCAGTAATTCTACAAGTTGTGCTTTTAATGGGTTTATAATCTGCTTGTAACACTATTCCTTATATTTGCTGGAGGACCCCCGAGAGCCACCTCAAAGACGCCTGGGAGACCGCGAACCCCACCACACAGACACACACACATACACACACACACACACACACACACACACACACACACACACACACAGACACACACACACTGAATAGACTAAAAGGGGGGTTGAAGTAGCGTTGGAAATAATCTCAACAAAGTGGGTGGGAACTTCAAGTTTTTTGGGGGCTTACCCTTAGGAGACAGATAGATTTGATAACCAATACGTACTCAGTAGTATTTTGCAGTAACCAACCAGATAAGGACTATGCCCCTTCGACATCGTCCCTTTGGAATTATATACTACACGAGATTGTTGCACAGGTTGAGCTGTTGTGTTGTCACTCTGCAGATAAGGGAAATAAGCAACAACGTGCAATGTTACGCCAGGACCGCAGAGTCAGTGTAGAGGATTAATGGTATAACACGATTGATGATCAGTTATTAAACTGCACGGATCACTCAGCTTGTCTCCTGGGGTTTTTTTTTTTTCAGTCCCGAAAGAAGTTGAGAGGAAAATCATGGTCATCACAAAAGAAAAGCTCCAGCTGGGTGTCTAAGAGGCCCGATCACCGAGGATAACTGACTGCAATCAGGAGCCTATGCTGGCCAGAACTTCAGCAAAAGAGGAAAGAAGAAGAAAAATATCAAGTAGTGTGTGTGTGTGTGTGTGTGTGTGTGTGCTTAGATCGGCTGTAGAGTTGGGGGATGTCGTGCAGAAGTGGAGCGCATCGGGGGGGCAGCAACCCCAACCTGCAGCCCCTCAGAGCTACAGTCCCGTACCAGCTTCAGAAGAGCAAAACGCTTCTCTGCAGAGATGTCACCACGGGTAAATATATATACAAGTCATCTGTCACCGTAAACACCTTTATTTCCATTCCACGGTCCAACACTGAGACGCGTGGTGCTCGGTGTCTTGTTTGTGGTCTGTTTGTTAGTTGAGCCATTCTCCTCCTCCTCCTCCTCCTCCTCTTCCTCAGTAATGACAATCTATTTGTTAGCTAAATTCTTATTATACAGCTGTCAGATATGATTGTTGCCACTTGTTATTATTATTGGGTCAGTTATTATGGTGTTATTTACTCATTGTGACGCCACATCATCATTATTCCATCACAAGGATAGAGAACCGAGGATTCTAATGCATTATGTTTCTTAGGCTCTTTATTATATCATAAAGGAAAACAATTATGACATCACTCACCACCATTAATGACAATGAAGGAAGTTACTGATCTAGGAAAGGAAATGTCATTACAGGCGAGCTGGACTGTGACATTGTGTGGCCATATATTAGATAAAAAAAAAACTACTGAGCATGGCCAACCATCCATCCTTCATTTTACTTTGTCTGTGACCTAAAATGTACAAGTGCAACATGTTATGAGACCAGCGAGTCAACAATGAAAGTCGCTAACCCTTAACTTTAACACTGTTCCCATAATAAGGTTGTTGTATGTCATGAGGCATCATTTAGATACTCAATCACTCCCTTTGCACTCAATCACTCCCTTTTATGGTGTTATTTACTCATTGTGAAGCCACATCATCATTATTCCATCACAAGGGTAGAGGACCGAGGATTCTAATGCATTATGTTTCTTAGGCTCTTTATTATATCATAAAGGAAAACAATTATGACATCACTCACCACCATTATTTATTGTAAATAGTGTGAACCTGTTATTTTGCACATTTCTGCTAAGCATTGCCACTTTGCATTTCACTACACACCTCGTGTGTGTATGTGACAATTAAACTTCTTGAATCTTGAATCTTGAATCATTAATGACAATGAAGGAAGTTACTGATCTAGGAAAGGAAATGTCATTACAGGAGAGCTGGACTGTGACATTGTGTGGCCATATATTAGTTAAAAAAAAAACTACTGAGCATGGCCAACCATCCATCCTTCATTTTACTTTGTCTGTGACCTAAAATGTACAAGTGCAACATGTTATGAGACCAGCGAGTCAACAATGAAAGTCGCTAACCCTGAACTTTAACACTGTTCCCATAATAAGGATGTTGTATGTCATGAGGCATCATTTAAATACTCAATCACTCCCTTTGCACTTTGACCTCCGTTGCATGTGCCATGCCAACACAGTAGCAGCTTTAAAGGCCTCTTTGTTTTCTTCAGGGTGCCCTGTTCTTTACCATGTGTTTGACTGTAACCATGAAACTCAAGTGTGTATCTGGTGGTGTTTATTTATACATCCTGTCTGCCCTGGGAAGTTGGGTGATGGGAACCTGTGTGTGTGTGTGTGTGTGTGTGTGTGTGTGTGTAGGTAGTAGTGGCCTGTGGGAACTGTTGCCAGTCTTGTGTCTATGGACGGCTTTGCCCCCAGCTCAGCGGCATGGTCCACACCTGCCAGAGATTACAATGAGCTGCCAACACACACACACACACACACACACACACACACGCATACACACGCGCACACACTTACCCACCAGGCCCTTTGAGCAAAGTAGAGGGGGAGGTAGCCTGGGAGCTATTTTTTGAACAACTACCACTGGTATTAAAATAGTCTTGAGCCTCTTAAGTGGTGTTAAGAGATTTTAATATAAATGTCTTTATTCTGTTTGCACTGTTGCTGCAAGGTAAACATGATAACACATGCATGAGTTTGACAAAAAAAAAATTTGGACACTTATCGAGTTTACCCAATCCCAGCCTCAAGTTACGACATACCTATGTAATGTGTTTCATGTCTGTTCCCACAAGCTGACAGGACCACATCTCGCCCGCCAAAACCCACCATCCGCCGAACCCTATCCCTGGATGCCATCGTTGGACCCTATCTGCAGGGACAGTGGCCCAAGGAGGCAGAGAGCCCAGCCGTCACCTGTGTCAATGACAAAGCCACACAGGTGGGTTCATTCTCAAAATCAAGACTACACTTCCCATAAACCCGGTTGCTTCTTGTCGCAAAGATGTTGCTACATGTCCCTCCTTTCCCCTACACGGCATCGCTCCGTGTGCCTTGTTTTCTCTTTGTCTTCGCTGAACAGGATAGACATGTTGGAAGTGATTTGTCCATCGGCCTTTCAGTCCTTCCACCATGTACCGTCGCCAGAAGCCCTAAAAGCTTTAGCTCCGTTTGTGCTGGAAGAACAGCGCTCACTTCCTGTTTTGTCCAATGTAAAATGCAGTGAAGAGGCTGCTGATCTCCTCGGCGATGATCTCGTTTGTTTCAAAAGTAACGTGGTAATAATTTATTGAAAGTGAGAGGAATAAAAATCTCATGAGTACTTTACTTGACATACGTGCTGGAGGCTATTTTGTCACTCTGCTGACCTCTAGAAAGAGTGGGCCATCGTCTGAAACCAGGTCACTTGGCAGAAAACAAACATTGACCTGCTTTTTGAGTAAGTGAAGGATTTCTATGGAGGGCGAGATATCTGAATTTGGCTCTGCAGGTGTCTAGTGGTTCCAGTTTGACGCTGCGGGTGGAAGGCAGCCAACTGGAAATAGTTGTTTTTGTTCTTCTCAACCTCTGCTGTTCTTCCCTCGTGCCCCCCTCGACTGTATCTGCCCCTAACTGGTGCACAAAAGCCTCAGCTAACATTACCGAGCTCCTCGGCTACGTCTTCGTTCCTGACACAGTTTAAAACCCCAAACAAACCCCTTTGCCTCCATTGTGAGGAACGGACCCCTCCTGACCTCATTATACAGACACCCCATCCCCCAGCACCCTCCTCAACCACACACACACACACACACACACCACCACCCAGCACCTCCCCCCTGGCATAGTTCCTCTGCATTTCTTCAGATGATATAACTGTTTGCCATTATTTCATTCTTCAGCAGGCATGCTGTTACGGTTTCTCAATCAACCGCTCTTGCAGGTCTGTGGTGGGAGTTCACAGCTGTGGGCTGACAGACTGGTAGAGATACTTTATGAGATTATGAGATGATTGGATTATTAAACCTGTTTTGGCTATACGGTGAATCTGCAGATATGTATATGTGCATTTTCTAATTCAATAACAGCGAGAATGAACTTGGGACACGAGGATGAGTTGGCCACATTGGAAACATAAGCCACGCCACCCCCCAAATGCTCTGCCTCCTATGAGTCTTTTTATAGGTTTGTGTCCCATGATCCCATGTAGCTGAAACTCTACACCGGCGTGGCTGTATAACTGACTCATGTTGCTTTCTGACTTATTTAGCCAGGCTATCTGACTATCTGAAGATGGCGTCAGTGTTTTTATACTTCATAACCCCCAACCCCCCGCTGTGAGTTATGGCATCAGCTTGGAGCACAGTAAGATGTCTCTGACTGACGAGGACAGAGGACAGTTCTGAGGGCGGAGACCTCAAAGAACGGGGCTGTAGAGAGGACCCAGAGGACATAACGTAGCCATGCCGCAGAGGGAGAGAGGGTTGAGTTGCTTCGCATGATGCCAGCTGAGATTGTGTTGTGAATAACATGGGCGACGGCGAGCGCGAAATAGTTGCGGAGTTCAGAGAGCGGCGTTCACCTGACGACGACGATGATGAACTGCCATTCACCCGCCAACAGCCAACAGCCTGCGGCAGTCAACCTGGCGCCTGCTGCTAGAGGATCACGAGTCAATGTGAAGAAGTCGGTAGGAACTTTCTTGCTGCTAGGTGTGGCTTCTCAGAACCTCTCGTGACTGAAAGCCGGGGGACGTTCTTGACAAAAAAGCAAAGAAACAGCGCACAGAAAGTCATCTAGTTGGCCGTTTGTGCCTGAGCTGTTTTCCTCCACAGTACATGACTTTGTGAATAACAAGAGTTGCTGTGTTTTTTGTGATTGCGTGTGCTCATGTGCAACCGGTGTGTGGTGCGTTGAAGATGATGTGGTTTGGACGTGTTCTTTGTGTGTGTGGAAGCAGGGTTGTTTTTGCAGCTACAGTGAGTTGTTTCCCCATTGCCCTCTTTCTGCACAGCTGTTTGAGGGCAGGTGTGCAAGACAGCTGCGGGGCACCACTTCTGTCTTATATTCAAAGTCTCCATGTTGCTAGGAGTTCACTGGGTTTAACAGAAAATTGCTTTACTCTGTAACGGGCCTACAAAAGGTCAACCCTACTGACAGCCAGAATTATTGCAAATGGCATAAAGCCATTTTCCTCCCCCCGACGTCCCCGACGTCCCCGACGGCTCCGTAGCCAAAACACGGGACTCAATGTGTTTATTTCGACAGGACATTTTTGAAGTAACTATGCCTGTGTTTTTTTTTTTTTTTTTTTCAGACACCAAGCTCTTGGGCAGAGGAGACCCGGGGAAGGAGAAGCACCGGTGGACACAAGCGCTCGGCGTCATGGGGCAGTGCGGAACACTTGAGGGAGGCGAGTATTTCAAGTTTATAATAATAATTTGAACAGTTCATTTATCCATTAATCAGCTTCACACACACACACACACACACAAACACACACACCCTTTGCCTCGTAGCTGTTACTCCTCACCCTGCCAGCGATGACATAAGATGAAAGATCCCAGTGGGGAAGAAAGGTTGTGACTCCTAGGCCCTTTTCCTCCCTATTCTGCCCTCAGGTGGCCAAGCTGAGACACCAGCTGCAGAAGCGCTCCCGCCACGCCCCTCCCCCAGCAGGATACGAGCTCCACCACCCCCCACTATCGGCTGGCCAAGCGGCAGGCATCACTCAGGTAGTCCGTGCAGCACGGCAAGCATAGTACTTTCCGCTCAATGTTACTGTGGTCGGTAAAATATCCCGTCACACAACAAAGATGCAGAATGTAATCGGATTGTGGTCACCGCTTCAATGAATGGAAAGATAATGCAACAACCTTTTAGTGAGATGTGAGGTTTTCATGACACTGCTAATGCCGAGCTGGCTTTCACAGGCAGACTAGGCGGAAGCCAGCAACAGGGATATAAAAAAAACAGCGTTGCTTTTCTTAGTAACTGCTGTCATCAAACCTCCTGCGCTACTGCCACGCTATCACAGAAAGACCATTTGAAACCAGCATACCACGCCATACCATTCAAGCACCAGTCATAGGAATCATAGGGCAGGCCCTGGCTGCATTCTTCTCTTATTTCCCTGAGCCTTTATGCCTGTATAACACCCAAATGCACAAACAATGTAATAATCAGGCACACATTACTACTATTTCAGTCGGTTGTTGACTTGGTCTTTCCCCAGACAACGCCCCTGATGCCGCTGAACAGACTGGCCCCCCGGCTGCGGCGTAGTGTCGAAGGACTCAACCTAGAGCTGGAAGAGGTGTTTGTGTCTGAGAAACCCGACGATCAGCATGAGGTTAGGCTACCGAGCTGTGGTTGCAATCAGTGATGTAGCGCTAAATAAAAAAGAGAGCTACATTGTCTGACCCCTCCACTTGTTTCCTCCTGGATATTCCAGATTTTGGATGTCCCAGAGGGCCACAGGGCCCCTGTTCCTGCCCAGAGATGCAGCAGTGGCTCCCAAAGCGAGCCATCCCCAGCCCCCCTGGATCCTTCCCTCCTCTCTCCATGTCAGTCCCCCTGCCCCCTGGACCCATCGCTTCTGTCGCCTTCACATTCCCCTTGCCCCTTGAACCCCTCCCTTCTGTCTCCATCACAGTCTCCCTGCCCCATGGGAGAGCCAGGTTAGACATCTAGATATTTATTTGTTATTTGTTATTTCTTCTTGCAATGTGTCAGAAGTATTATAAGGAATTACCTTTGTGTATTTTGACCCAAACTTTCTCTGCCAGTTGTTCTGTATTCACTAAAGTTTGAATGTTTTCGTCCCTCATGCAGAGCTGGTGGAATGTGAGATCCTGTGCCCGTCTCCGTCGCTTCCTCTGTTTGCTCTGGATCCTCCTCTGTTGCAGCCCTCCTCCTCCCCCCGTCCCAACAAAACCTACTCCTTCCAGAGGGAGCCGCCGGAGGGCTGTGAGCGAGTTTGTGTGTGTGAAGAGGCAATGTAAGTAACGTTTTGATGACCAGAACTTCATATATATATATAGCTTCATATACAGATCATTGTTACTTTCCCTGTCTCTCCACCTCCAGGTCTCCCTGCCAGCGAGAGCCCCTCCTCCAGCCATCCTGCCCTGACCCCAATAAAGTCAACTTTATCCCTCATGGTGGCTCAGCCTTCTTCCCCGTCAGTCTTCTGAAGCCCCTTTTGCCCTCTATGGACCTTCTCTTCCGTGGCCTGTCAGTTTCTCCCGTCACTGGCTGCCCAGGCCAAGCCTCCCCTACCAGACAGCTGGGCATGCAGTAGGATTTCAGGACTAGACCACACTGTTAACATTGACAGGGGATTCTTCTGGAACTGGAGAAGTGAATACATTTTATATGGGAGATGATAATGGATACCTGGTGTCGTCTCGTCCGTAACATGCTGTCTTGATCAGTCTGATCAACAGCAACTATCAAATGAGAACATGTGACATGTGATAAGCATTTATTGTTGTTATACTTCAGATTCTGCGTGACTGGCCTATTTCTATTCCTATTTCCGCCTGCAGGGATCTTGGACTCACAGCTTACATTCGGCACTTACATTGTCCCAGTATTGCCCCATGTGGGCCATGAACTGGACTATAGAGCTTCATCTATGGGAAAGATACAATGCTGCTTTGTTTAAGGATGACTGAACTTTTGACATCGTGCTACTCTGATAAGTTTGAATAGTGTTTTTCTTATCATTTCAGCGTATTAGGGAAAGGCTGCATTTTGCTAGTTATGGTTTCATCTGGATGTTAGAATTCAATGTCAGAACCACCAAGCACTTAGTACAGATGCTGACATGGGCATTACTATCTTATTATCCATTACTATTGATTACTATCCTTATATAGTATCATTATATTTCGATAAACTTGCAACTTCATTTGATAGACCCCACTGGTGAAAAAAGGGCATAAGCACCTGAATTTGGTTCTTTGAAATGTCAGATAAACTATTGAAGTTGAAGTTGTTTTTATAGGGCCTGTAGATTATGGTGCTTCTCTACAGGTGTATTTTTAAGGAGATAAGTTTTTTTTATTTTTGGACAGCGTGAGGAGGCTGGTGATACTATTTTGTATTCATACAGGTATATGACATCAGGCTCATCAGTTCACAATGATAGACCTTTCTGTTTACACTTCCATGGTTTATAGTAACTTTAGAGCTGGGATGGAAGTGATAGCCTTGCTAGTCTACAGGTGGTATGGTTTTATCCAGATTATTGAAAACTTGTCCTCACTTTGCCAGAATTCGAGTGGGACTATTTGAGTTTGTTGTGATTTAGTGGTTTAATAACTATCAGACATTCCCCCCCACTTGACACTTCACTTCCAGCCCTGTTTCACTATAGTTTTGGTCACTGATTTAACGTTTAAGTATTCACTTTAGTTTGGCATGGTTTGATTTCCCTCTGCTTGAACATTATCACTCATATTGACAATGAACTGTGGTATGATCCTATGCAACACTGAGTTTAGAAAAAACACGGCCTATAAAACTGTCATAGCATAAGTAGATGCAAATGAACAATCACTATCATTTCTCAGTAACTTTTTCAGGGTTGGGTCAGGTCTGGATGTGCACCCTACTTTTACTATTCTATGGTGAATATCATTTAAAACATTTAGTGTGACGTTGAAATAAAAACCAAACAACCTTTGTGGACGCTGGGATTCCTTATAATAGTCACATACTGCTGGAATAAGGTTTCTAGTGGTTTCTTTGTTGTCATCTGTTCCTTTGACACGTGGATTTGCGTTTTTGAGTTTAAGCAACGCCTTTTTTCAAAACTCCGCTTTACGATTGGTCGTGAGTGGATATATATTGCCTTATATGGGCCAATGAGATTTCTCCACATCCTAGGACGACTAAAAGGCACGCGACACTGTCAAGGAAAGGCCCCATACAATTTAATAGTAGCCTTTATAACTGCCGTACAGCAGAATCCCGCCACTCTAAATCAATTATAACAACAATATGACGGCTTGCCCGCAGCGTGTTTGACAATAACGTCATGCTGGCACAGTTCACTCACTTCTGTGGGTTTGTGTTCAACATTCAGTTTACAAAACAAACATAGTAGTCCGGGCTTGGCTGTTGAGACCGCTGGGGTCCTTTCACTAGCCTTTCCTGACGCGACTCTTCTGTTAATCTAGCTCTCGAGCTCTCGAGCTCTCGTCTCAATGAAAACACCGTTACCTTGTTTACCTGACAGTACAGCGTCGCCCTTACTGGGACGGGAATGGGATGCTTTTGATGTTACGACTGTCCCAGAGGGGAGGCCCAGACAGTCGGACGAGGTATAGACAGGTGATCGGTTACAATAATAAAGGCTCAAAAATAATGACATGACAGCCGACTGGATGCCTGTGAAGCTCCAGCCAACTCAGGGTAACGTAAGCCAGCTTTAGCGAGCATTGTGACCAAGAGCGTTTGAGGAAATTTGACGGAACTACAGCCCGTTGGGGGGGGTAGAAGCGGGCACCATTTCCGGACTCGTGACCTCGGCTATAGTGGAGCGGGACGTCGGTCTGAGGGGCACCGGGAGCGGAGCGGTGTCGGTTTCCATACCCGGACTGGTTGAGGACAGCATGGCTGCCGGCAAGGGAGCTGGGAAGCCCGCCTCTCTGTTGCAGAATGAGCGGATACGGTTCATCGTGTGTTTCATTGGAGTCTTCGTTTGTTATTTCTATTACGGCATATTGCAAGAGACTATGTAAGTAACAGCGAGCTCGTGCCTATCCCCCGTACATGTGCCGTTCTCTCTCTCGTGTCAAGATCCTGCCAAACTCTACTCAAAACATCTGGCAGTTAATGTTTCTTTGCTTACCCACACACATACGTGCCTCGTAAAACACAATTTAAGAGTTTAACAAATTCATAGGAAGTACTGTGCAATTCGGCGTGCAGATAATCCACCGCGCAGCACTTGTTTCAATACAGTTTCAATTTGATAAATCCCACAATTTGCTGCCATCAAAATACACCCTGATGGGCGGTAGTGTGCAGTACGAGTCAATTCTTAAAAGTTGACGTTTTGGAAATAAGTTTCAGCATATGGAGCATATGTTCGCCAAAGGTATCAATTTCAAGGTTTGTGGATGGTGTAAAGTCGTAACGTTCTCCCCCGGCACGTAAAGGCGCTAGGTCGTCTTCAGTAACAACTTAACTGTGGGTGTCGTGTCCCTATCACACATGGACCGACTGATGCTTTTGACCAGGGCCACACGGCTAACATTATCTGACTCTCTTATGACTTTACATTTCATTTCAATCAATCGCGCATCTATAAACAAGTATCAAGTAATAGCTGTTACCCATAGTTCTCTAGCGAGGGTGAATGAAGTAGGTGGAGTTGAGCCTCAGTTACATATCACACGCTGAGTCATGACACAGATGGTATGTCGTTGCCTAAGGAGAGGGATCATATCTGGTTTCAGAATGATGACACCCAGGCACGCTTCCTCGCAGACTTGAATTCTTTTCTTACATTGTTTAAGGTCTTTAAGGTCCCTAGTACACCTGCCTTTTGTCACCAACAAGCAAGTGTGCTGCTAGAAATCCCACACTGCCCCACCCACCTGTAATTAACTAAGTTCCAGCTTGGAGCCAACGGTTTCCTGTCATCATTCTGCAACCAGATATGTTCTTCAGTGCCAAATTCATTATCTGTGCACTCAACACAGTGCTGTTTCTCTGACTTGTCCAGCACTCGAGGCGATTATGGCCAGGGGGACAAGAAGGAGAAGTTCCGATACGCCCAGGCGCTGGTCTTCATCCAGTGCATCATCAATGCTGTGTTTGCTAAGATCTGTAAGTAAATGAGAGTAGAGGCGGTAACCAACAAAGGTGGTTAAACCTGGAAACCTGGAAAAACAGCATGGTTTGCATCCTAACTAAATTTTACAGATTGGCATGCTGCCAGGTAACAATGTGGGATTTGCACACCACGCTTTTAAATTTGCCAAACCACAATGTTCAATAAATCTATGAATTAAGAAGTTAAAATATACTATATATACTGCTATACCATATGGTAGCCATAGGAGCGTGGCAGATTGATTGCACTGGCACATTGTGATCAAATTCTTGTAGCGAGATTCCACCATAAGTAACCTAAAGAGTTTTTGTTTTCCATTCCTCCTCTTCATCTTCAGTGATCCAGTTTTTTGAGGGCTCCAGACCGGATCACACCCAGAGCTGGCTCTATGGGTTGTGTTCCCTCTCGTATCTCGGAGCCATGGTGTCCAGTAACTCTGCCCTCCAGTACGTCAACTACCCCACGCAGGTGAGTCCTGTCCTTTTTACGCATGCACCGTTAGTTTGCTTAACATGAATTTTCTGGACCGTGGTGTCATTGTTGCTTGAAGCGTGCTGGTGTTGTCGTATTCTGAAACAACCTCTCTCTTGTGCTAGGTGTTGGGGAAGTCCTGCAAGCCCATACCAGGTATATTTGATAATATTGCTCTTGCTAGCTTCCCACTCTCTGCCCATATCTGTAGCTTTCCCTGCATAACACCTGCAGAACAATATTAGAGCAGTTACTATGACCTCTCTAAGGGGTCTAGTCGATATTATATCAAGCGGAAATGATTTCATATGAGATGCACTTTAAGTATTTGTGCTCATAAAAAGCCTAAAGAAGGACTCAGCTGGTGAATAACGTTGAAATCATGAAATCAAATCAAGTCAAATACGTCATATTCTTTGGGAGTCTAGGGTTATGGTGGCTCTCAGTAAAGGATTGGGGGGGAAAATGTATGGTTATGTAGTTTTGTCACTATTCACCTCGAGGTTGAGTGAACAGTGCAAGTGTCAGGGCATTCATTCACATTCTTTGCTATCATATTTTAACACTGGGCCTCTCAGCTGTGCCCTGTGTCAGTGTCCACTACCTCAGCAGCTGCAAGGCCCTACACACTACACATTTACCAAGTCGTATTCCTTGTGCACCCGTTAGACTTGTCAGATAAAAGTAATTCTGATATCCTAGCATAAACCGATCATGGTAGATTAGACTTTTCTCTTTACAAACCTGTGGCTTTCCATATGGAGACCACATGTGGCAGGTTTCATGCTGTACCATCAATATGTTGTGTTTGTACTCTACATGAAGGTTATTTCTGGCCCCTGACAGATTGCTTATGCTTTGTTGTTCACGCACACACTTTCACTGCTGCTGTCCACATGCACCACTCTAAAGGGGCTGACATTTCCTCCATGGTAAAAAAAAAAAAAAGAACCGAAAACACGTATATATATCATATCGTCGTGTTCTTGCAGTGATGATCCTTGGCGTGACGATACTGAAGAAGAAGTACCCGCTGGCTAAGTACCTGTGTGTGCTGCTGATTGTGAGCGGCGTGGCTCTGTTCCTCTACAAACCCAACAAGAGCTCGACCGCTGCAGACGACCACGCTTTCGGCTTTGGGGAGATTCTGTTGGTGAGTGCACCATCGCTTTACGTCCCAGTCTCTCCACTCACCCTGGATGAAACTTAAGAGCTTCATGCATTGGCTTCCCGACTGCCCCTCCTCACTCTAGTGTTAACTCCTATGACATGCTCATCACATAGCCAGTGTAACTCTCTCTCTCTATCGTAGCTGCTCTCTCTGACGATGGACGGTTTGACTGGCGTGGCCCAGGACCACATGAGGTCTCGCTTCCAGACGAGCGCCTACCACATGATGCTGAACATCAACATGTGGTCCACCCTGGTACTGGGACTAGGTGAGACCGGATATGGAGCCATTACCTGCCACTGTCATTTAGTGTGTTTACATGCTTGAGTGTTATTCTGTTTTGCACAGATGAACAGCATGCCCCATTTACAGCACGGTATCCACGGAAAAGTCTGAAAATGTCTCATCTGAATTGAAGTTATTAGAGGGCTTATTTGTTCAGGTGTTCCTTGAGTTGCACGTCCATTCTTAGATTAATACAGAACAGGCTTAATAGTACAATATGCAAGATATGTTGTTTTTTTTCAATCATTTCTGCTATTTCATAACTTTCATGAGCTGTGGTAAATGGGAAATAGGATGGTTTTGCCAGTTTCGTTTCATTAAAGTCTTAAAGCTGGCGTTCTGAAACCTACATAAGATACCTTGTGTATATACCAATATTACCCAGGATACTGGAGTATGCTTTTACCCCTCCACTCCCACGAATCCATGACGTTCTGGTTTTCCCACAAGGCTTTATCTACCTGTTGTTACAGTATTTCACCACTTGGTGGTGCGCTATGCACACACTTTGAAGCCAAATCTCATTTTCTCAGCACATTTGTGACAACAACAAGGAAACTTAAACCAGGAAAGAGAATATGACACTATGGTCAAAGGGAAATACACAAGAGATTATCAGAACAGATCTGTGGCTGTCAAATTAACATTGGTTTCTGATGCTCTCCTCCTCAGCGGTATTGTGGACAGGGGAGGTATGGGAGTTCCTGAGTTTTACCGAGCGCCACCCAAGCATCTTCTACAACATTCTTCTATTTGGATTCACCAGTGCTTTGGGCCAGGTGGGTGAATGGAGGGATGGGTGGATGGATGGATAAGTGGGCCGTGTGAAAGACAAGCAGCCCTTCACGATCCTTAATTTTGATGTTATCTTTTACCAGACCTTCATCTTCATGACCGTGGTGTACTTTGGACCCCTGACCTGCTCCATCGTCACCACCACCAGGAAGTTCTTCACCATCCTTGGCTCCGTTATTCTGTTCGGCAACATCATAAGTGGCATGCAGTGGGTTGGAACCATCCTGGTGTTCCTCGGTGAGAACTGATTTATCACTCTTATTGCCCTTTTTTGGTTTTGACGTCACTGTTTCAGTCTGGTTACAGTGTCAAATTTGGAGAAAATCCTAGACTTGTCATCTTATTAATTAATTTAAGGGTCAAAAACCCAGAGGATTAAATGATGACTGCTTAGGCTGTTTCCTTGCTCCTTAATCACATTTTGTGTTTTCTCATTTAAGGTCTCGGTTTGGACGCCAAATTTGGCAAGGGCCCCAAGAAGCAGTAAAACATCTGGAACACCTTTCAGAAAGATAAAGAAAAATATTGCAGGTCAAACGGACAGCACTCTATAGCCAATATATTATTTTCTAAAGATATCCTGTACACGCATATGTGCCTATGATTTGTTCCGGACAGTTTTATTTTTAACTGAAGTGTGTTGAAGAGAGGAGCCCTGTAGTTTTCAACTCCAACTTTGTGGTTGTGTACTTTTGACATGTTTAAAAGACATCTTTCACTTGGGATCAATAACTGACCTGTCAGGAGGCATTAACGTCCATTTTGGATGTTCAGATATCATGCTTTTGTCGAGGAATTTTGACTGGATGAAAGAAGCGGGGCAAAATCTAGGCTAAATTCCTTTGGATGGACATTTGATAAAACAAAGCCTAAGAAATACATTTCCAGCATTTAACTCACCAAGGAATGCCTAGTTTACAAAATGTACAAGTTTTACATTGACACAAAACCAGCGACAGAACATGTCAAAGGAATTGACACTAAAATAAGGAAATATATAATTATCACATAAGTAGTTTATTTCTTGGCCAACGATTAGCCTTGGCAAACGTTGTGTGTGACCTATTGTGTTATGTCCAGTCCTACTATTAAATTGTTTTTACTGTTTATTTTTTTCACAAGTTTAAATGGCTTGCCATAAAAGGGAAATTGTGATATTTCAAACAAACCTATAAAACTTCTGTTCTTGGTGAATTATTTTTTTGTTCTTTGTTTTTCTATTACACCCAGCTCATATCACATCAGTGATAATAAAAACAAATAGTTGCAGTCCTCATAGAAGCTGTTGTAAAATAGACAAACACTCACCTTTGATCACATAACAGTGGAAATCACCACTAATACCATTGCTTATGTGTTTTTTTCAGATTGTTAAACTACTGTTCAATAAGTCTTCAGTGGCAAAATAACATTTAATTATTTCTTATTAAAAATATTCTTGACTATTTGGTTTTTTTTTAGTTTTTTTTTATCTCAATAGTGTACTAACACCGTCCTATATTACTCCAATATCAACAACTACTCTTAACAGTTTTTAAAATGACAATTGACAAAGAATATGTTCTATTTATGAGCAGAAAAAGAAAAAAACAAAACTTATACTGTGGATCATTCATTAAAAAAAAAAAACTGGCTCTACTGGCTTTAACATTAGTTTTAACAAGGATTCGTGAAAGAATCTAAATGTTCAGAACATTTACAACGGACAGGCTCATGAATTAGTTTGTTGAGGCACTTAAAAATCAAAGACATATATTTCCAGAAAGAGTTGGAGAAACAACTGTTATAAATTAGATGGAACAATGATTGTTTCATATTCAAGGAAGGGTCATTTAGAGTACAGTTACTTACATTTAGTTAGAAACGTATTACAAAGGTAGAATTGGAATTTCTTACATATTGTAAATTAATGGTGAACAGCGACACCTGCTGTCATCTCGGGTTACAGACAGTTAACAGTCCAACCTCTATTTCTGACATCTCTGCTGTGTATGATTAACGATTAAAAACCACCTGACATTTATTAGTTGGCAATATGGGCAAAGATTTATAGAGATATAAGATTTTTTTCTACCTCGGGAAAGAGAAGTAAAGAAACATGAGATGGCGTTAGTGCTACAGCTATAAAAGGATTTTGCTTAAAGGGATTAAAACAGACATGTCTCGGATTGTGGAGTTTAACATTAATGCTTGAGAAAAAATTCTTGAGTTTGTAAACTGTAAATTGAGGCATTTTATTAGCAACCACTATGGCATATGCCAGATGAAAATGCTGTAGAGAAATAAATATTGAGAGCACACAGCAGCATACAAAACATGAAGCAGATGAAAACATACAAAATGACGTCTCATTTTTTCAATTATGGTTTGACAAATATCTTATACTGCACCCATATTTATCTATAATTTGAGTTTTGAAATACTGAAAGTCAGGCGGTAAAACTAGGACCCTAATTTGTGTTTTCCTCGGCCTTTTCTCCGCCCGTTTCCGGTGAAATTAATTGCGCATGGTTCTGACAAGTCGGCTGTTAATACAGTCATTTGTGTACAATTTGGGAAAAGTCAACCATCACATACGCCAGAATGTTCAGCACACTCAGCAAACAACTGAGAAACCACCCAGCTGTAAGTATAGTCTGGTTATATTTGAGAAATACTCGCAAGCAAAATCGGAACTTGTATGTTCTTGAATTTCTGTGGCTAGCTAAAGTGGTTAGCGTAGCTAGCCTGAGGAGGCTAGCGATAACGTCCCTTCCATTCAGTAACCTGATAAATGTTTTTGGATAGTCCGTTTTTACAGTCTCTAAGACTTGAAGATTAATCCGTATTATTTCGATGTTGTCGCGTTTGACTTTTGATGCTTTGGAGTCCAACCAGGTGTTTAGCCAGAGAAGGGGGCCTGCTGTAGTAAATATAGCAAGTTAGCATGCTAGGTAACGTTAGCAAGCAGTATTGCTATCTAATTGCCCCTTTTTTAAACACAACTTTGTATACTCTAAGCCTGTGTTGTTATTTCTATATTACTTGGTATATTATTTGACTCGTGGATCTAAACCCAATTAGTTTGACCGTTATGAAAGGCCTGTTTCGTCACACGACAGCGACCCGTGGTCCTCAAGGACAACACGGGCAAAGTGAGGGCAGAGCGCACTGGCACGGTGTTAAAGTGACCCACGCCACCTTTCTGTTGTATTACCGTGCGCTAACGAGTTGTGCAGTGCATTGTTGCAATACGCACCAGCTGGCAGCGGTTTGGGGTTGTAATATTATACTGTCGTTAGTCGCCAGCCCTATTAAAGGCTCCTTGCCCATCTTGTCTGTCCCCTACAGTTGATTCCCCTACTCTTCTTCATTAGTGGAGGGGCTGCCATGTCCATGATGTACCTTGCTCGGCTGGGCATACGAAACCCTGATGTGTGGTAATGATGTCTCATGAACTTTGTCTTCCTTGTGTCATTTATATGCTTCTACCGCTTTTCCAAAATAGGAAGGGGACATGTCAGCGAATTGTGATGGGATTTGGAGGGGAGACAGGAAGCAGACATTCTGAGCTTAGACTTACTCTGTTGTGATTATCTCAGTAAATCAGCGATTACATGGACATGTTAGCGTACAAACTGCTTTGTGAAATTAGTTACTGTCAGTATACTGTAATGTACCATTTTCCCCCCCCACCTCCTCTCCTTACAGCTGGGATCGCAAGAACAACCCAGAGCCCTGGAACAAGTTGAGCCCAACTGATCAGTACAAGGTGTGGCTCAGTCCCCTCTCAAATGTAGCATAATCATGACATTTTGCTAAATTCTGAATGTCTATGCTGAAGTTGTCACGGAAAGAGTTTAGGTTGTTGTCCACGTTCAGGGATTATGTAGTAAGGACTCTTGCCAGAAATATTCCTGAGCTTGAATAAGCTTGAATAATCCCTCGGTTGAATGAATCAAACAGTATAATCCGGTTAACCTGTGGTAACAAATCTGATCAAGCAATTAACTAGTTAAGCTCCATCAGAAATGGGAGGAGTAATTTCCAGATGTATCGGTTTGGAGTAGAAAGCCCTGAACTGGTTACTCCACAAAATTAGGATTGTTTACAGAAGTTTTACATATTCTTTGCTGACAAGCATTTTCAGTTTTCAAGAACACCTTTTGGACTTGCATTCCACGCACTGTATTACACAACTGTAAATGACCCAAGCTCACTATGTGCTGAGTGTGTGTGGTAGTGGGCACTGAAATTTCTGTCTTGAACTTAAATTACTGTTTGTTTTTCAGTTTTACGCAGTTAACATAGACTACAGCAAGCTGAAGAAGAATGGCCCAGACTTCTAAGGTTAGACCTGCTGCACCAAAGGCTCGAAAACAAAGAACAACTGATCTGTACAGCGTCCCTTGACCTTCCTCCCCAAACTTAATGAATGCAAAGAGGCTAAAACCGCACAATGTTTCCTCTCTGAGTTTCATTAAACTACGTCTGTTTTATTTTCTCATTCTTAATGGTTGTCAATAAAGTGAAGGAGGCTTTTCTCCTACATACAGAGGAAGAAACACCTGTCTCATTTCTTACAGCTCAGTATTGGTAGACATTTTTGTTTTTCCCTATCACTGATCTCGGGTCATATTTTACCTGTCTACATGGTGTGTCGTGTATAACTGTAAGGGCTCTGCAGCGGCCTCGTCACCTGCGCCCTGCCTAACCCAGCTGTCACTGCATTATATAGCACCATATTCTTGGTTGCTGTCCAGGGCCTTATCTGAATGTCTGAGGCGTACTTGAGCCTTGTTACAAAACACTTAGTTGGTCTGAAGTCTAGTTCATATGGCCTGTCTGCCTAGTGCTCTGCTGCAGCATTAGTTCCCATGCTGTCAGAGGATGCTTTAGTTACAGACTCTTAATGAGAAGAGGGAAAGACAACATTGCACTCATTCCAGAAAGGTTGATTTATATTTGGTGATTAAAGCAATAACTTGTTCATGTGTTACATTGAGCAGTGGAAATAGGACTTCGTAGAGCGAGGGGCACGTGTTTCTCATCGAATGCCATCGCTCTCAGCCAGACGAGTTTGTAAATGTCACCAGGTCACGCTGCTCATCTCTGCAGCTTGGAAAAATGCGACAAGGACGAGCAGCCAACGCGGTGCAGGAAAATGTCAAGGAGACCATATTTGAATAGAAACCCACGTCTAAAACTTCACCTTCCCTCTTGGAGGCTTCTACAGAGTCTTATTTTCAGCTCTGTTGATAGTTCTGGCACAGTACGTAACACAATGTTTGACTTTGGAGCAACATTTAGATTTACCAGCATGTTCACACTCAGGCTTTTTAAGATCCAAAATAACTGCTATCAGTTCAAATAACGGTCTTGAAGAAGACACCTATATTGTACCATATTTATTTTTTCAAGTAGACCAGTGATTTTCCTCTTGATGGGAACAAAAGGAAAGCAAGTGAAACACTGTAAAAACAAACACCAAACTGAATTATGGCAATATCAAATTAGGGAAAAAAATGGTTTTCCTCTCATTTTGTATTACCACATAAACTGTAGGAAACACTACGTTTGGAATTACTATCCACCCATGTCATTGATATAAGATGGAAACACTTATTTGAATTTAGCAAAACAAATCACACCTTGACGTCTTGATGTGAACATTTATATCCAAAGTAAACAGCAAGACAGGCTCTTGAGTTTAGGGCATGAGGAAAAATAAAAAAGTTTATTTGGTATGAATGAACAGTTTATTTGCAAAGTGAAGTTTAGCACTCAATATCGTTGCAATATAGAGGATTATGTCTGTGAAATAATTTTGCAAACAAAGGAATTAAGGTAACCTTCAATCCTTTGATAGCTTAATAGTCTTAATTTGTTTTTTTATTTTGTAAGAGGAGGTAACATTTAGAATAAAAAAAAACCCCTTTATTTTCATTAAGCTAGTAAGTAAATGCATGTCATAGTAGCTAATGTTTAAGGTCTAGACAAGAGTGATCACATTAAAATAGTATTTGACTCAAATGTTTTTGCTTCAAGTGGCTCAGGATAATATTTGTAATGGATTGTGGAGAATTCTTTTTATTTTCGTGATCATTATCTGTGTCTAATTTTTGGTTCCTTTGTGCATTGAGTAAAAGCTCAGTAGCAAATCGGCCTGTCCAATATGGCTGGGTGAGGATCTTCCCTAATCATTGGCGCTTCCAACATAGCAGATAACGGTCCACACCGAGGGACGGGCTTCGAGTGACAGCTACAGGGCTCGGAGGTCAAATGGCTTTGTGGCAGTGAATTCTCAGAGGATGTTGGCTGAACACAGCTGTAGAACCAATCTGACCCGCATCTTTACCCTCCTCCTGACCTTTGACCCCTTTGACGAATCCGTTCTTCCCTGTGAGAAAATAATGAGGCGAAATAATACGAGGCGAGGCGCAAGGCGAACTCGGCTGCTGAAAATTGTCTGCTGTAGGTCACGCTGTCCAGAAACAGGGAAGAGCAGAAAATCATGCACCATTCATACTAACATCAAATTCCCACAGTATTGCATGTATTTAAAGAACCTTCATGGGTTTCTTTGTGTGTGTGTGTGTAAGAAAGAGAGGATAGACCAACACTGAGAATGCACATGCTCATCACAGCAGGTCCTGGAACCCTACTTGTTTTAGTAGGATATTTCTTCTGCTTCTTCTTTTTCCTCGTCAATCTGGAAGACTATTATTATTATTATTATTGATGTACCTTGGATTTCTGGGAACATTTTGTTGTTTGATGGTGCTTTTCATATTCCTGTGATGAACTGACTGATGACGACTTGACGTCACAAGGGATTTCAGTGCAGCTACAATGTTTCATAGGAGAAAAATGTTCAACGGTCTAAAACATCAGCAGTAAACGTCAGGTTTTGGTGTCAGTCCGAAGAACTAGGGCTTCTTTCTAGACTCACCATTTAGTACAGACATTCAACAACGATACAGTAACAGCAGCCTCAATAGACCAGAATGCAATGCAGTGACAAGAGACGTGATTTGCAAAATTGTCACGACTTTCTCTTTTTTTTTCCACTGACAGCAACAGCTAGCACTTCTGCTATCCCTCTCTGATGATGCATTCAGTCTAATGAGAGATACTGGAAAAACGAGTTTCCTACAGAAAAAACTTCCCGTCAACCTCGTAAAGGTAATTCCGAATAGGAAATATGGGAACGTTTTGCAGCTTCGATATCTCCCACCTGACAAATAACAAAAGGGTGTCAAACAATGGCTGCTGCGGATCTACCAAAGTTCACAGTCTAAGGTAATCAAGACATTGATTACTAGTTCTCACACTAACACGCTTCTGCACAATCCACTGACATGACATGAATGCATCAGTTTAATAAAATGTTATTTTCAAGCCAAGCTTAGTTTTAGTCAACCTTGACACACATACATGCAGTAATCTTACCTACCAGTAGATAGCTGGTGCATGCCCACATGGTCTACTGGTGTTACCTGAGCAAATGGTCATGAACGCTGAATAAGTAGCATCCTCCTTGTCTGCTGGATGACTCCTGTTTCCTTTCAGACGTATTTCATCTGGAGTGTTTCCTTCCCTCTTTTGCCCCGTGCTCCTCTTCCTCATTGTTATCATTCAATTTCAGCAGGGAAGATTATTCAGAAATAAATCTACAGCTTATCCCTGTGACCAAATCACAGCGGTGATGCTTCTGAACACAACATACCTCCTCTCACTTTCTACGGAGCTTTATTCTTTAACAATGTTATATAATCTGTTTTTCATCTCATATTATTTAATGTAATTCTTTTTAACTTCTTTTGAATGTATCTCCTAATTTTATCTTCTTTTATCTATATAATTGTATCTCTTCACTATTATTCTTTGTAACCTCTGCTACCAGAATGAGAATGAGAATGAACGAGTACCAGATAAAGTTATCATTATCATTATTATCATTAGTGTTGGAGCCAATGCACTATTTTTCTTGTACAATATAATTACAATTACACACTATTTACCACACTAGGACGGAAGACAAGCGTTGCCTGATTGAGGAAGCAGTGGAAGTTAGGCTAGCTGCACATTGGGTGCTTTCTTTGGTTATTGTTTGTCTGTTTTCGTTCTATTATTATTTAAACAATATCATACCCAGACTGCAACAACCCATGGACAACAGGAACAACCACACAGCAAGCATGGTGAGCATACATGCGTCAAACAATTCATCTCGGTTAGGTAGCAGCTCAGCCACTTCATTAGTTAGTTGGTTATTGGTTATTATTGTTATTATTATTCATTATTATTCTTCTCCACCAGAATGACTCTCAAATATCAAACACCCAGGCTGGGTATACCAAACCATTCATTTTGCACCAATATGTAACTCGGACCAAGGTCAGCAAGCCAGATTTGGACCCACGATGTTGCAAGTGCGTGGAATGAATTGGAATAGAAAGCAGCTTTTCATGAATTCAATTACTAAAGAAACAAAATGATGTCATCATCATCCAATTTCATAGTATCAATGAGAAGAGGAAGTAATGGAGTAAAGGATGAAGGATTGTTGATCAAATGGGAGGCCCTCATGGACATTGCGTTCTCCAAACCAGACAAAATGACTGAACAACTGACTGCAGGGAAAGAGATGAAAACTAGACATCATAAAATGGCATAAAAAAAATCAAAAATGAGTTATCTACATAGTCTATATCTTCAAATGTGACTTTGTGGTTACTTGGTGTTATTTTCTTTTATTAAAGATCATTCTGGGGTTAAATATTTAAAAACATACATAGGTATATCTCAGGAAGTAGATTTCAGCTTGGTTCTATCACAAACTTCAACGTTTCAGTCAGGACAGAGGCAAGCCAATGTAGCCTGAAAGGGTAGTAATAATGGAGAGCAAGTCAGGAAATAGTGCCTTCACATTTTCGAGATATCAATGACGGGCAAGTTAGGATTTTAGGCTTAATCAAGGCTAACTGGAGAGGAGTGAGACAGATAAACAGAACAGCAGTCACATCCAGTAGAACAGTGGAAAGGGAATATTACAAAAAGCTGTGCAGAAAATGGGATTATTTTACTTTGGGGGAGTAAGGAAGTAACAGTAGCCAAGGAAAATCATTTAAATCAACATAAAAATAAGACACGTTGTGATGTTAATATCCATTTCCTCAATGCAACTGGGTTTTACCTCATCGTAAATAGGTAGAACCTCATAGAATCCAGGTGACCTTTCTACCTGTCCTGGGATTGTGATATTTGATAGAAACATGGATTTCGCTACGTAAGAGTTTCAGCAGCTGGGATGTCAAATCTTTGATAATCGGTATCTCAGACCTGCTCTTTACCCAGACAGGTACGCGGTAATCCCACAGCTCACACTGTCTGTTCCGCGTCATCCGAGCACGAGGTGGTGGCAAAAAACGTCCACAAAGACATCCTCTTCGCTTATTTACTTGATAGATATCTCAAAGCGGAGTCACGTACAGCAGAAATGGAAGCCGGTGATGTCTCAGTACCCCACCCCGAGAGACGAAACAACGACGTGTGCCATCTACATTTATCTCTGTGGCAGCTTTGCCCCCATAATGCCTTGGTTACCTCTCAGTTACCTCTCTTTCTCTCTCTCTCTCTCTCTCTCTCTCACACACACACACACACACACACACACACACACACACTGATGAGTAAGTGAAGGAATAAACCGCTTTCCCATCCCTGCTGTGAGCTGTGTTCGGTGTTGACTAAATGGCATTCTCCCTCTGATTCTCTCAGATAGAGTGCCTGTCATTCTTTGCCATTTGGTCTTCAGCCCAAAGACGCTCTACACTTTCTTCCCCATTCCCTCCTTCCTTTCCCTGTCTCTCTTTGTTTCACTCTTATGTAACGTTGGTGGACACACACACACACACACACATACACAGATACACACACCCGGCAGGGAGTCCATCTATAGATGTTTTATACCAGCACAATCACATTGATCCTTGAGCTCGCTCACTCAGGATGACAAAGTGCTATTTGCAGCACAGACCCCGCAAAAAGGTCAGGGTTGTCAATGTGTTTCTGAGTGAGGGATTGAGTAAGGACAGTGCAATTTAACAGCCATTTCAAGACAAATACCACTGGAATTAATCATCCCCGATATCTCAGGGACGGGAAGGCAGTGTGCGCACGCTTTATGTAGCGTTTCTGAGCACGCATCACTCATTTCGGAGCCGCCACGGCAGCAGGCTGGCCCGGTTGGGTTGAGGAGACCGTCTCATAAACAACAAGGGCACCGGTTTGACCCCCCCCCCCCCCCTGCCTGGTCACTCATTGTAAGCCGCTCTGAATAGGAGCGTTGGCTGAATGCCCCAAGTGAAGTTCAAGGCGAAGTTAAATGGCAGCAATTTTCTGTGTTACGCCCTTCCCTCAACACCCTTATTCTGATGGAAAGACATGGAGAACGATAACACCAGCCAGTTCCAAGTTCCCATCATCCTTGGCATCTGTGTTTTGATTGAATCTCTTTTTTTTTTTTTTTTTCCTTTTTGCATCCATGGTAGGAAAGCAGGTCAAAATTTAAATAGCTGAAAATAGAACATCTGGCTGGGCCTTGTCAGTCAGCAGTGCGTAATGAAATATGGAAATTGGGGCGCTCTTCAAAGAGATCCGGGCCTCTCGGTGCCGTCCTGGGTCTCCAGCAGGCCCCTCGACAGCACCCGGTGGAGCCCCGCCCCTCTGAAACGTGTGCTACATTTGCAGGTGCTGCCGCCGCGGCCCGAGCCGCCGCCGGTGCCAGCTCGTTAGCGCTCACAGCCTGGCGGAGCTGGCAGCTGGCATCATTAAACTTCAAACCAGCTTCCGACCCGGGGTGCCGCCGCGGGGAGAGACCGCCCGCTCAGCCGCTTGCCAGCAGCTGATTAGAGCGACGGTGACACCACCAACCGCACTCCAGCCACGCGCGCTAACCACACACCGCACAGACTGCGTGCCCCGCCGCCGCCACCCCCCAAAAAAAACACCGTTCGCGCGCCACGCCCGTCCCGTCCCGTGGGCATCAGCTGGGTATGGCGAGGTGTGTCTGCCATACCTTAGCCTCAGTGAGCCCAGGTTTCATTTTGTCGTTTTTATCTTAATAAAGGACAGCAAAGGTGAATCTGTCTCTACACTGTGTGCGTCTGATAGGTCGGTTCAAGCCGGTCCACATTGTGTCCATCAACAGCCATGTGTTCTGTCACACTGTGCTTTAGCAAGACTTCTGCTTCGTCCTTCTAAGCTGCTCTGGGTCAGTGTGTCAACTGCAACCGAACAGAATGACCAAATAAGAACATTTTGTCAGCCGTTGCTCCACTTTGTTCCCAGAAATGTCATCGATGAAAGCAAAGTTTGGAGTTTGGAGCCACCGGCACCAACCCTCTTCCCTGGACCACCAGCACCAGTCCCAGCAGAACCGGCAAACTGGTTCAAACATTATCCAGGTCACCAGTTTCCTGTGGTAAAGTCCCTAAATCTAATACTATTTGTCACCTACTCACATCGAATGCATCACGAGGGACCAAGTGGACTGCTACTATTTGGTCAACATGATGCTCACCAAGATGTTTTTAAGAAATATCCTCCAAATAAATTGTTGCTTGGTCTTTGCTCTCCATTCTAAAAACTACAAGATTCAATTTTGGCCTCGCTCGGGCTCAGGGGTGGCAGAGCGCCCGTACATTGCCGTATTCAACTGCCGCTGAAAACCAGTCCCAGCAGAATGACAACCCGGTTCAAACAGCATTATCCATGCCACCGGTCTGTTCGGCCTTTTTGTTCCCTCGCATGTCACTCTCCCCTCTTTCGGCTGGGCACCTAGCGGGGCCACCTGGTCATTTCCACCCTGATTGAGAGAAGGATAATGGCTCGATGATTTGGCGAAAATTGGTCTCTTTAGATTCATTTCATGTTTGGTGATAATTGAGAGGCTTTGTCTGTCTGGATGATACTAAACCGTTCAACTGACTGCCTCTACACATCCCCCCAGTATCCCCCAGTAGAATTCTTCAGGCCCCCCGATAGATAATTCCCATTAAACCAATGTATTACCGTGCCGCAAGGTTTAGGAGGAACAAGCCTAAAAGCCAGCGGAAGAAACCCTTGAGTCAGTATCACCCCCCCCTCCCCCCCTATGTCTTCAGTCACCGACTTCCCATGATACACTGCAATACCTCAGAGGCTTGTCAAGGAGTGATGGCTCTACCGTTGGGCTCCGGGTTTCCTCTTTGAATCAGACGCTCAGTCACTCTTTTGAGCTGCAGCCTGAAGGAGGGCGCTGTCGCTGTGTGCAGTGATTCTCCAGATCCAAGGAAAGTCTGGTATTTAAATATCGATAAGTGGCATGGGAGTTGGGCCTATTTTGTTAGTGCTAAGAGGAAGCTTTTGCTACAACTATAACTTTCCTCCCGAATAGCAGAGGATCCATTAATGTGCTCTAAAGGCACCTCGGGGAGCAGTGTGGGCTGCTGGGAGGAGAAACAACCCAGTTATGCTGCTGCAGGAAAGAGGACCGTAGTCATAATTCAGCTATACTGTTAACGAACACAGACACCCACACTACCCAGGCTGATTCTGGTGAAATCAGTTCCAAAACCCAGACAGATTAGAGAGCAGGTTGGGAAAACCTCTGCCGTGACAGCATTTTATAGTTTTTGTCCTTTCTCCACCAAGAAACACGGTGCTTTTTTATTTGAACCGGCTCCTTTTTCAACCGATCTATTCTCCGCCAGTAATTGGAGCCGTGGGTATCGGCACAAACAAACGACCAGGAGGTTAATAGGAGGGCCAGTGGAGCAAATGACTTAGCTGGCTCTCTCCTTAAAGGATCCCTGATGAGGTCTCTGTGTTTCCGTGCATTGATAAGCCACGAGAACACTGACACAGAGGTCACAAAGCCACCCTGTGATGGACCGCAACACTTTGGGTTTTCTGACATGACCCTGTGGCCCCCACCCTGCGCCGCGATTGGCTACTCATCATGCTGTCATGCCATGCACATCCAAAGCGCCTCTCAGGGATAAATCAAATTTCTCATTGATATGTACAACATCACAGATTCTGCCTCTCTCTCTCTCTCTCTCTCTCTCTCTCCCTCTCTTTTTCTCGCAGCTCTCACTCTTTTGAGTGTGAGAAATGAGCAGGCCAACATGTAGCCTCCAGTCTCGATCATTTCAAAGCTGGCACCCTTGAGAGACCTTGAGAGGGCATATTTTTTCTGAATAAAGAAATGCCTTCGCTCAGCCAGGACATCAAAGCAAAAGTGTAGTTTTGCTTCCATCCACAGGGAGGCAGCAGAGTGCTGGTGGGGGGAAGAGGCGGCGGGGCGACCCCTCTCTGTAAGCAGTTGACCCTTGCGGCGAGGGAGGGCTGGAGGCCGGGCTCGGTACCCATGTTCCCTTGGCTCGCCGGGAGCGGCCGGAGACGGACGGACAGGAGGAGCGGATGCTGGGACCACAGCAGAACCTTCGGACTCCATCTGTCGCCTTCTCCACAGCTGAGGAGAGGGAGACGAGGAGAGCCAGAGACAGGTGGGCCCACCCCCCACCAGCTGGCACTGCCACCAGCATCTGCCCACAGCCAAGGCCGCTTTCCTGTCTCCCCGTCTTCCCTCAGCCTTTGTCGTCGCCCCGTCCCTCCACCTTCTCCAATACTTTCGGGTGTTTAGGTCAGTGGTTTCCAAAGTGGGGCTTGACGGCAGCAAAATGAGGAACTCTGCTACAATTCACTGGAAATGATGCCAATTAGAGAAAGACTTTTCTAATCATGGATTTCACTTTCACCACTGTTATCTCCCCACTTACAGGGCAGATATACAATTCAGTACTATATCAGCAACAACAGACCTCCCCCATAATAATCGAAATCTCATCAAATGGGGGTCTGCGGCCCAATGTGTATCTATAGGGGTCCCTGACATGAAAATGTGTGAGAGCTACTAGTTTTGGCTATATATCACGACAGAAATGAATAATTCTTAAATCATTCCTTGTGTTTTATTATTAGTAGAATGCGTTGATGGGTTACACCCTATAGACGGGAACGTGATCTGTACATTTCTCAGTCAATATGAACATGTATTACCAGACGCTTGGCCTAGGGGGCGGTATAACCTCTCTGAACATGTCACAGTGCACCCCTGAAGCATGCAGGACAGGTATAACCTCACACGGGAGACACTATTTACCAAAACTAGTGTGTGATACACTAATAAACACCGTAGCAGGATACAGAGATAGCGGCCCCTCTAACTCTTTTCCCCTGACTAATTCTGCTGCATCTCTGGTGGACCGGGGTAATTCAGGAAATTTATACACGGATGGGGATGAAATGTTCAGCAAAGCAATCCAGCAAGTCTGATTAGGCTGAATGTAACCAATTAGACCTACGACCAAACCCCATCTAAAGTAGCAGCTAGAAAGCAACCACAAACACATTAGCCTACTGGAGAGCTTTTGTTCTATCCCATAACATAGATATGTCCACACTGTTATATCTAAGCCAGATTTAATGTTGATTTCAAAGGAAAAATCCACCCTAAATAACTTTAGCACAGATTAAAAAACAGCTTTTGGTGCCCATTTTGCTGTTTGCTCATGTGTTTTTCTTATTCATGTTGATAACTGGCCAAACATCGAGATATTTCAAAACATCAGGTTTTGGTTGTCTAGACTCACCATTCTAGACTCACTAGACTCACCATTTTTGCAGTCAACAATCATACAGGGAGAAATCCATCATAGAAGAGGAAGAAGCACCAATTTCTCCACAGACATTAGCCTCAGTAGACCAGAATGCAATGCAGCCACGGCTTGCATCTTCAGTAGCACGTGAAATACAACGCCCTCTTCAATTTGCACAACCGGGCAAGGCACACCACGCCATTGCTCTCTCTCTCGCTCTCTCGCTTTTTCTCAACTGGAAAAACTCACTACATCATTGCTATTGCTCTCTCCACCTACACGTACACAGCAGAGGTATCCCCGTTCTCCGTTCTCTGGGGGTTGTTGAAAGTCATTCTGGGAAACGTAGGAAATCACTGGCTGAAGTAGAAGTAGACGAGGCAGGTTGAGGGAAAGTGGCTACACCAAAAAAAGTAAATAACACTTCATCATAAAATAACTCCTGGAATGCATTGAGCGTCACAGGCTGGTGATATATAACAGCGTTGATGCTTGAGAACAGTAAAACCAGAAGGGCATCTAGGTGAGCAAATCATAAAGCAGGAATATTTGTTCCATTCAGTGTTTGGGTGCTGTAGCTTTGACCTTTGACCTAATGTTAGGTAAGAAATTGCAAGTTTATTCTACTGCACTTATTGTGACGCTCTGGATGAGAGTGTCAGCTAAATGCCAAAAATGTAAGTGCAATATAATCACAGGCGTATGAACACATTCTCTTCAACATCCACCGAACGTTGCTTTTGTTTATAGCCTTTACCACTACTTTCCTCATAAATAGCATCCCTTGAGTTTAAAATCTCTGCAAAAGAAGAGGGGGGTACGATTTGAAAGCTCCCTCTATATTTAGTATAATCTTAAAGTGACTTTTGAGAGGAATAGCAGTCATACGAAATGCAAACCGCCAAACCGGCAATTTGTGCAAATGAAATGAAAACACACCCTTAATGTTTTTATTTGGAGTCAAGACATAGGCGTGCTTTGACACGTGTGCCTGTGTTATACAACACCGTTTCCCAGGTCTTTGTAAATGAGTTAACTCATCATCGGAAAAACATCACCAGTCACGTAAGGAGCCACATGTGTGATCAGCACAATAATAAAAATTGCCTCTGTGTCTGTATATTAGCTCCACTGCCACGTACTGTTTGTTTCTGCTGCCTGCTGGGTCTAATCTCAGCTCTCCGTGGACCCCAATGTCCATCTATTCAAGATGATTAGCCATAATAGATGTGCAGTTGGATTCTATTCAGTGACCCAGGTTGTTTAGTTGACAAGGCCTTGACACGCTCTCTTTTTAAAACGCATTAAGCTGCAACAGGGAAAAGCTTCTTTGATGGTGGTTTATGCTGAACCCCCCCCCACCCCACCCACATAGTCGCTACAAGGGGGCTGGAGGGTGTGTGTGTACGTGTGAGTGAGTCTTAGCCACATATTAAACCACATTATTACAACGTATTGCAATGCTTGTTAACGTGTAATAAGTGTGTAATAAGCCTTTTTCATCAGAATAATAGCTACCTAAGGATGACTTACATTTGGTGCCAAAAGGTATTCAATATATGAGAGTTTCACATCATTTGTATTGCAATGTGTTATTCACGTCGACTACCATTCACGATGAGGACAAAAAGATACATGGACCACCGACCTATGTCTAAATGGCATTTATGGCATCGGAGGATAAAATGTCTAAAGCCTGTGGGGAATGTTTACAGTACCTTGTGTGAGCAGTACGTGTTAAATAAAGGTAGGAATGAGGTATTGTAGTGACTCACACTTGAATCACACTTATGTAGTTAAAGCAGAAATGGCCCAAACAACCTTCAGATGGATTTGCTAATTCTTACAACTCAAAAACCTTGGATAACGTCCAGTAAATCACTCACTGTAGCAGTAAATAATTTGTGGCAGTCTTGCAGACAGTCAAAGTTAAATGAGGTGAAAATGCCTCCGTCAATTTCGAGGCACGAAAGCAAACCTGTAAGATACGAGTATGCGGTCCTTTTATAGCTGCTTTGTGATCCTGGAAGGTTGCTGCTGTACAGCCAACGGCACAGGAAGAGAAGGAACAATTAGTTTCCGACGAGAGAAGGTAAAAATAGGCGACGGGTTGGGATAAAGGTCATGTCCGAGACCCCGAGTGAGCATTTCACGTGACAGATATGTAACGTGACAAACATCCAATAGACGGCAGATTAACTGCAGCGTTAATAGTTAAGAGTAGAGATTGTGATTTGGATGAATCACTACAAGACACACAGGCGGAAGCAAAAGTTGATTTATTTCCAGCCTGCTTCCAGGTTATACCACAGCCTGTTATTTGAGATGTTAACGTGATTGAAAAAATACAACACGGGTTTAATAGACATACGGTACAAATGTGCAGGGATATTGTCGGCTGAATGTGGAACCGGCCCATTAAAAACAATCTCACTTACTGTCACTGCACTGCCATATTTGCACACTAGTGGAGGAGACAAATGCTCCAAATCTCCCTCTTTCACACTTTTATAAGGGGTCTAATCCCATTGCTAGTTATTGCCTTCATTTGTCTTTGGTTTTATCATCACCAGAGGTGATTGACACTCCCGCGAGATGCTTTTTGGCGGGCTCACCTTCCACTCCGTACTAGGAATGTTGCGAGCCAGGCGTAATGGAGGTGCCTCTTGGCGCCATTGTACCTACCCTTCTGATCATCTGTTATCTCTGACTGGACATATTGGATTATTGATTTGGAGGGAGAATGTGTTTTTGTGCACGTTCAAAGACCCGCATTCATCTGTAGGAGCCCAACATGCTCACCGTAGCCCAACTGTGACCCTGTGAAATGCTTGATGCAAACAAATTCACCCTCTAAAGCTGGATTCAAATTTGCCCATGTTATAGTCTGGAGCTCTCCTTGGTGCTGAATCCTATATTTTTTTTTTTACCCATCGGAGACTGAAAGCCGCAAAGTGATATTGTGTTGGGGTTTTAGCGTCAGCACGCCCCGACACAAGCACAAACGAGTCTATTTTATTCGGAGCGGTTGCATACCTTGCCCTTGTGTAATCAACGCTTGGGTAATTTTCCCCAGGAAGATACAGCGGTCCAAACAGAAAACCTTAAGCTTCGTTGAGGAGGGGAGACAGTGAGGAATTACAAAAGAATGTGCAGGCACACACACACACACACACACACACACACACACACACACACACACACACACACACACCTACACACACACATGCAAATACACACAAGGTGCGACCATCTGGGAGCAGGATTAATTACTGGATTGTTACTCAACCTCCAGCATCCACAGGCAGTCCTTGCACCAAATGTGTAAGGGTGTGTGTGTGTGTGTGTGTGTGTGTGCGGGTATGTGTGAGCATGCACATGAGGAGGTAAAATGAGAGGGTGAAGCTGGAGAGAGAGAGAGAGAGAGAGTGTAATACAGTAGGTACTACTTTGATGGGTCCTCATGAGAATCTGTGAATTAGGACAATCTAAAGATCAGCAGAGGGAGAGAGGAGGAGTCTGTGGCAACGTGGCAATGAATTTGATTGATATTTCTCTTGGTGTGTGTGTGTGTGTGTGTGTTAGAGTGAGAGAGAGTAATAGGGATGGTATCTGACCAAAGATACCATACCTGCTGTCAGCTGTCAGCTTGTATTAATTATATAGCAGTAGCTGGCTTTATAGCCGACCAGCAGCATGCCTGTCTGTTGCCTCTAGTAACCTGTGGCCAGTGAGCACTGTAATTATTTCAGGAGGGGCCCCGGATGAGAGACTATGCAGCGACCTATGGCTTTGGTAGCTAAATATGGTTGCAGTGCTGTAATTCTAATGTTTGTTCATTAAATGAGTTATCTTTAGTTCATGAATTTGGTCTCCATCTTTGTTGCTAAGCGCTCGTTGCTGCGGCGTTTCTCTTCTACTTCCCAGAGATCACCCGTCGATCAAAACGGCGTGTCCAGCGCCGTGACGTCTTTCTGTTGGTGCAGTTTCTGGAGGTGGCGCTCTTCTCTTTGTCTGTTCGGCCACGGTGGCTAACGGCCGCTCGTGCTAACGTACCCAGTTCTTCTTCTGTTCATCCCGAATGAAGCGCATCGCTTCCTGTACACCGGAGTATTTTTCCACAGGAAAGACCGACCCGACGCCGGTTGTTCAGAACAGCAAATATAAAAGCTTTCATGGACTATAGGCTGAATCACTACTGTGTTATATCAGTGAGTCACTTTGAGCAACTCTTTCATATGGGCTCATTTTTCCTTCCTGTTGCCATGTGGGCTGGTTCTCATTACTGACAGACTCACAGGAACAATGAGTGCTGAGGTGTGTTTGGCTGCTCTCTCATTTATGGAAGACGGAAATAAGAGCCTTATTTCTTAGTTGCTGTGTTACCTGGCCTTGCCTCCTTCACACACACACACACACACACACACACACACACACACACCTGCCCCTTCCATATTAGCGCGGATGGCATGCTGTCTGGAAGCAGGTAAGGCGCTGGGGACCTGCTCCTACTGTCCCCAGCTGTCTATATGAATTAGTAACACACAGTGCCACTAATACTAGCAGATCACAGTCTCGGGGCACGGCAACATCTGTGCACATCTGAGCACATTAGCGCGTGTGAGAGTCCTTGAACCTAGCGGGGAAGTTGCCCTACAGACGCGCGTATCTGTCAGACACCTGCAGGGGGCGCTCTCCGGTACAGGCCCCCTCGCTATGGACCGCCCCTTCCCCGGCCGCTGTCACATCTCAGTCTAAGGTAGAGACAGTTGCTGTGTGTTCAGGTGAAAATCGTCTGTGTGTTTATGAATGGCTCATGTTGACACAGCGCCTCCTCCTCCTCCTCCTCACCCACCTCCTCCTCACCCACCTCCTCCGTTAAACAGTCACTTCACCCCCAGAGCCTCTGCCTCGGTTTCTGCTCATCGTCTCTTAAACGATCTCTTCCATCTCTGTTTTCTATTTTAGTTTCCATCTGTTTGTTTATCTCTCGCTTCCTCTCTACGCGTAGCCCCCCCCCCCCCTCCCCCCTCCACCGCCCCCCGCCTTTTTTTTTTCTTCTCCTGGAGGCAAATAAAACCATTGCCAAGAACAGCTCTGTTGGCCTGCTTATAATTTACACATGTAAATGAGAGCCAATGTTGTTCATAGATCTGCAATTAAGCAAACAGCTGAAGCTTACAAACAACGTCGGTCCCCATTAGTCCACCAATAATAGAGTTTCTTGTGCGCTGATTTATGTGGCTAACCCCATTACCTTCTTTCTCCTGCCCTTGCGCAATGGGTTGAAGAAAATGCTCCTGGACCCGACTGAGCGTCTTTGACTAGTGGAGCGGCACGAGGTTCTCAGGAGGAGAAGAAGCTCCTTCCTCTTCTTACTCCAAAGACATGGGCGAGAAATGCAAGTTTGACCTACTTTTTATGCTCTTAAGGTTTCAGTGGCTCTTGAGCATGTGTTTGTTTCAAGCATTGTAAGAGTTCAAGTTCATTTACTAAGGTTAAAGGTCAAAGGTTAATGGCCAAGGTGCCAGGAATGCGGCATGAGCGAGAAGTTTGGATGCAGGCCTGATGCTGCGTTCAGTCCAAAGTCGGAAATAGGAAATTTCCAGTTTGCAGGTCATAAGTACAAGCTCCGTCTGTTCCGGTGGCCTGATGTAAAATTTGACATCAGCTGGGCAGTTAATATCATGTTAGCAACTGTATGTGCAACTTTAAATTCTGACTTGAAGGGCCTTTCCACTGCATTTTTCTCAGTGAAAAAAGTTGGAATTTCCATCATCTCTGCAAACGCAGCACAAGATACTGTACCTTGGGGCCAACCGGAGATAAGGAGGCCGGCCCTGTTTTTGCACCCTGGCGGCCCCCCGATGCGGTTCGGCGCTGTGCAAATGTAGAGATTTGAGGTCACTGTGACCCATGTGTGAGGTGTATGAAGGTTCTCCAATATCGCCTCCCCTCTGGATAATTCCTCTACAGAGGGAATCAAAGGAGGGATTCAAAGTCCGTTTTGTGGCGGGGGAGTTGGTGCCTGAAGATAGTCAATCCAGGTCATGAATTTTTGACCTGATCTCTTTTTTTTTTTTCTCTCTCTCACTCATCTCTGACACACACACACACATACACTTGCATTTTTGGGAATAAGACGTGATTTACTGCCCGCACCATGTCGTAAAACACATTAGAGTGAATGACTGATAGCTGAGGTGAAAAGTAAAAGTTAATAGAAAATGTTGGAATTGGATTATGGAACATGATGAGGATTTAGGCCCCAGACTGCTGTGATGTTAAGTGTTTCAGTACCAGACCTTCTCTAATACCGTGAAATGAGAACAGATCTGTTAAAGCCTCACAGAACACCGAAATGGGATAGGATTGGCTTTACGCTGTCTTACATTACACCCCCCTCACATTGATAGGCCCTTAATGAGACTTAATTAAAAAGTCGATGGCACCTTTAATAGCCACAGCAGTAGTTGTTTTTCTGTGTTTTTAAAACGCTGGCTGGCTAATGACCAGAGGCAGCCTCATTTGGAGGGCAGAGAGGATGTTTTGACCGGTGGCATGTGGTCATTATGGCCCCCGAGTGTGTCGGGGGGGGGAAAACAGATAAGCCCGGGTTAGAGAGCAGAAAGTCCATTTTATATAACAGGTGAGACCGTTCGTCACACACACCACCCGGGGCAGTAATGAAACGGTTAAATTGCGGTCTGTTGACACAACGCTGCTCGGCTCGTACACCGTGTCATGACTTTTTTTCGGGGGTTCTCTTCCGTTTCATGATATCGGTGTTTATCTTATGAACTGGGAGCAGCCTCGTGGTGTGACGCGTTTCACTAGTGAATGAATGACGAACAACAGGAAGACCTCCTAGTAATGGTTTTGCTTATTATTTCCAAAGCGTTCTGCACCGGTTTGTTGCATCCCAAAAGAATATAGTCGATCTTCATTTTTGCAGCGATCACAAATGATTTATTGTTGTATTGAGAATTGTAAGCCAAAACAACAACTATTACCATTTCTAACATCCCTTTTTATATTTTTCATGTCCTGCTATCGTGTATTTAGTATGGGCCTGTGGCTGTTTTTAGCTTCAATATGAACAATCTACTACTACTATCATGATTTGATACTCAGGTTTTAATATGCCCCCTTCTCTTATGAGCCCTGGAGTTATTGGATATCGTTTGGTTCACCGGTTTCATGAGAAATACCGGAAGTGATACCATGGAAACTCTTACATACTTATTAGCTGACACTGCCTCAGTTTAGGTTTAAATATAACCATTTCCTACGGCCATATACATGCTCTCTAAGCAAAAAAAAAAAAAAATCAGTCCTGGGGGGGAATTTGCTTTTTTTGAGGCAGCTGCATAGCTCAGCTTCTGACTACAGCATCACCGCGTCAAGCAGCTTTCACTTCAAATGTCTCACACTTTTCATATTGCAATTCATATATTAATATAATATATATGGATTAATATATGAATTTGTTCTATGGAGGCAAACTACGCTCTTAATAAGGACGTGCTACTTTCAACACATCCGTTTGTCAGTACACCACCTTGTGTAGCTTTTCAACACAGCGTGTACCGACATAAAAGCACCTTTAACGCTCGCTGTACTGAAAGCAGCATGAATTTCGTTGCCTCTGAGTACACGAATGAACTGAAAGCAACACAGCCAAGCAAAAAAAAAAAAAAGTGCAGGAGAAATATATTCCAAATAGTGAAAAGTGAAGCCCTACATCTTGCACCTGACACGCAACACACAGAGAGATCTAATAGATGTATTGTAATGTGGTTATTCCTTATACTCTCGTTTTCCTGCGCCATCAACTCCCAAGAGGCGTCGGTCTCTGCCAACGTGCAAACTATTTTCTCACCTTGATAGTTTAATGTATTTCCAGCCTGTTCGAGCCTGACATTAGAGGGGGGCCAAGCATAAACAGCGCTTCTTTCTCCTTAAAATCCCTGTAATATCTTTAAAAAATGATCCTCGTTTCGAACAGGGAGGCTGTCTTCCAAAGGATGCCTCTAATTGGAGGAGAAAAGGTTCCTTTCTAGCAGCTCTGGGGATTTAAAAAAAAGAAAAGAAGAAAAAAAAGAAGAAGTCCATTTGCCGATGTAAGGAGTCATTAAACATGTCATTAAGTCCCGCTCCTTTAATATAAGTGGATGGAGCGTTGGATCCCGTTTGGTCTTTGGAAAGGATGCTGTAATTTCAACTGGAGTTATGGCAGTCAGGGATTCAAGCTTGACCTGCCACACAGACACACACACACACACACACACACACAAATACATGCGCTCTGCATTCACACACAGTATGTGGGTGTATACTGAGAGCCTCTGACAGTCTATCATTTTCATACAGGAGGGCACCAAATCATCCCATTACTGAGGGAGGAGAGTATGACTTTCAGCCTCCAAAAGACAAGTCCTTGATGTTCCCCCGACTGGCCATGCTCCTCTGTCTGACTTGCGGTTCTTTGTTTCACTGTTGCAGTTGATTTTTTCTTTTTTTTCACTCAGCGGTCTGATTTGGCCTGCAGCGAGCGGCTGGTGAGTCCCGGTGGAGATGTCGGTCTAAACAGCCGGGTCTGAAGTGATTATGTGAGCGCAGTGTGAGAGATTCCTTTAGGGCTTGTGGGAAGCCTACACATTCTATGTTGACAGTAGCAATGAGAGAGAGAGAGAGAGAGAGAGAGGGAGAGAGAGAGAGGGGGGGGGGGGGGTAGGAGAAAGAGATCATCATCTAAACAGACAGAAACAGCGGTGGAGTCTGGGAGATTAAAGGTGCGCGCAGATACGAAATCCATCTCATCGTCGGACTATGAGGTTTTCTTTTATTTGCTCATCCACATACCCAATTAGCAGGAGCCTTGTAACCCCCAGACGTATCTTATACCCCTGTCACATCGTATTCACCCAAACCTCCGTACATATCTTGTAACGCCGCAAAAGTGATTTCAGAGTTTTTGACTGAATGAAAACTCTTTGTGTTTTCCCCCTTTGAAATCTCTTAATCTCAGCGTGCCTCGTGCAAACATCCACCATTGGTAATTAAGCAACCAAGAGCCGCTCTTAAGGGCCCGTAACGATTCATTATTCATTTTCGTGTTATCTCGCATTGTCTTTTTAAGTACGGCCAAGCAATCAAATTATTTTCCCTTTTCCTTTGCCGCCGTCGCCCCGTTTACTCTAAAAGCATGTCCTTCAAGCATCTCCTTTTCAGAATCGAGCAGCTAAGCCGTAGAAAGGCGAGCTGTCGTTTATCGCTGCCTGGCAGACAAATCCACTCTGAATGGCCGGTGATTTCCACTCATTGGCTCAATAATCCATTTGAGAATTTACTCAGGGACTCAGACACATTGTTGAGGTTTTTTTTTTTTTTTCTGACTCTTTTTTTTTTGTTGTTGAAGCGATTCCTCCCTCTTCAACTTGAAGGAGACTTACATAAACAACGCAGACATGGCAACGGACACACGAGCACTTTAAAGACACGGCTCTGCGGGGGCAACCTGGAAGTTTAATAACTCAGGCGACTGCACTACGCGTCGTTTTCAGCTCTCCTGGTCGAGCGTAAGACCTGAAGGTTGAGAGACCCGAGTCAAACACGTGGACGGAGTTGCCGGGCTCCCTCCAGTTGTTTCTCCTCAGTGAATTCCTTTCCTAATTATACAGAAAAGTCGCCTTTGCGTGGATCCGTCCTGATTAGAGAACTGTCTCGTGCCATCTTTGCCCTTTCGGATACTGTAATATCCCACAGCACATGCCCTCCACTGTATTAATTGTGTCCTGATCATTTCTCTCCCCCGCCCCCCCCCCCACCTACATTCACGCCTTTTTCTTCTCCTCTCTTCTTCCACCACCTTGTTCCGTACCCTTAACGCCCCTCCTGCCCGCTGTCCCTCCTCCCATAGTGTACTGTGGTAATTGAGTGAGAGCTGTGGCCCTGGAGTCCTGTGTGTAATCCACACTTTATAAGCACTCTAATTGAAGTGCAAATTCAATACTCCCTCATCAGCCTTTCACTGGCTGTGCCTTTGCCTGCACCCCTTAGGTAATTACAGGGAGACTGGCAGTTCAATCATTTTGCAGAAAATAATCTAACAAAAACATAGCTACATGCACCAAACCTTTGTGCTGTCACCGGGTACGGTGCGTGAGGGGGGGTGGGGGTTACTGGAGGAGGACAAACCAGCAGCTTTGTAATCAGCTCGGCTCCCAAACACTCACTACAAACTCTGTGACGGTGAAATTTAGAGAACATTATCTGAATGAGAATACGGTGTTGGATCGGTCTAAACGCACACACACACACACATGCACACGCACGGCTACAGATTTGCCCCTCCCCCCGTAAATGTATTGGTTTGCCTACAGGCACGTGCGCACACACATTCATGCACACCGGCAAGCACATTCCGCACACACACACAAACAAGCACAACCCCCCCCCCCCATATGCATACATGCAAACATGCACAACGGCAAGTGTGTGTGCACAAACACACACACACACACACACACACACACACACACACACACACACAAATACAGACAATTTCCTTCCACATGTATTGGTTTGCCTATATTACCGTGTGTGTCTCTGTGTGTGGGAGTGCAGTTTTGCAGCTTTAATTAAACTTCCTCTATTTTCTCTCAGCTTGTCCCCATTGGGCCCTGTCTTCCTCCCGACCACATGCTTATTTATTTATAATTGCATTAAAACTCCAGAGCTGAGCCACTGCTGAACACGGTGCCAGACCTGTGGAGTAAGCTGGGATTGTCACACAGTAATACAATTTCATGTACTGAAACATCCCACTGACTGGGAAAATTCCACATTATGAATCATGTAGGGATGTACATTAAAGAACAAATAGCAGAAAAAGTTTACATTATTATTCATGGTACCCCAGTACCAATATGTCAATGCAAATTCACCACTGGGCTGTTTCATAAAAAGAAGGTGAGCAAATTCCACCTGTGAAAAAAAACCTTATGATACAATCCCTGCCGCGCTGCGTTCCCTAAGAGATCAAATATTTCTGAAAAGAAAAAAACAATCCAGGTGCCATAACAACATAACAACATAGCGTTTCTTTTCTCTTTTTTCATTTGCCAGATTGCTTTTCATTTTTTTGGGTTTATTTTTCTAATTTGTTTTGACTAGATATCCCACCGGTCCACCTTTTGGATGAACATCACAGTAAATTCACAGTTATCCCGAGAGCTTCTGTTGAAGTTTGATGAATGTGATTTAAGGCTTCAAAAAGAGAAAATCATGTAATAATACTCCTACAACATTGTGACATGCCAAGATACCCTACATGGGAAGTTATCCCACATGCAATTTAGGCAATGTCTACAGCACTGCCTACTGTCATAAGCACAATAAATGGGCATCATATCACAAAACCTGCAAAGCTGTAAATCTGTGCACAAAGACACATCTTTATTTACTTGTTGTATTATTCTCAATACATTATTTTATTGTAATTGCTTGTTGTATTATCTTCAGTACCCTCTGTTTGTCTTGTTCTTATCTATATCTATACTCTCTGCTGCTGCTTTGATGACCCAATTTGCCAGGGCTGTCAATTCCCTGAGCCCTAAAGTATGGCAAAGTTCCTGCATTTAATATCTTCTGCCAAGAAAACCTCCAAACTCGCTTATATCGACCAAATTTCTGGGGACGAAGTGGAGCAATTACTGATGACTGACAAGATATTATTATTTGGTCAATGTGTTAAATTATTAGATGTATAGGTCACCAGGACACACAGCTTAGAGGGAACATTGGTCCTGAATGCACCCCTTCCAAATGTGCGTGAACCTTGCTCTCCAATATAATGAAAGAAATAAAATTTGGACTCAGGCTAGGGTATGAGGAGTGTCACACCTTGCCATGCCTAACTGAGGTTTGAGTTTCCCCACGGGGATCATTAAAGTTCTAAACTTCAGTCACTGATCTAGCAATCAAGATTAAGAGGTAACATTAACTATCCTGTTTAATAGGTGGCAGTTAAAGTAAGAATTTGAATTGTCACAGTGTCCACATGACTCAAGTCAACTAGCGCCCAGAACCAAAACAATCCCAGCATGGCGAGTCTCTCATTGGGCGTGTCTGTAGACGTCACAGCGCTTACCCGGAAGCAGAGTGACTGCTCCTGTCAAAAATCCTTGGATCATTTTCGTGGAACATCGAAAGAAAGGTGAGTTTTAAAGCAATAAAAATCAACTCAGTCCATACTTATCGCTTGCATAATGTGCCCTTTCCCCCCGAAATAGCGTACTTTTTAATTTTGTGCTTGACTTAACGCGAGAAGCACTTTTACAAAGCTTAAATATTAGCCGCTAGCTAGCTAACGTTAGCTGGCCAGCTTGTTAAAAGCGCATCAGATTTGTTACATGTGGTTCGGTGACGCCGGTGAGCTGGTGCGTTTGAGTTTTCGGGTGCTTTTTGTTATTTGTTTTCATCGTACGGAAGTCGGCTGGGTTGTTGTGGATGTCACGGAAATTTTCATTTATTGGTAAATTTTTACAGGGACATGCAAAATAGCGAGCCCGCTAACAGACATAGTGGTCTGATGTGTCCCCCAGCTCAGCTTCAGTATCCTGCCAAATAGTGACCACCGTTTTCCCTTCTATCGCATCCCCATGCGCAGTGCAGGACAACGCTGCAGGTTGCACTTTGCCAGAAACTAAGCTGAACAGACAACGTGAGGAGTCCGGCAAAAATGCTGCTGCACTGCAGAATGAAGTCCTACCCCCTGCAAGATGGTTTCAAACTTTGAAGCTTTGAAACCATCAAAGTGGTTTCAAGCTCACAGGCAGATATTTAAGTGGGTGATTAGGGACTTAGTTGTTCAAGCACAGAATAAAAAGGTTTTATAGGCAACATGTGGGAATATATGGAATTAGCTGAGTGAGCCTACTTTTAACTTTTATTATTCAGAGACGGTTTGCAGGGCATACGTGGCATGCTTTTATTCAGCACCACCCTGCGTCTCATTCATACAGTTGCACACGTTCACACCTGGGAGCTGCCCAGTACAACACGTTTTTTACTGGTGGCCACTGGGAGCTGCCCAGTACAACCAATTTTCTACTGATGGCCACTGGGAGCTGCCCAGTCCTTGCAGTCACATATTTTAGACTTTAAGACTTTAATTTTAAAGAATTTAAATATTTTGTGTACTTTTCTGTGACTGACGACTTACCAAACACAAAATTTAACACTGGGTGTTAAAGGATGATTGACCCTACTTTTTTTTAAGCAGTTTTAATCAGGGAAAACGTGTGCCAAAGATCCCCTTGCCAAATTTGAACACATTGAACAAGTTGCACCATGAGGCTCAAAACACTCAAAACATTACATATTACGCTCATGCTATTAACAACATTGCTTTGGATGGGACGAGACAGATGGATTCTGTTGCATAATGCTGAGCTATGCACATTGAGAACCATCATTAGACAGGTGGCCGGTCTTTGGACTTCCACCTGGCAGCTGGCAGATAGTCATATAAACAAAAAGAAATAGTGTCTCCCTGTGTGGAGTGAGACAAGACCACTTGTCTTGATTTAAAGTGCTTGCCTTGTCTGGGTGAGTATTCAAATTTAAACTCAGATGTTGATGTACGTCGAGTTTTCCCCCTAGTCTCCTAGTCCATTTAGTTTGAAGCAGTATATTAAATTGTTCAGTTACTCTGTGAAATGTGCTCTATACATAAGCGCCCGACCGCCCAGAGCCCCCCTCTTCATACACTACGGGATGGAGCCGTTTGGTTTATTTACGGGAGGTGCTTCTGTAACTGCGGGGAATAGGCGAAGAGCCAATCGAAACACACGGTGGAGGCCAAGCTAATAGAATCTGACAGGAATGGAGTCGAAGAGGCCGCTCAGGCATCGTAAAGCTGTCGCCGTTTAAGCCCCTAAATTTGTCGCTATTACCTGCTTGCTTCTCCCTCTACATGGGCACAGAGTTGTGAGGAAAGGTGTAGCCAGGCTCCAGTGTTGTGGTGCCTCGTTACTGATCGCCTGGTTCAACAGCAACACTGTGTGTGTGTGTGTGTGTGTGTGTGTGTGTGTGTGTGTGTGTGTGTGTGTGTGTGTGTGTGTGTGTGTGTGTGTGTGTGTGTGTGTGTGTGTGTGTGTGTGTGTGTGTGTGCATGCTTGCCTGCCTATGTTCAACATTAAAAGCAAAATCCATTGACAATGAATTGGAGGGCAATTAATTAGTGATTATGACATCAGAATGCCAGTGTCTGTTTTGGGAACAATAAGATAAATATTGGAAATCATTTATTGGTGAAAAATCCATTGGATATTGTGGAAATGAATGAGCTTTTACATGCAAACAAGCCTGATTGGAAAATGTACCCGAATTCCCAGAGCATCATGCTGGTCACAGTGCCAGTCAGTCTCTTGGCACCGCTGTCACTTTCAGTGGCGCAACTCCAAAAAGTATTGCTTGATGGCATCACAGACTACAACCTTGCTGTTTCTGGCTTCGGGAGATACTTTTACTAGTTCACAAATCTATACTAAACTGTTAAAGGCTGTAGGAATAAATAGGCTATGTGATTTTGTTTGTTTAGTTTTAGTTTTAGATGGAGCCAGGTATGAGGACTGACACTGTAATGCAGAATGAGTTGTACAGATAGCTCATGGAGGCAAATTGCTTTATTAGTACAAAACGAGAAAAATAGATGCATGTTACATCACAGTGAGATGTCAATATTGCAAAGATAATTTTCCATCACAACGTCTTACTTCCGAGAACCAGCATGTATGTAGCCCTAGTTAGTCATAATTGATATAGGCAGAGGCCCACTCGACGATGTCTGGATTGGGCCTTTTATAGATGCCGCTTGAGAAGAAGCTCATTTCTCACATTGCTGATCGCTTGTGAGGGAAGGCAACAAGTATTGAATTAGTTTGCATGAGAGGAGGGAAATTGAAATATGGATTGGGGTCGCAAATGCCTGCTAGTGCTATTGGCTGCTTCGGATATGGGGGATGAAATGTATTTTCTGCGTGTATGTGTGTGTCAGCGTGTGACTGATGCAGACAGTGCCGGCATCGAATGCTTTTCCACTGTTCCCGCACAGAGCTATTTTCCAATAACAAGTTGGGAGCAGGAGTGACACAGATGAAGTGGATGTTTTAAGAGGAAAAGTAATCTTAAAGACAAGCCAGGCCATTCCTCACTCTTTAAAGCCAGCCTCCTCTCCTCTGCTTCTCCTCCTCCATCACTGCTTCCATCTTGGAGCCAGCTCTCTCGCTCGCCTTCTGCCATTTAGATGTATTTAAATCATGCATGCATGCTGAGTTTGAACTGGTCAGGTCCCTGCTCTCTGCCAGGCTGTTCGGTGCAACTCCTGACCCAGGGAAGCCATCTGAATATGAATGAATGACAACACAGTTGGTTGAAAGTGTCACCGTCCCAAAAGTCAGATCCAATTTTGCTGATATTTTCTGGCATTTAAGCCTGGACAACAGTGACCCGTCCTGATGGTTTGATAACCAAAGCCAGTTCTGTTACGGCTCAAACGATCTCTGATTTGGCATTTGGGGAGGAAATCATTTTTGCAGTAGGTAAAATGATAAGGTGTTGTGCAAATTAGGTGCCAAAGGTGAAGACGGGCCCAGTTGGTAAGCACTTGGAAACAATACGGGCTGTTCAAGGAACGCAAAATAAAGAAATACAATGAATTAAAAACTAATTTTGGTACACATATTGCTATTCAAGACCTTTACTGTTGAAGTAGAAAAATAAGCCCACTGTAAAAATGAAATTCAAAACAAGAATGCTGTTCTTAATTGGTTACGTCAATAGGAAATTGAAAGCCTCACTGGTAAAGGTTGCAACAAAAGAAATAAAATGACAGTTAGTTGGATAGTTGGATAGTTATAGTAGTTGGAACATCATTTAATTAGAGGATACTTTTCTGAATGTTTACGTCAACTGTGAAATCTAGCCGCAAGCTCTTTCCTCTGCAGACTCTCCATGTCGTGCTGTAGTTTCCCCCCCCCCCCCCCCCCACTCAGAAAAATATGCTGTTTTTTTTCTTCTTCTTTTTTTCCACTGATCGGCCAAACGGCGTGGCGTTCAGGCTCTTCGCTTGCCGTGCCTTAATGGACGCGTGTGTTTTCACCACCGCGGAAGGCGTGCAGCCTCGTTTATGCACGGAATAGAAGTGAAAGCCATCATCAAATCATGTCATCAAATTGAGAAATCCCACTGGAGCGGCGGTAAAATGTTGCAGTGACAGGCCGCCGCAGAAAGTATGTAGTGGAGGACTTGGATCACAGGAACACACCAGTGCTGTTGAGTTTTTTTTGCTTATGATTTCTCTGCTGCATCATTCTTACATAGATAGTTGTAATATGCATACAGTATGTAGCCGGCTAGGGTAAGATCATTACCTACCATGCTGAAAATAATATTATTTATATTCTGTCTTTAAATAAAGAGGCAGACGAGATACAACTGTAGCGCCGTTGACACTTGCATGCAACTGCTGCACGCCGCAGGCGGTGCGTTTCCTCATCTTCTCCTCAAATTAACCTGAGCTCTTCAGTCAACCGAGCATCTGAAAAGCGACGACATGAGAGGTAGACTTAAGCTGACATCACTAGCAGTCATTTCTTTGACTTAACGCTGGTGTTGAGGTGAAATCTCCTTCCAGTCTTCCTTGGGGAGGATCCCCCCCGGGCCCCCTCCCCCCCACCCCCTACCACCTGTGTGTCAAGGACAGAAGGAGGAGAAAGGGAAAGAGAGAGGTAGCAGGAGAGGCAGAGAGATTCGCTGTTGTGAAATCAATAGTTCATACAATTCTGAAAGGTTTTTTGTTTTGTTTTTGGTCAGGAAACGGGGCTTGGAAGGTAGAATGTGAAATGGCTTTGGCGGAGGCCCCTCATGTAAGTAGCTCTATTGATTCCCGCGGCTCTGGTCCAATTATGGCTCGGTGTTGTTTTTTGTCCAAGCCGCTCGGTGCCCTTTAAAGACCCGGTGGAACTTGGGTGGGGCAAAGTTTTGGGCATTTCCAGACTTTCTCACCTCCTCGCCCTCAAGTGGCCGACTGCTTCTATCACCAAAGCTGCAGAGAGGGGGGTTGGAAATGGAGTCTGCTGTTTCTACAGTTTCCAGAGTCTCTGAGGACACAGCTGCAGAATGGGAGATTTCCCCCGTTGGCAGTTCCTGTTAAGAGATTCACTGGCATTACAACATAAAGAGAAAATAATCCTCTGTGTATGTGTGGTTGTGTTTGTCCTCCTGCGTGTGTGTGTGTGTGTGTCTGTTGGCAAGTGGCTCAGAGAGAAAAGTCTGACTGCGAGTGGATTGACAGGGTGTGTGTGTGTGTGTGTGCGAGACGCCGTGGCTTTGTACGTCTCTCTGTGTGTGTGGGTGTGTGTGTGTGTGTTTGTTATCGAACAAGAACGGCAGTCGGGTGAATGTCTGGGCCGGCGGTAGCGTGCGTCGCGGTGCGTTCGCTCACTTTCCCCAGCAGTTCTTGTGAACATCCAGAAACGAGCAGACAAAACTGCAGCCGCTTCAAAGCTGTTGTTTTGCCGGAGGATGAACTGGTCTGTAGTTCCCCCCAGCCTGTGCTCCCCCTGCTGCTGACACTGCTCTCCCACTGCCCCAGTCTAGCTTCCTAAGGAAGGGGGACAGGAGGATATTGGCTCCTGGAACAATATAGGACGACCTTTTTTTTTTTTTTTTTTCCCCTCCTGAGATTCAGCAAAACTCTGCTGGCGATGCAGAGCTCGATCTCTCTCTCTCTCTCTCTCCCCCCCCCATTTTTGCTTCCTCTCCAGTCAGCCTTCTGTCCCATCTATCCCCCTCCACCCACCACCCTCCCCCTGTTCCTCTCCCTCCCCAAGTAATGGGAGTCTCATGCAATATGCTGTGTTTCCCCACTTGAGTGTTAATGAGGCAGATGAACATTCATGAAGAGGAGGCTGACTCCGCCGCGTGGCGATGCTGTGTGTCGAGGGAGGGGGAGGATGTTTGTGTGTCCGGGGACTGTGGTGGCGGCCTCACACTTCTGAGGGATCTGCTGGTGCCGAGCCGTCGACTCGAGGAGTTTCTGGGAGTCGGGAAAGGCTCCTCTGCTAATCATGCAGATGTGTAGATGACCCCTTCCTGTCTTGTGGCTGCTGGTGGAGAAGAGCCCACCCTCCTCCTCCTCCTCCTCCTCCTCCTCCTCCTCCTCCTCTTCTCTCTGGTCCCTGTTTTTTTTTTCCCCCCGACAAAGAGATGCTGTGGGCTGCCTTTCTCCAGGGCTGCTCTCCATCCTTTTATTATACCCCTCCTTCTCTTTCTCGCTGTACCTCTCTTCATCCATCGTTTTAGTGTGGCTCGGGCGTTGGAACCAGATTGCGCTGTGATGTCGGGGAGCCGCCAGGGCTGCGTTTCGAAGGACATCGATGAGAAAGCGCGCGGCCTCGGCAGCAAAAAGGCTGATCCGGTCTGCACGATGTGTGTGCCCATGTCGTCATGTGCCTCCCCCCCCCCCCCCCGCCACACTTCTTTCATCGTCGGCTTTGTTCTGCTCTTCAGTTTCTCCTCCAACAATTCCTATAGTCAGTCTCTCATGTTTTCCCTCCCCTGTTTCCTCTTTTGCTTGACAGCCTCGCATTTACATTTTCTCACTCACTCATCCCCGTCTTCCCTCTGCCCTCCCTCCCCTCGACTGTCTCCAGCCTGCAGCTTTCTCTGCCCCCCCCCCCCCCCTTTCCCCCTCTTATTTTCCAATCCTCCCTCTTTCTCCCCGCTCTACCTCTTTCCTTCCTCGCTCCTCTGTAAGACATCCGACCCCCGCGGTCTACCTCTAAAGGCAGCTCCTATGGCTTTGTTAAACGATGTGTAAAATCTTTGATCTCTCACCAGCCATTTTCTACACGAGGCGACGCGCGTTTAAGTCTGCAGCACGAGGTAGAAATCTGTGTTTTGTCTGTCGGCCTCGTGCTGTCTGTACTCAGAAACCTTTCATTTGGGAAGGTGAGCCTGTTGGCGCTGTAGGGGAGGCCAGATCTTCTCTCCTTGTTCCTTTTTCATGTCTTTTATTTGGCGACATAATAGAGGCCTTCCTGCTCTTTGGCGCTCTTGGCCTCTCCGTGTTCATGAAAATGGTTACTCTGCCATTTAATATTGTCAGTAACAGTCTAGCAGGGCGTCCATGCTGATTCTCATGCACACACACACACACACACCTCCCTGTGGTTGGGGGGGGGAAAGGGTGGAGGCTGGCCAATTTATCAGCACTCTGACTGTTAGGCTACAGGGAGCCCTCCATCTTCATCAGTTTACTCAGCAGACAGACACACCCCAGTCACCGCTACTAGACTTACCTCATGTGTCTCCATTACACGCTAATAACAAAGCTGTGAGGGCGCCTGGAAGTGGCGCTCGTTGCCACGCCACGCTCAGAAACACGGGTCTGCTTAATGCGCAGGTGACGCGGGTTAAAAACACGTTGATTACCTCCGGCGAACGAGCGGGCCTCGGGACGTAACTCGCTTTACCCTGCATTCACACCCGCGAGCGACTCGGTTGAGCGGTCGCTCTGTTCCGAGCGATGGCGGGCGGTGCGACAGGCTCTTGACTGTGTAGCGGTCTGGTGCAGCTACAAACAGGCAGATCATGTGTTTGTTTGTTTTTTCCCGCTTCGCTATTGCCTTTCATAACGCTGCATTGTTCTGATGAGTCGACACGCAGTCACGCTTGAAGGTTTGTGAACTCTAAATTACTTCGGAGCTCCCCGACGAGCCCCAACAATGGATGCAACTCTTCTCCGAGCATCTTTTTTGTTTTGGAGACGTTTATTGCTGCAGTCTTTCAAATAATAGCTTTAGAGAGCTTTGAATGGCTGTAATCAACTTCTTGTCCATTTTGTACTTGCCAGGCGGAGCTATTGTTCACAAAACGACATTAGAAGGGAAACGAGGAAGCATGACAATCTGATTGGCTGTTGACGGCCGATGATGATTGTTCAGCCCTGGCCAACTTTCATTGGCTGATAAACATGTTGACCGTCCCGACATCGGCCGAGTTTCCTGGTTGCTCCGCTCTGAAGGAAATTAACGTACTTCCGGTAACTTGTTGATCGTTTTTGCTCGCAGTGTGAACACACGGTCAGGCCGTTCAGTGTTTCCCACAGGTTGGTAGTTTACTACGGGACCGTCGGGGGCACCAGTCTCAGTTCTTATGAGACTATCTGACTTTTATATATAATATGTATATGCAATTGTATTTAACTGCAAGTAAAACAAGGAAACGGACCAATAAGTATACCGCTGATACAGACAGCAACACACTCTCAGTGCTCGACAACATTCAATCTTTGCTCTTTGGAAACTACATCATCCAGAAACGCCAGCTTCGTGCATCTCAGGACCCGAAATAAATATAAAACAAAAAAAATGTACTAATATAAAAATCGACCAATATAATCAATAAATGGGAAGCCTGTGCCTGTGCCAGGCGTCAACTCAGTAAGCTGTGATGCTGTTTGGGGGGCCAGACGCTGCCACGCCGTGACGATTCTGTCCCATCGTCTGATGTCTCAGGGCCGTCCTCTGACAGGGAAGGACGCTCGTCTTCTTCGCCTGTCTTTCCATCCTCCCCCCCTCCTCCTCCTCCTCTTCTGTCTATGCGAGAGCCTCATCCCAAGCCCTGAGCCATCGCCTCCCTCGGCCCAGTGCTGATCAAAGCCCCTTTGAGGGTCCTGAGCGGGTCCTGATGATCTGATGATATCTGTGTGTGTCTTAAAAGAGCCTTTCCCTTTGCTGTGCGATTAGACGGCTAGTGACAGGCGCAGTCGCCCCATCAGCTCGCGTTAAGCCCCGGCGCTGCTTTATTCTTTTAATGTTGCACCTTCCTCACCAGCCGAATCAATTATCAGTGATTATGCTGGTGTCAAAGTCTTTAGCGCCGGGCTGAGCCTCCTCCTCCTCCTCCTCCTCCTCCTCCGCTGCTGTGTGGCCCAGAGGCCCAAAGGCAGCCACACTACACTGATCCCCAGTCAGAGTCGGGCTGCCGTAGAGGGACAGCTTTACCGACAGCTCTAAGTTTAACCTTCCTCCTCGACAGTACTGTGACAATGGAAGGAGAGTTGATTACGCCTGACAAACCCCTCCCCCCCAAACCCCCCTCCCCCCAAGTCGCCCCCCCTCAGCGAGCATGAGGAATAGCAATTAGCCCTATCATGTTTAGTTGTGACTGTAACTGACTGAGCTGGCTTGGTGGTCTTGTCAGGTCCTTGGATTGAACATGATTCCACATCGCTGGAGAAGACCACATTGTGTTCGTGATAAGAGATCACAGAGCCTTGGCTAAGCCGCGCCGGTGGCACAATCGGCAGGAGAGTTTTCCACGCAAAATCTGAAGCCCCGTTCGTCCCCCCGCCCCCCCCCTCCCTCCTCCACACCTTCCCATACCCCCCCCACCCTCCCTTTTCCTCTCTCGCTCCCTTGGGCTTCGCTCAGGAGCAGACGCCCGGCCTTGGCTTCGCTGGTGTTGAACAGTGTGTGTGTGTGTGTGTGTGTGTGTGTGTGTGTGTGTGTGTGTGTGTGTGTGTGTGTGAGTGTGTGTGTGTGTGAGTGTGTGTGGATTACTGTCACTGCAACACATAGAGCGGTGAGGCAGCTCGTTAAAACCCCCCCTCAGCTGCAAGGTCACGCCTCTGTCTTTCCAACCTCTGTGACTATCAACGCTCCATCACACACACAGACACACATTCACACCCCACTGAGTCCCTTCACAATATCAGGGAGCCACAAATATATAGGTTATAACACTCTATAACACACACACTCTCTTGCTCTCTAACCACTATTTGCTTGTTTTGTCAAGTGAATAAACATCAGGTGCTCTGTGATGCTTCCCACCTCCTTCTCCTCTGATGTACAGTACACTGTTGCCTCCCCCTCCTCCCCCTCCTCCCCCCCCAACGCCCTCTGCTGTCTTCCCAACATCAGATCCATACCTGCCCGTCCTCCACTCAAAACGAACTGTCTGTTTACAGGAGCTGGCGGGCCGACCACTGCTGTCTGATCCTCTTCCCCCCGTAGTGTAGCTCGTGTTTCTCTATAAGCTTACATTTTTCTTTCCTGAGTTCCTGTCAGGAAAAAAGCAACGGTCAGGTTTGGAGTTGCCAGTTTGGATTAGAGCGTTTGAATACTGCTGTAAAATGCTTCTCTCCTTGACCAGCATCTGCTAGTGACGGGGGGGGGGTGGTGGGCGGTGGGGGGAGTTTGTCTGAGGTTATTATGTGTCGACCTCCTATCCGAGATTGTTTCTTTGACTTGCTCTCGACCCTCCCCTCCTCCTCCCTCCCCCTCCCGTGTTGTCCAGTGTCGAGGGGAGGCGAGGAGGAAATAGTAATCTGCTGTAGCCTTGGCACTCTCTTGCACTCTTGGTCTCATTGAAGAAGACTGATAAATGGCCCTCTTTCTGGAATGGCTGTTGTTTTGTATGGCGAGAGAAAAAGATGGAGGCGGAGAGAGTGGATTTACGATGAAAAATTGACTGAGCAAGATGGAGGGGGGCGAGGGAGGGAGGGTGAGAAAGCCGCAGCAATGGAAAAGGAAATGCCACCACCGAGTCATTACATTCATTTTGTGTTTTATTAAGAGTGCGCGTCCACCCCGCAATTGGTTTTGGATTGGCACATCATTCTTTCTTTCCCATGCACACGTGGGTTGACGCCATCGCCTGCACCTATCTTCTTGCACATCAGCAGGACCGGATTCACACGTCATCCATCCTGTCAGGGTGCAAATTAGCCTGCCACATGTCTCATACGTCTCAGTGGCATTGTACCGCCGTAGCCTTTAAGCTGAGGTAGTACCAGTAGTCGTCTGTAGCTATAGCGCTGGAGGGAATCAGCGTCCTCTCATCCCTCGTCACGATAGGCGGGTGGTATTAGTATATTGCTCAGCGCCTGTGGGTGGGCAAAACGGGGCTGATTGGCTGTGATGACAGTGATGCCCTTAATTGTGTCAGTTATTCATCCTCTGTGGCTCTTTTTTGAATGTAGTCAAGCGCTTGATGTAACCCCCCCCCCCCCCCCCCCCCGGCATTTTGTTCCTTTCTACATATCGGGGCTTTTTAAGTCTGAGCAGGTTTCAGTAGCGGTGAGACGGAGAGGAGCAGGCCTTTCTTCTTCCTCCTTAATTCTCTCCTCTTCTGAGAGAAGAGTCTGATGTTTTTTATTTTTGGTGGGTTTTTTTTTGTTTTTTTTGGTCTACTCCCATCTCTCCGTGTCCCTCTCTGCCCTCTGCTTGATTTGTCTTCCATCCCTTTAGTGTGTCCCTTTTTCCTCCACTCTTTTTCTTGACTGTTGTTTGGGCTGCTGGTCCCCTTCTCTCTTTTCTCTCTCTCTCTCTCTCTCTCTCTCTCTCTCTCTCTCTCTCTCTCTTTCATCAGCTAGTTGTACATCAACCAATCTTTCATCCTGCCTCTCCCCTATCATCTCCTTTTCTCTCCCCCTCTCTGTCTTATCCTCTCTTCATTTTTCTGCCGTCTGTTCTCCGTCCTCTTGTCTTTTTGTTTCCCAACCTCCCTGTCTGGCAGCTCTATCCTCCTCTCTTCTTCTTTCTTTTCCAGACAGAGCCTGCTGTCTCAGGAGGCTCAGACATTGCTGGAGAGGTGCAGAGGGTTTTGAAAGTTATCTCTATATGCCACCGAGGCTTGATTGGTCAGATGGCCCATTGTCATCTGCCCCCTTCTTAGCTGACACTTCAGACCGATGGAGTCACAGGAGGTGAGGCAACCCAGGACAGGGGGAGGGCATGAAGGCCAGGTCCCACCCTGCCTATCCAACCTGTTGATGGCAGGGTTACAAGCTCCGGCTCATCCCTCATTTCCTCGGGTCACAACCCATTACCACACCGCTGGCCGGTGTCACTCAGCAAGGGCTGAAAATCGGACGGACAGGAAGTAATAGCCTGCAAAAAGGGCGACCAGTATTAGTCCAGATGGGATAACGAGCAAGGGAGAAGAAAATCAAGTTGAGGAGGAGGGCTTTTTGGTCATCACTGGGTCAAAGGAAGAGGTAGAAGGTCAGAACATCAGTCATGTAGGTGTCAACCGGTCAGGTGTATGAGCAAGGTGGAGCCAAGGGAGTAATGCGCCCAAAACACGTAATGATGTCCACAATGAAATCAGTAGAGAAAATAGATATTAACATAGTTATCACCACAAATGAATTTCAAATGAATTTATTTTATATGGAAGAGGTGTCAAGTACCAGAGGGGACTTGAATGGGTATGACGCAAGTGGACCTAGCTAAGGTCTGTCACAGGTCTGTTTTTACTCTATTGCATTTCCAGCCTTTGGTCCGGTGTCCCCTTCACTCTCCACTCCGCCTGTTAAAAATAGTACATCAGGCCAGGTCGGTATTAAAGTTTTGAAGCGCGGCGTATCGATTGGACTCGCATCCATTCTGCAAAGTTTTGAGCGCCTTGTCTGCTTGTTCAGTCAATGAGGAGGATAACATATTCATTTCAGGTGAGCTATTGATCAACCTGTGCCTGGGGCCAATACACACATCTGAGAGTACAGCTGGGCTTTTTGACATTCCTTGCAGGGCCTCTACCTCTGTATTTTGCATCTGATTGACATTTCCGCGGTATGTATGTGTAAACCCGATGATTTAATTCGCTCATTTAGGCCTTTTCCTCTCTCTCTGAGGTAAAGGTCCGTAGGCAGTATGGACGCTTGGACCGGAATACAAAGAGAATAAGTGCGACGAGAAGCCTACTCTTTGCCCAGTAGGTCCGGGCCAAGTGTTAGTCAGAATCGATTTCTCTTTTCAGGCAACTTTGTGACTCATATTTCCTTGGCCATCGCTGTAGTCTCAAATCACCCAGACCTGTCTTTTTTTTAAAATGCTGCTTCGTATGAGCTGGGTCTAAAAAAATCAGAAAAATTAACTCGCCAGGTTGAATGTCTCAACTTAAATGTCAGGCACCTGTACGGCTTGATTGTATTATAAAAAACCCAAGGAACATCCCTGTGGCTGTTTCAGCCCGAGACATTCGGTTTTTTACAACGCGGACCTTTCTGGAATAATGGTTGGCAAATCACGACCAGCCAGCCCTGTGAAATCCTGTTCCTCTGTGGGGGCAGGAGTACGGTGGGATACGAGCAAGCTTCCTCCGTCATGTTTATTTAGGTAGAGGTGGTATTTAAAAGGGAATTAGACTTGGAGGATTTTAATGAGACTGCCAGAGCATACCTCTGCTGGAGCGGAGTGCCACCGTGGGTCTGTTCTCTCAGAGGGCTGTGCTGTTATTGGGGTCTCTGTGGGCATCTTCATGCATCGCATTAACGTGCAGCTTGTGCATCTGAATTGTATCCGCCATTATTTTTATCCGTGTTTACGGGGTCAGTGTAAATATACCCGAGAAGTATTAGAGCTGCATTTAAGTCTGCCTTGAGTCTTATCGCCATAAGCACTTCCATCAGTGATTGGTGGAAATTGGTTTGCAGTCCTTCACGGCTCTGTTTACACCTGTGGCTTGGAGCGCTATACCTGGATCCGGGCCAGAAACAGTTTGTGTTTGGATTAGTATTTTATGCTGGGTCTAATTACGTAAGTAAGGCCTCTATATCCCACTTTGTTCTGCCACGCTGTGTAAACCGGTCTTGGTAAAACATGTGTCTTTGTAATGTCTTGTCATAAACGTGCACGCACGCACGCACACGCACACGCACACGCACAAACAACACACACACACACTTTCACACAACGTGCTCTGCATTCAAGTCTCCTACATAACAGATGCGCGCACAGTCAACATGACAAGGAGTGCAAGAATATGATAAGGCGGCAGCTCACACCCACTCCCTCTCTCACAACTAGAGTCTTGTTGATTCTTTCCACTGTTTGCAGCCTGCCAAGAAGCCCAGGCTGTGGACAGACACACAGTACTGACACACCTACAGACAGAGAGACCTGACGGACAGAGTCCAGCTGGCCGGCCGTGGCAGCAGCCAGCAGAACAGATGTTTGAGGGACTTTGATCTAGGTGAGTACCAAATGGGGTGAAGATCTGGGGGAGGAAGGGGGGGCCGAGCGTTGGTCTGTACCAATATTGGGAAATGGAAAATGTGTCGTGGACGGTGGCGGGTGTGGGGTGGGGGGTTTGATAGGTGGCTTGAATCTAAGGCATAATGTTCACTGGGTTTTACATCAGCCCACTCACGCTGACCTATATTCTGATTTGGTATATATCTCCCATTTGGTATAGATGTATTCCTCTAACTGCAGTTAAAAATGTTTTTTTTAAAGTCTCAAGTTAAGATGAAAACATCTTCTAGGCAGTTTGGTAGTCGTTCTGTTCCTACAGGTGCACTGGAAGATACATTGAGGCAGATGAGGTAGAATTGAGTTGTGGCTCAATGATTTGCTATCATGCAAGCTAGATTGTGGCTTGCTTTCAAAGCAATGGACACTTTTTTTTAAGAGGGGTGGGATTGAACCAGATAGTGGATATGAGGAAGTGGGTGGTTCAGAATGAGAGATGGGGCAGGTGGTTTGAATAGAAAAACACAAACTTTCAAAAAAGAGTGAAGGTGACAGAAGATCTAAAGGCTACCGGTGGAGGAATACCAAGCAGCAAGAGAACAAAGTATGCAGCAGGCCTTCGATCACGTAAATGGCAAACTGGGTGAGGAGTTAATTCAGCTGTCATTTAGAAAGTGGAAATATCACCCAGCTCTAATAAAAGACTAGAAAGTGTGAACGAAAGAAAGAGATATCAGGTGGTTGAGGGCATGGAGGATGTGCTAAAATGAGAGGGGAAAAAAACCAACTTCAATGTTAATTTAATGTAAAACTAATAGAGAGCCACTGGAACAAAAAGCAGGGATGGAAATACAAGGTACAACAACGCACTCTATTCACTTCAACTCTACTCTACTCTACTCAAACCCACTAGTGTGTTGATAGGATGCACAGGCCAGCATAAGGGACGTCCCACATCAAGTGTAGTCTTAAGAATAACAAAGAAAGTACAGGTTTGGGAGATCTGTTCAGTGACACAACTCCGATGTATTCTCCGTGCTCCCAGATGTTTTGATGTTTTCTTTGTCCCATACATTTCAAGCGAGCGTTCAACCGGCGTTCCATCTGGCAGCGCGCTCTAACGTCAGCACCGCTGCATATATGCATGAAAATGAAAGCGATGTGTAGGATTTGTTGAGGAACACTGGCGTATTTTAATCGCCCCCCTTTCCACGTTATCACACAGACAGAGCATCCGATCTTCTCGGATCCGACTTAATTTTGTGCGCTCTCAGGAAACGCAAATATTGAAAAAGATGACAACTGTTGTGTGTGTTGTCTGTCCTGTGCGTATGCCTGTTTACTTGAGTGAAAGACAGTCCTCGCTGACCCTGCAGTTAGAGCCAATTTGCTGTGATCACAGTGACAAGTGCCTCCATATGGATACCCGGTAATTAGCTCAGGGGGGCATCTAAAAGAGACCGAAGGGGGTTGTTGGGGCATTAGAGGACCTGTCAGAGGGTCCCACTCATCTTGCCCCCCCCCTCTCCATATACCTGTCAGGGAGCTTGTCTGGGGCCCCTCCCCCCAGTCCCCCTCCCTCACACTCGGCTGCTCCAGTTAATTGACGCCACTTCAGATCAGTCAGAGGAGCTGGATCTGCACGCCTGAGCGGAGCAGCGGCGCTCACCTGACCTGTCAGTCACTACTACCGCCAGCTGCCTGCCCGACACCACCGCTTCCCCACCACATCATCCCCACTCGCAGTCACAGGGCAGGCCACGGCGGTTACCTCCCAGGGAGACTCCCAGTGCATGCCCAAGCCTGACCCAGCTCGCTAGACCGGTTTTGGGTCTCAGGGCACGTTCATGCGTGTTTGAAGTGGTGTATTTCGAACTCTGGAGGATTATTTGGGCAAGTGAGAACAATGCCACTTAAACTCAGGTGGCACCAAATAACCGCCTGAAAATGCGCTTCTCAGGCCGCTTCCAAGTCCATCATGCTGAGCTCAAGTTACAGGGACTGGAAATGAATTGGTTTTGACTTCTCCCTCGCCATCAAAATCTCTAACCTCTCGAAATGACAGGTTATCGAAAAACAAGCTATTTGTGAGTCCCTGGTTCGCCTGTGTGAACCTAAACAAACCCAAATACAAATGTTTCCACTTTGGTTCAGATCAAAGAAAACAAACTGTAGGCAGGATCGCACTAATGGCGCTTTAACACCTAGTTTGTTTTGAGCAGGCGATTCCAACCCTAGAGCGGTTTGCCCCTTAGTTCGGTTTGTTTGGGCGCGTGAGCACGCAGCGATCGCACTCGACTGCGGACCAGACCGGTCGTATCGAGACCTTGCCGAGAGGGTGGTCTCAGCACGTTTCACCGCTTCAGGGTTTATTTGGAGTGAGAACGTGATCAGACCGCGGGTCGGACCCCACCATAGCAAGCGGCGTGTATTAGTCCGGAACACGTTTTCACTCCAAGCACATGGTGCTGATGCACAACTTGAATTTTTCTGTGTGAAATGTAATGGATGCATAAATCCACCATCATTACACTGTTATTTATGACCAATCTATGATGCTCAGTGTATTCCAGGAGTTGTTTTGGGATCATGTTTTGTAATTGACTTGTTTGGTGTACCCACTTTCCCTCAACCCGCGTCATCAACTTTTACTTCAGTTAGTGATTTCCTACCAGTTTGCCAGAAGGACTTCCAACAGCCTCTAGAGAACTGGCCTGCACGTGCCTCAGGTTCACACCTGGCATCAACATGCGTCTTGGGTGATCCGATCACAAGCGGACAGCTCTAAGTACAGTTGTGAGTTGTGAAGACACATTGAGATCCGATGGCTCAGACCACACTATGGCCACATCCTTTTAGCAGTGTGTACGTGAGTGTGTCCTGGGCCACATTGAAGGACCGCCTACTCAACTGACGTCCTCTGCGTAAGCGGAAGTACGTACTCATTCGCGCGCCAACAAAATGCGACTCAACGAAGAAGAAGAAGAAGAACGAAGTGCGACAGACAACAACTACAACAACAGGAACATTTCGAAAAGCCCATAGAGATATATTACGAGTGCGTCAAACATCTTGGGCGATTTGGTTTGCCTGGAACACCCCAAGGAATAGAACCAGTCTGTGTTATTTTGATTTCTTCTTCTTCTACAACAATGCATTTGGTCTTTACAAACATGTAGCATGTAGACCGGGGAAGTGAGATCCGATCACAAGTGGTCACTCAAGACCACTTGTACATGTGGAGACGCGTTCTAATGCCAGGTGTGAACTGACGTACTTAGAGCTGTCCACTTGTGGTCGGATCAACCAAGTGTTAGTGGAGAGAGCAATAACGATGGTGATAGCGTTGAGAGGTTTTCCAGTCGAGACAAAGCAACAGAAATCGGCGTGCTCTTCCTCTTCTACGGTGGATTTCTCCCTGCGTGATTGTTGAACGTCAGTGCAAAATGATGAGTCTAGAAAGAAGAATATTAAATGTCGTCTACGTTTGGCCAGTTGTCCAACGGAATGAGAAAAATACACCACCAAATAACAAAATGCACCCAGAAATGGAAGGTGCAAAGACACTTCAGCTTGGTGGATGCTTCCACCTGGGTCCTCAGGTTGAAGGACAGTCTCCTGGCTCACTATGCCACCCTGTGGCCCTAATCGGGGAGACATGTAGATCCGAAGCCCTCGGGAATTCTGAGGAGTTGGTCCTCCTGTTGGTTCTGCACCGCTACTTACCATATAACACTGACGCCTGGGAGTGTGTGAAGTGGAACCGTGGGGAATAGATCTCTTTGAGGCAACTCGCTTGGGAGTCTCAAATGAGAAGCCGAGCTTGTGTATTGTTTTAAATGCCAGGCTTTTCCCCCCCTCCGCCGTGCTTTACTGTGCAAGCCGTCAGTTGTAGCTCAGTCAGCTGGCATTTAATGCTCAGCCATTACATCCTTTACTGCTGCTTTAGTGTAGGCCTAGTTGTTACCGGCATGAATATGAACAGACAGATGTGACAGCTGGCCAGCCATATGTGACAAGACTTTTAGATCTTTACGCCTTAATTATTCTTTCCCTTGGGACCGATATTGACATTTTAAGTTTTAACACCCAGACCTTATAAACTACCAGCCTCCAATTGGCATTATCTGTCTCCTGGCAGCCTGCAAGCAGATCTAGAAAGGAGCTTGACTGTTTTTCATGATGGCGCAGCCGCCACATCTTCAAGAGCTCAATTCAGCTAATTCAAACTTTGTCACAGTGTTGTATCATTTTCTACACATTGTGTCTGTTTTCTTTACTGATCAGTGTCTAATTAATAACAGGAAGTGAAAGTTGTATTATTTTGAAACTTCTACTTTAACTATAACTATCTACATATTAGCTACAATTTCCTCCCATAATCCTTTGCAAATGTATTTTGAATGTAGATGTAGATGATGTCATGCAACGGGAGAACCTACCTCTGGGTTTTTCATGTATTAGTTTGAATAGACTGCTGCCATACAGTGATGTATGGTGATATAGCTAATTTTTTTATGACCGTAAGACAATATTTTGTGTTAATTTTACTTTATTCCCCATAGAAAGAATGAAGGCTGCTCTCTCTCGGGGATCACTGTGCAGACCCCAACATCACTCTCTCTCTCTCCCCCCGTCACCTGGGTCGTCCCACACATTCTCATTTCTCTTGTTATCCCAGGTTCTAATTCCAGTTGCCGCGGCAACCCCGCAGCTCCCCCCCCACTCATGCCCCCCCCCGTCTTACTGAGCTGCTTGTTAAGTGCGGCAGAGCTGGTTACTGATTGTGTTTCATTTATATTTTTCCTCCTGTCGGGTTTCTTTTGATGGGCCACACGTCTCGACTCTTGACTAAGTCTAGCTTTCTTTCCTTCTTGCTTTCTTTCTTTCTTGTTTATTTTCTTTCTTTCTTGCGTGCCTGCTTGCTTTCTTGCCATCTTTACTGGTTGCCTTCTTTGTTTCTTTTTTTTTTCTAACAACCTTCCTTCCTTCCTTCCTTCCTTTCTTCCTTCCGTATTTCCACACTTCCCTCCTATTATGCTCTCCTTTAACACTATGGATACTTTGGTGTAAGATGAAGGCTGGCTGGCTTCCCATCTTTCGTTCTTTCTTTCTCCCTTTCTTTCTGCTTTTCTCCCTTTATCTGCCTCTGTCTCTCTCCTCCCCATCATTGTCTGTCGTTGCCACCATCTTGGCATCTCCTGGAGTCAGTCTCTATGGTGCTTTTGATTGGCCGGGCAGAGCCTGGAATGTGCCTGACTCAAATGACTCCATTAGAGAGCGTTAATCTCAGAAGGGGTCTCCACCAAAGGCAGCCTGATGCGACTGATTTGTCAGAGCAGTTTAGGCAAAAGACAAAACGTGTGAAAAAGTAATTTCAAGCAGCAGAAAAGACTAAAGAGTGGGACTAAAAGTTTGATAGTGGCACGAGTGTACTTAGAGATAGCAGAAGAGAGGGAGAAAGGAAGTGCTGATGTTCCCAGATTCACTGCAGACATCTAAAATGTCACCTTACTGTATGTGTGTGTGTGTGTGTTTGTTGCAGTCTAGCAGCTTTATCTGCCTGGCATTTCCTGCTTTCAGAAGAGACTACGGCACCAGGCGCCATCCGATGACCCTCCAAACACCTCGGTGCTGCAAAGAATATTGAGGGGAGCACATGTAACCTTAACATGAATTAGGACGGCTTGGATTTGGATGATGACATTCAGGGTTTGCCACCTCTGCTAACACCGTCAGAGCAGTTATTTTGGTGTTAGGATGCGTACAGTTTGTCTTTCCGCGAGGCTCTTTGTCCAGATAACGAACTGATCCCAGATGAGGCTCCCCGGATGATTAACAGAGAAAATACGCCTCAGCGGGACACATTCAGGGTTGTCTGGCATCAGCTCGTTGCTGCAAGTTGGGAGCCTTTTTTGCAATTGGGAACAGTTAATGCTGCACGGATAGAGGCTGGCATTTAGGTGCTACAGCAGCCACAGGGAGACTGACATCTGCAGACACTTGACGCCCACTGCTATATCAACTGGGGTTCTTGAGGGAGCAAATATTGAAAATGTCACCTGAAACTTATATGTACATTTTAGTAACTCTTGAATTTCTAGCCTCTTTTAAAGAAAATCCTATTTATGAAATTCAAATGTCATGCGTCTTGTATAGGATAATATAAAATTACCTTGAAAATTAATGAAAATGTATTTTTAACTAGTAAAACAGATCAACATGAGTTCAGGGATTTAGTGTGCTCAGCTATATCAGCTCTAGCATATAAGGGGAAGGATCGGAAAAGGGTTGTACATCTGTTTCTCGTTGTGGCAGGAAGGACTGTGTGGGCCCGAATCCTCGTCCGGTGTTGTGCAGTAAACCAACAGAAAGGTGCAGTAAATAGCGGAGTGGTAATCCAGCCCAGTCGAACGAAGATGATTCCACCCTCCTCAAATAAGGAAACAGTAGAATGACACCATCAGTTGCATCTTCTGTGGCTTTGGAACAAGACAAAAAATTGCATCAGGTTAAGAAAATCACAATTTTTTTAGTAAAAGGTATTTGAATGTTACATAGTCCTACATTACATTCAACAGCTCAAATTATTGTTTGTGTTATAATTAGTCTTTTTCCATTTGAGTTATTTACTCAAATACTGCTTGTGCCTAGTTATGCCAGTAGAGTCATTTTATCTTTTTGTTGTTGTTGTTTTTTGCATCCCTGCTCTCGATGCCTCATCTGACCAGCATTTTTTCCCCCCCTGCTTATTTGTGCTGGCATTTCCCTTTGTGTTATCAAGGCTGTGGTTTGACACCTCCCAGAGCGGGACGGCTCATTTGCAGCCCTCACTGTATAATGCATGCACTCTTTAATGTATAGGTAGCGATGTATAAAAGGTGAGAAGATCACTCTGGGTTTTAAAGATGATCCCTCCCTTTTTATGATTTTAATGGTGAGCATTTAGAATTCTGCCTGAATGTAAATGAACGTGTGTGTGTGTGTGTGTGTGTGTAAATGTGGTAATTGGGAGGTAGAGTGACGTCGGGGCACACAAAGGAGTAGCCCCTGTCGTACTGAGTGCAGCCGACGGATAGAGCTGAACTTATTAGCGCAGCTACCTTTCCCTTCCCTTCCCTTCGCTGAAAAGAGCAACAGCAGAGCAATAAGACAGAGTGCTCCCATCACCCAGTCTCCCACCCAATCTTCCCACTGGTTTATGAGACTAGAGCTTGCTTTCCATCCACATATTTTTATGTGAATTCTGATGTATCGCATTAGAGGAGCGGAATGGAAAGAGGAGTTATGGAGGAAATGTCGCAATCTTTTTTTTTTTACCCCCCAGGCTGTCGTACGTTCACACTGTCTCGTCCGCCGTTGGTTGCATGTTCGGTAGTTGGGGCGCATTGCAATATACTGTAATAACAGCTTGCCCAGTACTTTCCAATTTCTGAAACACTCTTCCCACTTTTCTGGTTGATGTGTTTTCTGAGTTCTTCATTCAGGAAGCCTATTTACTCGATTCACTCCAGCTGATGGAAACCCACCTAATTCATTATTTTAACATTTCAAAAGTTTGCTTGAAATTCACTCGACCCCACCCCCCCCCTCCCCCTTATGTCTCCGTCCTTAATGCTGTCATTTACCTCCTGCCTGCATGTCCAGGAGTGTTTACTCCTACTGGACACCATGCCTGTGTTGATGAGCTGCTCTAGTCACCAACATAGATTGTGTTGATCCTGATCCTGTGGTGCTGATGAATGGACCTTTACAGTCTCAGCTGCCAGCCTCACCAGGGAGTGTGGAACTGGATGTGTTGCGAATAAGGAGGCCAGTTTTGTCGCCCCCCCCCCCCACCCATATTTCAGCACACCGCTATGACAGTATGACAAGTTAAGTGAGCAGTTAATCTTAATTGGCGTCTCTACAGTGTGTGTGTGTGTGTCTGTGTGTCTGTCTGTGTGTGTGTGTGTGTGTGGGCCCAGGTGCGTATGAAGTGTGTGTACTTTATGCTGATGGCAAGAGCAACAGTACTAGGAACACACATCTGCTTAACAAAGGGATGTTTGCTTTTCATTGACAGTCGGTTCATTGATGGCTTTCCCAGCTACCCTCCCTCTCTCTCCAGAGCTGTGTGAGAGAGAGAGAGAGAGAGAGAGAGAGAGAGAGAGAGAGAGAGAGAGAGAGAGAGAGAGAGAGAGAGAGAGAGAGAGAGAGAGAGAGAGAGAGAGAGAGAGAGAGAGAGAGAGAGAGAGAGAGAGAGAGAGAGAGAGAGAGAGAGAGAGAGAGAGAGAGAGAGAGAGAGAGAGAGAGAGAGAGAGAGAGAGAGCTGGGGTATATCTGAACCTCGCTGTCATCACTGTTCTTTACATTTGGGAATCTCTTCTTTCTTCTATCTCTTGCTTTTCTCTTTTTTTCCCCCCCTGCACTTTAACGGAGCGGATTCACACCAATCTTGCCCCCACCATTCCTCTTATTCTCGTTTTTTTTTTTCTTCCCCTGTCTCACTTGACTCACTCTCCCTCTCTTTAAGATGACTCCTCGCAAATTCAGTGACATGTACCGCTGCCGGCACAGTTAATCATTATAATTGTTGGGAGAGAAGAGAGGGAAATGTTAAGGGGAGAAAAGGGAGAAAGTGAGGGAGGAAACGCCGGGCAGAGGGAGTAGGTGCCGAGTGCTGGAGTACGGGGAAGGGAGGGGGCTCAATTTGGAGCAAGGCATGAAGGGATAGATGGATTTGCCCCTTGTTGAAATGAGCCTTTATGGGTATCCAGGGAATGGCAGAAAGCAGCTTGTACCCAGGCTGCATTCCTGTGCCGGAGCAAGCTGACATGGTTTTAAACCGTTGTTCAAATGGAAAACAATGCAAGGAAGGAGTCGACGTGTTTTCCTTTCCTCATTCAGAATCCCCAAAATATTCTGAAATATTGAAAATCACTGACTGCTGTGATACGGACGTACCACGGACCACGTTTTGATTTATTAGAGGAGCTGTAGTAGAATCAGATCAGATTAGGTTTGGAATACATCATGTTCACCGATAGTTGATCAAGCCCTCCGTATGAGCAGAGGTTGCTCACTGTTCATGGTAGTGCAGCTTTAAGAGGCTTCTCTTTCTTAGTGCATCACAGCCCCTTAAAGGGTCACCGAGGACTTGACTGAGCTCAGCCTCTTCTGAGGGGCTTGTTGAGTGATTAGACATTGTCTTTATTTTAAGATGTTCTTAATGCTAGATGTCCATTTGGCAAGAAGCAATCGTCACCTGACATTTATCGCCCAGTATTTCAGAAATAACACAAATTAAATCACGTCATGTTGAAGAAAGGGTTTTCAGCTGGCTAACTTCCATAGGCTGGTTTACTCGATTTCTAAAAGGTATCCTGTTTTAAAAAAGAGTATTTCATCTGGGAATGAAACTGTTTGGACCAGGTATACAATGCCCCCGTCACACATCACGCTCTGTTCAGTAAATATTGATTGAGTGCGTACATGATGCCCGACACCCTTTGCGAAAAAGAGAGTGGTCAGAAGAGATTAGACAAGCGGCGGGGATAAAGACGGGAGTTAAAGACAGGCTTTGTTTTTTCGGTCCCTTTGTGAGCCGGGGCTCCTGCTAATTACTAAGCTCTCTGGTCCTCGCTCAATGTGTTTGAAATCCACTGGATGCAGATAATTGAGCTGGAAACGTGTTACATGACAAAGTCAAGCTGAAGGACGACCGCTAAAACAGGGCCCTCCTCTCTCCCACCGTCTCCCCTGTGTTTCTCTCTCATGCACACTTTTTGAAATAACCCCCCCCCCCCCCCCGCCCACCTCTCTCTCAAATGATTCATTGCACTCCGTTTGTCTTTGGTGTTTGTTGAGATTGAAGCTTAGGGGATGTTGGAGCCACCTATTGTGATAAGCTAGAGTCAGAACAGAGTCGGAGCAGTGGCCGTCGGGTCAGACAGACCCGTGTTTTCCTGTTGCTAAAATAATTGCTTTTTAGTTCTCAGTTTAGGGATGTGAGCTGTTAAAAACTCTCACCCATCATCATAGCCGAGTAGAAGCACAAATGTTTATAGCCGCAGGCGAGACGTGTCCGTCCATGCATCTCAAGTTTTCTCCCACTTACGCGGTGAGTTGTAACTCAGACTTTGCGGAGCCTAAATCACAAATTGATTTCAGTGCTTCATATGAAAACTGATTTACTGGATTGGATACATAGATCTCGGGCAGAGATGGGCCTCCCCTGAGAGCGGTGGAGTGAAGTGAAAACAAGGTGAAGAGAGACTCCCTGTCGCTCTATTTGCATTTTAATTATAAATTGCATCATTGCACCGAGTGCGGTAACAAAACAACTCCCTCTCCCGCCATTCACTCCTCCCGTTTGCTTCAAGCTCTGCTCGGTTCGTGAGGATGGAACTTCACGCAGCGAGAGCCTCTGCAGGGCAGAAAACAAACAGGGGAGGCTTGGTTGCAGAAGAGGACACTCAGTACGGTCACGTAGATGAAGGTTAAAGACGCTTTACGTCGCTGGCGGTATGCAAACATGCACATGTAGTCTCTAGCAGCTTGGTTGGGGGGGAAAGGAGGAAATATATGGTTGAATATTTTGACGGTCAGACAGATTTCGCTGTGCATCACCGGTGGCTGTCCTCGCTGGAGAGAAGGAGGCAGAGCGAGAGCTGTGGACTGGTTGTGGCTCGTATTATTTTGTCATTTAGAAAGCACTTCTCTGTCGTTATCTTGGCTATAAAGGACCACTGTGGTTTGGTTGTGTCTGCCTCAGAGTGTTTTTTTTTTTTTGTCCAGTCTCAACTATACACAGAGGATTTGTATCTCTCTGCTGTGTGTGTGTGTGTGTGTGTGTGTGTGTGTGTGTAGAGGTACTGTAGGCTATTTTGCCACAGAAGCGTTGTGCTGTGAGTGTAGAGGGCTAATTGATCACACTGGAGCAGTGTGCAAGGGCAAACTGCGAGAGCACAGACTGTAAGGCTGTAGACATGGGATTTAAAGCCCTGCCCTTTTTTTTTTTTTTGTATTTTCTGTTTTTTTGAGGATGGCATCATGTGTACAGACACATGCACACATAGTCCTGAAGGGTTATACCTGCTAATGGCAGATAAGCCTTGTGCAACATGTCCAATTCCTCTATACCTCAAAATGCAGGTTTTACACTGCAGAAAATGACCATCTTGACCAGTCACTTAGATACAATTTTAAAATGATTACACTTTCTTAAAGGAAGTAATTCCATTTGTTTCACTTGGTGCAGGATTACACACTTGATTCAAAAAATCGAGTTGATTTACTTGGGAAACAAGTGAACATATCTCACCCTGTTGGCAGATTTTATCATTTATTTTCAGAGAAGACTGAACATGAGACTAACTGACTTGTTAAGATGGATATTTTTTTCAGTGTCCTCCCCATTTCCATGGACGGTACAAAACACTTCATTTATAGCTTTAAAAAGGGAGGATGCCACCACATCCTGTCAGTGTTTATATCAAGAGATCAGTTGTCGAGTTTCAGTCCCATGTTTGGGATGGGTGATGGGGACGTTGTGGTTCGAGCTGCTCTTTTTTTTTTTTTTTTTTTGTTTGTGTCCGGATTCAGCATCGGAGCCTTTTTTACTGAGTCAGACAGCAGCTGGCCAGCTCTGCGGCGGGAGAGCAAAGGAGAGATTTGGGGGGGAAGTGCAGAAACAGAAGGAGAGACGGGGAGGGAGAAAGGAAGGATGATTGCGAGTGGCCAAACACTTGCCTGTTAGGATAATGTTGTTCTTCTTTTTGGTCCTTTTTGGTCCTTTTTTTTGCAGCCTTGGTATCACGTCAGGCTGGACTAGCTTCAAACCGCTGCAGGCTGTTGATGATGTTAAATGATGAGTGATGATGTCGAGATGAGATATAGTGGCCTTGCATTCAAACCAGCTTCTATTTAATATCAAGAGAGTATGGCCACTGGAGTGTGTCCTGCGTGGAAGTGCACGGTTGAATAAACCAATCCTTGAGTTTGGATATTAATTCATTTAGGTGCAATTGAGATTACAGCGTGGTTAGACTACAGGAGGCTGGCGGTCGGTCGTCGTCTTTCTTTTCACAACAAAAGTCCCGTTCAAGTAATTGAGGAAAACCACGTTAGGAAATGTTGCTGGATGTTGCTAGATTACAGTCGCTCGATTTTTAAGCGCGTCTAGAAATGCCGAGTCCAATTTTTTAACGATCGCGACTCGAGCTTCAATAGCTAGTTGCACATATGTTCTGAAGAGCAGCTGAGACATTTGTTAACATCCTTAATTTGGGTTTCAGGCGACTTATTTCTGAATGTAAACCCTTTAAATTCTTTGCTTCTCTTTCTTTTGTTTTCAGGGGGGTGTTTTCATAAGCCCCCTGTGGTATTTTCATCTTACCCTGCACAAGTTAGTCATTTGCACCTCAATTTTATATCTCCGAAAGCAAGAACGGGGATTGGGACGAGGGACTGAAGGAAAAAAAGAGAGGCAATAGAGCAAAGGAGGAAGGGACTGTGGGATGTTTTATGCCTTGTTTTATGGCAACATAGTGTGGGTTTAAGAGAGCCAGAGAAAAGGGGGGGAGGTTTAGGTGTTGGTGCGAGAGAGGAGAAAGTCAGTGATATGGAGCGGGATAGTGATGTTGTTTCAGTGGGGCTTTCTCCACGGTTCAGGGAGGGCCTCTGTCTCTTAATCGATCACACCTCCTGCAGCCCCCGGATCCGACACACTCCAGCGTCTTCCCAGCCCGTTGCCGAGGTCACGCGCAGCCCTGTCATGCATGTGCGCCCGCTCTTCCCCCGGCTTTTGTCTTTTTTTCTTTTTCTTTTTCCCCCTCCCGCCTCCTTTTTTCTCTCGACGCGCGAGTGCCAGGGTTATCAGGAGTGCCTTGGGCTAGATGGACAACCACTGTTTAACAGCGGACATGTTTTCATACATGCTCCACATGCCGCCTTGTTTCCACATCTGCGCGTCTGTCTTTCACACACACCTGAAAGGCGAGTCTCCCTTCCCCTGCCTAGTTTTGTGGCGGCTCCTCATATATTTTCCATTTTCCCGTCATTAATGTGAGAGAGGCCTGCTCTGCTCTCCTCTCCACATGCCTGTCTGCTCCTGAATCTCTCATAACCGAGGGTGTGATTGGTTGGTTCGTACGATGCCTGTGTGTGTGTGTGTGTGCTACTTTTGACGGGCAGCGTGCCTCCAGCCAACTGTGTGTGTTTTAAAAAAAAAAAAAAAATGGGGGTTGGCTACTTCACTTGATCAATCTTGCCAATCCTCCAGATGCATCTGCGCACGCTTCCCGCTTGCTTTCATGGGTGCTCCCGCCCGCTTTTAATGGAATCTGACCTTTTAATGAACAGACTTCATTAACCCTCTGTCAGATTTCTCACCAGAGCTTGAGGGAAGAGAAGCGGGGTCGATTCTGAACTCTGGGAAAGAGAGCCAGTATGTGGCTGTTTGATTATGTTCAGAAATGCGTCACGCATATGCTCAAAGCCCGCAACGCTCTGTCACTCAGCCTAAACATTTTGGCATGTTTTCAGTCTTCGTAGCTGATCCCGCTAGTCTCCGTAGCTCATCTCTCTTTTCCTCGCCTCCTATCGCCACACAAGGTGACCCTCCAAACACTCCAGGATCCCCCACTGTGATCCATTTTTTTTTGCAGGAGTCCGAATCATGCAGCTGCACCCCCTGTCCACCTGGTGGCGGTGTCTCAGCTCTGCGCCACCCGTTTTCTTTTCCTCCCATCAGGAAGTGGGACCCTGAGGGAGAGGCTAGTGGGTGGTGCCGTGTATTTGATGTTTCTCTTTCATGTCGCGAGTAAAAGGGAATTTAAATGGAGACACGTTGTGTGTGTGTGTTGTGTGTGTGTGTGTGTGTGCGTGCACGCTCGCATGTAGAATGTTGTTTTTTTTCATAATGAATTTATTTTCCCTTTCTGAGAAAGTCTAAGCAATAGCTGTAATGAATTCCAGAAGGCTTTCCATCTCTATACTGTTACTCTCCACCTCCTATTTCACAGCGGCCTTTGTTGCCTGAAGTCCCTGGATATATCTAACCATTTAATACAGATCTATTAATGTGATTATCATCATCATCACAGTATAGTATGTCACTGCACAGTAATGATGAGTTGATTAAATAATGTCTAATAATCTCTAGACCCACCATTTTGCCCTGATGCATTCAACGTCTCCATCAGCAGTAGTCTCAGTAGACCATAGTGCAGCCACCAGACATGTTGTGTTTTGAGTAAGGAGCAATGTCTCTCTTTCCCCTCGACTGGAAAAACCTGCTCTCTCACTGTTACTATGCTGTCGCTATGGCTATCGCTCTCTCCACCTACACGTATAACCCACAGCTGAACGCAACACGTTCTCCGGGGGTTGTCGCAAGGCATCCCGGGAAATGTGGGAAATCACTAACTGAAGTGGAAGGCAGTTTGAGGAAAAGTGGGCACACCATAAAAGGAAAGTACAACCCAAAAAAAACAAAAAAAAACCTCCTGGAATGCTTTGAACATCACAGACTGGTGATATATAACATAAATATATGATGCAACAAACTTCACAAATCAGTATCACAATTTCATGCCAATGTAACAAGGTATTGTTCTCCTCATCCATTTGATTCCTCCTATTAAGGAAGAAATGGGTAGCTGACTTTGTTCTCATCATAGGCAACTTTGTTTTAATTTCAACTTCACTTGCTACAGCATAACTTTAGATTAGATGAAACTTTAATGACCCCTGTGGTGAAATTGGGTCATTGCAGCAGCAGAGGAAAGGCTATCGATAAGAATAAGACAAATGCTGATTTTTTTTTTTTCAAGAAAGACACGTACTGAAGATAATAAAACAAATAAATATGGTGCAACAACTCAAACATATTGAAAATAATATAGTTAATATAGATGCAACGTTTTCACTGACAGACATATACCATTGAAATGGATGTTCAAGTGAGCAATCCCTAGCTATTCACTGCATCAGGTGCACAGGCTGTTGGAACAAATAAACAGAAAACGTGCAAATACGCATTGTGGTAACGTGCACTGAAACGTATTGGGTCAAACTGCAACGTGAGTGCATACAGGCTTGTCGGCCGTGTAGCACGCTGGGGCCTGGTCAGCATGGGGAAAGTTCCTATCCTGAAGGGAGAGGCGGATGCGGCATCACCTCCCTTAGCTCTTGTTTATACAGAGGAAGTTGGATCTATCTGTCTGTTGGTTTGTCAGACTCTCCCTGGCCCGTTGAGGTGTGTGACAGAGAGTGGAGAGGAGAGAGATGCGGAGAGATGGAGGCTGGACTGGCAGAGTGAGAGCAGACTGTCTCTCTGTAATGAATATAAATGGGCTCCAGGCCTCACTCTCCTCTGAAAGCAGGCAAGGGGCGACGATGTGGAGAGTGGTGGCCAAACACCCTCCCCTCCCTTTCTATTCGCTCTCACACACACACACACACACACACACACACACACACACACACACACACACACACACACACACACGCTGATACTGTATACAAACACACACACACACACACAATTATACAACTGTCTTTTTCTTGCTTTTCGTGGCGACTGCGCTGTGGTCCTTAAGAGCCAAATCCTGCCAGGGCGGCTCATTTTGTCAAAAGTCTTTTACTTTTTGAGGAGGGTCTAATTCTAATTTTTTTTTTTATGATCGCTTTGGCCCAATTTTCCCAGCAGAGTTTCAATGTGCAAAAAGAGCCAAACTAACTTGCTGAAGTCTTACCTCAAGATCCCAAAATGCTGAAAGTGCACAACTCTAAATCACACGCTCCCTTCTCAGAATACCCTCTCCACATATCAGAACAACGTTGCCAATGCCAATCCGGCTCACTAAATCAACTCAACTTGTATTTTCAATCATGTTGCATTATTCCCAGTGACATTACCCAGCTTAGTAGCACTGCAACATGATTGCTAATTACTTGATTGGCTAACTTCATACCCAATTATTTACCCACCTGATTCTACTCCATTTAACTAATGCGAGAGGAGGTGCACTTATGTTTGCACCTGCGCTAATTCCCTTTATTTCCATTTTACTACATGCACAATTTCCTCTCAAGAATGTGAAATGATGTTATTTTTCCTTTATTTCAGTTAAGAAAAGGCTAATTTTGATTAAACAATTGCATTGTAAAATGATTATAAGACAACAAACTCTGGCATTTAATACTAAATGGCATTGCTGCGTACAGTAAGCAGTGCTTCTATGTATGTATGTAATATGTCATAAGCTGTGTTTGCTAATGTCACTGTATTCTCCATAGATGAGATGAAGCTGAGATCACATTCAAATAAACCGATCATTAGTTAGATCACTGTGGGTCTCTGCAGAGTCCGTCTTCTCTCCTTCCATCTCCCTCTCCCTCTAAGCATCCTTAACCTCGTCCTAATCTCCTCTGCTCTTCAGCCCCAGTCAAGGGACGCCCTGCTGGTGCTGATGCTGCCCAAACAGCTGGATGGAACACTCGGAACATCCTCTGACCGCCTTATCTGCAGCACAGCACCTCCCCGCCTCCCCTACTTTGCCTTTTAATTGTCTTTGGAGGAACCCGATCTTCTTAACTCTCGCCCCGGCGTAGTGCGACAACGTGTATTTTCTCTACGCCATGTGCATTATCACCTATTAGTCACTCTTCCCCTTCGCGCCGTCATCGTTTGATTCCCCTGACAAATGAACTGTCTGAAGTCATTCCTGGCGAGGAGTGCTATGATTAGCACACATCCCGACTCCATCTCTCAGAGTTGTTATTGCTGCATTTCTCATGCCGCTGTGCTCTTGATGTTTGTTATGAAAAGGAGAAAAAAAAAGGCTTTATTCTGGTTAAGTGTCATCTGGGTCTATTTAGAAAGCTGTGAGGTTGTTAGCAGTGCTTCCAGTGTTGTCATGTTTTCTTAAAGTGACTCCTCGTGATTACTTGGCATCGGCGGCGCAGGATACAAGAAGAATGGTTGGAGTACGGCTCTTAAGATATGCAGTTAAGTGGAGCCCCGGCGACGACGCGCGCCAACACACACGTGTGCGTGTACGAAATGTGCGTACACACCCTCGCTCACGTAGAGTATAATTAATTGCCAGGAAGTCTCAGGTAATTTAAATTGCAAATCAGTGCCGCCTTGTTCTCCCAACTTTTGTGATTAATATTTTATTGTTTTACTGAGTGGAAAATGCCACCAGTGTTTTTCATCAGATACAAATAGCACAAAAGAAGAAATGGGGAGGGGGGAGCATTGAATCGAGGAAGATTCCGACGCAGGCAATTGAAAGTTATCTCCAAACGTTAATTAAGTCACGTCTGGGTCTGGGGGGCGGGAAGGTGTGGGTGTCGCCTCTCTCCTGTCGCCAATCCACTCGCTGAGACGAGAGGTCTTCCCCTCGCTTTTTACCCCCCTTCCCTCAGTTCTCCTCAGTTTCTGCCAAGTTTCTCTCAGGTCCTGAACTTCTCTTTCAATCAGCCACTAATTAAGCACTGGAGTGGAAGGGGTTTCTCTGGCAGGAGATCGTGCGGGGGGGGGGTTTAGTGAGACAAGCCAAGAGAGAGGAACAGATCCTGCCACCTCGTGATGACTCGGAGATGAAATGCGTAGGGGTAGGAACCGGGGAGGACCGAGGGATGAAACCAAACGAGAGATGACAGCGGCAGAGAAGCGAGGCTTGGAAACCAAACTGTTGAATGTCACTTTATATTATTTTCTAAAGAGGCTTTCAATCTCAAGAGACCCCCTTATGTAACAAAGGAACGAAAATGAGACTAAAATAATGAAGACACCTTCACCCAGAGACCACGGGGCCGCGGGCGGGCTGTATCTCAACCGCGGCATTTCAGAATGATAAACCCTTCGGAAGCAGGCACTTCTAAGAACCGGCCCTGACCTTTTCCTAGTCAGTATTTCCTTTTGAAAGTTGCCTGTGACCTTGTGTGTGTGTGTGTGTGTGTGTGTGTGTGTGTGTGTGTGTGTGTGTGCGCGCGCTCGTGTAAACAAGTGGAAGACTGGCAGCTTGAAATGAGAGTCTTAAGTCCTGCTCTTCATTTAGAGCCACGGCGGACGGGCTGTCACGGCCCCCCACCCCCCCGGAGCAAAGCCGCGGACAGATAAAGGAAGGCTTCCCTCACTGAAGCAGAGCAGCACACAGACGTTGTTGCTTTGAATGCCGAGGCCCCCTTTTGAAAACAAAATGAAGTCGGGTGCCGTTATGTCCTACTCACCCGGAAATACCGCTCAATTAGACTAACCGTTCAATTAGGGTTTGCCTTAACGTGCACAAACACACAGACGCATTCACAGGTCACAGCTCTTCAGCCGCAACGTGCTCCGCTGGTTTTCAACTTCCATTTTTTAATGACTGTGTTTCTGTCGTTTGCAGGGCGCTGGGAGCGATCTGGGCGTCTGCCGGAGTTGTCTCCTCGCTGCGCGGCGCTCCGTGAGGGGAGGCGTCGTTTTTCTTTTAGGCTCGACTGATTGTCGGCCCTCACCTCCGCCCGACCCCAGCCCACCCGAATCCTGGCTGGCGCTCAGGCCCCACTCAGGTCCCCTCTGCATCAAGGCTGGCCATGTCCAGAGTCCCAAGCCCCCCTCCCCCGGCAGAAATGTCCAGCGGCCCCGTGGCTGAGAGCTGGTGTTACACTCAGGTGAGGAGGGGAACACCAGCATGTAACAATCTGCAACATTTTCATATAAATAAATGTCTCTCTTTGATATAACACAATGGCGACTCAACCCCTACATGTGTCAGGTAGGGCTTTCCTGGGACAGTCCTCTGACAGGTTTCACCGTAGGCTGATCACCACCATGCATGCCTTCAGTATTATACGGCCGATTGTGTTTTCTTTGCTTTAAGGATTATGCTGTGTTATCCTATGCTGTCAAACACTGTTTATTTCAGCCAACGCAGTACAAGCCCTGCTAGTTCAGATAGCACTCTCCTGTTAAGAGTAAGGTATATGTGAGGTTTTTCATTGATAATGTCTGTTTTTTCATGTCCTCTATGTCCTTGCAAAATTTGTATTTATTTATTTATTTTTTCTGTGGCTGCTTTTACAATCTCCTTTCTTCTTTCCCTCCGTTTGTTGTCGGTCTTTATTAAGATGAAAGGCAGTTTTGATGTGTGGTTTTGAAGTCCGGGCTGACCAAACACCACTTACCCGTATAGAACAGATAAATTATATAAATAAAGAGATCTTGTTTCATCCCTTGCCCGTCTCTCTCGCCCAGATCAAAGTTGTGAAGTTCTCCTATATGTGGACCATCAACAACTTCAGCTTCTGTCGCGAGGAGATGGGAGAGGTCATCAAAAGCTCCACCTTCTCCTCGGGAGCCAATGACAAACTCAAATGGTGAGTGGAGGCGGGTCTTTCTAGCTATTGGATATTGAAAAGGCAACAGAGAGTATATCTTACAAAGCTCAAATAGCTTCACTTTACGTGCCGTCGAATGGTTATCCACCTGCATCAACATTTAGCAGCAGAAAATTCAGTTTTCAGCCGATCCAATCCGAACAGCAATTCATGTGGTTTTTCTCTCAACGATACCAAAGAAATGTGAACTAAGTGAGCAGAACCAGGGAGGGCTTCGTCGGTGATCTGGAAGTGCTTGGACATTTTGAGTTGAAATGATACTTGGATTTCGTAAACTCCCAACATGGTGCAAGATTTATTAGATCCACATAAACAGGGATCCTGTTTTTCCTAGGCCTGGGTTAGACTTAAGATAGACTTAAAAGGCTTTCATATCAAAGAGGGCCTTGAAACAAAATTGCATCTAGCCGTCTTGTTCCATGTCGGCAGAAAAAGCTTACCGAGAGCAGGAAGATTTTGATCTAAGATTTTGAAGGGGTTGAAAGTAATGACTGTAGCCTTGGGTAAAATACCACGCAACAATGGGCCCGGGACCGGCAAGGCATCTGCTAAAATTAGGAACAAATTCACAAGCACAAGTTCAGAGAATTGGCTGTTTTCAAATGCCACGTCAACTTAAGTTGTTTTTCAAGCATTATGCCATTAAAGCCTCCTGTAAGTGCCTGCCCAAGACTGCTTCCTGCTTTCTCATTACATCTGGGCGAGCGTACTTTTGACAGCTCCCTTCTTTTCACTTTTAGGAGCATTATTGCCGTTTTTTCCATTGCTCACATTCAGTATTGTGTATTGATTTAACACACCTTCAGCCAGAGAGAACGGACTAGCCTTTGGTTGGAGTGAAAACCTGCATACTCTCGGCCCTCCGTGGCACATGACTGGACACCACTGCAGTAGATGCTTGTTAGCGGACCGGGGAACCGCAGTGCACCGCAGGTCAGCCAGACGCCTTTTGGCCTCACAGCAAGACGGCACAAATTAAAACCGATAACAGTAATGAAATGACTTATTTGGAGAAATTAATAAGGACCTGTGCGGCAAATGGTCTCGGTTGAAGAAATAGAAAATGCCCCAGCTGGTGCCAGTAGGAAATCAGAAGTGGCCAATTCAAGCACTGCCATTATCCCTTTACTAGTCCAATAGTTTTTGACAGTTAAGTATCGATCTCATTGGACAGTTGTCTACCACTATTATTATACAGTATTGACTGGGGATGGCCCCGTTTGGCTGATATTGACCTGTCTGGTCTGTGTATACACTTCAGAGATGCTCAGCACCTTAGTGTGTCACCGTGTTTCAGAAAGTATTTTTTAAATTGCCTCACACAATTTCAGCTAATTGACAAAATGGCACCAGCCAAGTGGCATTAAAAACAAAGATAAGCAATGAACTGTTCCAGGGTCAGCCTGTGTATATACCAGCCCAGGCAGCAGACAAACCATGTGGTCCAAATACACTGTGCTTTTATTATTCCAAATGCTCTTAGCTACCTTAAGTTATCTACCTTAGCATTGGTATAATGGATACAACTGGTCTTCGAAGTTGTTCAATCTCCTGCCATCTTTGTTTTGGAAGGAAGCGAGTAGGGTGCACTCTCCTTGAGACGATGGGTCTGGGGGCAGTATAGCAATTTCCACACTGATTTTTAAGGTCAGGAAAGCAAGCGAGGAAGCTGATCCCGAGTCAGAACTGGAGAGAAACCTCACTGTGGCGTGAATGATCGAATGAAGGTGCCTGGATCGAGCCTCCGCAGGCATGATGGCCACTGTCCCTGCCAATCCTATGGTTCATCTGGGATGAAACCCATGGGCCTGACAGTAAATCATTATTTCTCAACACCAAGGCTGGGAAATTGATAACCATGGTCTTTACAGTATAACTGCAAAATATCAGTGGAACAGTTGGGCACTCATTGCTAAAAGACTAAAGTTGTGTTTGGAAAATATGAGCAAAAAACGTTTCCTGGAACTGAAGCACCACTGAGCTGTATCAGTCTGATCAGGACATTTCTCCCTTTTCCTGCCGCCAGGTGTTTGCGTGTGAATCCTAAAGGTCTGGATGAGGAGAGTAAAGACTACCTGTCACTTTACCTGCTCCTGGTCAGCTGCCCGAAGAGCGAGGTGCGCGCCAAGTTCAAGTTTTCCATCCTCAACGCCAAGGGAGAAGAGACCAAAGCCATGGGTAAGTCCCAGCTCCGAACCAAGCTCGCGGTCGGCTGCACGCCTCCTCGTTTTCATTTTCCTCTGGCTCTCCATCACTCCAGCCATTTCCCTAACCCGTCACTGGAAGCAAATGGGACGTCATGACTTAAAAACCATTTAAGCCGAACCTGTAAATCTCAAACTCTCGCATCCTCGTCCTCCCTCGGCTACGACTGTACTGCCGTTTTATGTCCGACAGGAAAAAAAAGGAGGACATCTCCCAAGTTTGAAAAGGTTTCAACTTTTAAAAGTCCTGTCATACCTTTGGTCTCTGGGGTGTTGAAACGAGCGCAGGAGGTGCGGGGGAGTGTGTGTCTAATACTCGGAGTGTGTCGATAGCCATATGGGCATGTGTAATCACTGCAGGTTGGATTCATTTCCTGTAAATATATAATTCAAAGTAGCGTGGGGCAATTTTGATTTTAATTAAAAAAGACCCAACCTTTTTAGGAGTCTTCGTCCGCCTCCCTCCCCCGCTGATGAATTGGAAACGAATGTGCCTCCAATTCCTGCTTATTTTTAATTAGGTTATGTTATGGGGAGGAAAAGCAAACTTGTGCGGAATTGAATTAGCGAGGGCCAGATGTGACCGCTTCCTGGTTATCCGGCGTTCTGGCTGCCTCCCTCCTCTCTCTCTCTCTCTCCCAGCGCCCTGCAGCATACTGTACAGGAAGCGTCGGGGAGAGACGGAGGGAGGCGGGAGGGTAGATAGGGGAAGTGGGAGGCAGGGGGAGAGGAGAGGTGGGAGGCGGAAGAGTGTTTGAACCGCAGGCGTACGCAGCGAAAAACTGTGTACAACCCCCCGCGGTGCCGACTGTGTAGAAAGGGAAATCACTTTTTTCCTGCTGAGAAACGTTCTACCGTGTGAACTTGACCCCCCCTCCCCTCCCCTCCTCCTCCTCCTCCCCCCACCGTCTTTCTCTCCACCTCTCTCTCGTCTCTCTCTCCTCCCTTTCACATTCTCGTGTGTCACTTTCTTTTTTCGCTGTACACTTTTATGTCGTTGCACCTCTCTCCTATATCGTTTGAACACTGTTTCTTGGGCCCCCGCCAAACGCCGAGACCCTCGCCGCCGTCATGGCGCGTGAAGCTCGCTCGCTCTACGGGGCTCTTGTATGCAGGTGCGGTAATGGGGAGAGGATTTGCCCGTGGTATGAGCAATAAACAGGCCTCTGAGGTGCTTGACTGCACTGCGCGGCCATTTCACGAGCGCTTTTTTCCGCCCTCCCTAAATGACCCCAGAAGAGAGAACCGCCGAGTGAAGAGGATCTCATTTTCCTCTCCTCCTCTCTTTTTTGCGTCTCCGGGGCTTTCGGCTGTAAACGGCGGCGCTCTTGCGGTGTTCACCCCCCTCCCCCTAACCCCCCATCCCATTCTTGCCATGCGCCCTCCTCCAATCTTCCCATCATCCCCCTAGGGAGACCTGGGTCCTCCACTTCGCTCGCCCCTGTCGCAGGAGAAAATTACCCCACCGCCAGCATATTTGTGACAGGGGCTTTCAGCGAGCGCTCTGTCTAGGAATATGGCAGTAAAGATCGCTCTATCGGTTCTGGATCATTTAGAATCCAATTTAATCCAGGCCTGTAGGAAAAAAAAAGCCAAATAAAAACAAAGTGCCTTAATTAAGAAAGCTGGGTGGCTATGGACTGTTTATGTGGCATGTCACCGCTCGGGCCTCTTCATACATTCAGTCCCCATGGGGATGCTTTTTAATACCATGTGCTTTGAACAGGTATGGTTAAGATGGAGGGATGAGAAGAGCCACAGCAGAGAGCGGATAATCAGTAAAGATGGAGAAAAGTTTTTAAACTGTAGGGAGTATATAATAGTCGAAGTACAGCGGGAGCGCCATTGCTATCGCAGGCAGGTGTCAAAAAAACCTGAGTGATGGTATTCCTCGGTGCAGAGCTGAAGGAGTTAGTCTCCGAGGTGTCTGTTTGAGTTCCCTGTCTTTTGTAGCTTTTTGGATGAGGTAAACGTCTCACTTAAAACAATGGCTTCTGTTATTAATGTAAAAAGCATAGCTTATATACGCTATGTGCAATTTGCTCTGAGCCTGGATGAAATTTGATTTGTGTCGAGTGGTGGACTGGAGTGAGCGTATTGAGAGTGAAAGTATCCTCTCCCCGTCGGGGGGGGGAGGTGTGAATACAGGGCTGGAGACTTGAAGGCTGTAACTGCAGATGTGCGGCTTTTGACTGGGGAGAAACCTCATCGCTATCTGATGAAGCTCCCCACCCGCAACGTCAGTCAGCCCCCCCACTAGAAAGAGTGTGTTTGCGTCTGGATCCTCTGATGGTCCACGCTTGCTAATGGAGATGGATTTAGGCTGGCAGTGGCAGCCCCCCCCACGCCATACTGCTCTCCTCTCGGCTCGGCCACATCATTTCTCTCCCTGGCTTAATGTGCTGGTTCTCTCCTCTGAGACTGCTGGGTGGGTTGTAACTTGTCTCACGACGCCCTCCCCCCTCCCCCTCCCCCTCCTTCCAAAGCAGCTGCCCCCCTGCAGACTCCTCTTCTGACAGCTCTGAGAGGAGAGATGGAAAGTTCTTGTCCTCTGCCGCAAGCTATTTTGTATTCAAATAGCCTCCTTGTTAAGTCTCCCCTCCAGACAGAGGTTTTTGTTGTGTTGTAGCCAAAGGCTAAGTGAGCTTATGTCTGTATGAGCTGGCCAGAGAGTCGAGTTACAGCAGGGTTTTGGTGTTGGCTAGTGTTTTGTGGCTAGAGAGTCGCTGTGTTTGTTGTTTCAGTTAATTGAAGCTTGTCAGAGGCGGTTACCCTCGGTAACTGATGGAGGTGATCAGACGTTCGGCATGGGCGAGGGGAGCACGGCTAATGGAGTAGAAGTTATCCGACAGTCTTTACATAATCAGATGGTATTGACAGTGGTAGAGAGAACATCAATACACATGTTTGTGCTGACACTGGCTTATAGAGCTCAATCTTCAATAAAGATTAGATTTGCGTGTGTGTTGTGGACGTGTGTGTGTGTGTGTGTGTGTCTCTCTCTGTGTGTGTGTTAGCGGGTTGTAGGATTATGTTTTAAATCGGATACCGGTGAGAACGGGAATGAATGTACTCTCGTATAGACTGAGGCTTTGTCAGTTGAAGGTTAAGTGCTGTTTCCGCTTCAGATCAACCGGTCCTGAGGGTTTGGGGGGATTGGATCGGAGCACGGGCTGTTAGTGGAAGTGTAGTGATTTTGATCAAATCGGGCGCGCCAAAGACCGAGACCGAGTGACAGACGGTCAGGGAAAGAGAGAGAGAGAGTAACTGACTCTGCTGGAGCGTCTTGACGGGGTGAGTTAGCGAGGCCCACACTGTTGACTCGTCCGCTGACGACCTTCCCGTTCTATGTGCCAACCGTGGCCCCCGAGCTGCAGCCTGAATATGGATGCCCTGCTCACTAAAACACCCTGGCATCACACCCCTCTCCTTCTTCGCCCCCCGTCTTGTGCTCAGATGTCATTTTTCCCACCTTATCCCTATCACCTTTATTAACCGTGGCGCGCGAGAGGGTGAGCCGCTTCTCTCTTTTGTGAACGCTCGACTTCTTCTTCTCATCGTAGCTGCGACTTTTCACACCACTCCCACCGTCCTCGTTTCCGATGCAAATTAACTGTTGATGACATCATCATCATTTGGGATCCCTCTTTGGTACTCCGACTTGGTGTTATTTCAACTAGGTGTAAGTTCTATACGTACCTATGGCGTTAAGGTACCGTCCCGCTACAGTTCAGTTGCGAACGCTAACTAGCAGGTCAAGTAGCCTAATGTCACTGTAGTCATCGAGTGAAGATGAAGGATGGACCATAAACTGACGGCGAGGTCTGATGTCATCGCCGCAAAAAGCGCTAGTCATTCTTTCGCTCCAATCTCCTTCTCTTTCAGCCTCACTCACTGCATCCCTGTTGAATGTCTGAGTTGTGCTCTCTCTCTCTCTCTCTCTCTCTCTCTCTCTCTCTCTCTGTCCAACTCTTCTTGGTATTCTGGCAGTGTGGTTGCTCTCCTGCCACCTCGGCCCAGCTTACTGAAAGAGTGAGCACCAGCGGTCTGACCTGCAGTTGATGCTCTGCCAGTGCAGGGTCTGATGCCCCACCGGAGATGGCGGCACGACATTAGCTGAGCTCAGCACACACACACACACACTGACACACACACACACTGACACACACACACACACACACACACCCTTATCATCAGTGGCTATATGCATGCACACACACAGGCACCTCGATTTGATGGGTGAGCACTGGAGAACTCACACCTCTTTCTTTTCCTGGCCTCTGTATCTTTTCACTGCAGCTCCTTTCAGCATTCCCTCTCACCTCTCCCCACCTCCTCCCCCTCTCAGCTTACTCTCTCTCTCTCTCTCTCTCTCTCTCTCTCTCTCTCTCTCTAGACACTGCCGGAGGGGAACTCCTCACACACCACCACTAGTCTTGTTTCATACCCAAATAACACCACTTCACTTGGAGATTCTGAGCCTTGGGACTTCATCTGGGTCTCGCATGCTATGACTTATCAGGCATGTTTAAAGGACACGAAAGGAAGGAGAAAGACAGTAGAGAGAGAGAGAGGAGAGAAGCAAAGTCTACCCGGCCACAAACAGTACGGTGCAGAAGTTTGACTCTGCTTTCAAACCAGACAGGCTTTGGTTGACAGAGTTTCTTCACTTTTCTGTTGTACAAAGAAGGAAAAGGGAGAACAATGAATAAAGAAGAGCGTTGTGGAAAAAAACTGTTGGATTTGTAATTTGCGTGCATGCATGCGTGTGTGTGTGTGTGTGTGTGTGTGTGTGCATGCTTGTGTCGTATGTGCGTCCACGGCGGTTCCTGTCAGCTTCTGTGCTTACGCCGTCTCCAGAGGCAGGGATTACAGTGAAGGACCCGCCGCACGAGCGCTGGTGGGAATAACTGCATATGCACTGTACTCCCAACGCCGATCCCCCCCCCCCCCCCTCTCTGGCTCCCTGCACCCTCAGCCGCACACAGCGGATTTGACACAGGATCATACAGCAGCCAGCATTGACACGCCATCTAACTGCTCCCCGCTGTGATCCGTCAGTGGATCTCCTGGTGGGATCTCTGTGCAGGAGTAGCCTGAAGGGGAAATCAACAGCTAGAGTCTGAACTCATGCATGCCCTGTGACCAGGTGACCAGGAGTCATGGAGCTTCATAGCCCCCTTTAGATCTGCCATTAATATCCAGATTGTGTGTACATACAGGTTTTCTGCTGGCCCTGAAAAGGTTATTATAAAAAGTTAATTATATCATCTAATCGTTCATTTTCATGCTTCTTAAGTTGAGAAATTGCTCTTCTGACTGACATTGAAAAGGTCTAAGAAAGTTAACCTGATAAAAGCGGCAGACACCCAGAGATATGACTGAGCTGGATTACATTTCCACCTGTCCTTTACTATTTTCTCTGCAGTATATCCATTGAAATTGGATTTCTCTTTCTTTGCAGATCGCCGCGCACACCGCTTCCCCCTCGTACATCCCACTCGGCGAGCTGCTTGTCGCCTGTTTTTGATTTGTTTGCGCGTCCTGGGTTGGATCCATACGCGAAAGTTCATTTCCATTCGTGTAGTTGCTCTACACTTTGTTGTTAATGTGGAGGTGGTTTGGGTGACTTAGATCTTCAATGTGGATTTTATGTGTTTCTGCTCTGTCTGAATACAGTCTGATGGAAACCGCTGATTAAGTGAAGGTTCCTGGTGGTTCTTTCTTGCATTTTCCTGGTTTGGGTCCACTTAACCCTTTACAGGGCGAGGTAAATACCCATCGATATGAAACCATCCTAAGTCGTCACCTTCATTTTTGCGGCGAAGCAGGCATAGACTCAAGGACAGTGCCTCCACACACAGGGCACGAGGGAGGCGACAGTGATACGCGCCATATGCCACGGTTGTCTGCCGCCAGAGCTCAACCCGACTTAATACGGATGGGGAAATCCCCAGAGCGGCGCCCGAGAAAAGCATTTACTCTCATCAAGAAAAAGGCAAATGATGTCATTTCTCAGAAGAACGACCTCGCATCCCTCCAGTAGAAGCTCCAGCTACTTGTAGAGTCCGCGCGCTGTGCCTTTTGTTTCCTGCAGCAAGCCGTAGTCATGCTATTATCGTTTGACCTTGCGATGCGAGGGCTTGTGGCGGCGAGGTGAGTATTCATGACTCTGGTGGTTAGTGTGACCGCCCCCATAGTCGGCCTATTATACACAGAAGAACCGCGGCGCCTTTTGCCTGCGTCTTCGCAGCGTAACCCGAGTGTTGCCGAATCCTTTCTGCCACTGTCAGAGATAATTGCCACTCCATAAACACATGATAATTGGACTGCTTTGATCCCTGCAATTTCTCACTTCCTGGCCAAAGAGGCACAGCAGTTGTGTCTGGTGTTTACCGCTGGTCTTTATGTGGCAGTGAGAGGATGGAGAGAGCAGGAGACAGAGAGATTCTGTTTTCTTCTGAAGTGTTGAAAGCTCCCTGCAGGCAATACTTCCTGCATCCAGCCTCTTTCGCCCATTGTTTCTCCAGTGCTTATGGCCATGACTCATAACACACTTTCTCGCTCGCACACACACACACACACACACACACACACACACACACACATTCACACACTCGGAGAGCTTACATTACAAAAAAATGTTCCCACGTAATCTTGTTTTTCCTTGTTTGTCGATGTGTTTTGCAGAGAGCCAGAGGGCATACCGTTTTGTCCAGGGGAAGGACTGGGGTTTCAAAAAGTTCATAAGGCGGGACTTCCTGCTGGACGAGGCCAACGGGCTGCTGCCTGATGACAAACTCACCCTCTTCTGTGAGGTAGGACCTGAGCCGCGGTGGCAACTCACTCCACATTACACTGGGTGTGTCCTGTCCCTGTTCCTCGGGGACATGGAGGATGAACTGAACCACAATCACATTAACCCAAATCTGTCCAATAGAAATTCACTACTCATTAAAGCCCCAGGCAACTTAAAAATGAAATAGTAAAAATGAATATATGATATCAAAGTTTAGTGTCTAATTAAGCATCCACAAAATCTGAGTGAAAATAAACTTTCAGAAATATTAGAAAACCTAGTTCAAAAACAGCTCATTTAGCTGTTTAGACCATTTCTCAGGACTGTGTAGGCGTGTCAGATCAGGATTTGATTGACATCCTGACACGATTGATAGCTCCGCCCACGTCAAACTGTCAAGCTGTTGCACCTGTTGGGGGCGGGACAACTGACGTGCATTTTTTAATGATTGGATTAATGAATTCTTTGTGTCATAAATCTCAGAAAATACCACGCCCAATTCAACCCCACTGTTCTGAACCCCCCCACTCATTTGAACTAGGTTTTCTAATATTTCTGAACGTTTATTTTCACTCAGCTTTATGTGGATGCTTAATTAGACACTAAACTTTGATATATTCATTTTTACTATTTCAATCCAAGTTGCCTGGGGCTTTAAGGCTAAAATGAAAATCAGGATTATTTTATTTTATTATTATTTTGCTGTATCTTATATTCAACTATAACATACATTATGAAGGAAATAAATTGTTTCAATATTGCCGACATGTCAATAGTATACCAAAATTGTGACATACACTATGCATTGTGTAGCCCCAGTACACATTATAGTTAGAAGTAAAGTTGTGTTCAAGAAAATAAAATGAATGAATACTATTCATATATAACCTTTTTGTTTATATGGGTGGTTTTGCCTCACCGTGATCACAACTGTATTCACCACTACTTCACTGTACGTTCCCGTCAGTGTGTTTTTTCCCGGCGGTTCACAGCCCGTGGGTTCAGATCCCTCCCTTGCCACTAACGGTACAGGCCGATTGTCATTCAACCGGCGCGGCGGCTCGGCTCCCGATTCCTCTGATCAGATGCCGGCTGCTGCTCCCCGTCGGAAAAAATCCCTTGTTGTTTCTCAGCTCTAACACAGGGGGCAGCAGAGGTCAACTGTCCCCCCTCCCCTCTCTCTCTCTCTCTCTCTCTCTCTCTCTCTCTCTCTCTCTCTCTCTCTCTCTCTCTCTCTCTCTCCCTGCTCGTTGTCTAGCCAGGGAGCACAGAAGAGGTTAAACTTTTCTGGCTATGTTAATGCCTTAGTTGTAATGCATGCGCCCATAAATGTTTAAAAAGCATGGCGGTGGCTGTTTAAAACAATTCTAATTAACCCTGCGGGTATCGAGGGGAGGATGTCTTGAAGTTTTTCCCTTTTTGTAGCGGAGCGATGTGCAAGTCTGTTTAAAGTGTTTCCAAACTGGGCTTATTGACAGAGGGGTAGGAGGGGCAGCGCAGCTTCTCCAGAGCCATGTGGGATGGGGGCAGAGACTGTGTGTGTGTGTGTGTGTGTGTGTGTGTGTGTGGGAGTATCTTCTGCATATATTGTGTGTGTGTGTGTGTGTGTTTGTGCAGGCACGTCTCACCGGGACGTAACTTTGAGGATGAGACCGTTCGCTGGTGAGAAGGAGCTGGGAGAAGCAGAGGGATTAGCTAAAGCCCTGTGTAGTCCACTCTGTAATGGGGGTGGAGGGGGTGGAGGGGGTTTTGGCGGTGAGGTTGAGGTTGCCGGTTCAAGTCCTCAGCGGCCTCCTCTTCCTCCTCTGTAAATATCTGCCTTTCCGCGGTAATTACTCAGCTCCCTTAATGAGCCGGGGCGCCCCTCCTCGCGGGTTTTTAGCGGCGCGGGAAGTGGGGCACCGTGCGAAATAAATGATGCCGGTGCCCACGGTGAGGTTCTGGTAGCGCGTTTCCGCCGCCGCCGCCGCCGTGTCAGGGCGCTGCCCGGGAGATGCTTGGCAGGGAACGGGGCGGCGCGGGGGCGGCCGGGTGGGCGGTGAACGAAGAAAGTGTGGCGTGGTCGTTTTGGATCTCTCTTCCTGGTTCTCTTCCATGTGCGAGCGGAGCCCAGTGTTTACCGTCAGCGCCCTGGCGCCGCTCTCCTCCAGATGGTCCCGTCTTGCATCTGAGAGCGGCCCGATCGCCCCAGAGCCCAGCACTCGCCTCCCTTTCTCCCTCTTCTCTCGCCCCCCCCCTCCCATCTTACGTCTTCTCTCATTCAAGCCCAATCTAGTCCTTCCTCTTTCGTTGTTTTTCTCTCCCAGTGATTCACTCCTTTCATCTCCTGCTGTCTCACTCAAACGTCACACTCTCTCTCTCTCTCTCTCTCCACCCTCTCCTCCTCCCCCATGACCCTCGCCTCCCTCGCTCAGCCTTCCTCCTTTGCCTTTCCTCTCTCTTTCCCCGTCTTTCGTCCTTTTCCTTCTGCTCCCCTGTCTGGTTAAAATGTATAGGTGTCAAAGAGGCTATGAGGGAGAAGCCAGATCACGGTGAAAGGGGGATGCCAGCTGGACCTACCCACCCCTGCTCCCCTTCGGTTGCCTCCGGAGACATTAGTAAGTCAAACTCAGCGCAGGGGGGGATCCGGCTGTGCGTTATGTCGTTTCAGGCCCGAGTAACCTCAGCCGCCGTTCCCCCTTTTTTCTCTCGAAATCCTCCCTCCCTCCCCCCCGTCCCTGCCAGAGCTCCTCAGACACCTGCAGGTATTTAATGAGGAGATGGCTCCCATTAAAGGTGCTGCGTTGGCTGTCAAAAGAGAGGGCGAGAGGGACAGAGAGACACAGGATGAAGAGAGAGAGAGAGAGAGAGAAGGAAGGAAAGTCCCTCCTCGGAGGAAGAGCGGGAGCGCGGGAGGTGGCATCGAAACAGCGGGTGGGGGGACAGGCAACAACAAAGACGGTCTGGATTGGACGGGTAGAGATTTGAGGGTGACGTTCGCCTGGATGAGACGTTCCTCCTTCGCCCATTTCTCCTCTAATGAGACACGGTGGTAAAGCAGGTTAAATCCCGTCCTCCCTCTCTCCTCCCTTTTTCTGTGATTTCTCTCCCCTCTCTGTCCACACTCGCTCCCCGACAGCGCTGGCGGTAACCTCTTGCTGTTAGGTCAGACCATCATTACACAGCCATGATACTATAGATAATGCAGGCGCTCGAAAAGTTTCACAGCAATGCGGCTCTCGGCGAGTTAACTTCTCCCGGGGGCCGCCGCGGATTTGCCCGCCGCTGTAAGGGTTACTACTCCAGACGTCTGATGATCTGTTGTGATCATCTACAGGGAAAGGGTGGGCTTGTCTTTTTTTGGAAGGCGAAACTTATCTGTCCGTCATGTTAAATTGGCTGCTGACAAGCGGAGGAACACGGCGGTCCGCCTTCACGTAGCCAGAGAGCTGCCGCCGCCGCCGCACACGTTGGGATGGGGGGGGGGGGGGGGGGAGTTTCACAGAGGAAGCCATCTTTTCCCTCCGCCGCAGCTTCAGGACGACAGGGGGAAGAGGATGCTTGATGTCAGTATCGGTCGGCCATTCATGTCATCGGCGTCCACCTCTTACAGTATGGTGATGGAAGTTTGCGCCCCGACCACAGCTGCGTAAAAAAAAACACTCTCCAAACTTGATGACTCGATAATTATTTTTTTTTCAATTAGATTTTCTTTGCACACTTCATTTATCCATTTAATTGTCCAATCACGTGTTTTCGTAAATGAATTCTAAATCTCTGTTTTCAAAGTACACGCCCCGACAGAGCTGAGCGCTCCCTCCTCCCTTCGACTGTTCCCGTCATTCACAGAGCGCGCAGAGGATGAATGGCAATTGAAAATGACCGGATTGGCATTGATTTCACAGCCCTTCCAATCAGGTTCTGAACACTTCTGAAATGGATCGCTACCTTTGTACTGCTATATGCTTTTATGTGTAAATGGAAGGGAGTAATATCTTAAGAGGAGCAGAAGCAGAGAGTCTTAGGAGGAGGAGGAGCACATACCGCGAGGGGTTAGCGCCCACGTTTTCAAACCCGGGAGGTGGATCGGCGTTTTTTGTTTTTTTTTACTGTCCATCGGTTCATCTTCTAAACATAGACGGGTCTTTTGATGTGATTTACAACGGTGCGTTCCAACGGGCCGTCTTTGGCGACCACTAGCTGGTCAGAAGTCTTGAGGCCGGTCAGAGGCTGCCGGCGGTGGCGGCGGCGGCGGCGGCGGCGGCGGCGGCGGCGGCGGCGGGAGAATAAATGAGCGGGGTGCTGACGTTCAGCTGTTTCCTCCTCTTCCTCGCGGTGTTACCGCAGCCCGCCTCTCCTGTCGGTGGGTAAGCACTTTGCCGGGTGACAGCACCCATCCTTCACAGGGCCCCGCCATATGCCGCGCTGCTGTCAGAGGCGACGACTGCAGATGCTCCAGCTGCTCCCTCCCTGCACACTGCACAGCACACACTCACATAACCGGCTCGGAGAGGAGGAGGAGGAGGGTGGGGAGGGGGTGGGTGTGGTAAGGAAACAGAGGAGGAGGGGTAAAGAAAGAGGACAGGGCACCGGGGAGTGGTTTGTGTGGGCAAGGGGTTAGGCGAGGATAATGTTTCATCGCTGGTAAATGAGGTAGTTGTTTTGGGGGGATTACATGAGCAGAACTGGCGGAAAAGTTTGGGCCTTTAAGAGGAGACTGGAGACCTAATCAGAGAGATGGGTAGACAAATGTTGATTGAGGGAGAGGCTGATAGGAAGAGAACAAGCAAGCGCTTTGAGTGCATGCTTGATCCCCCCTCCTGCAGTGGGACTTTTACCATGATAGCTTGTTGGCACCCACTTTTGAGCCGCAGAGAATCCTTTAATTGATACTGGCTTTGCAACGCTTTTGCACCAACGCGGCATCAACAGGTCTTTTAAATCCCATCAAAAGCCCTTTGCTTCTCCCTGAGTTCAGGCAGCAGAAATTGAACAAGCAAGCAACTTTTCCCGCTTATTTCCCCCCCCCCCCCCCGCTTACGTTTTCCTTCAAGCACTTCAGATCGAGTCTCAGAGTCTCTACACTATCAGTTTAGTGTCTGTGATCTGCCAGCTGAGAAAACAAAACTACTTAAAAAGAGGCCCAAATGGCTGGTGCTCACAGACGGCATTCAGAGGCCCTCGCTCACTGCCATTGGTGTGTGTGTGTGTGTGTGTGTGTGTGTGTGTGTGTAAGAACAAGGCTGGCCAGGCACAACACACTTGGCTGTGAATCGGGGCGCCGACCGGGACGCTCGTTCAGCAGCTTTGCCTCAAATCATGCATGAAATATGCCTCTGTCTGCGCAGATCCCCCCGAATACCTCTGTGTCAGTAGGCCTGCCTGTCGCCGCGCCAAGCCACTGAAGTGACCACTGTTACATGTCAACAGGTACATACAGCGGTGTGTTCAGGTCACTGCAGACGATATTCAGCTTTAACAACCTTTAACCATCAATCACAACTGTCAAAAGTCTCAAAATCATGTTTTTCTTCAAACAAGTGAAAATGTTTTGCCAATTTTTCAAGAATTTTCTATAATCAAGTGGCAATGTCTTGAAATAAGGCAGATCACTCCACTGGCGTCAAGATACTACAATACTGACTCTCCAAGTGGGATGGACTAACGATACACCCTGAAGTACAAAGATTAATAAAAACATTTCACAACAGACCTGTATGGGTTTTTTATTGCCTGAAAGCTTCAATCAGTTTTCATTTTTTGCCGTTGCTAGCCTTGTCCATCCATCCGGTACGAGCCTATTTTCACCATCACTTTAAATTGGTAATCCTTGTTATTTTATTTTGGTGACACCTTTTGTGCTAAGTGGTCATTGCTGTGGTGTTTCACTGTAGGTGGCGCTCTTTTCTTCGTCTGTTCAGCGACGGCGGCTACCGCTGCTCATGCTAACTACCCAGTTCTTCTGTTTTTTCCAAACAAACTGGAACCACTTCCTGTGCACCAGAGGATTTTCCCCAGGAAAGCGCTACCTGACACAGAGGTGTTTACAACAGCAAATGGAAAAGCTTTCATGAACTGGCGAGAGGTTGAATCACTACTGTGTATATTACTTGGCAATAGAGAGTAGAAAAAAAACAACATTTATAGGAAAATGTTGTGAATTATTACTGTAAAGTGCAATACTAAACCATTTAGATGAAAGTGAGGCTTCATTTCAGATCTTTACAGCTGAGGAAAACGTGTGCAGTGTTTCCTTGAGACTTTTTTTTAGTAACCATGTGATGACCGGCGATCCTATTCTCACTATTACCAGTTAAGGTACCTGTGGCAGATGGACAAGAGCTACTAATTTTGACTCCTCCTATCTGAGTCTGTCAACTAAATTATGGCGTAATTGCTCTGAGTGTGTTTGATTTGAGCGAGCAATACGGGCCAAATGATGCATTTCCCTAGTCTTCATGTCCCTGTAGCTGTGGGGGCCAGAGAGAGAGAGAGAGAGAGAGAGAGAGAGAGGGTTGCACTGTGGGTCTGTGGCACCAAGGCTGTTTACTTTGGCTGGCTGCAGAGTGGAGGGCGAGTCATGCATTATAAAAAGATGGTGATGAGTTTTGTGCTCAGGGGTTCAGACGATCTATTAAGACACTGCAGACGAAAAGTGTGTGTCGTGTGCGGTTGTAATGAAAAAACTGTGTGTTACCGACTCAATTTGTCATCCGTCATCTCATCTCTCGGCTACTTCAGACCCCAGACTAGTCGGTGTTTGAATTGAAGCACGGCAGCGACACCGGAATTGATAAAATAAAAAATAAAATGATAAAATAATGCCTAAGCAAATAGTCCATGGATGATTGAAATAGTGATGCCAAGAAGGAAATTACCCAAAAACAGGAAATCACTTCGATTTTCTTTTTAACTTGTGCGGCGGCGGCATGTGTGTGGTGTGATATGAGAGTGTGTGTGTGTATTAGCGTGTCTGTCTGTCCATCTGTGTTTCCCAACGCACAGGATTGAACAGAGGGAAAAAAATGAGTCAGGAGGTAAAAGAACAAGTACCATATGACTTAATGAATTTGATTTGATTTGATTATTGCCTTCTTTCCTTTTAGGACCGTTTCACGCGCGGCGCAACGCTGTCGATCCATAAACAAACACATAAACGGGCAGAAAGAGATTGATGCGTTATGAATAAATCATCGGGCCGCCGAAACCCAATATTAACTCTGCCTTGCCCGGAGGGTTCGGGGGGGGGGAGGCTTAGCGACAGATTCATCTGCGATGTCTGGAAGAATCGAAGTTCCCGGGAGGCGGGGCGGTTCAGTCGATACGTATCGGTGGAATGTGATAGCGGCGATGATTAAACATTAGTTATTATTTACCTCGGGCGGTGTACAGAATGCCGTCCTGTTATCGTCGTTTTCACCCAGTGATGTGGCGGTAAATTAAAAGGTGGGTGAACTCTGACCTCTAGTCAGCGATCATCACAACGCCAACAACCACCAAAAGCACCCTATCCTCGTAACCCAAACCAGTTTGATGGCACACTTTCATGTGTACTGTGAAGCTACATCACGGTGATGACTAGGTGGGGGAACTCTACGCTGCGAACAAAAAAACCTGGGTGAACCGAGTCAGGGTGGGTTTACCTCTCCCACAACATCCCGCGTTTGCCGCCGTCCATTAGGAGAAGGAGTGCTTCGGAGGAGGAAGGAGGAGAACAATGGCGAACAGGAGGAGAGTGACGATGACTGAGGGTGACAGCTGACGGTGTGAAGACTGTCAGGGCAGCCAGTGTGTCTAAATAACCAGGTGCTGCGATTTAGTCTCTGCCTGGTTAAACAGTGGGATAATTGGTCAAGTTAGCCAGTAATTAGAGCGGCTCTGCCACGCTGCGTCTGAGAGCCCAGCGATGGCTCCGCCACGCTAATTGGGCTATTTATACCCAAACACATTGACCGAGCCCGCTGCCTTGCATTCGCTTTTCAGCACTTGTTTATTATTTCAGTGTGTACTCACAACACGGCGCTGGACTCGGTACCCTGCTTCCCTCCTCCTCCCCTCCTAAAGCCATTTTTCATTCCAACTTGAGATCAGTGAACTTCTGTCCTATGCCCCCTCCCTCTCTCTCCCTCTCTCCCTCTCTCTCTCTCTCTCTCTCTTCCTCCCCCTCCCTCGCTCTCCTTGTACACGGCTCCCTCTCCCCCAGGCTTTCTGTATTGCTAATCAGTGTTTTATGAATGCCTTTGTCTGTGTTATGTGAGCGACTGTCTCATCCTTGGGTGTGTATGTGTGTGTGTGTGTGGGGGGTTGTGTGAATGTGTGTGTTTCTCTGAGTGTGTGGAGATGGATGTACGTCAGTCAGACCAGCATCCCCCTGGAGTGTGATTAATGGAGCCAGCTGTGGAGACCAGACTGTGCCGTAGACACACACACATATACACACACACACACACACACACACACACACACACACACACACACACACACGGGAACACACACAGGAACACTGTCAAAATGCTGCTTTCTCCAGAAAAGTCGCATTTTCTTTTCACTGTGTCCCTGTCATGTCTGTGCCAGAAATGAGCTGCTGTTTATGAGAAGCCATCTCTAACTGGAGATCCCACCTATAGCTCCCTTACCCGTCCTCCCTCTCTCTCTCTCTCTCTCTCTCTCCCTCCTGTTGTGTCTATTCTTTATTTGTCCGTCGCTCAGTATCTCTGCATCTGTATTCTCTCTCCCTTTGTCTTCCTCTCTCTTTCTTTCTCCCTCTTTCTGTCTCCCCCCCCCAGGCCAACCCTCACACCTCCATCAGAGCAAACAAGGCTCCTTGACATTCAATTTCCTGCTTGCCACGCACTTCTCCATTGTATGTTTTTCTCCTTGTTCTCTGCCTCTTTTTGTGGAAGTTGAATGAATGGATGGATGTGGCGTCGGACAAATGGGCGAGTGGATGGCTGGCTGGATGGATGGGTGGACGGCTGGATGAGGAGGGGACTGGCTGTTTTTCATGGGATTTTGGGTGTCGGCCTGCCTGGCTGAGCCTCCTGGCAGCAAGGTCACTTTGCTGGGATGTTGTGGGGATTTTCAGCCTTTTCCTCTACAAACATACTGAATGTGTTTAGGATCTGTGGGCAATGACAACAGGAAGAGAAGATTCTCTTCAAGTTCCTTTGTTTTCCTGGTGTTATCTCTGGCTGCACAATGTGATAATTGGGCAAAAAGTAATAAACTGTCCCTCTTATTGGGTTAAAAATGTAATCAAACCTGTTACTTACTTACTAACTTGCTAATTATGTGTTTTGAATTGATGTCATAATAATTGGAGTGAGTGAAACTATAAGTGCTGTGGTAGCATGTAATAATAGCAGTGTAATAAATTGGTAATAACATCTTCAGGTTGAGTTTGTAATAATTTACAAATGTACAAAACTTTATACCCCTTATAATGTAATAATTGTTTGCAACAATGTTAATGCATTTAGAGGGATGTTTTATTACATTTTGACAAGTTATAACATCATCAGTTGCTCAGGTCTAGACTGAACCAAACTAACACCATCATTCTAAACAGCGCTGTGGCTCGCTAACAGCGCTATTGTGTGGGTATCGTTTGATGATGTAACAGGTGAAACTAACATAAAATAAGTCAATCCAGGCCGTTGGAAATTAGTCTGTAATTAGTGTGTGTGCGAGGACGTGGGTGTGTGTTTGTGCATGCGCGCCCATCCGTGTGTGTTTGTGCTCAAGCCTGTAGAGAGATAAATGAGTCTGGTTGACATTGTCTGGAACAGGTGGTGAAGTCAGCAGGGAAGACGTACAGACAACTTTCGCACTTGCACGTACACACACACACACACACACACACACACACAAATTGACTTCTGTGCATATTTTATGGCTTGTTTGAGAGTGTAACCAATCTGATTGGCTGAAGAAGGAAGAATAAGTTGTCTTTGAATAGCGCCCGTATTAAGTGGCTGATGTATTGATTACAGAAGCAGAGGCCCAACATGAATCGTTCACAGTGCGGTTGATTGACTGATCTATTGTCTTGTTATGGACATTGACTGCTATTTATTTTCCTCAATATCAACCACTGAGGCCCAGATTCACTAAATGACAAGACAGTACTTTTCACTAACCATGAGCAATGAGTGGAAAGCCTAACAGCATTGATGGAAAAAAATAAAGCCTTTTGTGCCTGTCATGATCATGCAGATGGTAATAAGATGTAAATCTCATTATTTTATTGAGATTGTACCCAGGTCACTAACACTTTGCATCACCTGCTCATCCAGTGCATATCGGATCCTTTCAAAGGTGGTATAAAGACTTTGGCCCTGCAGAATAGCTGCTATCATGCTGTAAGACACGGGCTGCCTCGCCAGCAAGCAAGGGAGAGGGTTTCCCGCCCTAGAATCTCACATCAGGGTGTCGGACGCCAAACAATTACACCGTGAGTCCAAAATGCATTGGAGATGATGAGGTAAAAATATTGGTAAATTGTGTCCTTGTATATGTTTTTCAGGTGAGCGTGGTGCAGGACTCTGTGAACATCTCGGGCCAGAACACTATGAACATGGTGAAGGTCCCCGACTGCAGGCTGGCCGAAGAGCTCGGAGATCTGTGGGAAAACTCCAGATTCACCGACTGCTCCCTGTGCGTCGCCGGCCAGAAGTTCCAGGCACACAAAGCCATCTTAGCCGGTGAGATCATCCTGCATTGACCTCACATGGGAAAGATGATAGATAAATGCTTCCTACGTAGCATTCAGGGGGGAAAATGCTACTTGGCAGCATCACCAACAAGGAATGATATATTCAATGTCAAATAAAACAAAAAATGCTTGGTTTGCCTGTAAAACACAAACTAAAAACGATCACTCAGTAAATGCATGTATGTTAAGCTTGATAAATCTGATCAGGAGCCGTCAGAGTCTACCGGAAAACTTCGCAACGGCTTTGGGCGAGTTCAAACGCGGGAACGCTGCCAAGTTGTTGCTTTTGACCGTCAAGTTGTTCTGACGGTTATTCCCACACGATGTGAACGCAGCGTGATTAATGGAGCCAGCTGCTGTGGAAAACAGACTTTGGTGTACACACACGTAGATGCAGACCGTGCACGTTCCACACGTATTACCGTCTGCACTAGGGTTACACATTGTAACCTTCTATTAAAAATCACATATCGGCCAGTCAGTGTTGTCCACCTCCGATACGATGGATACGATGGATACGATGGATACGATGCAGGTTGTTTGATGACATTTATTGTAGATTCTTATTATGCTTAGTTTTAGTGTCGCATGATGGTCTAAATGCTGTTTCAGAGGCTTTTCCACACTGACAAGAATACAATTCTGGCCGAAACACTGAGCACTTGTAATATTTTAGAATTGTTTCCATAAAAAACAATTTCAAGATTTTGAATACCCGCACAAAATATCAGCTATCGGCAACCCAAAACCTTTTGGTATCAGCATTATCAGTCGAACCCCGTCATGCACACACACATATTCGTAACACACACACACACAGAGGTGACATATTCTGAACAACTTGTTGGAGGTATTGGCACTTTGATAACAGCCAGAATCAGTTGGTGAAAAGTTTGAGGAAAATGGGCAAACTGTGTGTCTCTGTGGAGGCGAGGAGAGGCTGTTCATTATTGGATTTGTTGAAATGTGTGTGTGAGGAGCCATTTTAATTATGTGCTGCTGTGGTTTGGGGTCTTCCCCTCTCTCTCTCTCTCTCTCTCTCTCTCCATCATGTATCTGTCTCTCTCTCTGCTCTACCTGGTCCGGTGGACGTTCTCCCCCGTGACATCTTTCCCGGCCGTTAATCGCGGGGGAGACGGACAGAAAGGGATCAAAGGAAAGAGGGAGAGCAGCTCAAATTGGCTCCTAATTGGCCATGTGATCTTTAAACCACTACTGGATGTGGTGTGGCTCTCTCTCTCTCTTTCTCTGTCTCTCCCTCTCTCTCTTTCTCTACCTCTCTCTCTCTCAACCAATTTACAGGAGAATTAATACTTATAAGCTAACCTTGAATTTGTGTGTGCGTGTTTGTGTGTGTGTGTGTGTGTGTGTGTGTGTGTGTGTGTCTGTACGTGTCTGTATATCTATGTGTGTGAGAGAGGGAGTGTGTGTCTGTGTGTGTCTCTTTGTGTCTATATTCAAGTCAATTCAATTCAAGTAAATTCAATTCAATACAACTTTATTGTCATGATACTATGCCGGAGCACATGTAAAAAGAAAAGTAGGTTGTGACCTCACCAAAAAAACAGCAAATTGCGGGGGGGGCCTGGGTGGGTGGTGCAATACAATATAACAAGACAAACCTGATATAGTACACGTGTGTTGTGGTGAGCCGGGCCCTCACCACGGTACAGCACAGCACCCCTTTGCTAATCGGCGCCATCGAGGAATAGTGGTCGATCACCGGTATTACCAAAACTGTCAACTCCTTCAGCTGTGTGGTGGTCTTCTGGTTCTCCCTCCTGGCTGTCCTGCTTCAGCTGTTGCAGCTCATGTCTCATGTCGTATCCTGTGTCATCCTCCTCTTCCTGCTCTGGTGCGGTGTCTCCTCCCACAGCGCTGCTGCTGGTACTGGGTCTGTCTCCCTCAACGTCTGCCTTCATCCTGAGGAAGAGTTCCTCAAAGGAGTCGAGGCTTGCCTCATTTCCCTGTACTAACACTGTACCTTTTTTTAGTGTGGTAGGTAAACGTGAGCAGAGGGCTGTAGGGTTTCATCCTGACACACAGTTAAGCGGCCATCACGACCAATGCCTTCTTTGGCAGCGTGTGTGTAGTTGCTACAAATGACCTGCTTCCACGTGCCGATGTTGTCTGTATGTTGTTTTTACTGTTGCATGTGATGTCGTCTGAATTGGACAAGAGAGCTGCCTCTCTGTGCTTCTCCTTGGCTCTAGCGCTGCTACAGTTAGCAGGGTGTTCTACCTGCTGCTGTGGTTGTTTGGCCCCGTCTCCATGGCAACACAGTCTGCTCCAACTGTCAGAATCACAAAGCTAGCAATTACATTTTTTTATTTTTTGACGTTTTAGGCCAGTAAAAGTCTTCTTCCAAAGTTACAGATGAAGGTGAACAAGTGTCACTGTCTTCTGTCTCGCCCTGTTTTTTTTCAGCCTCTTTTCTTACCTCGCCTCCAGGTTTTGTGTCTGGCTAGATGGGTTGGTTGGTTTGCTCCTTGCTGTCTTTTAGGTTTAGACATACTGGAGATCTTCTCTTTTTTTAAGTGGTATAATAGATACTTTTGTTGCTATTTTTCTTCCTTTTCAATCTCGGTACCTTTTATGCTGCTATTATATAGCTTTTGCTATCGCCATGTCCTCGCTCGTTCTTTGTCTACTCTCTCTTCCCATATTTCTCTATTTCTCTCAATTCTCTTTGTATCTCTCTCTCTCTCTCCCTCTCTCTCTCTCCCCTTATCCCTGTCACTTTCAGTTTGTCTCTCTATATCCCTCTCTATCCCCCTTCTCTCCCTGTCTCTCTCTTCCTCTCTCCACCCCCCACCCCCTCTCTGTTGCTGCAGTATGAGCTCACCAGCATTGAGCTGCACCAGCCAGACTTACTGTCCCTAAGTTAGGGTGTAAAGTCCCGCCTAGACATTTGGTACTTGCTAAATGTGGTTTCAGTGCAAATATGTAGGACATTACTGAACTAATTTCAACATAAGCTCATTATTAAGGTGAGTAGCCAATGAGAGTTCTGCCATTGTGCTTATCCTATGGCTGGTACAAGCTACACTGTAATCAACAGGGTTGGGGCTTGTTCTTCAAAAAAAATTACTTATTACTCATTACTTATTTTAAAAGTAACATGATTACTTTACTTGTTACTCCCTGAGAGCAGTAATTTGTTATACTAAAAACTAACTAAAACCTAAAACTTTTCTGTTACACTCCCAAAATTGGCGCTTGCATCTTCTTAAAAAAATGAGGATGACTCAATTACCTCTCCTGTGAATGATCAAGGGAACCAAATAGTGTTGATGCCCAATATTTCTGTCGTCCTTTTGCTCCATAAAATCAAAGTAGTGGGAGTACTTTCACTTGGAGAAAGTCAACTTTTCTGCCATTTCATTTCCTCTAATCGGGGGCTGGGGATGATGTTAGTTTTAGGATAATGCAACTTCAATCTGATATAGAGGGGATGATAACTGAAGTAAAGTTTTTGATGTGCAACTTTAATATTATCACTTTAACTGAAATAGTACTCATTACTAGGGAAAAGTAGTACCGTTACGGAAATGCGTTACTGAGTTACGTGTTACTACCCAACACTGATAACTAAAATATCTTTGATAGTTGTAATTACTTTGATTGGTGTAGCTTTAATTCAGCGACATGTTCATTAGGATGTACTGCTCTCCTAGATGATAACTCGGCTATCTTTGAAATGAAGTGCATTTGGTTCAACTGGCTCTGGAGGCTTAGCTGCACATGAATGGCTCCAAACATACTGTAGCTGAAGACCTCCTAGAGTAGAACAAGGTTGTTATTGTAAATTGAAACTAAAACAGAAAAAATAATTAAGTTACAAATCTACATCAAAACTAAAACTACATTGTCTGGTCACAAAACTAAAACTAAAACAAGACAGCCTATGGAATATGTGTGGTTTTTGTTTTGATTCAGTCCTGATTGTGGAGAGAGCAGTCATTTCTTCTCCCAGTTTACCTTGATGACGGCTCATCATCTGATCGGCTAACACACCCCTGTGTTTGCATGGCCAGCCAGTGCAAGAGGTGCCGTCTTAACATGGAGTAAACTGTCCATACAAACTGTTCCACTAAGTCTCCCAAAATGAAGAGACTAAAACAAAACAAAAATCCAAACCATAGTAAAAACTATATTATGTGGAATACTGTAACTAAAAACCAAACACCCTGTAAACTAATTCCAACTAATCTGAATTAAACAGTGGATTTGAAACTGAAACAGGTACTGTACGGGGAGGACGGGATGAATCAAGAGCCTGATGCAAGGTGGATTTCTTTACATTATCCCCCTTATTACACGGCTGCTTATCAAAGACATGAAATATTGATTTAAAATGATTTCATAACAAGCTAAATTTACAATCTTCTGCCAACAAAATAGTTCAGCGAGATTCCAACCATAGATCGGTCTGTAGCTAGCATCCATAGCTACACTGGAGGAGAACTGGAACCATAGCAACGTCTGTAGCTAGCATCCATAGAGTACACTGTAGCAGAACTGGAACCATAGCAACGTCTGTAGCTAGCATCCATAGCTACACTGTAGCAGAACTGGAACCATAGCAACATCTGTAGCTAGCATCCATAGAGTACACTGTAGCAGAACTGGAACCATAGCAACGTCTGTAGCTAGCATCCATAGAGTACACTGTAGCAGAACTGGAACCATAGCAACATCTGTAGCTAGCATCCCTAGCTACACTGTAGCAGAACTGGAACCATAGCAACCACTGTAGCTAGCATCCATAGAGTACACTGTAGCAGAACTGGAACCATAGCAACATCTGTAGCTAGCATCCATAGCTACACTGTAGCAGAACTGGAACCATAGCAACCACTGTAGCTAGCATCCATAGAGTACACTGTAGCAGAACTGGAACCATAGAAGCGTAAACAAATCCAGTAAGATTCCCATTCAGCCTCTAACAATCAAAAAACCAAGCCGTGTAATAAAATGGAGATAAAAGCATGAATCTGTGGCACAGAACAGACTCACAGTTAACAAAGTAAGGAGAAGACACAGGAAAAAGGTAACTGAGCTCAGGCCTCCTGACAACCATCCCTGAGGGAGTCAGTCGGGGTGAGGAGGACGAGCCGACTGGGTTGTTGCAGCCTGAGAGGATTGCCCTCCAGCCTCACCGTTTACTCCGTGGTTCAACCGACATGGGGTTTTGAGACTTGATACAGATATTTTGGGTTTAACTCATCAACGACCAAAACACTCGCGTTCAGTGTTTACCCCAGAATTGTATTCCTGGCAGGAAAAGCAAGGTAAAAGCGTCTTGAACAGCATGAGACCATGGGACACTAAAACTCCATTGAAACCCAGGATGACAACAACAATAAGATGAAGAACCATCCATGCATGCTTGTGTGGAATCTGATCAAAATGTCACATTGAACTCAATTCAGGTTAAGACTACACAGTAAATATGCACTCAAACAAACTGCATCATATCCATCGTATTGGAGGTGGACGACATATATATATTGGCAAACCAATATGCTGTCTAACCCTAAGTGGTAGACACTACCATACAGACACAAACACAAATCACAGTCACATTTCTTTGTACAGCCCTTAATCACAGTTGCAGTCTCAAAGGGCTTCATGCGCCCACATCTTAACACACGAGTGAAAAATGGAAAAAAAACAAAAACACAATCGGCGTATTCCAAACCACTTAACCCTGCAGAATTATCGTACGACACTGTTGCCGTGACAAGCGAGAGCAGGATAGATTGATAGCAGGGTTGTATATCATGTAGGCGCCAGTCAAGTCAACGCTTTAGCATCGATACCGGGCAATTAAACTGGAGAGGTCTTCATCAGCCTGTCAGCAGGCCGGGCGCTCGAGTTTGCTCGCACGATGCTTTCACTGCTGACACTGCTGTCAATCACCCACCTTCGTCTCCTCTGACCCCGTGGCAGGCTGTTAACGGCCATGTATAAACACTTGAGACAATAAAAACTCTCTCTCTCCTGTCTCTCTTTCTTTGTGTTTCTCTCTCTTTCTCTCTCTCTCAGCTCGCTCGCCGGTGTTCAGTGCCATGTTTGAACACGAGATGGAAGAGAGTAAGAAGGTGAGTAGAGCACTTGGCGCCGTTGTGCCTTCGCTTCTGTTCCCTCAGCGGCGAGTATCTCTCTTTCTTTTTTTTTGAGATTCCTAAAAAAGTCCTTGAAAAGTCTGGAAAAATATATTGTCTAGATTTAAGGCCACTGAACACAATTGAACATGTTCCTTGATTAATTCCCTGTCGTCCTTTTTTCTTGTACCACCCATTTATACTTTCAAAAAACCTTATTAGCAATGTTCAATCAGAAATAGGCTGTTTTTTCCAGCTCTGCGTCTTCATTTTGGTGTTTAAATTGGGCTTAAATTCAATTCCAGGAAGTGTTGAAAAGATCTAAAGAAGTCTTCAGTGTTTCTGTCTGAAGCCTGTAGATGCCCTGTGCCCTTGTGCCTCCTATTGATGTTATGGCTGCATGAAGTAGCAACACATGTTCATGGCTACGAGTGTACGTGTCCCTGGGCCTTCAGCGTTGCATATTTCCATCCCCGCTCTTCATCATGTCCCCTCTGTACGGTTGCGTCTACGTCGAGCGAGAGAAAGAGAGAGCCCTCCTTGCCACAGTTGGTCGTGTTCATCTGATAGGAGGTGGTGAGATTGAACCGCGGTGATTTAGCCGTCGCGTCAGCGGAATATTGATGCCGGCGCGGCGCGAATGGGGAAATTATAAAGCACAGAGCCAGGAAATGCATCTTAATTGCTGTTTAAGTGGGCGTCTTCATCAGAGAGAGGGAGAGACGGTGGGCCACATCCCCATACGATACAGAGAAAACAGATAGATGGGTTAAACACTCCTCTGCAGCACTCTATAGAGGAGAGACAAATGAGCTCATAAAGAAACACTCTGAGAGAGGACTGCTTTGTGAATAGAGAGGGGAGCGCCACTGTAACTACAGGAGCCTCGTGTCTTCTGATGAGACGCCACTGAAAGCTCTCCCTCAGTTGGTGCTGATGCTGAAGGGAAGTGGGTTCCCTGTTATGTCTTTCTTTCAAAACACACGCTAGCAGGTTAAAGTTAGCGTCTCTATTTCAAACCCCATATTGCTGGAGTGTCTATGTGAGGTTAATTCAGAGACCATATATGTGCAGGGTCTGTGTATGTAGCAAAGTTCATGCTATTTGTTTTAAAGATTGAAAGCTGTGTGTGTGTGTTTCTTTATCTGTAGCGTGGCCGGACGTGTGCTCTTAAGTGCAACCCGGGCCGCTTCACCACCTCTCCCTCCATTATTTCCCTGTGTGTGTTTATGTTGCCGTTGAGTGGTCAGTGTTGACATGAATGCACTAAGCTGTCTGTACAGCACAGCCTGACCCAGCTAAAATGCCGGTGGTCGCCGCAGCGACGATAGAGCGGTGTTATAATTGGTTTAGCTTTTTTGTTCTGCCTCTCAGAGTGGAGGGAAAGGTTCAGGTTACCGTCACTGTGCCGACAAGCGATAAAGCCTACTTTGCTGGCGGCGGGCGCTGTCAAGGAATGAATGCTTAGGATTAATTTCCAGGAATGAGCTGAAAAGAATTAAATAAGTCTACCAGAATGTAGTTTTGAGTTTTTCCCCTGAAACGTGTTCAGACTGTTCAAAAGGGTTTTTCTTCTGTTTTTTTTGTTGTTTTTTTCTTACTCGACACTTGGAACTTTGTTTTGTATCGCTGCGTGTCTGGCTGTCCCCGTGTGCGTGCTAAACAAGGTGAGCGAGTTGAAATCAGGTGGGTGTTGGGATATTCTAGTAAAAAAAAGAAGAAAAAAAAACGGCTACGCGTTGGTTTTGAAGGATGTCAAAGCATCTGTCTTTTTATTCTCTCGGCTTTTTATTCTTTTTTAAAACCCCGGTGTGTATTCTCCTCGCCTGTCCTCTCCTCCCATTCAGAACCGTGTGGAGATAAATGACGTGGAGCCAGATGTCTTCAAAGAGATGATGTGCTTCATCTACACAGGCAAGGCCCCCAACCTGGACAAGATGGCTGACGACCTGCTGGCTGCTGCTGACAAGGTACTGTCTGTGTCTGTGTGTGTGTGTGTGTGTGTGTGTGTGTGTGTGTGTGTGTGCATGCATACATAATGTTCCAAAAAAACACACCCGGGACACACCGAATGCTACTCAAGCCCTCCCACCAACCCATGAGCACACACACCCTCCTACAGATAAATATGAACCTACCGCAGCATGTATACACACACACACACACACACACACACACACTCATTGGCTCCTATTGCTCATTGTTTGTATTAAATGCCGACCCTGTCTGCTCAAGGATTTTTCGTCCATTTGTCCACTCCCACCTCTCCTCCTCCTCCTCCTCGCTCGCCGCCGTCCAATTTCTCTCACCATGTTTCCCGTCATCCCGCGAGCTCCTTCTGTGTGCTCTATTAATAGTGATGCGCTGCTCAGCGTCGAGCTGGATAAAGAGCAGCTTGAATCTGGGCCTCACAGAGGTCAGCTTTACCATTCAGATAGTACCCCGGCGCTCTCTCTCATCACATAATAGCGAAGGCCCTCTTGTGCCGGCTCTGCCTCAACTCCTGAGGATTTTGAAGTACTGTGTGTGTGTGTGTGTGTGTGTGTGAGAGAGGAAAGTGAAAAAAAGGCATCACTTTTCTTCCTCTTCGTCATCTTTTCTCATATTGAAACAAGCCCTCATTGTGGCGGGAGTAATTTAGTGTTTCCAAATCATTTCACAATGCAACAATGGTGGCTTCAAAAAAAAAGCTTTTCTCTCTCTCCCTCCCTCTCCCTCCCCCCTCTCCCTCTGTCATTGTCAGTATGCTCTGGAGAGGCTGAAGGTGATGTGCGAGGATGCTCTGTGCACCAGTCTGTCCGTGGAGAACGCCGCGGAGGTCCTCATCCTGGCTGACCTGCACAGCGCCGACCAGCTCAAAACCCAGGCGGTGGACTTCATCAACTAGTGAGTTAACACCGCCGCGGCCATCCATCTTCCCGAAACCACTTATATGCAAACGTTTTTAGTTTTTTTTGGTTCTCAACGTGCACACATACACTTCGGCGAAGAAAGACATTAATCCTCAACGGGAGCAATTTTGGGGGAAATTTAATTTAATCCCCGCTTTTGCTGCCGTATCGTATCGGGGCCATTTAGCAATAACCCTCCGCCGCCGATGTTAATCATGTTGCAGGCAGCCTGTTTAGGTACGATGGAGCCTATTAACAACAATGACTGCTATTTATGTCGGGGGCTGAGGTGATTGATCCAGTAGTCGAACGCCCAGTTGAGCCCTAAGAGCTTCCAGCCGCTACTGTACCTGAGCACTGTTCCTTCCTCAGTCTCGTTTTCCCATCGCTTGGCTCATCCCCTCTTTGCCGTTTCACCTCATCTCTTGGCCTCGTTCCTCTTTTGTCTCCCCCCCGCTTTCATCCTCCCTCTCCCTCTCTCCCTCGCCTCGTCTCCTTAAAGAGCTCACGTGTGCCCAAGGTGTTCAGCAATGCAGATTTCTGCCCCTAATCCCTGTCATTAATTGTGGTTATGGGCGTTATGACAGTTTAATTTGCGACAGCGTTGTTGTTGTTGTGGTGGTGGTGGGGAAAATTGGCCACGGGGGACTCTGGCCAGCAAAGCGTTATCAACCCCTCCTCCCCTGGACAACATCGACAGCAACAAGAGCAACAAAACAAAAATCAATACGGAGGATGAATACCGGGAAGCAAACAACACGGAGGAACCAATAGCCCCGGAATGGTGCGGAATAGTGTTCACCCACCTCTTTAGACTGACGTTGAATTCATCGTATCCATAATGGGGAATTAGTGTCAAACTGATGGAAGTTATGAAGGGGACAGAAAGCATAAATGAATGCTTTTCTGAAAGTACGATTGATTTTTTTCCTCTAATGGTGGTTGTATGATTTACTATTATCACTAAGTGGAGGTCATAGTTTGCCCACCACTACATCACTGCTCCTCCCCTCCCTCCGCCTCCTCCATCTCTGGCCCCGTCCCTCTCTGCAGACTCTCATTACTCCATCTCACCTGCCTGTCTCCCTCCCTCCCTCCCTCCCTCCCTCCCTCCCTCCTCCTCCTCGCTGTCCTGCTGTGGCTGCTCTCCCCGTGCCCTTTGGCTGGCCTGCTGCCGCCTCAGCCCCGGCCCACTGGCCATCGCTGGGAGCAGGGGTCCACGTCCTCGGCGGGGAATGGGGTCAGAGGTTGGCTGGAGGTCTGGAGCTGCTGTGTGGACTGCATGCACACACACACATGCCAAGAGTAGACATGCCAAGACATGGGCATACACAGGGGCGCACGCACACACACACACACACGCGCGCGCGCATGCACACACGCTGTTGTTTATTTACACACAATAAAACATGAAAAATGTCATTAAAGGCCACACAGCGGTGTGCGTGATAGTGCAGCCCTGCACCCTGAGGGTGTCAGGAGGGTGGAGGTTGCCACAGGGCCTGGTGGTGTGAACTCACATCTGTGGGAGATTGTGGTTTTATTTAGTCCCTTCCATTCATTTGTTTATTTTGTCTCTCCGTCTTTTCCTCTCTGCTCATTTCTCTCTTCTACTTCTCATATCGTCCTCTCTCTGTCTCTTTGTCTCTCTCTCTCAGTCACGCCGCTGACGTGATGGAGACGTCGGGCTGGAAGTCCATGGTAGCGTCTCACCCCCACCTGGTAGCAGAGGCCTACCGCTCTCTGGCCTCGGCCCAGTGCCCCTTCCTGGGTTCCCCGAGGAAACGCCTCAAGCAGTCCTAGCGGTTCCGGGGGAGACACCGCTGTGCGAAACCCCGCTACGCCCTGCTGTACCAGCGACCGTCCCGTCCCTCCTCCTGCTCCTGCGGCGCCCAGAGCAGGCCACGATTGACACCCAGGATTCGGCACTCTGGCTCGCGGGGCTTCGGACCTTCTACCCCCCCCCAACGTAGCTCAACAGAACAGTGACTCACAGGACTGATGCTGCAGGGACGGCGCTGCACATCTCTTCAGGCGGGGATGGGATGGTTTTCACGCTCTTTCCCCTCCCCTTCTGATATATTCTGCTCCAGGATCGTGGAATGAACTGATCCATCGGCTACAAAGAGAAAGGTCAACGCCGAATCCCTGTAAATAGACTTTTTTTTGTGGCATGTTGTCTTTTTTTTTAAGTCCTTTTCTTATACCGCGTCTCGTGTGTCGAGGCTTTCCTCGCGAAAAAGAAAAGCGAAGAGAGTCAGCCAACCCAAAAAAAGTGACAGACTCTTGCCCAGTGTTGATGAATCACATCAGTGTTTGTTACAAAGTGTTTTTTTTGTTTTTTTTTATAGCACAAACAATCAAGTGTCCACTTGAACAGCAACACAAAGATTTATTTTGGCTTGAATGAAACAAGACAGAGCTGAACACGTTTTAATGTTCACGTTGTTTAACCTATTTCTTTACAAAAAAATGTACAAAAGAAATCCACCTGGAAAAAAAACAACAGTTTCTACTCACCGGTTGACGACATTCCTCATGACTGTAAAATTGTGAACAATGTTTTGGTCTCTGAACTCATGAAATACAGCTATTTTACATTTTTTGTGGCTTGTCGGTGTTTTTTTTTTTTTTTTTTTAAGTCCATGATATTTTCATAATTTCTCATTGGGGGATTTTGATCACATCTGCCAGTTATTGACTCATTGATGCACATCCCTTTCATGTTGCGGCCAGATCTACGGCCATGAGTAACACGCATTCCGGTTTCAAGTCTGATCCTCTCATGATCAAAGTTCAATCCCCGGTGCACGATGTAGGCGGAGCTGTCAGTCACGGTCACCGTCGTGTCCGACTCGGGTCTCCGCGGACTCGGATAGGTTGTAATCACTTTCGGAGCCAGCTGGACCAAACTCTTGGATAGTATTTTAACAGGGATTTTCTCCCGTGTTGACTGAAGCCGGAGGCCCAGCAGGCTTTGGGACGGCTCATCCCTGAGCCCCCGGCAAATCACTCCTCGTCAAACAGTCGGCTGCGGCCGCCGCTGCGTGCTGCATGCTGGTCGTTGTTTGCGATGCAGCGTGCTGCAGCTTCGTGACGAAGCACATACAGTGTTATGAGTATACTCTCTCCTACTGTGCTGCTATAGGTAGTTGAGTTTGTAAGATCGTAGCTTACTGAAGGGTTAGCGGGTTAGCCAGGAGACGGAACAACAACTTGGTGGAAACTTGAATCCAAAGTGCCTTACACAACCATTTTTTTTCAGCATGGGTGGCCCCAGTGGGAATCAAACCCCAAACCCTGGCAGAGCGGGTGCCGTTGCAGCACCGCAGAACCAAGCCGAAGACGGGGGGAAAAAGGAAGAAGAGGTTTTGGCCACGCGTTGCAGTGCCTGGCAGCCTTCAGATACGCCCTCCAGACAATAATTCCGTGTCCAAGAATTTCCCCGCAAAGGTGGAGGTGTGCGGATGTGCGTGCCAGAGCCAAAGAGTGTGCGAACATGTCAGTCATGCGGTGCTGCACGAGTGGGCGTGCATGTCAGCGCGTGGGCCTTTTTTTTTACTGAACCGTCCCTGAGATACGAAAAAAAGGTTTTCGTTCACTTGGCCTGCCAGTGTGACCTTCATCATGCGAGCTGGAATCTGGAGGCATCAGGGTGTGATTTTCTTTTTTTTGCAGCTTTGACAAAGTCGGCTTTTGTTACCGCTTGCAGCTAACCTTCTGCGTCTTTGTAAAGCCGTGTGTGTGTGTGTGTGTGTGTGTGTGTGTGTGTGTGTCTGTCTCTCGATTGGCCTTAGATGAGACAGTCGGGGGAGATAGATGGAGTGATGCATGTGGAGAGGCGTGCTCTGTTGTTATGCATGCTGTATGAGTCTGTCTCTCCCTCCCCCCCATCTCTCCCTGCCTCCCCATCACTCACACCCCCCTTTTTATGGGAGAAAGGAGAGGAGAGGCACAGCAGGTCAATGCTGTAAAAGCGGGTGACAAGCTCTGTGTCTGTGTCAGCCCGCCGCCGCTAAAGAGGAGGAAGAGCCGGTCCGAGATTGATGCCTGCTGCTCCGCACCCGCCCTGCAAGGAAGGGAGGAGGGAGGAGGGAGGAGGAGGGAGGAGGAACGTGGTTTGTGGAGAGGGGTTGAGAATCGTCTTTGATTTGTCAAGGGCTTTTTTAAGTCCAGGGGTTTAAAAATCAAACCCCGGCTGTTTGACGACAACCTCCCCCTTCCTCCCCCTCATCAGCTCTTAAACCAGCTCCATTAAAAAAAAACCCGATAATTTCACTTTCTTGAGATTTGACCGCTCACTCACTTGGGACATGGGGGCGTCTGTCAAAAAAAAAAGAATCAAGCCCGCATTAAAAAAGTCACACGTGGTTAGGAAGACGTCCACCGAGAACGGACCGCGTCGCTGCCTCGCTTTTCTAATTAAAGCGGCGCTGGGGCGACGTCACGCGACGGTGACCTCAAACGGCAGGGAGACGGGATAATTGTTTGAATTTCGGAAAAAAACAGAGAGAGTCCAGATTTCTTCGGACGGATTTGTTTTTGTATATCACTCTTACGTTTCCCCCTCCAGCCACCGTACCTGATGCCAGAATTGAAATTGGGCAAATAGGGGGGGGCGAATCTACCGGGTCTCAATTAGAGGGGAGTGGATGCTCTTTCCTGTTGCGGTCCCATTTTGCGATTAAGGCTAATAAACAGCATTTTTTTTACATGACAACATGTTGAGAAACTTTTTTTATTTTTTTATTTATGAACTCACAATGTTTAGAGTTCACATTATGAACTGGAGATGCTTGACTCGATCCGCTCAGAGGGTTGTGTCGGTCTTTTGACAAGTGAGGTGGAGCTCCGGCCTTGGGGGCCAGAGGAATGGAAGGGATGAAGTGACAGAAGTGTAACGGATGGATAGAAAGATGAAAAGCGATCGGGTGTCACAGAGGCGGAACAGGGCCAGGCGGGAAAGTGAACGAAGGAACGGGGTGGAAGAAAGGATGGATGGCGGGAGCAGGCCAGACGTGGACACTGTTGAGAAATTTGTCTTGCTTCTACTCCATTTGTCTCCTTGCTCCTACATGAAAAAGATTTACTGTGCCGATGTATGGCAGAGAGTCGGGGGGGGGGGGGGGGGGGGCGGTGTACAGCATTGCTACAGCATTACCTGCCTGGGAATGGTTTCAGGAGGATCCCGTTCTTCCCATTCCGGGGAGCCTTCACCATGAGGGGGGCACGTGCACAAACACACCGGTTGGAATCTGAAATGAACCGTCTGCTAATAACAGCGGATGTAGGAATTAGACGGGGGAGTTGAAACACACACACACACACACACACACACACGCGGGCACAATTACACACACAGATATAAACTGCTAATTGCTTTGTGTGCTCCAATCCGTCCTGCGAATGAGCCGGCGCAATATTGCGGTGCTGTGGGTGTTTTTTGGCCCCGGCTCATAACCGCAGACCAATGTGGCGTAGACAAGCTCATATATTAAGATAACCCCGAAACGGAATGGAATTGTATTTCCCCGGCGGTTCAAACGACTTCTGTGGTTGTAAACTGATAGTGGATGAGATTTGGCTTTAATGAAGCAAGACTTATTGTGCACAGTGCAACAGAGGAACGTGCGTGTGTGTGTGTGTGTGTGTGTGTGTGTGATTCATTATTTGCAAGTGTGTGTGTGTGCATGCGTGTCCATCCTTTTCTTTAACAAGGTGCACCGTTATCTTATAGGCGAGAGTCTCCTTGCTCTCTCACAGAGGATGTTATTGTATCACTATTCTTCTGCTAGGTGTGTGTGTGTGTGTGTGTGTGTGTGCGTCTGAGGACGGTGATTTATTTTGCCTGAAATAATCAAGTGAAAGGTTTTTATTTTGTACTTGTCCCCGGTGTAATCTTTTTCAAGGTTGTGTGTGTGTGTGTGTGTGTGTGTGTACACAGGCTGTGAGAGTGCCATATTCATCTGTTTATTAGAATGTTCCCTACTGGCCTGGCTGTAATGAGACCTGTGGAGCCTAGGAGTGATGGAGTTGAACTCATCAGGACAGCAGTTATCACAGCAGAGTGAGAGAGAGAGAGAGAGAGAGAGAGAGAGAGGCAGTGGGACAGGGAAGGAGGTGGAGAGGTAGAAAGGAAGGGATATTGGATGGTAGTGGGTGAAGATGGTGGCAAAAAAGGAACAAGGCAACATTTTGTCCCCCCATGAATGATGCAGCCCCCTTCTGGGCCAATCAGTCACCTTGTTTTGCCCCCCTTCTTAGCCAATCAGTGTCATTTGCAAACAGGAAGACGATGGCGAGAGGCATCACGTCCCGGAGTTCCCGTCAAAATTCCGTCCAGCGATTTCTGAACGCGTGACGAGCGAGCGAGCGACTGATCCAGAGTCCAATATGGGCTACTGTGATGTGAGGTTAAGAGAAGCAGATATATCTGGGGAGGGCTTTAGAGAACGAGAACAAACGAGAGCAGAAGATGGGCTTGGAAAAGAGGTTGCGTTAACAAAGGAAACATTCAGCCGCACTTTAACTGTTAATGAATTCACTTTTAGTTATAAATGGTGGAATGAAGCCACCAGCGGGGTGGAATCCCAGGGTTAGTTTCAGTTTGAAATCGATGTGTACAAAAGAAAAGTCTTCAAGAGAAACAGCGGGGAAAGAAAAAAAAAACCATCCTGAAACACCTCTACACTCTATTGTTCGTATTCCCGTTGATAAACAGTCAGACGCAGATGACGTGGGCGTCACGTTCGAGGTATTTCCTGGCGGCGGCTACAACCGAGTTCAAGAGAAGAAAACTTCCTCCGAATCAAAGAGCCAGTGGGCTTCTTCCTAGACTCTCTCGCGGAGATGCTGCGTCGTACTAGCATCGCTTGTCGTCTCTCCACGTCTGCACTTTTTAGATGGTTGTCGTTCGTTATGTATTTGTCTTGTCCATTATTATTATTATTGTTGTTGTTCTTCTTTCTCCTCATCACATTTAGCCTGACCCTGCCCTTACTAACATGGCCCTCCAACATCACCCCTTCTGATGTGCACCCTGATACTATTATGATCAAAAGTACTAGATTATTAGTTTTCCAGTCCATAAACCATGCCACAAAACAAAACATCTTACTGGCACAAGCAGTTATAGATGACTAAAGCTTCTGAAGGAAAAAAAAAACTTCTAAGATCTAAGAACAGCTTGCTAAATATTTCAATCATGATTCACCTGCTGGCCCGCTGCTACTTTGGACCCAGCTGAGCAAAGATGCCGTTTCTTTGGCAGCCTCTCGCTGTCTCTGTTGCCGCTCCGTGACACTGTAAACAAGGTGCAACAGCCAATATGAAGATCATTTACAAAAAAACAAAACATAGTCAATTTGCTGCCCGGTAACTAACATTGTAATATGACTCAGCAAAGAAACTGGAAAGCGAGCCCAACCCCATTAGGAAAATAGCTGTTTCCCGCAGCAGGTAAGAGATATTTCCTGTGCTGTGCTGTGCTGTGCTGTGCGGTTTTCCTGAAAATGACCTCGTACGGAACGTCGGACCGAAGCTACGTGAAGGTACACCGTCGTAATCAATTCATTAATAAATGTCAACCAATTCAATAGCGCGGGGGAGGAGGAGGCAACAATAGCGGCATTCAAAAAAAAGAGGTGAATAAACAAACTTAAGACAAAATAATTTCATGACCTAGCAAACTGGTAACTCATCCTCTTGGGAACAGAACGTGTGATTTTTCCCACTTAACTGTGGCCAATAACACACATACGGATTGGGGAAAAAGGAAGGGTGTGCAACCTGCTGTGTCGGAGTTTCCCAAATGCCCAGGGAGCCACACTATTAAGGCAGAGGTGGACTTGGGAAAATAGGGAAGTTGAGGGAATTCTTAAGCATCTACAACAATTATATTTCTCTTTTTTTTGGAGAGGGCTACACCAAAAAAGTACATCACAGATTGATGGCATCTAACAGTGTGACAGTATCTGAGGGTGGATTTTCCTTTAACACGGGAGAGTATATGAGTGAGCTGTTGGGCGAGGGACAGGGAGAGAGAGAGAGAGAGGACAGACAGAGGGAAGGACAGGAGGGGGAAACAGGGTTGTCTCATGAAGACTCTGGCCCATTTGTTACCTGCGCACGGGTAAATGAAAGCCCTCTCTCTCAGCCTCGTTAACCATGATGCACTGCCTCGGCCGTCGCCGTGGCGCTGATTAAAATTCACCCTCTGGAGTTTTGAGGAAGCGCGGCTAGCTGAGGCTGCACTCCTCTGCACTCCCCGAGCAAATGGGCCGAAAGGTCACGGCTCGGCGACCCCCGCAGCCATGCCTTATTTATTTAGCCTTTTACCTAGCCTGCCACGGGGCAGAGAGAGAGAGAGGGAGGGGGGGAGGGCAGGTCTTCATTCACACTCACATTCATGCACATGCTGTAGACACTGACGTGCAGTATACACACATGCAGAGATGTCAGCACACACACACACACACACACACTCCTGTTTAGACAGTGTAATGTGCGTCTACCTGAGGAAGGGCTTGAGAGAGACAGCAGAGATGCGGCTTGTTTCATCTCATCCCTCCCTCTCCTCGCTGTTTCCCCCCCCCCCCCCCCCCCCGCTGGCTGTTTCGGAGGTTGTTGTTGCGTCAAACATCTTTGATAGGTTTGAACGCCGACTCTATAATTGATCTGAACAGTTTGGGCGACTCAAAGACAAAAAGAGGAAGGGGAGGAAGATTCATTCATCCACTTCCGCAACTGATCTTGAAACTTGAGAATTGAAACCCTCAGTTCCCTCAACCTGCCTTGTACATTTCTACTTCATTTAGTGATTTTCTACATTTCCCAGAATGCCTTTTGACAACCCCCAGAGAACATGCCTGAACTCGTTGAATGCAGCTGTGGGTTATAGGTGGAGGAGTTTTTCCCAGTCAGGCAAGAGTCACATCATGTCTTGCGGCTGCATTGCATTCTGGTCTATTGAGGCTACTGTGGGTAGAGGAAATTGGTGCCTCTTCCTCTTCCTACGATGGATTTCTCCCTGTGTGATTGTTGGACGTCGGTGCAAAATAGGTAAGTCCAGAAAGAAGCCCTTGCTCTCTGACTCTGAGGGATTTAGGCTGAATCCCATTTCTCATTTTCACCCCTACGGCCTCGTTTTCGAGTGCCCCTCGCCCTTCGGCTTGGCCCTCGGAACAGAGTCACAAGGGGTAGTGGTTGAAATCTCTCCCTATGAAATGGGACAACCCTTCAAAGCCCTGATACGTCATCGATGACGTTTACGTAAACAGACGCGACAAGTTTGTTATCGGACATTACTATGGCAGTAATGGTATTATCCCAGTGACATTTGCCGTTCATCTGATGGAGATAGAGAAGCATGGACGCTCGCGATTTGTTCACAACTTATACGTTTCACGCTACTAATCGATCAAACAAGTCATCAAATAAAAAAGACCACTGCTTCATTACCAGTCCACTTCTTGACAGAATAGCGTTAGCGGTGCTCTGTAGGCTAGCAAGCCGTGCTCCTACCGTTACCCTGCCAGTCTGCACTGGTATTAGAGGAGCCGTAACAAGTGCAGCAACTTCGCTGCTGAACTTCAGTTATATTTCGGTGTCATATGCCATCAAAGGGGGGAAATGCAACATGGAAATATGTCAAAATGCGGGACTGTCATGCACAAATCAGCCTAAAAACAATGTTGTAACATTAACTAGCGAGGTAGAGATATTGGCATACTATCGATTTTTTGTTATGCTTTGTTACAAAAAGCCTTCTGGCTAATCTAACAAAAGGTGTTTTTATGGTGAGATATGGAATGTAGTGAAAAAGGAAGAATGCTGGCTGAAGGGATGGTGTTTGCTGCAGAGCTCACCAGTCTGGGGTAGGCCAGCCCAAGCCTTGGCTTCAGCTGGAGTGACCAGCTCTTGCGTCTCCTCTGGTTTCTTTGTCGTAAATAGAAAACAAAACAATCCGGGCAGGGCTGAAGGGCATAGCAGTCACTCAAAACTGGTAGGCCTTTGTCTACCTCCAAGTGAGCACCATGTGCTCACTCACCATGGCCTTACCAAGAGGAAGAGCCGGAGCCCCAGTTCAAACCTCCCTCTTAAACTCAGTCCAATCACATGATCACACAATGAGACTCTGCTACCATCCTCAGCCAGCATTGAAGGAAGAGAGAGAAAGATGTGTGCCTAACACTAATCCTACTGACTCTAACATGCTTGTTATAAAGAAAAGGTCTATAATACATTGAAACGACATTAAACTAAGATAATACCACGGTTAGAATATTTTTTAAATCTTTATTAACGAAGAAAATATTACATCTGTGGTTCACTTTGGATGGTAGTGTAGCGTTGGCCATGATCTTCCAGTTGATTCGCAGGTCATTCTGGGAGATTTCTCGTAACCCTCGGTTTGTAGTGTGCCCTTGAAAAATCTCCGTTTGGAGGGCCATGTAGCCCTAGCACTTAGCCCTACCCCTCGATCCCAACAAGAATCGGGACACCCCTACCCCTACACGTGAACGCGCAAAGCGGAGGGGAAGGGCCAAGGGGTGAATTGGGATTCGGCCTTAAACTCCATTATTGCTGCACTGGAAATATCTCGACATGACTTTTGACCAGTTATCCATCGGAATATGACGAAGGTACATCACCAATAGCTGTTTTTATACAGTGTAAAAGTGTTTTAAGGTGTTTTTTTTCCCCTTAAGGGTGAAATCGCGCTCAGCTCTTTTGCCTCTCTCATCTCTTTGGTATCCTTTAGTATAGAGGATCACAGACCAGCTGGGTTGGTAAACCTCAGCGTGCTGTGTGCAGTTTACCGACAACGCGTTACGTGATTTCTGGCTCTTCAAACACTTACCTCTCACTGCCATCTGGGGCTGCCAAAGTGCAGCTTTTTTAAAAAAAAAATTTACGGTGATGTGTTTTGCAGCATTTATCGGACAAAGTACAGTGAAGAAAGGCAGCAAGGAGGGGAGAGAGAGAGAGGGGGGGGGGGGGGGGACCACATGCAACAAAGGTCCCAGGCTGGGTTTGAGCCCGGGACATATTGGTTACATGGTATGCACCCTAGCCCACTGAGACACTGGGGTGCCACGCCTAGCGCCGCTTTAATTGAAGACAACACATCAGGGTGTTTGATCCCCTGCAGAGATGTTTGACAGTGCTTTCCTCTAGTCTCCTATGTTCTCTACCCAATTTAGTTTTCTGTTCTTAACTCTTTATTTTTTACCCTTCTATTGTTTTTTTCCCCCCCCCCATCTCTGTTCATACTTCCCAATATTGCCTTCTCTGTCCCCCTCCCCCCTACACTTAGCTACCTTATTGTCTGTCACCCTTGTACCCGACCCAGTCATCCCTCCTCCCTCCAGCCTCCTGGCATCGCTTCATCTTCTCTCTCTCTCTCTCTCTCTCTCTCTCTCTCTCTCTCTCTCTATCTCCTTGGTTCGTAGTGCAGGTCCAGAGAAGTGTAATTGGGTTGCGCTCTGTTAGAGAGCTGCTGGGAGAAGAGCTTTAATCTTTAGTCTCGCTCAAAATGCAAAGTGAAAGCTGGAGGGTTTCTGGTCCGCAGCGGGGATTTTACCCCTACCACGCATACACACACACACACACACACACACCTTTATAAAGTGGATTAGCGGTGATACACTGTACATTTCACACGCGTGAGAAAAAAAACGTGTGTGCAGACAATGCTTACATAGCAGCATAGGTTTTACTCACTCGCACTCATGCACACAGTTGGCATATTGCACACGCATGCACGAACCTGTCAATGCACATGCACACAGACACAGACGTGCACACGTATGTCAGCGGGTTCACATTTTCCTTTCCGAGAGTCTAGTCTGCTCCCCGGTGGCGTGCTGCTGTGTATGCGGCGCGATTCTGCCCACAGCCAGTAAAGCGCATTAGTGCTCTCCAGGTGGTGTGTTGACTAGGTAATGAGCGTTGAGGTAATTGATTGGGGGTTGTAATTAGTGGTTAGCTGTCATTGATTAATCACAGTCCGCTTACTTCCCAGTGCTCTCATCCCCGGGTCACGCGTTATTTTGAGCGTGGGTGTTCGCTCCAGTAGGCAGCCTTTACTTTGTGCCGGTACGCGACGGCTCTCACCTGTTGTGGCTGACTACCCCCCCCCACACCCCCCAATCACCACCCCCACTCCTCTCATCCTTTTCTTTTTTCACGTTTTTTCCCTATTACCCTCCATGCTGTTTTTTTTTTACCTATATATATATATATCCTCCTTCCTCGACTTCATTTTGTATCCGGTGTCGCCTTGACCCCGTCGCAATTTCATCTCCCGGGTTTGTCTCGTTTGCGCACCCTTTTTCCTTTTGTCTTTGTCATTTACGTGGGCAGAAAAAAAAAAAAAAAAAAAATCTGCAGGCTCTGGGGCCTCGGGCTGTCCTATTGTCATCTGTGATTAGTGCTGGTTTGTCAAATTAGCCCACTTTAATCTCACAATTAAATGATTTAATAAGTTTCGCAGTAATATCAGATGAAACTTTTGTAAGTGACTCATTTGTATGCTGAAGCTTGTGAAATCATTTCTGTTAATAGGATTATTCCAGTGCTAATCAGCAAGTTTCCCCTCAGATGAGGTGCTGTAGGATCCCTGTGCTGAGCGGAGGGGCCCTCTGCTACGTCTCCAGATTACTGACAGATAGCTGTACTGCAAACTAATCGTACATGGAGCTTCAAGGAAGAAATGGCTTCATCTGTGTGTGTGTGTGTGTGTGCGCACCATACAGTAGCTCTGTGCCCTGTATATGGCATGGCTGCTGATTGATAGTCAAGTTGTGTACGGCCTTCTGGATGGACCATAGGCTGGTAGTGTCATGGTAACAGGCGGCGACCTGCAGTAGCTTGACCTTCTAAGGCTTAGGAGTGTGTGTGTGTGCACGTGTGTGTGTGTGTGTGTGGGCATGCATCCTCACTTGTGCCTGAGGAGGGAAAGGAGTGAGACAGAAAATTCCCTCATTTCGCCCAGCCAGCGTACGGAGGAATGCCAGGGTGATGTATGAGGTCACTCGCCCTTCAAGAAGCTCTATCCAGTTTTATCAAGGGCCCCACACACACACACACACACACACACACACACACACACACATTTCTGAAAGGTGACTGAAGGAATAAATGTGTGTCCCTCACTTTGGCTAATACTCTTCATTACTAAAACATCTCTATGTCAGACTCTATTGTCAATATCTCAGTGGTTGCGTTAGCGATCTGTCATAAACAAGGCTCTCTAGCGTGATCCTCTGGACTGAAGGATCACATGACACCCCTCTAGCCAGCTATTTGGACTTCCTTCAGATACATTCCAGCCATGTACTGTCTAACCACCGCTTCCATATTCTGCTTAAGTGACTTTCTACGAGGACCTCATGAATTCTTCAAACGGCCGATTGCCTTCCCCTCCACTCGGCGTCCCCCTGATGGACTCGGGGTGAGTTTATGGGTCCAAGCACCCAAAGTCACATAACGCATTCTCATCACTCCTGATAAAAAAAAAAAAAAAAGGTGTGTGTGTGTGTGTGTGTGTCACCGCCGCTCATCATCACGCGTGTGTGTGTGACAATCTGCACACTCTGCCTAGTTAAAAATTCCATCAAAAAAAAAAAAAAAAAAAAAAGCCCAAAGCTGATGCTATTTGGCTGGCTTGTTTTGTTTACGTACCGCCGCATTCCTTCCTGTTGTTCACGTCCTATTCAAAGTTTTCATTAAAATGCAAAGGATTTGTGCCTCTTTCACTTCTTCAATCTCCCGATTCCCCCCCCACCCCCTCCCCCTGCACTTGAGAATTATCTTGACTCATAAGGCTTTATTCTCTCTCTCTCTCTCTCTCTCTCTCTCTCTAGTGTTAGGGCTTTACAAATCTCTCTGCTGTAGCGGGGCTGATCACTCACGCTGACTGTTTCTGTGAACTTTGCAGTTTGCATTTTTTGGGATGAGAACAGTCATTTTACTTTTTGATTGCGTCGCTCCCATATAACTGACTGCATTGCACCAAATTAAGCGAGAAGAACTCCTGCCACCAAAAAATCCCTCTTTTATTTTGATCTCGGGATCATGATCGAGGTGTAATTATAACAATTAAATGAGAATGAACAACCAGCGATATCACTCAGGTGTGGCGCAGCGTGGGTGTTTTCTCTCTGTTTTCTGATAATTTGATATTGGAAAAAAAAAGACATTTCCTGTGGAAAAGGTATCTAAGGGGTAATTTATATAAACACACTGATACTAAACTTTATTTGAACAACACTTTACAAAACCAATGTTGTCAATAAACAAAAACAACACGCCAAATAATACAAATGGAGGAAGTACAATAGAACGGCAAAGTATTTCTTCTTCTGTAATGCTCCTGCACATTTGTCCTTACTTGACTTTTAGTTAGACATCACTGCTATGCTGGTGTGTGTGTGTGTGTGTGTGTGCGCTTAACGTTATAATGCACCCAATAATAATTTTGTGGGATTTTTTTTTTTTTTTAAACTGATTGACCTTAAAACTAGAGAAGAAGAGATGGTGGGCCGTGTTTCACTGAGCCGTATCATCACAAGATCCAATGTTAATATATAAATGAATGGATTACAGTAGCTGCACAAAGGTGTGAGTGCAGCGATGGGAGTAATAATCATCATTACGCTGTTGTTCTTCCTAATGACTATTACCATGATGCCTTGTACAGTAGCCCTGCTTCACTGCTCTTCATCTAGAGTATCTAACTGCAACTGCCAGAAGTTGCACATCTTTTACCACGCTTTAAAGCGGCGATCCACGAGAACCATGTTTTGTTTTTTGTTTGTTTTATATTAGTGACTGCGCTACCCAGAGATCACCTGTCAATCAAACAGCGTCTCCAGTACTCTGACTGTGTCTTTTTCCTTGGATTTTCTGTTGATGAAGTTTGAAGTTTCTCTCACAGTTGAAGCTGGGTCCGCTGGGATTGATACGCACAAGGAGACAGACGGAGGCTGAAAAGTCTGAGAACATTTATATATTTTGAGTTGGTGGTACATTGTGTACACTCATAAAACTGTCTATCCCTTCCATCCAAATCAATTATCGGCCATTGTTTTTAAGCCTTTTAGCCGTCAAGTTGTTCACCAATTCTTAAATCTTTCAAAGACTTCTGACTGCCCCCACCATATTTTAAACTTTACTGGAAACCATTGACTCTAAGTAGACAGACACACGCAGGAAGAACACTACCTATACCACTCAAAGAAAGTAGCCGGTTTAAGCGCTAACGTGACAGCTAGCTGCTAACATCCTCCCGTTGAATGGATTATCAAAGATGTGCACCGCCCCTTTCATTCAGAATGAGCCGCTCTCTTCCGTTTGAGGTGGGTACATGAGACGTCTTCGCTCTGACTGGGGTATTATCTGATTAGTAAGGGGATATTTGACTCCATGTCAACCCAGGTGCTCTGCCGGTTCATCTCGCTGTGTTACAAAGAGGACGATCGCCTGTCTCACGCGTCTGTGTTTCATACGTTGTGTTTTTTGTGGAGGGCAGGGGGTGTATGATATGTGGCTCATGCTGGCTGGCACCTGAAGCCTAAACGATATTGGTCCACACTGGGGGTCTTTAGTGATGGGGGTGGTAATAAAATAAAGATGAGACTGGGCCCGTGATATTTACAGAAGGACAATGCGATTACGCCAGGCCTGTTTGTTCTGCTATGAAGCACTTTGGGTTGTGATGAAAAGCAAGGGGAAGATATTAAACCTGAACCATTTTGTAAAAGCCTGCCTTTTGCCATCCGCACCTGCCTCTGAGAGAACCTTGGTGTCATGTAAATAAAGAGGGAAAGGGAAGAAGGATGATTGCTTTAGAGGGAGAGGGACGGCAAAGGGGTGTCGGGGCGCGCGGGGGGGGAGGGGGCGGGGTGTCGGCGTCGGCAGCGGAGGAAAAAAGACCGAAAATGGCTGGAAAATGTGTCAGTGAAATATACGGAAGAAAGTAAATGGGATCTTCTGAGAAATGAATGATGAAAGAAGGCATATTGAAGCCTGGGAGGGGAGAACGCTCGGGCAGAGGTAAAAAGGAAAAAAAGTGAGAAATGACAGTCAGATGCTCTGAGACTCTCTGCTCAGTATTCGGGACGGAGCGGGGCTCGCCGTGTGGCGAGGCGCCGGGCGTGCTGCTGTCTCAGATCCGAGGAGGCTGGGCTTGACGCTCGGGCTCCCGTCCCCCTGTGAGCATCGGTGAGGAGGGGGGGGGGCCCGGGCGCTGCTTCAGCACACACACCAAACCGCTTAGACGGGGTCTGATGGTGATGGCGATGAGTTTACCTTTAATAGTGTATCACGTGATAACATGGTTAATCCCAATGCCAGTCTCAGTTGACAGGTGGACCAATGAGGCTTCGTCCTGTGTTTCTCAGGTTGATACACTGTGCCTAGCCTAGCATCTTGAGCCTTGACGATTTTTTTTTTTCCATAGGTCCGGTCAATTTAGGACGTGTCAGTGGAAAAACGTGTGGGGTCAGTAAAAGTAGCTTGTAATAGTTTGGCGGTCTGTGCACCAGGCCACTTCCCGGGGCTTGAAGGTCACCGTGCTCTACCAGTGCTAAAAAGCTACGCGGTCATTTTGCCCTGCTAATAGAATTAGCAGGCCATCTGTTTTCTTGCGGTGTGCCAGCCCGGAACCCCTGCTAATTATGTTATAATATCCCGTTCAACGGCAGCCGTCTTTTTAATATTCCCCTAGCAAACACTCCGGGGGCAGGCTCCAATAAAAGCAGGTGGCTGGAGACAGAGACACAGACACACAAACCCACATGCTCCGTTTCTAATGAAATAACACTGCAGCCGAAAGTGTATATCTTACCCCGAACTGGGAAATATGTTCAGAGGCTCAGCCATGTTGCCAGGCGACTGCTGCCTGGAATGGCGTTGCCTGTCTGTGGTGGCAGACAGATGGAGGGAGGCAGGATGTGGCGAAGCCAAGAGGCTGGAGTTACAGTCTCTGTACGTCTGTACGTGTGTTTGTCTGGGAGAGAGATGTGTGTGTGTGTGTGTTTGTCGGCTGTCAGCGCTGCGGCGATGATAGCAATGTTCACAATGTCACGCTTTAGCACGTCAGGGGAGGTGAACAACACTGTTTAATACTCTGGCTGGGTTCACTCCTCTGGAAAATACTATTAATACTATCAGCACAGCAAACAATGTCCACAATGTGTCTGCTATTACAGTTTAATTACGGGGAGACTCTGGGCATCCGGCCTGGTCAGTCTTGTTTGCACTGTTAGGGGTTTGTAATCTGACTTTTTTTTATTGTTTTTTATTGTTTTTTTACAAGGCCTGGCTTTGTTTTGTTGTTGTTTCCTCTGTGCGCCCTTGTGTTTTGCAGGTTGACCTTGCTCCAGACAAAATGAGACAGAGACTCAACCGAGCGCTCACAGCGCGCCTCATTAAATTAGAGCACTGTCAGAGGGGAGTTGAAATAATGCCACTACTGCCCATTGTCTGTCCCTCTTTGTCATCTGAACGAGGCGCCCGTTATTTTGTCCCTCGCGTCACGGTTTGCGAGCGCCGATGGCCATTTCGCACGGGGACGCCGGGCCACGGATGTATCAGTAGTCTGCAACCGACCTGGTGCTCATCTTACAGGTGGATGTTCTTGTACAGGTGTTATTATTGTGCCGTGCAAACAGTCTGGGACCGGGGTGCTGAGGGAGACACAATACATGCTAAATGAAATTATTTTACGTGAGATTCAAATATTACACACATGCACACACATGCAAACTGATGCATGTGCAGTCAGATACTCACACAGACAAACCACAGTTGCAGCCATACAACCCGAGAGGGACTTCGCCATAATCACAGCAAAGAACATTCTCAAGGGTGGATTTTATACTTACTGATGCGTGTGTGTGTTCTGTCTGAAAGGTTGGTATGCATGCATGAGAATGGAAAAACAGGAGAGCACACAGACTGCTAACTAGCTCCTTGGTTACCAACCGATACGGCACAGCTAGCCGTGCTTGATGGGAATTATGAGCACCGTTGGAACGTGTCTTTGACCAGATTGCTTGGCTGAAAGTACCCACTGTGTAAGGGCACTTTGCTGTTATTCCTGTGTGTCATCTAGGAGTGCTGTGATGGAGGACCAGCAGACAGACAGACAGCATCCCTCTGACCTCCTTTTTTATTATATTTTGAACTATAAATTTCAGGGGATTGTACGTGGGGGGGGGATGGACAACAGTCTTCCTCGCCACCCTCCTCGTTAAATGCGAACAAATTGCCAACTGATTAAGATGTTGAGAAACTGGCCGCGGTGCGGAGGCCTAGCCGCTCTACAATGACAGCCCAAGAACAGAGAGATAAGGAAAAGAGAAAAGGAAAATTAATATCCCTTTTGGAACAGGGGGGAAGCGGATATGCCAAATTACTATGCTGCCGCAGTATCTGTCTCCGTCTGACCAGTAGTGTCGATTGGGATTTCTCCCCTGAGGTAAAAGACCCTCTGACAGGATTCAAGGCTTTAGCCCCCACCAGTCAGTTGCCTGTCTGTAATTTGTGATTACAGCACAAGCAGAATGGCTGTCGGGGATTAATTCAATCCAGCACGCAAATCTGATTCCCCCACATTTGCATGTTAATGATTAAAAAAAAGGGTGTTTTTGGCAGGTGGTGAGGCAGAGCGTGGTTAAGAACATGGACGTTTTGATATTTGCTGCTCTGGATGGATGGATGGATGTGAGTTAGCCTGGACCCAGACAACAGGAGCAGCTATCGATCCATCTGATCGACGAACCTGCCGCGAATGAAAGTGAATAACTGATGACGTTGAGTTGTCAGTTCCTACTAGTAACAGAATATTTTGGTTTATGGTGATATTGTATTTTGAGGGGAGGAATGGATTTGTTAGTCTCTTACGATCAATAAGATGTCTTGGAAATGTAACGTGTGTTTGAATCTAAAGGATTGCTTTCCTTTGCGGCGAGGTCTACACTGGCGCATTTCCCTCGATTTTTGCTAAGAAATTTCCCAGGATTCATGAACTGCCCCGTCCTCCACGGGTTTCTTTCCGATTGCAACCCTAACCCCTCAACTAGCATCAAAGAGAAAACAAACAATCAAACACTAAAAATGACAATAACTTAAGATAAGTGTAAGTGTATCTTAAGTTAAGATAAGTGTGCTAGCGCTGCAGCTAGTATTGCGGTTATCAACTGGTAGCGCCGCACTTCTCGGGGTCTAGATGTTGTGGGTCTAGATATTGAGATATTGTGTTTTCTTGTGCAGTTGTGACTGACGGAGTGGGACTGAGTGGATGTAAAAGACCCGGTGCTGTTGCCAGAGTGCAGCAGCCTCGTTGCTGCGAGCGTAGCTGGCTCTCGGTCTCCGCTGCGGTCGGATGCAGTTGTGGTTTATGAGCCACGCGGCTAGCCCATTAAACCCGGCGCTCTTTTGTAAAGGTTGTCTGCCTCTTAAACGGTGTCATCTTTATTGATGTGTTTCTCTCTCACCCCTCCCTCCCCCACCAACCCCCACCTCTCATGTACAGAAATATGCGGCATGGCCCTGGTTTAAATTCAATTCTCCAACACAAGCTGTTTATTATGGCAGGCTGGCCTGTGTGTGTGTGTGTGTGTGTGTGTGTGACTGTCCCAGCCTGAAATGATACAGCAAATTAATGTCTTCCTTTTCATGGATAGCTACACACAAACACACACACACACACGGCCCGCTCCACACAGCACATTCTGTTTAGCCCTGACAATATAGCGGCTGTAAATGGGGCTGCCTCTGCGATCGGACGCACAAATCACAGCGGGAGAGATGAGATGGCTCTGTCCCGCCGCTCAGAGAGAGCCGGTGGAAGGGCCACGGCAAAGGACAAGCTGCCGGCCCAAGGAAAAAAGAGGAAGTCAACCCCTTTCTATAACTCCCCCTATGCATCTCTGTCATTTTTCCCACTTTTCTGCACAGCCATTCAACCACAGCCTAAGCCCATAACAATGGTCTATCTAGGTTTGCTCCGGCATACTTAAGATGCTAAATCGTCATTGGGATTGGCTCTTATTTGGTTCTGCTTCCATATTATCTTTTATGCTCCTTTTTCGTATCGAGTCACCTTTGACATCAATTTCATGTGGTCCGTCTTGGGCGGCTTTTCAGAGCTGCAGTCCCAATATAAATGTAATACAGTGAGTAATAACTCTGGCTAAGTATTGATCCTCTGGGATTTCTGCACTGGGTTAAGTACTCCATCTCATCGGCTTCAATCTTTACATGACAGCCAGTATGTGTCTCTGGTTGCTTTTGTGGTCTGGCTGCTGCGTGCACACACACACACACACACGCACACTCACACACACACACACACACACACACACACACAGCTGTGGCGTGCGGGGGAAGAGGAGTCAAGGGATGGAATGAAAGGCGGATCTGATGAACACTGTGAGCTCTCGCCATGCAGTCGGAGAGTCTGCCCCTCCCTCGCCCCCCTCCCCACCAACAACACAACCCCCCCCCCCCCCTTCCGCCCCTGTCCTCACACCCCCGACTCCCCAGAGCTGCTAATGACTGCTAATTGTGGCACGGCAGGGGAGAGATGCTAAAAAGTGGATATCACCAGACATGCCTGGCATGGACGCTGCCCGCAGGCTGGGAGGCTGGTGGCCCCTCATCTGTCAGCTCTGTCTGTCAGGAAATTCACTCAACTCCCGTGTCTTTGGCTTGCAAAGCAGTCGGAATTACACCGCTTCAGTTATATAGTGGAAGTAATCTATGACCTTTATTGATCTCTATTGGCGACCAGCAATAGACCCCCATCCCCTTGAGAGACGGTGGCCTGTAATTGACACAATCAATAAAGTCACATTTTCCCGATAGAGACGTGTAACCTGGCTAATTGGAGCAGATCAGAGTTGGAGGTGATATATCACAATGCAAAAGGCTTTTGTAGCTGAAATGTATAGCGCCGTCCTCCGTCGTTGAGGTGGAGGGGAGCGGGTGATTGAGAGTGTCTTGAAACTCCATTACGGGTTGTTTTTGTTCCAGTACCTGCCAGAGTTTTGTAAGCACTTAAGTGACGTCATCTTTGAGTCATGGGTATTTAGCAACAACCATATCAACCCCCTGCAGTTGTATTATAATCATTTTGTGCTATTGGCCAGAAGAAAATCGGACTTATTGCTCTTTTAACTGGTTCTTCCTCTCTTTGCATCCTTAAAGAGAAATAATTGGATCTTAGAAGCTTTAAATACAAATAGCGCAGGAAGGGTGCCTCTAATTTATATTATATCATCACACCAAAAAAGTTCTTTCCACTGAATAACTTTTCGAAACGTTATATGTATGACTTTTGAGCCCCAAGCTTCTACTTCTAGGAGATGGTGCAGTTTTTGATGTCATTTTCTTCTTGTCAGAGAAGACGCTTAGATGTTTAGATGTCATATACTTGGTTTGCAGGCATATACTGAAAGAGGTAATGTGGGAGTTCCTTGTTTTTTTGGATTGTGGCGACATCTTTGGTGCTCAGCTCTCATCACTGTGGTGTTTCTTCACTGCTCTTCCCAGAGATCAACCTGTGTGTCCAGTACTGTGACGTCTTTCTCCTTGGATTTTCTGTTGATGACGTTTGAGTTTTGGTGGCGCTCTTTTCTTTGTCTGTTCAGCCACGGTGGCTATCGCCGCTCACGCTCACTACTCAGTTCTTCTTCTGCTATTCCAAACAAACTGTTGCTGCTGCTGGAAACATAAAACGCATCACTTCCTGTGCAGCAAAGGATTTTCCCCAGGGAAAGACCTACCAGACACCGGGTGTTTAGAGCCATAGTATCATCAAGTACTTTTGAAATGAGTAAAGAAGAAGAACTGGCTGTAGGTTGAGTCACTATTGTGCTGCATCAGTCGTCAAGTAGCAAAAACCAACATATGAAAACGCCACTTTAAGGAAGTTCACTCTATTATCCCAAGAGCTTTGTTCACAACTGTCTCTGTCCAGATGTGATGACGATGGGTATCTTGTCGGGGGTTTTGTTTCCTCTCATTTTTCCCTGAGAAATCGGTGGAAGTCGCACCCCTGGGTGGTATTTTTTGGTGAGTGAGAGTCCTGTCTTTCACCACTTATTGGCTCCTTCGGGGGCCCCTCGAGGGCCTTCCGGACAGCTTTGCTTCACATTTGCCACCGCCGGCGAGCTCTACCGAACTCCCCGACAAATCTCTTTTTTATTGCCGGCGTTCCTCTCGCCCCGCTGATGTGATAAATTGTCGCGGATAATTACACGCTTGCGTTTTGAACCGCTGGTGGAGAGCGGACTAATTTAGATCACCTTCCGTCGTAAAAAGGTAGCCATTAAGCATTTTCTCCATTATTCACGCTGCGTTTGTTGTTTGGATTTCCAACATATTCTTGTTATATTACCAGATACATCCATATCTGCACGCTCTCAACGTAAGTCGCTTTAAAAAAAAACAACTTCAAGGGGATTTTCTTTTAATGCTCTCTCTTTAGTGTCGGTGTTGTGGTCCTTTTTTTTTTAAAGCGAGAGGAAAGTCTAAGCAGCGGGGGAGGCAGGCCTCTACCGACAAAACAGTTGTGCTCTATAAACTTTTTTTTTTGTGTGTGTGAAGGAATATTGATCCAAGTGTCTGGAGCACACTGGTTGAGTCCCTTCTAAATTTCAACTCATTCAGCGTTTGATAGATGAGTTGCCCTCTGCGTAAATCCACTCCTGAGCTCTGTCCCGTAGTTCCTCCTCCCCCCCCTCCTCTCCCGACTCCCCCACTGAATCTTTCACCTTCAACCATTGCTTTTTCCCCTTCTACGTCTGGCAAGGAATGAGAGGCCGTTTCCTTGACCGTAGCCGAGCAGGACAAAGGGAGGCTGTCACCGACAAGCAGGGGGATATACATCCTCCGTATCCTCAGGCATCCTCGCTGCAATATATTTTTTTTCTTCTTCTTCTTCCTGAAGTGTCAATTATAACGCCAGGGGGAGGATGAGAGATCAGAAGCCGGTATGCAATGGCGTAATAAATTTCTTTAGCCAACTCGTATTTCATTTGGAATGGGATTTGGCAGAGGGGAGAAAGCAATGTTCAGATGAAGTGCCTGACCTGTTTCTTTGTCTCTCGTATCGCTCCATCTCTCATTTCAGCCCAGGAAATTTCCCTCTTGTTTCAAACCCAATTTTTCCCAAACTCCCTGTGTCAGCAGCAAGCCCCTGCCTCCGCCCGGCCGAACGCACCGTGTCCAATTAAACTCTCATATCCATGCCGGAAAAGAATGATTTCTTTCTCTCTCTCTCTCCCGCTCTCTCTCACCCACTCACTCCATCATTAATGTTATTTCCTCCCTCTCTCAATTACCTTTTCTCAATTACCGTGCCTTGTTAGAAAAACGCACATGCCTTGACACAATATGAAATACTAATTAAAACTTAAATGTGAAACAGAAATGTAGATCTCACATCAGCACCTTTTTATCACTTTTATTTTTCCCCACTCGTGCCGGCTCCTCGCCCCCCCTGCCTCATTCCTCTCTCCCTGCAGCAGATGGCTGTGGTCAGAGGTGGACAGGTAACAGACGACCCCTGCATCCACCCCTCAGGGCACCTGAGCCCTGCCCTGCCCCGGCTGTCCCCCCCCCCCCTCTCCATCTCCATCTCCCCGTCCTCGTCCCCCCCCCCCGCCGACCCCGTCCAACCCCTTCCCAGCCCCTTGGACACCTCCAGCCCTCTCCACTGCTCTATCAACCCCCTGCTCCTCAGTGTCTTCCTCCCCTCCCCTCCCTCTCCTCTGGGCTGGTATGTGGTGGGCCAGCTCCTCCCCCCCCCTCCCCTCCCCCCACCCCAGTGGTGCAGGCCTTCTGGACGGAGCAGATGGTAAGAGAGGGCCAGGAGGAGACGTCCTCTAACCTGGGAGCCCAGCCAGACCTGGCCCACAGTGAATGCCTGATGCCTGCCTAATGGACCTGGACTGGGCTTGGAAGAAATCGTCTCACTCTGTGTGTGTGTGTGTGGGTGTGTGTGTGTGTGTGTGTGTGTGTGTGTGTGTGTGTGTGTGTGTGTGTGTTTTGCACGTGTCCTAGCATTTTTTTTTTTTTTTTTGCTGTTGCAATTTGCCATGTGCTATTGGAACGTCTGCTATTTAAGTGTTTGCGTATATCTGGCTACATGGTTTCATTTAACGTGTGTGTCTTGGATTGCAGTTGCATGTTATGTTTGTTTGTTTTTTAAACAGATTGTAAAACAAACATTACTCTGGAATTCTGCTCGTCACCGGACCGAGGCTGAAGATCCAGCGCTCTCCTCACTGCTGAGGCCAGGTTTTTGACAGTCATGCTGATGGGTGGGTGGAGGTAGTTCACTTGGGCTCACTGGATGAAAACAGTCATACAAGTTGGGTTGAAAAGGCATGGTGAATCTCCCTGTGTGGGTGAGTGTGATCCCTGTAAGTGCACGACGCGACGGAAAATAATCTAAAAATATCACGTTCAGAAACACAGCGTCCCCAGAGGAGTAGGTTTTATTTAGTTTTTTTTATTGTAGCTGGCAGAGAATCCACCTCTATAGCACCCATAACTGCACCCATGCTCCCTGTTGTTGGAGTGTATCTATGGCTAGTCCCCTAAAATTCATCTGAAATTCATTAATACCACGGGGACAAACTCACTGAGCTTGTTTCCCTCATTTGCCCAGCGAGTCCAAACGGATTGTTGTTCTCCCCCGACGCCGCTCCTTCTCCAATCTCTTCCTGTTATTAAATATTCAATTCTCCACTGCAATCACTCTGTTGCCTCAACACTCGGGGGACCTCACCAACGCTGTTAAAGCAGAGATGATTGCAGTGGCTTTGTTTTTGTTTGAGTTTTGTTCCTTAACACGGCCCGACGTGCTAAGCGCTAAAGGATGGCTAGCTAATTGTTGGACCGTCTTGGTGGGGCTCCCATCCGGATCACCTTCTTCTTCTTCTTCTTCTTCTTCTTCTTCTTCTTCTATACGCGAGCGGCGTCACCGGCATCATGTGAAGTCATGGTTTCACACTCCCGCGCCCTCCCTCCCTCCTTCGATCTTTTATTCTTAGGCCCCCCGCCTGACTACCGGAGGAACATTGTATTTATTACCTATTTCCCTATTTTACATCATTTATCATCGCCGTCGGTCCTGAGGGCGCCGCTTCTCCGCTGCGTCTCATCCCCGCCTCATCTCCTCCTCGCCGCCTAACAAGCGCCGCTGCAATTTCTGTGTGTTATTAACAGCGTCGCGCACCCCCCACCCCCACCATCCTTCCGAGGAGCTCCAGCTGTGCAGAGGCGAGGACGGGCATCTTCTGCATCCCCCCCCCTCCATGCCACCAGGCGCATCCCCCCCCCAAACCCCAACACCTCCTACTCCCACCCCCCGGGGAGTGTACATGCCTGCCCTGGAGGTGATGCTAATGGGGAGATTTTAACTACATTCCACTCCTCCATCACTTCCACCCTCCCTCCTTCCCTCCCTCCCTCCCTCCCTCGCCTCCTCTCCCACTGGTGCTGCAGATATGAGCCTAGAGCAAACACAGGGCACTCTCATTAAGGGACTAGTGCTGGTATTAAATTCGCTGTTATTAGAGAGGCCTCCTTTCATTTCACTGGCACAGCAAACCACAGACACCCACAGGAGACTCAGGGTGAGGACTAGATTACACTCGGATGGTGTGTGTGTGTGTGTGTGTGTGTGTGTGTGTTAGGCCTGAGCTATAAAGGGTGTTGAGAAAAATTGGGGATACAATGGCCGCATCATTTTTTTTGGGTGAGGTCCAATCACATCGGGAGACCCTCGTTTAAAAATAATACGCTGTAATGCGGCCGGGCAGTGGGCGTTGCTTTCATAGGGGGACCCCCCTGCTGTGCTCCTGCCCTGCCTCAGCGGCTCTCCGGCAGACAGGGAGGTCATTTTTCACATTACTGCTCACCCCCCCGCCTGACACGTCAAAGATGGACAAGATCAATATACATACGCTGCAACAAAGACTCTGGCCTCAGCAAAAATCGATGCCACTTATTTGATCAAAGACTGTTTCCACAAGCCCGGCGCAGGAACGTGTGTAGCCCTACGACCGCCTTTTTGAGTCGCGGCCGTGTTTACATCGAGATCCTTGTATCCGTATCTTCAGAGGGAGGCGTATGAGTTGCCCTCAAGGACATCCTTGCTGCCGTTCTCCCCCGGCCCCCGCCGACGCCACTCTTGTCAGCGGGGGCCCTCAGGGCGCGGGGTTGAGTGACGGGAGCGAGGCGAAGTGACTGTGACAAGGGAGCCCGGCGTCAAATTCTCTGACAGTTACCTCAACACTCCTCCTCTGATACTGTCATGTCACATGCATAAGGAGATTACTGAATGGATTTAGCGGATGTGAAATGTGAGTGAACGCTCCATGATGGAAACTTTTTTTTTTCTTCCCCGAGCCAAAGGAGCCTGTCTGATATGCTGCTATCTAGCGTAGGCACTCGGCTGGCTCCCTCTCAGGGAGACAGAACAGGTGGCAGAACGAGGGTGAGCTGCGAACGAACGTCTCCCCCGGTCGCAGAAAACACACAGTTCATACGAAGCAGACCGAGGTTGTGGTGTTTGTAACGGTTACCGGGGCAGTCGGTCCCTTCATGCCGGTGTGTTCATCTGAGACTGGCACTCATTAGAGAGAGAGAGGCGAGAGCGTTCGTCACGGGGACAGGGGCCCCAGTCGAGCCTCCCTCCTCATCCAAGCCCGCCACCCCCCCCATCCTTCTCATGTCTCGCTGGCCTTCTTCCCTTCTTCTTTCCCTCCGTCCTCCTCCTCCTCCTCTCCGTCACTCAGCTGGGGTTCATCTCCTGTGATTCAGCGAGGCTCTCCCATCATCCGTTCCCCACCTACCTCCATCTCCCAAGCCAGCCCTCTCGACAACAACACAAAAACCTCCCCTTGATCAAAGCCCCGAGAAGACCGGCTGCTTGATTGATGCTTATCAAAGACCTGTGCTGCCGGTACCCGGGCATCATCTGTACCTGCTGTTATTGCAGTGCTCCGACTGTATTGTCCTGGTAGGTTGTTAGCCAGGTATTATTTCTAGCCCCCCGTCCAAAGCAATCCCCGACAATAAAAGACGGGACCACACTGACATGAAAAACCTAGCTGGGATTCCATGTTTGCTGGTAAAAGTAGATGTCAGAATGGAAAATTGATGTTTCCTTATAAAATACTTGTATTTTTTTTTTTACCTGTGTATTCATTTTGCTTGTACACAAGAATACCTGCAAATAAGATCATGAGGATCAGTGGAAAATAAGTCGGTTAGCTCAGTTGGCTAAGGCGCCTCTGATGTACCCCCATCTGACCCTGTGGACTATTCAATGAAGCAATCATTTATCCATCCATCTATTGATCCGTTCATCCATCATTTATCCATCTACTCATGTGCTTTTTCATCCATCCATCCATCTATTCTCCAGTATTCCAGTGTTCTGGTTTCCCTCAGCGCTGTAGCTCTTTGTGCAGCTCTAAGACCAGCAGGACCAGTGCTTTGTCAGTGTCAGATCTCCACTCATGTGTGGAGCAGCTCAGACACTGGCACAATCTATGAATCCCCCCTCCCTACCTCCCCTCAACTCCCCATCTCTCTCTCTCTCTTCCCCTTCGCCTGTCTTTTTCATCTGCTGTCTTTTCCTCTAAAGGGAGATTACCTTCCTCTTCACAAGCCACGGCTGATATTTCATTTCCAAATCACTGTGGCTCAAAGTTGTTTTACCACTCCCCCCTCCCTCCCCCCCCACCCCCCTTTTTCTCTCTCTCTCTTCATTGCGCTAAGAGACAAACACAACAGAGGGAAACGGCAACACAATGGGCGTGTTGATATATAAGAGGAGGTGGCGTCTGAGAAGCCGGGGGGCCCCCCCGGTGCTCAAATGAGAAGGGACATCGCTCATTTCCAACCTCAAATTGCCTTGCTCTCATCTCTGACCCTCGCTTAACAGCCTCACTCAGGCAATGCACCGCCTGTTGCCTCGCACACGACACACGTGCATCACACACACACACACAGAAATGTCTGACACCCACATGCACCCATAACATGGACCAAAAAAAAAAAAAAGGAGGGTTAATTCTGCCGCCTTAGCCTCGACCATTGCATGTTCCAGACTCAAATCTGTTAACACACATTAGAGAGACCAATGCAGCCATTTATATCCCATGGCCTCTGGGTAAGCCCCTGTCTCCATGGATACGAGATCATGTTGACAAGTTAAAAAGCTACAAAATAATGGCTACCCGGGAGGCAGAGTGATTGATTGCGGTTTGCCACAAGGGAGGACCGGTCGAATCGCGGACGTTTCCGGGGCGCTCCGGCATCATCTTGTTGACATTTCACCTCATGGGCAGGGGATGAGCGAGGCCCTCACACCGGTGCAGACCGGTGCGATTTCCTCTTCCACCTTCTGTCAGGATCGCCCCCCGTGGAAATGGCCCTGCTCATATAACTTCATTACTTTTTAATGCCGCCGTAATCACTCCGGCATGTTGTAATTGGACGGAGATATGAGAACAATAAAGGATGTCAGGACAGAGAACAAGATTTTAATTGTGGGTTAATGATGTTTATTTTGCGCTGTGTTCTTTTTTTTCCCTTTTTTTCCCCCCGCCGTCTGAGTCACGGCTCGGCGGTGTGGGTTAAGTGTTAGATCTCCCGGGGAAAGCGGGGAGGGCGCTTCCTCCCCTCTCTCTCTCTCTCTCTCTCTCTCTCTCTCTCGCTCCTTTTGCCACCGAGAGGGAGCGCATTAACCTCGGATCCGATTAAAGGCTGCGACAGAGCCAGGTCGCCGAGTGGCCAAGCGACCGGGAGCTCCTCGGGGCTCAGATTAGGCCTGATCCCCCCACCCCCCCCCCATGTCAGTGAGAGATAATGAACTTAGCTTTATCGGCCCCCGTTCCTCTACCCCCCCCCTCTCCGGGTATACATACCGACCTCGCCGTGCTGCGCGGGGGGCCTGGAGCGAGACCCCGGGAGCAGCAGGGTTAATGCGACGCTCCGATAAAGAGTCACGCTGCTTTGTTATCGCCGCTCCACCTCCGCTGAGCAAGTTTGCTCAGGAATAACCCGGCGATAAATACACCCACGAGGCTGGCATCGCACTCAGGAGCTGGAAGGTTAACATTCATTATAGTCAGACGCCGCTGATCGGATTTGGATGCACCTGACCACTGCTTTATCCAAATGACACCGATTGGGCAAAGGGGAGGAGCTACACCATCCGTTCATTCATTCATTCATTCCTTGGTTTGTTTGGTAGTGTCGCGCGTGACATCTGAAGGCACTGCTGTTTTGGATTGTGATGAAATTTGGGGGAGTGATGCATCTCACCACTGCGTTCCAGCATTTTCAATATCGTACTGATTGGCTGCAATTACAGGTCAAAACAAAGGTGAGATTTGTTACTGAGCCCAGCATTAGTCATTAGCAGATGCTGTCCGGGGGGAGGACATGCTTGCTGTGGCCTTGTTTGTGGTTTGCAGGTCCGTGGTGAGCACTAAGCCAGTGGAAGAGGTTTAATGAAAGAACTTTGCCACATGTTCATTAATTAAGAATGAGATTTGATTTATTGCTACAGTAATTACACAGTTACTGGCCTACGTGAACAAACACCAAACCGCACGCTGACGTGAAGGTGGACACCGAACACCGAACTGATTTCCCCTCCAAAATCAATAATTGTATGTTGACAAGCACATTTTATGACTGCAGCAATGCGGGGAGCGATTGACAGAAGAAAAGAAAGAAAGCACATTGGAATCAATTACTCTGTTCCTCCACCTGTGGTTTGCATATGTTGTTGATGAGGCAGGGATTATCAGGGAAGAGAGAAGTGATGAGGGGATGACTGGAGCTGCTAGATTAATATCCTGCCATGGCAGCCCAGGGAGAGATTAATTTCCTCTTTACGACCATTTAAAAGAGGCGTACGCATCAGGCTGGGCAGTTTCTGAGAGAGAGAGACACCGAGAGAGAGAGAGAGAGAAAGAGAGACACCACTGATCTGCTGCTCTGCTCTGTGCCACAGCTCAAACACTCTCTCGCCCACAGAATGATGGGTAAGAGAATGGATGTCATTGGTCAGGTAGTGAACTTAGAGCAACTCCGCTTAAGCACCTTTTGCCCTGTGTGTGTGTGTGTGTGTGTGTGTGTGTGTGTGTGTCTGAGGAAGGGTGTGATTGATTGGATCTCTGAGTGTTTGTGCCACTGGGAAGCAAAAAGAAAGAGCCTGGCAGTAGAGTGTGTGCAAGCATGTGAGAAGATTGAAACATGTGCGCTCGCTCGTGTGTGTGTGTGTGTTTGTGTGTGGCTGACATGCTTCTTGAGATTTAATTTGATTAAATGAGAGTGCTGTCACTGTAACCGATGAGAAAGATGATCTCCCTCCCATTTCTGCAATATTAGGTTGATGAAAGTGATGGCATTTCTACATCTTCCGCCTTTGTGATACTCGCTGCAGGCAACGGCAGAGACGATGATATTACTACGGGTCTAATTGGAGATGGAAGGGATGGAGAAGTAATTGGACAATATGGCAGTCTCTTTTTAAACGTTCATCCAATTTCTGTCAAAATGTAGAATAAAACTCGGAAGCCCATCACAACCAAGTAGATTCAAACAAATGGTGTCTTAGATTTCATAATAATATATATCATCACTCGGAGGCTGGAGGCCGGTTGAAATCCTCCGACGCTCCGACTGCAACTGGCTGGCTATCTCATTTTGATTGTCTGCATGTCGGCTCGCCACTCGCGCGGCCAGTCATTAGTGAGCTGCCATTATAAATCTGGCCCCTTATTAGAAACCCGGACAGCCCGATAGGTGAAAATGCAGCCCAGTTCACAAGCATCCCATCAAACCCTATTGATCGCTCTCTCTCTCTCTCTCTCTCTCTCTCTCTCTCTCTCTCTCTCGTTCACCTGGAGCTCCGACGGACATCTGGGCGTCGGTCCTGTGAGATGAGATGCCTCTCTATATCTCCCCCCTCCTCCTTCCCGCAGTCGCTTCCTGGGGGCGATGCGGCTCGACGGAAATGTCAAGCTAAATGAGCTGGACGTGGGGCGTGCTACAGGATGTCCCCTCCCCCCTCCCCCGTTTGTTACTATAAAGTTACGACCCCCAGCTCATCCTCCCCACCTTTCCCCCCTCCCTCCCTCCCTCCCCCCCTGTGGCTCAGAGGTCATTCCCTCGCTTATAGGTTTAATTAAAGGCCTGTTAATTATTTAGCCAGCTCCAGGGGGTGAGCCCATCCTTGGCCTTCAGTTTGATCAGTATCTGACTTGTTGTGTGTAGAAGAAGGCCCAGAGCTAAACATCCGTCTCTCGCCAAGCCCGCCTGCTCCTCAGACCACACACTACTACAACAACAAGTTGTCTTGCAGTGTGTGTGGTCTTCGTCTCTCTTGTGCTCCGGCATGTAAACTCACTTATAGTCGGGGTTCATTTTTTTTTGCTGTTGCTCCTTTAAGACATTTTCTGTCAGGTGATTTTTTTAATCAATGCATTCCTGATTGGGACTTGTATTCAGCGGTGGTTGCACACAAAGGCGGTGAGTGGGTGTTAAATTTGACTGTGCCTTTTGGCCGTGAAGTGCTTCTGAGTGTGTTTTGATGCCGCCCCGGACTGCTCACGCCCCGGACCGGCTTCTCGCCTCCATTCCCCAGGGGGATAATGACACTAATACCTATAAATGGCACACCGCCTTGATGCCGGCTGGAGGGGGACCAGGCCTTTTAAACCACTTTCAGGCCCGTCAATTAAGACGGTGATTTGTATTGGGCAGAAATCACTCTGGCGCTGGCACTTGAACACTCCCCCCCCCTACTGTTCCTCCTCTATCCCACAATCCTTGGGGGGGCTCAAACAGCCATTGATTGGTTGAGCTGTTCGCCCCGCAGACAGATCAATAATCATTGTGTTCTCCCAGCGCTGCGCTGGAAGGGTGAGGCTGGGGAGTCGCTCAGCCAGTCAAGGTGCTCAGCCAGTCATTTGCCAGTTCCCATGGGAACTGCGTTGAGTCCTGCAGGATGTGGAGGTTTGAAGACATCCACTGTTTGTTTTTTTTCCTCAAAGTTTCTTGGGTAGAAGTTTTACTAAATCCACCTGTGAACACAGTTGATGTTGCGCCACCCGATAAATGCCTTAATTGGCGAAACGGCACAAAAAATGTGCCTCCATTTCATATGGTATCTCAGTTATTATTGGTTCTTTTTCTTGAGAGAGAGGAAAGTGTGTGAGAGGGGATCTAAAATGGTACGGCCTCTAAAATAATGAATTTCTCTTGATTAAAAATTCTCTTGGCGAGAGAGTGCTAAAAGCCTATTGATTTCCATTAAAAGTAATCAAACTTTTCATGGTGTTAGATGGGTGCGGGTGTTTTTTTCATTATGAAAAACTATTTGATTTCTGCTTTTAGAATGACCACCGATCTACGCAGAAGAGCTCGAATCATCACATTCATCTATCAACCCCCTCCAATCCACAGGGGGGGTGGGGCCCTGTGCCCCCTCTCCAATACCAGATGCTAAAGGTCTGAACCCTGAACTCTCAAGGTAATTGGCAGGGTATTGCTGAAGCCATGAAAAGCTTTTGAAAGTTTAGGGCTGTATTGTCTGATTCATCAATCTCTAAACCAATAGCTCTGAGTCATCTCAGCCATGAATCTCCCCCTCAGTGCCAGCCCTGAATCGGTTGAACCATCAATCTCCCCTCTATTAGACTTGCACTGTCTGCTCCATGGCCACGTCTCCTCGCCGGAGTTATGAGCCGAGGGGAGATGGGAGGGACGGAGGGAGGGAGGACTGTAGACTGATGATAGAGACATGCGGTGGAGGGAGGGGTGTTGGGAGAGGTTAGAGCCGCCGGAGATATGCTCTCTATTTAGGCGGAGATACTTTGAGGAATGGCTGTATATGTCAGTCCCCCCCTTGCCCTCCCGCCAACCGGCCCGGTGGTCCCGGACGCTCCCCGGTCCGGCCCGCGCCGGTGGCGGCGGACCGAGGCTCGTAAAAGAGTGCCGCGCCGCGCCCCGTGTTCAGCTCGTAAAAACAAATTAAAATATTAAATCTGTCAGGGCCTGTCCTCGTAAATAAAGCCATATATTACTCCTCCATCCATAAAAGTGAAAAAGGGTCCGGGGCGTTTTTTTACGAGGAGGAGAGAGGAGCAGGCCTGTTTCTGATTGCCAAGCCCACCGCATCGCATCGCATCGCCACCCCCACCTGTACAGGCAAGAGCTAATTACTCACCACGCGGCGGGGTTGAGGTTGAGCAGCGTCTGTGCCGACGGTCAGATTCGGGGGGAGATGTGACTTTTTTCGCCCAGGAAAGTAGAAAAAAACCCAGTTTGATACTAAAATCTCTGGGAAACATAATTGCACGTCCGCAGCTCATATTTAACAATACTAATCGGTGACATTTTCATATAAATAAATGTCCACTTTGCTGGTCTCTATTTAATATAACTACCTGTACCCGGTTCATGAAAGCTTATTACATTTGCCGTTCTAAATACCCTGGTGTCAGGTTGGTCTTTTTACGTTTTTCTGTTTCCAGCAGCAGCAACAGTTTGTTTGGAATAAAGGCAACAACTGGGTAAGTTAGCGTGAGCGGCGTTAGCGTGAGCGGCGATAGCGTGAGCGGCGATAGCGTGAGCGGCGATAGCGTGAGCGGCGATAGCCACCGTGGCTGAACAGACAAAGAAAAGAGGGACACCTTACAGAAACTCAAACTCCATCAACAGGAAACCCAAGGAGAAAGACGTCACAGTACTGGACACACATGTTTGATTGACAGGTGATCTCTGGGATTGCAGTGAAGAAACACCACAGCAACGAGGCTGAGGCTTAACGATTCACGTGTTTTTCTGTCTCGAGTGGTAGAGGTGCATACAGCTTGACAAGGAGTTGGGTTCGGGGCGGCCAAATCTTCCATTTAGAATCGTGATCAGCCGCGGTCAGTCATAGTTGCCCGAGAGCTGCGGGCCTCCGCCGTGGCCACCAGAGGGTGTGTTGGGATCACCTGAAAGCCCTCTAGTCTGTTAATGATCTCTAGTCACAGTTGACCCTCCCCTGGCGGTCCAGTTCCAGCGGTCCCTGAGATCAGAGTCATTAGCATTAGCAGGCGGTAGGTGATGTTGGGATGGACGTCCACCTGCTACTGGGCAGATGCTGCTGCCCCAGCTCAGCTAATTGGCTGGCAGGTGGCCGTGGCAACGCAAGTATGTCTCAGCCCCAGAAGAAGAGGAGCGAGGACATCAAGTCTCCTGGTATCCTGGACCAAAGATGAAAAGGCTTTTCAGGAATGAAAACAACTCACACACACACACATGCATGCACGCACACACACACACACATTCACAAACGTGCATGCACAGGACACAAGCATGTATGCACACATGCACACATGCACACACATACACACTCCCAAAACACACATATCATGCAGCTGTCACACACAAGCCCAAATATACACATGCATGGACACACATACTCTTTCATGCACACGCACACTTTCTCTCTTTATTTGTCTCACTCTCTCTCTCTCTCTCACACACACACACACACACACACACACACACAAACACACACTCCCCCATGTGGCGTTTTCTCTCAACACACAGAAGCTCAAATATACACATGCATGCGCACACACTTTCGCACGCAAACATGCACACTCTCTCTCACTTTCTTTTACGCACGCACACGCACACACACACACACACACACACACACACACACAGTCTTTGAGCGTTGTAGAATAACCTTGGCACCAGCATGGTGCCTGCTTCGCCAGTCTGGTAGATAGATGGTCCTCTATGCAGGCTGGCACAGGCTTTTCATTATGTTCAGTACCAATCCATAGGAACTGGCCTGGTGCGTTGGATCTCTTCCCTCTCCCTCGTTCTCATTTGCCTCTTACTTCCAATATACTATACTATACCTGCGCTGTCTTATCGGTGACTATCTGTTTGCTTTATTGCTTTTTGTTCCCTGTTTTCTTTGTTTTCTCCTCTCTCCTCTCCTCTCCTCTCCTCTTTTCTTTTCCTCTCCTCTCCTCCCTGGCTTAATTAGGATGTGGGGGAGCTGGTTGTCGGTTGAGTAAGCGCAGTATCAGATGATTAATTGCTGGAGGGGGGTACAGCAGCCCAGGGGCAGTATGGCCGAGGGAACACAAGGTTACAGGATGGTATAACCCAGCCCCGCCCCGCCCTCCCCCCATCCCTTCCCTCCCTCTATCTCTCGCTCTCTCTCTCTTTCTGTCTCCTTCAGCAACTTGCTCTTCCCTCTCTTCATCTCTGTCTCATTTACCCTCGCCGTTCTCCCCTCTCTCTCTCTCTCTCTCCTTGTTGATGCGTTGTAAAGCAAATTCCCGTCGGCTCCCTCGCCTGACCTACGCGTGTAGCCGGCGAGGTGCTGGCCCGGGTGCGGCGCGGGAACACTGCCGCACATATGTGTGCTGTTAATGAAGATAAAAAAGGCCTAAGGCAGGCGAACACCGGGCCCAAAACCAGCTGTTCATCACCGGGGACGATCATTAGCAGCATGTATTCACTAACAAGTCTGATTTTGATTTGTATTTGGGGCGATGTGTTCATCCTTTGACCCCCCCAAACCTTCTAACCGCAATTTGCACCTCGCCGTGGTCATGTGACCTTGGCTGCCAGCAGTTTGAGGGTGTCCGACTGTGGCTATGATTAGTCTGCACGTAGTGGACCTTGTCTTTTGTCGGGGGGAGGGGGGAGAATCTATCATGTGATTGGCTGGTTGGCACAGTGCTCCCTCAGTCTGGACTCTAAATTTAGATTAATGGAAGGGTAGTTGGTCTAAGTTTTGTAATTAATAGCTGTGACCCGCCGGGGCTACGTGTATTACCGAAGGCTGAACAGAGCCGGACACCTCCCTGACCCGCGGGGCACCTCACACACACTCCCCGGGAGACGGAGGACCTCATCGATTTTCTCTGGGTCTCTTTTTTTTTTATTATTTATGGTTTGTTTGACTTCACTGCTCCTCGCAAAATGTTGCTCAGCGGTGTCTATTGGGTGTATTTTGCAGAGTCAAAGATTCTGTTGCATTTCAGGGGGACAGCAGCCCACCTTGAACAAACTACATTTCGGATGCCAAAAATGCTGCCTCAGCTCTTTGTGCAGAACTCATCTTTGACCATTTTTCTTTTGTCGCGGAAAAGTATCTTCCACCTACCCGCTGGTTCTGCAGCTACGTATGTTTTCAGGCATGCATTCCACACTCCGTGACCCTCGTCCTCTCTTTTTCCTCCCTTTCGCCTTGCCTCTGCATTTTCACTGTCTCTGCCTCTCCCTCCCAGCTGCTGACTTTCTCCCCCTCCGTCATATCGAGCTGTCCGTCAGCGCGGGGTCGCGCGCCTCCCGGTGCTTGATGGATGGGGAACACGTAGAAGGAGCAGCCGTCCTTAATAGACACGGCGGATTGAAATGCTGGGGAAGTAAATGTTAAGGGCCTCATAAAGCATCCACTTCCCCACCCTCGTCCAGCTGCCCTCCCCCACAGCACACTCCCCCCCCCCCCTCCCACCTTCCCGCTTTCCCTAATTCACCACCCACACGCTGCTGCCTTATCAAGTACTTGCAAGTGTGTGTGTGTATTTGCTGGGATGTGGATGTCTTTATGTATAGGCATGTATTTGCATGTGCACGCTCATGCACTCTTGTGTTTGTGTGATTGTATTTGTGCGTATCAAATAAATCGTGGGGGAGAGGACCACCTACCAGCCCAATTAGACACACTTCCGGCGCCAGCAGAGGCAGGCAGCCTTGCAGCAGCTACTTTTGTTATTTTTAGTCATTTTTAGTTATCTTCTGTAGCCTACCCTTAGGTCTTTAGTATTAGTATATTAGTATTAGTTAGTATTGTTAGTAGTTAGTATTTTAAGTGTTTTAGTATCTTCTAAAACATTTGCCCTCTGTAGTCCTACTCGTTCAACCTCGTAGTTGCAGCAATGCGCGTCTGCAGCTGATGGAGATCCGCAGCCAGGCCGGACACAGACCGGCGGACATCCCGATGGAGTTGCGGAGGCATGGACGAGGGGTGTGCCGACCAGCTGGCTCTTCAACCTCTCTTTGGACCTACAGACCTACCCCCCCGTGGAAGACATCATGCATCGTCCCTGTGCCAAAGAAGGGATGCCCCAGTGCCCTCAATGACTTCAGACCAGTGGCACTGACCTCTCATATTATGAAGACCTTTGAGAGGTTGGTCCTACAGCACCTGAAGCCATGCCAAGTCGACGATGCCATCACCTACATGCTGCATAAGGTGTACTCTCACCTGGAGAGGCCTGGGAGCACTGTGAGAATCATGTTTTTTGACTTCTCCAGTGCATTCAACACCATCCAGCCTCTCCATGCAGGTAGACCACGCCATGGCACATTGGATTACGGACTACCTCACCAGCAGGCCGCAGTTTGTTCGTCTACAGAGCACCATGTCGGATACGCTGGTGAGCAACACGGGTGTACCCCAGGGAAGGGTACTGTCGCAATTCTCGTTCACCCTCCACACCTCAGACTTTAGATTCAACTCTGGGTCTACTCATCTCCAGAAGTTCTCGGATGATTCATCCATCAACGAGGACAATGAGGATGAGTACAGGAGTCTGGTGGAGAGGTTCGTCGGATGGTGCGACGACAACCACCTACAGCTCAATGTCAGCAAGACAAGAGACCTTGTGGTAGACTTCCGTTGAAACAAGAGGCGACCACCACCACCTGTGATCCTCCAGGGTGAGGAGGTGGAGGTGGTGGAATCTTACAAGTTCCACCAAATCTATCTATCTATCTATCTATCTATCTATCTATCTAGACGCCCCTATGAGCTGGTTACCCAGAGTGACATGTTACTGCCTGTGTGTACACTGACTGCGGTGGCCATTTCCCCCTGACCCCAGGTAACCTGTCACCTCCTGGTGGGCTGTAGAGATGTAGGGTGGATTAAGAAGCCATTGGTAAAGTTGATTTATTTCCTGACGCCTCAGGCAGAGACAAAGGAACCATGTTAAAGAGCCTCCATCAATAAGTCTGTGCCGCGGCTACCATGTTTGCGAGCGGCAGTAAGGTCAGCTTTTAAAGTTATGGCTAGAGGGTGATGGCCACACTGCTGAATAACTCAATTCCCCCAAGGCAAGAAGGGTCAAGAGGGGTCAAGGACAGTGGTGAGAGGCGGAGCGGGGGAAAGTGAATTTAGCAGGAGAGGGGAGGCCTGGTGTTTCATCTGAAGCACTGACCCTGGTCATAATTCCAATTGCCTGACTTGTTTGATGCAGAAAGAAATCCCTCAGTGTGAAAGGAATTGGCTTACCTCGGCTGGTTCATTTTGTGTGTGTGTGTGTGTGTGTGTGTGTGGTTGTGTATGTGTGTGTGGTTGGGGGAGGGGCTCTGGGCCTGATTTAGATCCTCAAAACAATCTCTCACTAGAAAACCTCACAACAGAAAATAATATTTGAGCCGGTGTTATATGTGTCTGGAAAAGAAAACCTTAAGCCAGTAGGCAGGCTCTGCAGATTCAGCCATTAATCATCATAATGCAGGAGGCATCCAGCAATGAATTGGAATCCCCTGGCCCATGCAACCTCAATAATCCAATTATTTAAAAGCCAAAATGCAAGTTATAGCAGTACGCTAAAATCTCTAAGGTGAAGGTCAGCATACCCCCGGCAATGGCGGGGCAAATGACACCGGCTACCCCGGCGGGCCATTATTCCCAATGGGAGTATTTATAGCAAAACGTCAAGACTTGTACAGCAAGCTCTTGTTAAGGTCACGTTCGGGGCTCGGGACAGAACGGTGTACGGTGTGCAGTTGGCCATGTCTGGTCTGAGTCATGAGCCGTTTCGATCGTTTGAGGAATAATGTGCTGATTTCGGGTTCAGGTTGTAATCCCGCCTAAAGCCAGGGGGGGGTGTGTGTGTGTGTGTGAGGGCGGAGTCGGCAGAGCTGGCGATATTGTACAGGTAACCAGCAGGGAAATAACCGCTGAGGTTGGGCTTCCAGTTGTAAATACTTTCCAACAGTAGGAGTGACGGTGGTGAATGCATCTTATTGTGAAGGATTTGAAGAGCTACCTCAGTGAACTGGTCCAGCATGGTGCTAGATCATTGCTGAACACCGAGCTGCGACCTGCTGCATGAAGGATCCGCTGTCATGGTTGAAGTCACGTTAAACTCTAGACTTCCAATTACCTTCCTGCAGCGTTTTCTCTCTCCATCGAAGCTTTCTCCCTTTTTTTATTGGGTTGTAAACGGGGCGGCCCGGCCTCCCGATTTCACTTCATTCGCAATGATAAAAGAGCAGGGAGTCTTTTCAGCGAGCGGTTTATTCAGACGTTTTACGGAGGGATGGCCAAACTTTTCATCTTTACATTTTTAAAGGAAGTCCAATAACATCCGTTTGATACGTCTGCAGAAGAAACCTCCCCCGAAGTGAACCAACTGTTTGTCCGTTTAGTGGTATGGAAGAGGGGCTTTATTTTTGGAAATACATTCATGGCTCTTCCATCTGTAACGTGCGCCTGTAGGGGCATATGTTGCTCTAATATCACTTTTCCTCCAGCGCCCGAGGCTTACTCCTGTTTTTTTCGGGGGGGTAGCTCTGGGCCCAGCAGGACACGAGGTTCAAACAAGACTGTCTCACAATCTGTCTTTACCAAGAGGAGTGGAAAAAATGACATAAAACTTGAGTGATCTCTGTGTGACCTCAACCCAAAAATTGAAAGCGGAAAAAAAAAAAAAAAGAAAAGAAAGGAAACAGGATTAGAAAGAGGAGGCAAATGAAGATTGATTGAGGTGTTGCGATGGGTGTTGCGTGTTGTCTGCAGCTGAGTCTGCACCATCGGGTTACTGATGAATCCCGTTCAGGGGTGCCGATAATGATCCAGGCCGAAAGACTCTCCCATGACAAGCCCGGGGGGAGAGAAGGCAGCAGGTGGGGGAGGGTGGAGAGGTTGGGGGGCAGGTTGCTTGTGATATCTAGATACCGAGAGGCACCCGACTCAGGCCTAGAGCCCGGCAGTAGAAAGGACAGGACTGTCAGCAGAAACAAACCTGCAGAAGAGAGAGGGGGGTGGGGGGTAATAGTACAAGGCAGATGGAGGCATTACTAGAAGCAAGGCGCCGAGGTTGTGGCGAGGAAGATGGAAGAAAAACCGGGGCCAAGAAAATCCATCAGACTGCAGTTTTTGAAGGACAGATACCCAATGAGAGTCTCATCCCATCAACCCCAGGGTTGGGCCTCTGTCTGGCCTCAGCAGGAGAGCTCTTCCCCCGGAGATCATGTCAAGCCTTGTTTGGTTGAAGGTTATGGGAGGGAAAGAAAAAAAACGGACGAGGCTCGAGAACAAGCTGGCAAGAGACAGTGATGGAGGGGTAGAAAGCTAACCTTTAGCAGCTCTTGTTTTATGTCTTTCCTGCTCTCTCTCTCTCTCTCTCTCTCTCTCTCTCTCCCTCTCTCTCCCCCCGCTTTCTTTCTCACATTTATCACTTGATATAAGCCCTAGCCGAACACTCTTTCTCTCCTCTCAAGAGTTTGGCATAAACACTTCCCAGTTACACGAAAAGAGCAGAAACTGTAACATTTCACACCTCCCTCACTCCCGCGCGCGCACACACACACACACACACACACACACACACACACCCCTGATCGTCTTCTAAGGGAGTGAATAATTACTTTGCCAAAGGGCACAACTGTGATCCCTGGCTGGTATTTAAAGCCTTGTCACTGAATTTAAATCACCTCTCCTCTCTCACCGCTTCCTTTAGTTAAGTGGAAATGTCCTCTCTTTTTTTTTTGGGGTGTGGGGGGGGGGCTAATACAGAGATCACAGCCCTAATGCCTTCATCATGGCCTTCAGCTTATACCGCCTCGTCGCGCGACACAGACACCCCGGTGTGAATTGCATCATCGATGTGTACAGCTATTCCACCGTACAAAGGCAAGTCGCCGCTCCCGAAACACAAACTATATTTTCTGTGTTGTTTTTTTTTGTTCTTTCGACGCGGCGCGGCGGAGCGTAAAAACCCCGAGCTTTGATAACAGCATTTCCATCTCAATGTCTTGTTTTGTATCCGTAGCAGGATGATTTATAGATAAACAGTGTTTTACAGCGGGGGTAGGGAGTGTTTCTTGATGGAAGTGTTTGTGAAATCCTGCCATTCTAATGACCTTATTCAGTTATTCCTTCCCCTCTCTCTCTCTCTCCGCCACGCTGCAGCCCCGGGGCCAGCTCTCCTTCCTTTCCAACAATCTCTGCCTGCCTCTACCTCCCCCTTTCCTCCCTTCCTTCCTCAACCCCTTCGAATCTACACTATAATTTCCCCCTCCCGTCTTGCGGCCTCCTTTCTAGCGCGTGTGTGTCCAGTCTGTGGAGAAATACAGTGAATTTCAGATAGGGGTTAGTGCTCCATTAAGGGGTGGGGGGGGCATGAATATGGCGCTCCGGGGCCCAGGCTGAGGTTGCGGAGCTCATCCTGTGTTTGTCCTTGATGTGAGCCGTCTCCCATGATGCTCTGCGGCGCGACTTGGCCCGCATTGCCTGCTCTGATCTTCATGATTGGCATGGCTGGGCCAGAGAGACCATTAGGATGCTGGAACATGAAACCACTTAAGATGTGTGTGTGTGTGTGTGTGTGTGTGTGTGTGTGTGTGTGTACATATGCACTGTGTCAAGTGTGTGGCCATGACCACCGGTACACACAAGCAGGAATATCAAAGAACATCAAGCGTATTTAAATTCAACAAGTGCAGCTAGAGAAGGCATGATAATGAATTGCATTTGGTAGCGGTCGGTATCCAGGTAACAAAAGCCTGCGGTCCCCGTGTCCGACATGGACGGGGCCACACCGTACGGGGGCCAAACGAGCCAAACTAGCTTGTTGATATTCAGGGTTGGACCGATATGGGGCTGCGAGGGCCGACGCTGATAGTTCTAGTTAGTTCATATCTTTGAATCGGACCATTAAAACATTCCAAGCATCCAGTGTTTCTTGCATCATGTGACGCTAAAACTCCGGTAGGGGATTTACTAAAAACATTATCGAAGAATTAAAAGAAAAAAAGATTGTTTTTACACACTGACTGGCCGATATCGGATATTTAGTGAGAGTTTGTGTGTTTCGGCGTAGATGATGATTTCCGCGTGTGAAGGAAGTTGGGCTCTGTCAACACTGGTTGAGAGAGGATGATGCCGCGCCGTGCAAATAGCTACGGTAAGAGAGAGAGGACATTTTGGGGTGTGATATGTTCTGGTGGCAAATTATTAATTGTTACCCTACAGGAATTAAATTGCTAGCATGCACATGCTATGTTGTTAAAGAGGTGTAGGACGAAGGCACTAACAAGGCATCTGCGCTGTCCCCTCTCTCTCTCTCTCTCTCTCTCTCTCGCTCAAAGTCACTCTCCCTCTCTCATATTTTGTATAGTTGTTCACACTTTCTCATCCCTCAAGGTTATTTTTCTGAATGTCTATTTATCACTTTAAGCTCCGCACGCCTTCTCCCGCCTCCTCGCGCCATCACTAGTTATTTTCTCAATTGACCATTACTCATGCTGAAATGCCCCTACCTCTTTGAGACGCTCGCGCACCCTTGAATTGTTTTTCTGTTCCGCGAGAACCCGAAGCCCCCGCCCCTTGTTGTTAACCCTCATGCCCATTATCCTTTCGCGCCCGATTGTTGTTTCCTTGCCTCCGCCTTCGGTGCCTCCTCCCGGCGTGCTCTCACAACAATGGCCTTATGTAGCTCTTATGCAGCCTTGATTCGTACACATGGCCACATAACACATGCTGCTAAAATCACATCAAACCACTTCGGTTGAGGTTATAGGGTTAGGCTAAGGTTTCGGCCGCGGTTAAAGAAGAAAGAAATGTAGCTGAAAATGAACTTTTTGAGTCACGAGTCAGGTCTTGAACCTGGGTTGCCAGAGCCGAAGACAATCTGCTACCCCTGACCTCCTCACCCTCACTTTCCACCGCACTATTTCTACTGGTTCGTTTCAGTTCCCCACCAAGCTCCGCCTCTCCCGTTTCACTCGGTTTCGTAGAAAGTCGCACAAACGCGTGTACCCGTTGTGCACGTGCGATCTCACAGATTCCCCCCCGTTAATGAGAATTCTGTCTTCTTCCAAATTAGATTTCTATTCTTCTATCGTCATGTTGACTTATTCGCTTCCCTTTCATCATCTCCGGCAAGGTTATCCCCAGGCAGGCAGCGGGAACAAGGGGGCGTCGGCAGCGGCGGCGGAGGAGGGGGGCGATGGAGGGCCTGGCTGTGCCGCCAGCCATGCCTTAATCGATCTTGTTTAAAGGGATGTTGTGAGCTGAATGTTTGAACTCATCCCCTCGTTAACAGTTGTCTGGGATTTAATTAAGAAGCAGAACGAATTTAATGTCAATTACATCTTAAAATGAAGGGGAGTGCAAAGATGCACAACAAAGAAAGCAAAGAGTGAGGGAGAGAGCGGGAGGAAAGAAAAGGGGAGGCTAATTAGGGGAGGGAGTTGTGTTCATGCATCACTCCAGTTGAAACATTTCCTCTCTCTCTCTCTCTCTCTCTCTCTCCCCCCCTCAACCCCATTTTCCTCTCTGCTTTTCATCCTCTTTATTTCTCCCTCTGTTTCTCTCTCTCTCTCTCTCTCTCTCTCTCTCTCTCTCTCTCCCTTAGCACACAGGGTTTTTGTCCCATCTTTTTCTTTGCCGTCGGCTCACGGTGTTGGGTATGCAAACAGGAGAAAAATAAAGACTTCAGCGTTGTTGACACACTCCACCTCCAGATGAGTCCGCCGAGCACCACCACCACCACCACGACATAGACTGGAGTCTGTTTCTCTAACAACTGACTGGGATAAGTACTTTTGTTGTACTTTATTGATATTTTTTTTTAGAATGTTGAAAACCACAGTAAATGCCATCATATCATCCGTACACGATATCGTCCACATGACACAGAGGAACAAAAAAAAAAACAATGCGGGAAAACAAAAAGATAAAACGGACAAACGCCACTGCATGACCCACATTGAAATACAACTTTATTCAGGTCTGAGGACTCTTAGCTTTTATATATATATTTATATATATATTTATATTTTTCACGGTCGGTTACTAGCGTTGTCTTGCAGGTCAAGTATCCACATTGTCCATTGGCACTAGGTTGGTCAACAATAAGGCTGCTGCCATCACAACAACACCGCCCATCCCACAGCAACTTACAATTAGTCCAGCGGCCTCTCTTCGCCTCGGGGAGAGGGGCGGGGCGCGAGTCTCAATGGGGAATATTGCTGTAAGGTTGAGAGGATCAGTAAGGAGTGGAGTGAGGGGGGGGCCTCGTCCCAGCAGCTCTCCTAACAGGTAGTGTGTCCTTGTCTTTTTTCTCTGCATCAGTACAGCGCTATGGGCCTTTGCTGTCCGTGTTATCTGCTCTCGGGACGGCCCTGCTAGAGGGGGGAGGAGTATCGAGGTCACTGGGGCGCGTCTGTGTTGACGTGCTCTTGAGGAGGTTTCATGTCCTCGCGATCCAAGATGCTATGAACAGAAAGGAGGCAATACCTAAACCAGCACGTCCCAAAATGTGTGTGTGTGTGTGTGTGTGTGTGTTGTGCAACGTTTGTTTGATGGGATATAGATATAGAGAGAAATATATAGATAGAGAGGGAGAGAGGGGAGTTCTCACCGCCGATGTTCAGTTGGCTCTGCGTTAAGCTCGGAGAGATTAGCCAGCTCAGGCCCGGCGCTGCGCTCAAGGAGGGTGGGGTGTGGGGTGGAGCGGTGAGAAAAAACTACCCACAAGCGGGGTGGGTTCAACGCCAGGGCGAGGGAGGGTAGCCAAGGCTGGGGGGGGGGAGGGCAGGGAGGCTAGCCAGCCGGGTCACACGGAGGGGGAAAGGACAGTGGGGGGGCATATGGCTGAGTAACGTAGGGGATGTCTGGAGGGTGAGGAGGGAGGGGGGGGGGGGCAAGATGGTGGGGATGACCAGGGGTGAGGAGATGGATGAGTGTGTGTGCAGCATTCACACACACTGGTTGGTTTTTTACGTACATGGAGGCTTGTATCTCCGCCAGCACTACTGGACAAAGGCTCATCGAGCATCTGTCAGGCATTGCTTGAACCGTTTTAGTTGGGAGTTTCTATTGCAACGTACCGGGATACTGTATCTACGCCTTCAGCCTTCAGGGCCTCGCGGCGTGTCAGACAAAAAGTCAGAATCTGATTATTCACCCCCAAGAGAGAGATGCCGCCACGTCGTGCTATATATATATATTTGTTCCAATAAAGCCGTCGCGGGTAAGGCAAACAGCCTTCGTGATGCCCGCGGGTGGCGTTACCGTCCGCTTAGGCCCGCTTTAGCGCCGCCTGCCATTTGGGCCCGGGCTCTATTTGGGGAAGGACTACCCCCCCCCTCTTCTTTAAGTGTAAAGAGCTTTGATGTGCAGATGTGCAGGTCTTTGTTACTATCTTTTAGCCTACTGTTGCTCTCCACGCTCAGACGGAGCAGCCAAAGCCTCAACCATCACGCTACCCCCCCCCCTCTACAGGAGGAATACTTCATGGTTACCATTTGTCACCGGGGTCCTCCTGGGACAGATCTGGCCCGGGCAACGACCACCGACATCACACCACGATAGCATCCTCCCACTGTTTAACGACTCCCCGCACCATTGTCCTGCCACCGCTCGTTGTTAACGAACCGCAGAGTCATTCTGTACTCATCACGACGGCGGTATACCCTCCCAGCAACGCAAAACGTCAGGGTATCTAATTCCCCAGCGCCATTGTGCCTTGCTCTCCAGTGATATTGCTTGTGAGCGCAACATGAAGCCAGTGGCCATTTATCTTAATGGGAGCGGTTAACTCTCTTTGGGCTGCCGGCAACAACAAAAGGCAAAAAAAAAAGAAGACAACAACCTCCCAAGAACGCGCTCCCCACCCTCCTGCCCTCCGACTTGATTTTGAGGAATACATTTTTGCCCTCGTTGAAACCTTAATTAGTTCTAAAGGAGATTAAATTATATGTAATTATTATGATAATATTTTCATTTATTCAAGATAACGGGGCAGACTACGGTGAACACGGTATTCGTCGGGAGCGAGCAGCCTCCTCCCCTCCCTCCCCCCTCCTCCCCCCCCGCACAGTCAAAGTTATCAAGGCGTGAAATCAGGAATCCTGACGGCAACAAAATGTAATCTTTTCCGTACAGAGGGGACAATAGCAGGCGCCGCGCACTCGACGTCTCCTTCTCTCCCCTCCACTTTAATTAAAAGAGCTCGCTGAATCTCTGCCTCTCTCGCTCTCCTCCCCCTGTTCCTCTCTCTCTCTCTCTCTCTCTCTCTCTCAAGTGCGGAGGGTAAATTCTATCTCTATGCAGAATCTCGTTATTTCCCATGCACTGAACTTGTCTTAAAACCCTAAAAAACATCTTTGTCGAGCAATAGCCTTTTCTTGCGAATTCAATTTTTCTCTCTCTCTCTCCCTCTTTCATTGAAATGTAGGAGACGTAACTCAAGGATATACTGAGATTAGATTCGGTAGACCTTAAGGGTAAACATTGCACAATAAACTCGGCGTGAGGGTGCGGGCAGGGACCGGGGGGGAAGGAGACGTGTAGGCTAGGATGGTCTTCAGCGCACGTAAAAAAAAAAAAAAAAGACGCCCTTTAAAAAAGACCTTGAGTGTAACCTGAATGATCCCGTGGTCACACTTTACATTCAAGTTGCTCTTTTTGAGAGACATGACGGCACGTCGACTTCTCCGGGGAGTATCTGTCGTTAGCGAGATGTTAGGCACCGTATACGATTCTCCGATGAATCATACGACAGCACGTAAATGTGCGTTATTACTGAAAATACTGATATCGTAAAGGGTGATCGACATGAAAGAGATGGCTTGATGAAAGAAAGAGAGAACTAGCTGGTGAGAAGGTGGTATTTGGAAATTGGGCTGAGGTAAGAATATGTTGGCGGTGTGTGTGCGGTTTACTACCGGGCCAGTCGATGAACGCTGCAGTCACGCTTTCCAAATGCCTCGTTCTCTGCATACTGTACTTGCATATATGTTTTTATATGTTATAATAGTCAGGCTACAGAGAGGGCTTTTTTTAAGGAGTCTTGCTGCCACAACAGCAGTAAGGATGATTCATAGCCCTGGTTTCCTCCTGTCGTACTCACTCCTCCTCACTCCTCTCCTCTCCCCCCTCCGTCCTCCCCTCCCCTCCTGCGTCTTCTAGCCCGAGGGCAGGTAGGGCATCTCGTTGTGGTAGTTGTAGTCCGGGCAAACCTTCTGGACCAGGCGGTAGTCCGTACTGTAGAAGGAGATGTAGATGCAGATGACCTTGAAAGGCTTGGAGCAGATCCAGGACACGTGGCTCTGGGTCTGCTCCTGGAAGCAGGTCTTGGACGGGTCGTAGTTGCACAGCGAGGTGCGCTTGCTGCGATCCACCTTCTCATAGTCCACGCGGCAGTTGAAGATCTTGGAGTCCTTGGGGTAGACCACGCTCTGGCGCTCCAGGTCAAACTCCACCGCCTTGACCGGCGGCACCAGGCTGACGGAGATGTTGCCCTGGCCCGTGGAGTTGTGGCGGAAGTAGACGCTGAACGTGCCGTTGCCGTGGTCCACGATCTTGCCGGTGATCAGCAGGTTGAGCCGCACCGTCTTGATGTTGGAGTAGAAGTCCCCCCAGCCGAACATCTTCTTGAACTTGCCGGTCTTGACGATGGGCCGGCGTTTGACCCTGGAGCTGGAGGCGTCGGGCTTGAGCAGGTCGCTGCCCAGCATCTCCCAGAACTCCTGTTTGGAAAACTCCTGCTTGGAGAACGGGAGCGGCGAGCGGTAGGGCAGCTCCAGGGAGGTGGAGTTGGCGGCTCTGCTCTTAGTGTGAAGCATCCAGCGGCTCAGGGGGGAGAGGGGCGCCTGCCCGCTCAGGAGACCCACCGTCTTGGACAAGTCGCCCGGAGAGCTCTTGGAGGAGTCGTCTTCTTGACCCAGGGCCAGCTAGAAGGAGGCGGTCGGGGCGGGAGGGGGGGGGTGGGGGGAGAGAGAGGGGAGCCAATAAAGAGAGGAAAGTAAGCAGTTATTAGCAAGGGAGAAAGAAACATGAACAGAAAACAAATTATAGGTTTAATCGATACTTAATTTACCGTTCATACCTCTAGTGGTAGTAACTGTGACATTCTATCAATGTTATATATATAAATAAATGGTTGGAGTTTTGCGGGTGTTGCTATTATTACATTCTTTTGTTTATCTTGGCTGTGGGAGAAAATAATCATTTATGTCTACTTTTCGGAGAGAGAGAGCCTATGTAATTCCCTAGGCTCACCAGTAATGGGCTCGTATGCCTCCTTCCAGCTACTTGAGACGCCCCGGGGATCAAAGAACAGATTTAAGGAGAAAATCCACGCCAAAACTGAATTCACGTGAAGACTGTTATTCCTATGGTCTGAGTCAGTTTAATGGATATGTGTGAGCTCCAACACCTTTCTCCAGACGCTGGACTCCTGAAAAACACTCGCTAGAGTTGTTGCACTGGCAATGGATGAGGTTGATTTATGGGCTCAAAGAATATTTGTGTTTTTGCATCCAAATACGCTCGATTTCACAGTGGCAATTGCAGGATATTTATTTCTGCATTGCCAAAAAATCATTTGGGTAACGGCCTGAAATTTTCCCGATTTCAGTCCCCTACTCATTTTCAATGGAAACCGCTTCTTGGAAAAGTGCCGTCTCTCTTACCTGAAGACATACTCTTCAGGTATACAATCTTGAACGATCAGACTAAAACTGTCCCGGGATTGCAGACTAAGCCGTTAATCGCATTTTAAGGTGGATTTCTTTCTTTTTTCTTTTTTTTTTTTGCTTTTCAAGCCCCTCGAGTGAGTTTAAACAGGGAACTATTACTGCCTTGAAAGATTCGATATGAAGTGTTGGAAGGTGGACGGGGGTAGAGGATAAAGCATAATGTCCAATTAAGATTTTCATTGTTTTAATTTGAAAAAAAAGAAAAAAGAAATCTGCATCGGCACACACACACACACACACACACACACACACACACACACAAAGCTGTCAGACGTTAACATCAACTGAGAGGAAGGGGAAGAGGAGAAAGCGAGAGATAAGATAGCGTGGCTCTGCTCTGCTCAGCGGTGGCTTGGTGGAGTGTGTTCTGTCTACTGTGGATGTTGAGTTGTGATAAATGTGAGAAATAAGCTATTAGCGATGCAAATGAGCGAGAGAGTGAATTTTTCTGTGTGTGTGTGTGTGTGTGTGTGTGTGTGTGTGTGTGTGTGCTCTGCCCCGAGAGCACCAAGGTTTTACAGTGATACATAATGCATGCATCTCTGTCTGTGCTCTGATCCATCCACTGTCTTGACTGCCAGGGCTTCCTTATACGGGCTTAGTCGGGATTATTAAGTCTTACTCATTTTTATTCCATTTTATGCAGGTTTTTCCAACTTCCCTCCGATTTGCTCACCCGCGCCACAGTCAGTCAGCACTATTGATTTCCCGTCTCTCTAAAAATCATGTATTTCCTTTCATAACAACGTGTATCGCTTTCCAAGCGCCTTTTGCGAGGGTTTCCCGCTGTCGTGCTTGTGGTCTGGTGTGTCGGACTCAGATGAGAGGACTCCCCCGCCCCCCCCTCCCTTAATCTGGCCTTATTCCCGCTGGGGGGTGTTGGAGGCTAGACTGGTTCTCCTCTGGTTACCTGCCTGCTGCTACCGTACACTGCTGCTCAGATCCTTCAGCCTCACCGCAGGGACCGATGCTCAGACAAAAACCATCAACGGCCCTGACAAGGAGCCCTTTCCTCTTGAATCAGATAGTTGTGATAGCGTCTCTGAGAATCCCTCACTCATTAATAATGAATAGAAAAAATGGGGAGAGCTGAAGACATATTGATTTTAATCTTTTTTTGTCTGATGGGGGAGTTGGGCTTAGGCGGTATGACTTTGATGACAAATACTGCTATTCCCAATGGTTCCTATTGAAGGACCTGTTTGTGTTTGATTGCTCCCCTTCAATGAGCTTTTGGCTGCTGGGCACAGAGGGTAGCACTCTGCCTGGCTCCCCAGACAGCACTTAAGAGTCCCCTGTGCCGCCCTACAAAAGAGGCCCCTACAGGGGTTCTTGGAGATACGTCTCGATATCTAGGAAAACTGCCCCTTACTTGTAAGATCCCGGTAATTTCGCCCAGCGCCATCACTCAGCCAAAACTCGTAGTATCCTGAGCAGAAAACATATTGCAGCGCGCTTTGTTGTTGCTTACAGATTCGCCAAGGCATCCCTCTCTCTCTCTGGCGCTGTCTTCATTAGCGAGCCTGAAAGGCCAGGCTAGGAGGAGGAGGGATGAAGTGAGCATTGTGCTATTGTTGAACAGAAGATTTAAGTGTCTGGCACTGCTGGAGGTGTCAGATTCAGTGTGCAGCATCATTGTCAAAGACAAATGTTAGAATGAGCTTAATATGGCTGCGCAGAAAAAGCCACACTGTAGGCAGGACTGCAGTCATTACCGCAGTGCCACAGTAAAAGAAGAGGCATACTGGTTGTGTGGTTGTGCACGCCGCCATGATGCCTTTCTTGTAATTACTTGAATTGCTTGATTGATTTATGGTTTTATTTTTTTGCAGATGAAGAAGAAGTAGCCTGCAATGTGTATTTTTGTATGTATTTCTTGCTCACAGTGGGTGGTCCCATGAACGATGCAACCCCCGGGGTCATTGAGGTCATGGCTGACTTACATGCCAACAACATTAAAGAAACATTCGAACACGCTGCAATATATATGACATGACTTTCCGCCTCCATTTTGGAAATACTGCATACTGCCACAGCTCTATCTGCAGCCGCAGTCAGGGTAAAAAAACAAAAAAGTATGAGGTGTAAAATGTAACTTCCATCCTCGTCTTACGCAATGTAAGCGTGTTGAAACAGCGTAGCATCGCCCCGGTGTTAAAAGATTCACTTTAGTGGAATATTTCCACTTTTTAAGCGTGCATTAAGTCAAGTCAAGTGCTAATGTTGTCTACCTTGGGTATTCATTACACGATCTCACTCACTCGCTTTCATTTTTTAAAAAACACAGTCCAAGAAGTCATCCTTCAAACATGAACTATGCCGATGCACCGCGGATAATATCTTTTCTTCCCCCGTGCTGAGTGTCATCCCCTTGAAGGAGTGATTTTTTTTTTTTTGCCTATTAGAAACCATAACAAGAGCTGGAAAACAGCCTTCACTGCAGCGGAGTATCATTTCTGGGTCAGCTACTGTAATGTTCATTAGCTCACACTCAGACGTGCGTTGGTAAAACGTGTAAATACTCCACCGAGTTGTATTCTGTAGGGGGGGAAAAAATGTAAGTTGAATGTAAGTTTGCATTGTTTCATGAAGCTTGGCGGAATATCTCCCAGCTACAAGGACTGTAGGCTGAAAGTCTTAGTAGTCTTAGTCAGGTCTTGGCGCGGGGGTGGAGGTTCGGGGTGATTTTGCCGTTTGTCATGTGTGCTAAGTGAGTCAGTGGAACGGCTGGAGAGGATGGGAGGTGGCTGCAGGCTCAGTCGCAGCGGTAATTGTGAGTCATTCAGCCTCCGTGAGTACAGGCCCTAGGCCTCTCTCCCAGTAGGGTAGTGTGGGGGGGGGGGTGATCCTCACAAGCCTGCCAGTTCCACAGGCAATAATCAGCCTGTTACAGTGAGAGGTACACCATTTGGACCCCCTTCCCCCGGTGCTGATAGCATTCTATTGCCATTATGCAGCGCTGAGATCAGGGAGCAACTTAAACTCAAATCTGTGCCATAACTCTCAAAGAACCGAGACACTGGTGACAGACCAGTTTGTCAAAGGGCGGAAGGAGGCAATCGCTCACAGGGTTCACCCGTTCAAATTCCACCTGTCGGCTGTCCTGGGAATGCCACAGTTTCCCACGGTGCGACAGAGATGTCGAGCCGCCCCATCAGGGGCTCGTCCTGGGGAGCCGGCCGGTGTTTCTTTCTTTTGAGTTGAAATCTTCATCTCTAATATGACATCAATTTTTAATTAAAGGCCCAGGCAGCTCACATTCCTTAAGTGGTCGTCAATGCTTTATGCTCCCCCTCTCCCCCCTCCTCCCCCCTCTATCCTCTCCCAATCTCCAGATCTAATATGCTCTCTGCAGGAGACTTCTCTGTTACATGATTAAAGTCTGAAAATGGCCGTGCCCTTATAACTAATTATTCTTCTGGCTAGCGTGTGAAGCGGAGGAGAGGTGAGGGAGAGGAAGGTAATTTCACAAGAAACAAGCCGTTTGACTCTTAATGAATAATTTACAGCGGTTTCTAGGGGGTCACCGCAGCTTAGATCTGCAATGGGCGAACAAACTACTACACTGAACCTTTTTTTCTCTCTCTCCTCCTCCTCCCACCCCAACTCGTTTTGGACAGGTTGTGTTGTATCCCAGTGGACCGGTGGGTGGGTGCGGGTGGGGGTGGGGGGGGGGGGGGGGGGGTGGTGTTCATTTTGTATGCTGAAGGAGAAGCCTGGCTCCGAATTGGCTATCAAATTTTTACATTATAGGATATCGACGAGGTGGCGGGTTGCGAGGAGCGAGCAGGGGCGGCAGGGGACGCCGGGGGAGAGAGAGAGAGAGAGAGAGAGAGAGAGAGAGAGAGAGTTCCTCCTGGGAGCAGGAGGCAAAGCAGGGGCTGATGGGACGGAGCTGATTAAAGCTCTGCTCTAGTCACACCCAGTAGCGTCTCGTGGAGGTCTGGGTGTAAAAAAAAAAAACCTCCACTTGAGTGTTACCAAGGGGCTGTTGTCGGATTACTACTGCTCCTGTCTTTCTGTCTCCCCGAGAGCTTATCAACACAAAAAAATAGGCGACGGGGTGGCGGGGGGGGGGGTAGCTTAGAGGTTTGCAGAGGTGAGCTTCTGGCTGGATATTTGCTGGTTTGAATCCCGGGACCAGCTGGGAGTAGATGAGCAATCTGCTCAACGTCGAACGCGGCGTAACCGTGTGGATGTGAAGCACGGCGTTGCTGGAAGAGAGCACGTATCCTCCCGCGGACCTTCCCTGACAACTGCACTGACACCGTCGCCGTCCTGTATCCCACCGCCATTTCTCTCAGCGATTCAATTCCACTGTACCCTGCAAACAAAACGCTCCTATTATCCGTGCGCTGTACTGTGGCAGCGCAGGGCTCTAATTGGAAACACCCTTTACCGACCCCCTCAGAGAGCCCTGTCTGGACGCAGGCGCAGCTCTGACCCCCCGCCCCCCGGAGCTTCACCGCGTAGCGTCGCGCCGGTCGCCCCCCCCGCCGCGCTACGTGTTCATTCGAGCGGGGCGGGCTGTTTACAGATGGCGAGAGAGTTGAGAGTACAAATGGGGCTCAGGCTCAGGCGAGGTAACCAGCGGCTACCGGTCGCCGCCCTGATGAGGTCAGCGTGAGCCTCAGAGCAGCGGCTTCTCTCAGTGCGGTGACAGCTCAGCTTCTCCCCCTATCTAATATAGTCGGGGCAACAAAAAAAAAAAAGCTTGTATTCATATTTTCACACGTCACCATAGCGGTGCTGTAATTCTGTAATACCTCTTCTTTCTCAAAATGAAAACGTCTGTTGTGGATTTTCCGGTTCTTAGTTATTCCTCCGTATCAAAGTCGTGTGCATCTTTATCATGTGTGTTACACCCACTCACTCCACCCCGGTGCTGTGAGACACTTCGTCTTCAAGCTGTATTCTTGTAATCCACCCTTAGCTATCCAAACCTACACATCCTTCTCAGGGTCTGTCCCCCCCCCTGCAGTCTCCTGGAGAGTGGTGCCACAGTAAATTGCGCCCGGTTTGTGCAGACAATGTATTCTGTCTCAGGACAGCTCAGCGCTTCACTATGAAAAAAGGCTGACAGTGTGTCAGGGAGCATGCTCTCTCTGTCTCTCTCTCTCTCTGTCTGTTCTGTGGTCAGGGGGGGATGAAGAAGAAGGAGGAGGGCGGGGGGAAGGCAGAGGCTCTGCTGGGTTCCTCAGCGGGTTGTCAGCGGGGGGAAAGGCGAACCTCTGGGGGTCATTCACGCTGTGGCTGTGCATCACTCAAGCTGTTTTATACCCCAGGCAGGAAGCCACGGAGCCTGTCCATTACAACGCTAACAGCCCCGGCCCCTTTTCTCAAGCGCTGCTCATTCATGTGCACATCGTCTCGCCGATGCTCCGAGGCTTTGATTTTTTGTAGAAGTCTTTCGCTTGGTGCTTCGACTGATTCAAACCGGGGGGATGTTGTGCTGCTAAATTGTTCTTTTCCCTCTAAATGGAGGAAGACGCCATTGCCTCCTGAATCCCCCCCCCCCCCAAATCACCCCCTTATGATAGAGCCGTAGGGGGAAGTACAGGACAGATGTCATCAGCACTGCAAAGTCTGTAACCCCAGTGGCTATGTGGCCGATCCTCTCCCGCCATAAGAGATTTGACAATTATGAATTACTTTTGCGACGGTAGAAGGTGTTAGACGTCTGACAGATTGCAAGAATGATGGAAACGAGAGAGAGAGAGAGAGAGGAGAGGAGAGAGGGAGAGAGCGAGGACGACAAGAAGCCAGAAGCATTAGCATTCAGGCTGCTGCCGCCGTCTCCCGTTTGTGTCTGCATGCCATGTATGCCCGTAGCAGACAGTGAGGTTTTTTTCTATTTGTGTTTGTTTTCACAGGATCAGGGTGGTATTTCTGCTCAGCCGGGGACGGATCTGGGAGGACAAGGTCAGCAACCCTGAGAGGGAGGGCCAGGTATCTGAGAAACATGAATCAAAGACTCTCTGACAAGCCAAATCGGGGGGCGAGGAGTGTGATGTGGTTAGAATTAACCTCAGACAAGCCGTTCGCTTTCTTAACCTTACATCGTCTCTTCGGGTTTGTTCGGTGCCACGTCTTGTTGGCCTGCCTGTGCCAACTGCGGGTTGTGCCTCGGTTTAATGCCTGCTGCTTCCCCAATTGTGGTAACGCTAATGCTATGTTGTATGCTAGCCCAATCACGATGCCTTCACTGTAAAAATAATTTGCTTTTAATTGACTTGCCTGGTTAAATTACGCTTCAATAAGCATGCATGCCGGCAGACGACAGGATGAAGGAGTAAAAGTTGGAACGGAGACCGTGGAGATACTGGCTCGTCATTCGTCGGCGCGAATCCATGCAGATTTTCACGTTTTTCACTTTCTCCCGTTTTCCAATTGAAAGCAGCGCGAGACCTCTGAGCGGATTCAGCAGCGAGGCCTTGGTTACAGCTGAGAATATCTGTGCACAGAAAATGAAATTCTGTGCACAGTTGCAGATGGGAAATTCAGTTATCAACTGTGATGACCAGTGCCAGTGTCTGTGCTGAAAGCAATCAGAGGGAATATAAAGCAGCCTCTGTCTCTCATGGCCACGCGGCGAGAGAGAGGCTACCTGAGGCACACGACACCCCTTCCAGAATATTCTCGTCTGGTGTGAAAGAGAGTTGGCTGCCAGCGTGTTTGAGGCAGCGCAAGCGTCCACATCCCCGGCGATCTTTCCGCTATTTGAAGGGTACAATGCAAATTCCGAGACCGGAGCTCCATAACAAACAAGCCCCCATCGTGTTTTTTTTTCATTGAAAAATACATTTTGAAATTCACCCTTTTCAGATTAACCCTCACTGAACCAGGCGCGTCGAGTTGAGAGCAAATTCTTATTTCCAGATGCGGTTTGACTCTGCCGGAGCGGTTGTTGATCAGTGCCTTGCTCAAGGGCACTTCACGCTTCTAGTGGTGGCTGCCGAGGTTGTTGAAGGAAGGGAAGAGCACTTCACCCCTGCCAGATTTCACTAGCCGGGTCTGCGGATCAAGCTACTGCTGCAGCATTAATTGTACTGCCAGTGAAGTGTATTTTCTTAGGTGTGTCACCATAACTCGTCTCTCACAGATGTTTCATTTATTCCTTTCTTTTCTTTAACACTTCATGTATCCCTTTCTTAAACACTGACCTCCTCTTGCTCTCATTTCTTTCCTCTTTACTCCGCTTTATTGTTTTCCCATTTCATCTTTATTCCCATGTGCCCGCTTATCTCCTAAAGGCAACTGTCTTTTTCCCTTTTCCTTTTTTTTTTTTTCCTGCTCGTAGCTTTATCTCGACTCAATTCACCTCGCGTGGAGTGGCTGTGTTTAGGTGTGAATTATGTAAGTTTAGAGAGGCCACGAATTGTGTTTTCACACCTCGGAAAGGTAAACGTCTTGTTAAAAAAAAGGACCGGTTTAAATATCAGAATGTCCTCGACGTAAAGAATTGCTTGATGACGTGCACTTGACTCCGTGAGACTACACGCCTAAGCCTGTTCAGGCGATTAGAAACACATCTATTCAGCTCGGCGTCACCAGATGAAAAATAACTACCTCGCCTGCGAAAACTAAACACAATTTCTCCAACAGTCAATCATACAAATGAAATGGTTTATATTATTCATAACCCTCCCGCACAAATACAGACAATAATTAAGATTTGAAATATAGCATCCATCATATTAACAACACCCACAGTGGCACCTTGGGTTAATAGTAGTCTATATTAAGCAAACATTAGAAAAATGTCCCTTGGAACCTTATCACACTGCGAGTTGTGATGCTGGTACAATAGAAAATAATTCAAATCCCATTTTGAATGCAGAGTTGGAGTGATTATTAATCACCGCTCGGTCATACAATGAAAAAGTTAGTTAATTTATTAATTGCTCCATAATTTATCAATGTCATGCGGCTGATGAATTACCCAAGATCCCCTGCTGAGGGATGCCATGTATGTTTTTCATAGATACATGGTCTGGAGGGGGGAAGAAAGAAAAAAAAGCCCCAATTAATTTCATTATCATTAGCTGCAGAGCCTCTGGGTTACAATGCATGGTTACAAGGCTGCAGCTCATACAATGCTCCCCACAACCCGAGAGATGACACCCAGCGTGCGTCAAGCTTATCATCTCGCGTTCTTCTAGCCGGCTATACAACGACGGTAACACCGAGGCTCTCGTCCCACATATTTTGAGTCAGTGTGGGGTCGCTTCTTTCTCCGTGCAGCTGATCTCGCTGAAAACAGTCCGAAATAACCGTTCTGACTGAATTAGGACGAGGTTGCAGTCTGTAGGCGGTGTCTGGTACACATCACCTCATCTGAAAAGCCATTATTTCAGTTAAAGCACGTGAATGTTTGAGGTTTTTTTTTATACAAAGCCACAAAAAAAAGGGACCCCCGTTCAGTTCCTGGGCCCTGTCAGCGTTGCAGCTTGGCCCCAGGGGTTCCCGGGTGGAAGGAGGTTTCCAACTTTTCTCATGTGAATCAAGAGCTGCTTGCTCATTTAACATGACAGAAAACAGGAATTGTTGATTTGAATGTTATTTTAAGGTCCTGGGATTTTCAAAACTCATCAAACTATTATAAACGGTTCACGTCACACATTGGTGTTTTATGTCAGAGGTTACTGGAGGCCAAGTACCACCAGGGGTCCCTTGGGAAAATAAGATACATGTAATTGTTCTTATTTCATTTACTAGACGCCCAACCAGAATATAAGAATGACTATCCTGATCAAACCACTGTTAACTCCTACAGTATATATTCTGTACTTAATCTCCTCAGATGAGGATCCCTGTGACGAGGGGCTTACCAAACAGGGGGAGCTTGGCTTATCACGCATCCATTTAGGGGCCCTTGGCATGTCTCAGGGTATTAAGTCACTGGGCAGGACAACCAAGTGCTTCACCTTTCTGAAAGTCTTTAGGAGCAACTGTGTGTGTAGTGAATTTGCTATTGAAAAAATCTGTTGTGTATAATGTGCAAGTGGAAAAATAATTCATAACTATAGCTTAGGGCTGAGATGTAGTGGTAAACACACCTAAACTCAATCTGTGCAATAGAGTTTACCCACCTTTATTTGGCTGAAGTGTCACAGTTCACACCATCGTGCTGAGTTATATGTATAGTTATATGAGGATAGGGTCTTTTAATTTTTTTTTTCTTAAATGCATGAATTCTTCCCTTATGCTTTTTATATTGGTGGGTTTTTCCTTCCTCGTGGCGATCACCAATTTCAGGTCATATAGTTTACCTACCTTTTATTATCCATCACTAGCTTAAGCCAATAGCCTGCAGTTCAGATTCACCATAGATTTGCTTATTATTTTAGCAGCGTGCAGTCATATTACATCCATTCAAGAGATACTGTCATTTGGAAATCAGGAGGAAGGTCAATTGGGCGCCAAATACGCACTGGGGACTGACTGGCAGGCACGGTGCGCTTCCGCTCCGTCCATTGGCTATAGTAAGGTGCGGGGCACTCGCCATACCTTCAGCCCTAAGTGAGTCCAAATTTCATCTTGCAGTTTGTATCATTCTAACTGTATTTGGAAGCCATATCTAAAAAAGAATCGCATCAGCGGAGCATTCAGGACTCATTCCCTCTAAGCTGCGTGCGTCTCTACGTCTAGCACATCGACCAAATCATTAGATCGTGTCAGTCATCGCTCCACTTTGTCCCCCAGACATTTTGTTCAATTATATCTTTGGAAGTTTTTGGAGGCAAATGTAATAAGGGCGCCTTATAGGGTTTAGTGAATTGAACTGAAGACGCGGCGTTCAGGCGCCTGCAGAAGGTGTTAAACGAATCACACAAGCTGAGTAGGATGCAAGATGACCGGACCTTGACTTTTACCCCCCCACTCCCACTCTTTTCTTACCAAACAAGCCGTTCCGTTGAGGAGGAGCAGGATGAAGCCACGGTTGGGGCGCATCGTTCCGGCGCGCAAGACCCTCAGCTCCCCCTCCCCGGTATATAACAACAACAAAAAAACTCCCGAAGACGGGCTGTTCCTCCTTCAGGAAGACGCTCTTCCTCCGGTACCGGATTCCTCGCGGCTGACGCACGGTCCCATGTCCAAAGCAGGCTGAACTGCTGCTACCACACACCTAGGACCCGCTGGAAACCACTTGGAGACCCTTCTTGTTGTTTTACCAATCCCGGGTTTGAGTCAAATTAGTTGGGATATGAGAAATCCGTGAATGTGCGTCATTATCATCCATGCAGAAAAAAGAAACCCCGCTGTATGAAATCCCAGTTCAGTGTGAAGTGGGGTGACTGGAAAGTGGGTATGGATCATGTCTTGTCATCGGTGTCAGTGGAGATCCTGGAGGGATGAAGCAGCCTCCCCTGCAGAAACTGAGCGACGCTGAGACTGGCAAGGGCGCACACACGTTTAAACAGTTTCTCCCCTCTCTCTCTCTCCCTCCCTCTCTCTGTCTCTCTCTCTCTCTCCCTCTCTCTCCCCCTCTCTCTCTTACTCTCTCTCCCTCCCTCTCTCTCCCTCTCTCTCTTACTCCCTCTCTCCCTCCCTCTCTCTTTCTCCCTCTCTCTTTTTCCCTGCCCCCCCTTTCTCTCTCTCTTTCTCTCCCCCCCCCCCCCCCGCCCCCCACACATTTTCATCAATTCAATGCACTTGAAATCAGCCAATGAATCGAAATAAAACCGAATACAAATTTAAAAAAAACATAAATAACTAATACATGTATTGTTGTAACTGTGTTACACCCCCCCCCCCCCCCCCCCCACCCCCTCCCACACATACACACGCCCTCCCTGTCCAACCCCTTACCAATATTCTCACATGAGTTTGTTCAAGCCACAATGGACAGGGAAACTAATTGAGTGACAACTTCGTGGGCATCTCTCAGCACCGAGCATGTCATTAGTTGTAATCATCCCCGTGGGTGGAACTCAGACTGGGATGAACTGAGTCTGTTTTTACAGCATCAATGTTTGTCACAACAAAAAATGTAAAAAAAAAAATGTTTTTAACAAAAAAAAACAAGGGTATTAGTTTGATTGCTGCATGGTGAAGCCGCACGTTGCTTTCACATTTGGTTTCAGGTGACATTTGCAGCGCCGCAAATTTAAGTTAAACAGATCGATCCCGACCCCCAAGACCCCCCCCCCCCCCCCCCCCCAACTGTCACATCATGCATCCTGTCATCAGATCGTTCGGTCCAGGCCTTCCCGTCCTCCCTATAGGCCATTCGGTGATCCAGAACACATGCTGGAGAGTATCGACGTACGCGGTGAGCGCCGATGAGCACGTGAGCGTCACCTCCTCGGCGGCTCGCGATTAATAAAGACTTTCCCAATAACACACAGTTCATTAAAAGCAGGTTAATGGCCTGAAATGCAAGATACCTCCGCGGAGTCCCTTGGCTCCCCGTGGCTCCATTTCTGCTTAATTAGACACATAGACGAGCATAGTTGCTCTGTCCATCTCTCTCTGTCCATCCACCCGCTTGTCTTTTTCTTTTCTTTTTTCGTCTCCGGAGCGAGCCATTTTGTACCTTTTGATCTTAAGGGTTTTTCTGCACCTGCTAATAACGCAGGTAATCGGGTTAATCGATCCCGGTTCAGGGGTTAATTGGCTCTAGGTGATTAAAGCTGAGGCACTAGACCTCTGAGGCGGGAGGCCAGGGGTGAGAGGTCACCTGAGGAGATGAGGCCTCCAGAAAGGGGGGGTGTCAATCACACGTGACTGAGGCATCAAACACTTGGAGTTGTGGACAGTCCTGAAGACCACTGTTCTCTTCTCTGACTGCACAGAGTCACTCCTCATTACGATTCAGGAGACACTGATGAAGAGTGGGAATGAGCTCATCTACTCAGGAGGTTCCTTGATCTCTCTCTCTCTCTTTTTTTTTTTATTAGATTATTTCAGACTCTAAACGTGTCTCTGTATAATTCTAGCCTGCCTGTTCAGTTGCCCCGGGTACCAGGGAGCTCTTTGGGAGAGGAAGCAGCAACCTATAAAGGGAGATCCGCTCCCCAACCCACAATCTGGAGAATCAGCAACCATAATAAAACGCCTTTTAAAATGGAGCACGTCCATTCATACGCACACTTTCACTCCTGCACATAATTATAGGGCCATAACTCAGTCTGTGTACTCTCTGGGGAGCACCCAGGCAAGCGGCTCTGCTATTTTTTACTCACTTGAAATAAGCAGAGTGAATCCTAAGATACCCATCATTCGGCACCCAGGATCGACTTATCTTAATGCTGTTTCACAGACGACTCGCATCAGCATGACAAATAGAAATACGTGTTTGTATGCTTCCTTTTCATCCCGCTCTCCTGCCAAACTCCGACAATTGTGCTCAATCATTGCATTGCTTGACACATAATCCTATTTCACAGTGTAATTCAATTTGAATGAGGAGCTGCGGGCGACTGACAGCCTGGTGAGATGTCAGGGACCTGGACTGCTTGGCTTTATAGTTAAGCATTGGCTGCCCTCTAGTGTCTCGTATTGCTCGTGCACCCTCAGGACAGGCACAAGTTGCGGTGATGGGTGCGTGAGCGGGTAGGGTGAGAGCAGGACAGTTGACTCAGAGGGCACGTTGCTTTTTTTAAGACCTCATATATTCATATACGTCAAATTCATTCACCTCTTTATATTTATGTTGCAGGTGTATCGAAATTTGGAACTTGATCTAAAAATGCAGATGCGCATCAGTGTGCATCGATGTGAACATTGAGCAAGTGGGCAGAAACCCCACCGCCGGGAATCCCTTTACTGCGCAGTACACTCAGTGAACACTAGGGGGTGCTACAATCAAAGGAAAGCCACGTGTCTCTGTGCACGCATCGAGTACGGGAGACCGGTGCCTGTTAACATGAGGAGAAAGATGGTGTTTATTTTTAGCTGGTCTGTCTGGTCGTGACTTACAGTGTCAAACACAAAGAGTCTGGCAAATATTTCACTTTCTATCCTGTTTCACCAGTGGGACTCCATCTAAAGTGTCTCTAGAAACAGAATGTGTTGGTGGTGAGGGTAGGGGGTGGGGGGGACTGAGATCAAAAACAGTGGCAAATTAACACTTGCAGAGGTTCACTTTGTCTCCGGGTTTTATCTCCTTCCCTCTCCCCTCATCCTCCCCTACCCCCTTAATCTGGGATCGTCAGACATCCAAAGGCACGAGGCACTTCAGGAGCGAATCTCAGTCAGTCATCCTGCCCTCCGCTAATCGATGTCTTTGTTGAGCAGAGGACAGGACGCAGTAAGAGGTCGAGGTTAGGAGGGGAAGGTAAGAGCCATGACAGCGGGGATAGAGGGATGAAGGGAGGTTTGACCGTGGATTGAGGGATGAAGGGAGGTCTGGATGGATGGAGGAGAATCAAAATCTCCAGCTCGGTGGGAGGTCTACGGACTCAGGCTCCATTAATCCCACGTAGATCCCTCTTTTCTTTATGTTTCATTTCCTCTCTTCCTCCCAGAGAACAGGAAAAGGAATACCCACAGTTTTCCCTCTCTCTGACTTTCCCATAACCACGAATCCCATACTTTTCTTTGTCTTATCGACTGCTCCATCATTCGTTTGTTACTCTGTCAGCGTGGCCTCTGTGTCTGAGTGTCTGTGTATATTTTCTCTCTCTCTGCTCCAACAGGAATATTTTCAGAAGTCGTTCCATGTTGAACAATCACCCTTCCCTCCCTTCCCTCCCTCCCTCCAGCGTCGGCTCTCCCTCAGGCTTTGCCCCCCGACACCCGATGGAAAGTTTACGTTGGGTAAGTGTACCACAGAGGGTTAATTGAGTCGCAGCAGGGAAGGAACAGAAATTCAGGACTTGTCAGCTTTTTTTTTTCTCTCGGAGAGGAGTGGATTACTTCCAGACCTTGACAGGGAGACTCTGACGGGGGGAGATGCCGGTTGCATCCAATTTTTCCTCACTGTCTTTTAGCCTAAAAAATTCCTTCTATTTCTCTTGTGCTGCTTCAGTGGGGGAAAGTTGGTACGTTATGCAATAATGAACACACATAACTGCATGATGACTGCAGCCCAGATACACAGTGCCAATTGCTTTGAAGTGCTGTGAGAAAAAAACAAGTATGACAGGTAGACTTCATGAAAAGAAAAAGCACAGTTGCCCAATACCCGCTGAATCAAAATGTCTATTTGGCATGTGCCTGCAGTATTTTCCTTTAAACCCTCATGTGCTTCTGATCAGCAGTCTGTCCCTGCCTGTGACCCGTCCACCGCTCGTGCTTGGGTCCCGGCGTGTCTAAGGGTGTTAGTGACTCAGCGCCACATTGCTGTTTATTTGGGTTTTGACAACACGGGAGGGCGGGGGGGGTTGAGAGTGACTCAGTCTTAAACACCAGCGGGTTTCAGCTCCAGCACCTTTCCTTCGCCTCGCTGTTTAACCTTCCTCTAATGCTAAAAATAAACATCCCACGGAGCCCAGAGAGCCCGGCTTAGGATTTCCCACTGTGAGACGCCGACGGGGGGGGGGGTGGGTTCGTTCAAACACCCCTCTTGTGTCTATCGAGCGACGCGGCTTGAACCGATCTGGCTTTTTTATATAACCTCTGACCTTAAAACGAGCCAGTGGGTCCAGTCGTAAGCGCTTCCTGCACGGTTACTGAAGCCATGTATCACGGTAGTTCGCCTCGGCGGGGGGAGGGTGGGGGGTCGGGGGACTCAGGCCTAATACATTTGTGCTTTTGTCAGAAGCCCTTAACACGGGGGTTCACTTCATCAGCGTGAGTGATGTCCGTCGCGGTTAGTTAACCAGCGGAGGAAAAAATAGGAGCCGTGTCAGGAGGTCGTGCTCGTCCGGTCCCTAATGATGAGGACTTCTGGTGGTTTGGTCTGTCTAGCGTATCCGTCACTTTGAAAATGATGCAATTAAAGTCCTCACATAATAGAAATCTATCACCTCACCTGAACTCCCTTCAGAGGATCATCCGTCAGAGGCCCCTCTGACATGGCATAGTGATAAAGCCAGAGAACAGGTGAGGCTTTGTTCTGGCCCCTTATTCTCGTCTGTCCTCCAGAAGCCTGCAATCTGGCCTATATATACTTAAAGAGTGTCCCTTTTAAGGGAGTGCGGTCACAACAGGCCGCTCCATATGGTCTATACGGCGGCGGTGTCGGAGTGCGGTCCTGCGGTCCTGATGTGGCGTCCTCGGGTTTCAGGCCAGATCAAAGTGGAGGGAGCCACCATCAACCGGGATGCTCTGAGCATCAGAGGCGCAGAGGGAAGGTCACCGGGCGGGGCGGATGGGGAGGGGGCCGCTGGGAAAGGTGTCCGACTTCAAGGTCTTGACGACTTCAACCGCCATTGTGAGGTTGGGGTGTGCGTCGCAGAGGGGGGGGGGGGGACAGCAGGGTGCCCTCAGGGGATATAGGGAGGACAGGGGAACCCTTTGAAGTGGGCTGGGTGACGCGGGGCCCCACCCAGAACCCCACCCTATACTTCCACACCACATATGGACACCTCCAAAAAAAAAAAAACACCCCTGGGAGCACCCTGCCCGGCTCCCAGACCCAGGCCACCGTAACCCGAGAGCTGCTGCAGCAGCCCGTCGACCGCTGATGGACCCCCCTCCTCCTCCCCATTGGTCGGAGCAGGAAGCGACCGTGACCCCCGTGAAAAGGCCCCGGGGTCGAACACTGCTCTTAGAACAGTGACAATTGGATTAGTGTCTCATGCAGACCAGACAGCCTTGGGAGCCGACAAACACACAGGTAGCATTAGCACACTTCTAACACATACACACACAAGCACACACGTCTTGTTTTGGCTTCCTGGCTCTGAGGCACCGGGCGGTTTACTTCAAGTCCACCTATTATGTTCAGGCCACCGCAACGCAGCTCCTCGAGTGTGTGTGGCGTCACCGGTTTCATTTTTTCTTTTTTACGATCGGGGGGACCGAGGCGCACGAAGACATAACAGCGTCTTTTAAAGAGGGATCGATAATTGAAGTACACTTATCTGCCTTCAATGGATGAGTCACCCGGTCCTCCGCGCGGCCCTTGCTATCTTTAGACCTGCATTTATTTTTTTTAGCGCAGCCTTTATGTGAGCAATCTAGCAGCCACGGAAACACACCTCCACTTTACAGGGACACATGGAAACATCAGTGTTTTATAGCTTTGCTCTCCCTCTCTCTCCTCTCTCTCTCTCTCTCTTTTTTTCCTCCCTCTCTCTAGAGTAGATGAGGGCACGCCACTATCTCTTTTGCAGACCCAAAGTAAGATACACAGACAGATTTAATGCCGCTGGAGCCAGTTTGGTTGTCTGGTCAAAGCATTTTTGTGCATGTGTGTGTGTGTGTGTGTGTGTAGCTATAAGTGTATGAATGCGTGTGTTGGCTGGCCCCCGAGGAGCAGTGGTGCATACATTACCATCAGAGCGGAGAGCCAGCTCCGCTTTAATGGGCACCATAATTAAAAAAGCTTTTAGAGGAGGGTGTGCCACTATAGGGGGCAGAGTGAGGGCAGAGCTGAACGCAGGCGCTGAGTGATCAGCGCAGGACGGCTGCATGTCGAAAAACAGGCTCTCGTAAAAAAAAAAAAAAAAAAAAAAGAAATAGCACAAAATGTTTTATTTCTCCTGACTGTTTGCGCGCCTCGTCCAAAGCAAATAAGCCACGAGGGGCTGATCTCAGAACAGCTAAGAGGTGTTGTTAGGCGCAATGTGAGAGATGTGAGAGAACGCAGATGTTCCATAATAATTCGATACAGCGATGGAGCGTTTATCTTGAACGGCAGCTTATCGGAAAAACTGCGAATACAATACAGTAACCGTGAAAAGTCGGTTTGGTGTAGCGGGAAGCGGATGAGACGGGAAACTCGTACTCGTCCGGGCCGCCTGCGGTACAGACGCGGCCTCGGCCAGTGTTTTGGTTAATCCCATAAAGATGTTACTACGGGGTCACGATCACTGGAGTGGGGGGAATTTAGCGTGGCAATTTTGGACTTAACGTTAATTTTCCCTCGCGCATCGTACTACGCCTACCCGGTGTAATCACAACACCACTGAACAAACCACACCCCCGTCAACCACATTATGCCTACCATGTTTACACGAGCAGCAAACATTTATTTTGCTGGCACGGCCCCGCCATGTAAACTCTATGCAGGCGGATGGAAACGATTACGGGACGAGCCCGGGACGAGCCCCCGGTGATAACGGCATCGGACGCTAATCTGAGGCGTAATGTGGAAAACATAAATACGCATGAGACCGAGAGAGAGAGAGAGAGAGAGACGCGGCTGGATTAGAGTGGCGGCGTAACCCGGGATTCGGGGAGGGGGGGGGGGGGTTTCCTCATGTTTGAGTCATGATGGAGGAAATGCATCTATAGCTCCGGCTCAGCTGGATGTTCATTTGACATCCTGCTGCAACATTTCAAGACATCGAATTTGACTTTTGCTCATGGGAACCAGATTGGTGAATGAGATGCATGGCTTCGCGAGTGCTAAACGGTGGTTTGCGTACAGTAGGGGCCCACGCCGTTAGTGTGTGTGTGTGTCTGTGTGTGTGTGTGTGTCCGTCTATCCGTGTCAAAATAGGGTTGGACGTGTGGTTGTGATTAGCCAAGTCCTTACAAACTCTCCCAGGCTGTGAAAACATTTGAAAACACTTTTCGTTTTCCTTAGCTCGGACAGGAGAGCATCGGGGATTTTCACACACACACACACACACACACACACACACACACACACAAGAGTAAATGATCCCACTCTCTCACAGTAGAGCAGGATCTCAGCGACTGTGGCCCCTGTGGCCTCCGGGGTCATATAGAGAGAGGTCAGAGAGTTCACTACTACTGTGCCTCGCTAGGTTATATCCACTGAACCTATTGGATATCAGCGAGGGGGGGAAAACACCCCTCTGTTTACCACCGGACCCGAAGGTAAAGGCACTGGGGGTGTAAGCTTTTGGGTTCAGGCGGAGGTCAGGGTTAAAGATAGGTGGAGGCGTCAGGGTTCGGTTATAGGGGACACTGTTTTTACCCCCCAGAAAGTGGATATGTTACAACAACACTTTTTCTGCACATATATATGATATATTTGCCTCTGTTTCATATATTGTATCATAGTTTTACTTTTTTTTAGTGTATAAATTGTTGGTTGCATCTTCTTTAATACCCCCCATTCGCTCTATTCTTATGTACATCCTTTTTTTCTTTGCTGTATGCTCTTATCTGCCCTTTTCCCCCCACAGGAATCGTTTAAGTTTCATCTGTGAAATCTGACGTGCACAGGAACGAGACCCCCTGGCTTGCTCCAGACATGGGAAATGGGCGGTGGTGGTGGTGGTGGTGGTGTTGGAGGGAGGGAGGAGGTGTTAAAGTGCTTGGAGTAGAGTGACTCTCCTTTCCTCCGGGCAGCCTGCGGTGGGGGGCGAAGCACTCCGGGGGGGGTTTTTGCGAGCCGGTCCTCATGCTCAGGAAGAGAGCAGGCAGGGGCGCAGGATCTGAGCAATTACGCTATTTGGGTTACAGGGGAGCTATTTATTTGCGCGGTTTGACATGTTTCTGTCGAGCAAGGGGGGGCGGGGCGCTGCAATATGGAAAACCGATAGCGCTGAAGTGTATTTATTTATCCTGCAGGCGAGGCAGCCAAACAGAACAAGGCCGGGGGAGCAGAGCTGGAAATTAGAGAGTAGAAAGAGAGAGAGAGAGAATAAAAAAAGTTGAAAGAGTTTTTGGCAGAGCTGAGCCTTCAAACATGACGAGAGCATCCTCCGAGAGATGTTGTCCCGCCGTGTCATGGGTGGTCAGAGAGGACACGTCCTCCATCTGTCTGTGTGACCTTCCTGACCACACCGTGATGCTGGCACCATGACCAGAGGTGAGACCAGTTGTTTTGGACTCGTGGCTCAGCACTCAGAAGACTTTCAGCCTCCAGTCCTTTTTTAAAGGTTCACTGGGAAAAGAGCTAGCTGTGGGCCTGGATCAGGAAGTGTGGCAGCAACAGAGAACAGGTCCCACCCCGTCTTATTTGAGAAGCTGTAGTTGTGCCCTGTCTGCCCCAATTCCATTCTGGTGTAGGATATGGAAAATCCTCTCTAGCCCACAGGAAGTGTTAGATCTTCAGCCTCTCTCGTCCCTTTGGTATCACAGAGCCAGCTGGGGCGGTGAACATGAGTGTTCTGGGTATTGTAGTTCAATAGTTACCTCTCGCTGCCATGTAGAGCCACCGACATGAAGAAGTTGCCTATAAGCACAAATCAAAGATAGAGTGACAGATTTAAAGTCTACAGAATATTTTGCCCTCCCAGGCTCGACCTCCCCTCACACACACAAGCAGACATACAAGCAGGAAATCCAGAAAAAACAAACCAAACAGAGAGAGAGAGAAATAAAGGTATGTCCAACTCTTCCTCTGTCCTGTCATCATGACCATCATCGTCGTTGTCATCACCGTCTTCCTCCTCCTTGATTTCTCTCTTTATCTATGTATCTGTCTCGTTCCCTCTTTCCCATCACTCTCACACACACACACACTCGCTTCTCACCCCGAGCGCTAATGTTGACCATGTGTGTATCTGGCAGCTATTTTAAACTCCAAACCTTTTGCCCTTGAACTGTACTCAGACCAGCCCTGTGTAAACACCACTAATGCGAGCTCGGAAAACGCAGAGGGCAAAGGAATCAATACTGCTGAGTGCATGGTGTTATTCTCCGGTACTATACGTGCTAGCCGTTGCACGTGTGAGATGACGTCCCGTGGTCAGACCCCCAGATCTGGACCGGGACTCGTCTCTCCGGCGGTTGTGGGAAACGGCGGTTGCATTCCGCAGCGCGTCAGGCATGAAAGTACCTCGGAGGATTAAAGCCGAGCGTGACGACCGCGTCCGGATCCCCCCGAGAGATGCCCTCCTGATGGCTCTCGGCACTAGATTACAGGTGGATTACCCACACCGTGCAACCTGACAGGATATGAAACGCTCCGTAATACACGCTCACACACTCATGCACGTCTCCCCCCCCCCCGGGAGCGTTTCCATCCACCCATCCGCCTTAAAGTCACTTACCTTCTGTTTATGGGCAGCTCTGATTAAAGCAAAACTGACTTTGAGGAGAAGCAGAGCTCTGCCTCTGTGATAGTACTGCTTACCCATAGTGTGTGTGTGTGTGTGTGTGTGTGTGTGTCTAAATACAGGCCTGCCGTGCTGCTGATTAGACCAGTTCTACGCGGTGACTGATTAATGACAGAGGAAAAAAGTCGTACGTGACCTGTTGCCCGATGGGAAGCGGAGCTGTTTGTCACTCCGAGACTCATTAGGTGCTCGTGATGCTGATGTCGGACTCAGAACTACGATTGATTTTTCCTCGCGGCGAATGAACTGCAGTCTGGATGTGTTTAAAGAATATGAAGTGGCTTAGACTCGACAGTTTTTTCACGGCCGCCCGCCAGCCCTATCTTAACATAACTCACACGCCGGCCCCCTCAAGTACACCAGCTTTTGTCAAGACCTTGTAGAATCCTTCCCGTCACACTCACTACATCCTGTCTCGTTGTTTTAGTGTCCTGCTATGAACTGCATACCCGACCCGCCACAGCCCTCGTCCATCTGCGCCGGATGAAAGGCCACGTTCGCACTGCAGCTGAAAGAGTTTTTCCCTCGCACATGTGACACACAGATTTGTTGTTTTCTTATCAGCGTGCTCAGCAAACATTTCCAGTCTCCAATCTGCACCATATGTGACCTGCATGCGATTTGAGATTTGAAATGCCTGCATTTGAAAATTTTCAGCATTGTCATGACAAATAAGCACGTCTTATTTTATTCATCTGAGACACGACAATGGAAAGAAAGCGAAATAGCCGATTTGATTGAATGCCGAATGCTGCAAATACTGGAACCGAAACAAAACGTTGGTGCAAAACCAGATGTGACACGTTTTGTCCGTTCATATTGGTATCGGATACGGGTTGCATTCTAGCATAGATATGAACAGCCGTCCAAAGAAATCGGAATTGGGCGTCTGCAGTGTGAACGTAACCATAGATGTGTGACGGGGAGAGCTGGCTGGGTTTACGCGTTACGGCCAATAACAATACGATCGGCTGAGAGCAGCGGCACCATTAGCGCCGACGTCTGACAAATGAGCTGAGGGAAGCAGTGAGTGAGCGAGTGTTAGACAGGGAGAGGCAGAAAACCAGCCGAGGGGGGTGAAGCTTTATTTACAGCTCCTCTCCTTTCCCCCTCTTGTAAGTAGAGAAGATCATTTTCATCAAGGTGATTCATCATAGATGGGTGTGAGACTTCCCTATATGCTTCCTTATCTGATGTTAACTCACCCCTGGACCCCATGTTGTTATTTGGGCCGGGGCCTCTCACCCCCCTTGCTCTGCCAGCCTCGCCGCCCTGCCCCGTGATGGATAGTGTAATCCAGAGCAACGCAGCCTTCCCTCTTCCTTGGAGTGAAACAGACCTCCTGCTCCTCCGGCGCCAGGAACACCACTCTGCTCCTGGAAAGGCCGGCGTTAGCTCCGAGACGCGGTGTAACAAAAAACCTCCCGTGACTCACGCCGCCTTTTTGATGGAGAATGTAAATAGGAGCAGAACGGCCATGAGCTTAGAATTGATCAATGTCACATCTTTTTAAAGGCTTAACTTTCACCGGATAAAGCAAATAAAGCCGCAGCCCGGCTATAAACAAACCTCTGTTCTGGCAATGTCTCTTGTTGTGGTTTATTTTCACACCCAATTTCGCTTAACGCCTGTTTGTTTTTCCATCACTTAGAATAGGTGAACGTGACCTTGACCCCGCCAGCTAAAGAGTGGATGGTGAATGGGCCCCCAAAGGTAGGACAGCAGTTAGATAAACAACACGGGGAGTTTTGTTTACGAAAGTTTCTCTCTCGGCGTTTGCGAAGGCGCGGGAGCCCCTAATTTGTCTGGTTAATGCTGTTAATCCCGCTCCTGGAGATCGTCTGGGGCCCCGCCCGCCCGCCGTAATGCCTTCCAGGCTGCCGTCGGAGGAGGAGGAGGAGGAGGAGGGAGGAGAAAATCATTTTTATTAATCTGTTTTTTAAAGGCTCGCGAGGTTCTGCTGCGGAGAGCCATCAGAGTGAACGATGATCGGGCCGAGACAATAGGTTTAGGACGCACATTAGAGCGTGTAATGATCCTCTCCATCTTCACTTCCACACACAAACAAACTCCCCGACAAACACACACACATGCATACTTACAGACGATTTTCTTCACAGCTGAGTGTGAAAAATTCTCTTTTGATGGCAAATGATAAAAAGCCCCCATGTGGAAACGAAACATTAGACTGTTTTCAATTCATCCTTTTTGTTTAGAAAAAAAGAAGCAGCCAGCATCGATTACTGTCTTCTGTTTCTGTTTAACCAGAGCTAGGACGCTGTCCAAGACTCAAACCGAGACTGGCAGCACCGTCTATTGTGTAGCTGTTAGCCGTTGTGAAAGATCGCCTGTAATCTCTACTATGAGGCTCCTTTGGGTAAAGTCTCCTCGGTACCTATAAAACTTGTAGCCCTGCTGGTTGTAACTGTCTGCTGGTCTGTTTACTGTGGTTGAAATAATAGATTTGATGCCTTTTTTGCATTCCCTTGGTTAATTCCTGGGGTTTCTGTCACTGATTGAAACACGTTGCTGTCAGGGCTGTGGTCGGATTAGCCCTGTAAGGACTGAGGACGTGCAGAGGAAGAGGATTGCTGCTGCACAGTCCTGTGAAGAGGATGCTTGATCATCTCACTTAAACTACTGCAGCATCCTTTCCATCATGTAATCATCCATCATGTAATGTTTTTTTTTTTTTTTTTTTTACAACACACCTTGCACATTTGTACAGTGACATAATGCAGGGATGTTTTCGATTTTCTCAGCCCCCTCGGTGCCCCCCGCCCCCCGCCCCCCTCTCCTCTGATCCCCTTATGCTTTCACTTTTCCTCACAGGAAGTGATTTACTGTCAAACACATTCCAACAGCCAACCCCAACTACACACTAATCTATCCCAACAGACCCTGCTCTTTTATTTCTGCCCGTTCTCTCTCTCTTCGTTTGCCATGGCGTAATATGACCTCGACCTCTTTCTCAAGCTCATCTCTTCATCATCTCTCTGTCTCCCACGATGAAATCGGTTGGGGGTGTGGGTTTGAGTTACTATGGATCAGTCTATGTCTGATTGTTCATTTGTTCATTTGTTTGTTTCTTTCATTCACTCATCCGTCCATCTGACACACAAGATAACATTTTGACTGAACATAACTACATAACTTCCAGCGTGTCCTCAGCATCGATTGGTCCATTTGTCTTTGCAAGTGTCACGTGCAACATCTCAGACGTCACCGATTCCATTTTGACAAAACGTAGAGGGAATGATGCATCTCACCACTTCACTCTGGCATTTTTTTTTTTTTTAAATTACACTGATTTCCCCCCCAAGCAGCACTCCATCATTTTCTCACACAAAGTGACTTCCCACTCTACATTTTCCCATGTCCCCAACTTATTCTCTCTTTTCATTTCTCTCTCTCTCTCTATTTGTCTTTCTCTTTCTCTCTCCCAACACATTTTCCTCCTCTTGCCCCTCTTCTGTCCTTTCTCTGTATTTGTGATGGTCGGAAACATCCTGTTCAAGGCTCCAGATTGACAAAGACACAGCTGGTCTGGGTCTGCTGCTTTAGTTTTATTTATGCCTCTCTCTCTCTCTCTCTCTCACTCTTCATCAGAGGGAGGAAGAGCACGCGAAGTGGTTGGGCAACCGAGCACAGGAGCAGATGGCTGCAGTGTTCAGTCGGACTCTGCTATTGTACCCCCTCGTAATTGGTGCTTGGAACCAAGTGCCTCATCAATAATGTATAGGGGGCTGTTTTAATGCATAGTGAGCCGGCCTCGCTGAAGTGTACAGCTAATCAAGTGAGTGCTTTAATAAATGAAATATAGCTTTGCTGCATTATGCATTAGAGAGTTTGATTCATTTTAACTGTGGGCTTGAGGCCGGAAGGTCGCTGGTTCGAGTCCCAGGAAAAAGGAGGCGGGGAAAGGGAATGAGTAACTGTCCCCTCTTAGCTGCTCAGTGGTCAACAGTAGAAGACTGTGGTCGTTCTGGGAAAATCTTCCCAGCGTGAATCTGAAGCGGGGTGTCGCTGGAAAAAAAAAGAGCAAATGCGCTGAGTTACTTCCCTGGATAAATAAAGGTTAAAAAAAAAATGAAGGTCAAACACACAGAGGCAGTCTACGGAGGTCACGCGCTGCCCGCTATTTACAGAGACTCACGGCGTAGCTCAAACATACAGTCTCGCGTCGCAACCCGCAGGCCTTTTTCCTATACAGTCCATCTGCCGGTTGTCACAACATGTGGTCGTCCAGTTTGAACATGTGCGTTTGATATGGCGGCTGATTTGGCGGGTATGTAAACGGTTGTCACTCGTGGTTTGAGGGGTGTGGTGGGGGGGTACCTCGCAATCCCGACCGATGTTGTCGGGACCGGCCCGCAGAAACATTACACCGCAGCCAGTGGGTTCCCCTGACTGGAGCTACCGGCTCTGTGCAGCTGGCAAAGCATGCATGTTGGGTGGTGGCGTCATGGGAGTCAGTGGTATTCTGGCTCTGCGTGGTAATTAGTGGGACCCATCTAGGACGTAGGTAGCCAGTTGAGTGTACTGTATACATATGAAGTTCTCTGCTGGAGATCCTCATGACTTTAGAGTCACATGCAGTACATCAGTAGAACACAGTCATAGGTGGTGCAGGTTACAGAGGACAGGCTGTTCCCAAATCCATGCATAGTACTACTATTAGGCACCCAAGATCAGCTCTATAAACCTGTGCATCTGTGTTTCTTTTCACTTGTGTGTGTGTGTGTGTGTGTATAATATTGTGATTCTTAATGTTTTATGATACACCCACTATTGCTTTTTTGTCTGTCTGTCATATTGTACTTATAAGTAAAAAGCCATGATTCCATTAATAGAGTTCAAATCCTTTCAAAACTGTAAAACTTTCAACTTTTCAGCAACTTTTTATCAACAACATCACATGATAGGACACCATGCTGACTTCCATTAGCCATCAAATGTCAATATAAATGCACGATGCATCATATTTTACCAACATATCAAAGCAATATTTTGGGCAATATGGCAACATACTATATCAATCCACCCCCACCACTCCTGTGCATGTGTGAGTGTGTGTGTGTGTGTGTGTGTGTGTATGTATGTGTGTGTGTGTGTCTGTGTGTGTGTGTCTGTTTTCCTACACTAGGGAACAGGGTGAGCCCTTTCGCTAATGGTCTAGCCTCACTGTCTTCCAACTGTGTGTGTGTGTGTGTGTGTGTGTGTGGGCGGGGTGGGGGTGGGGGGCTGAGGGGTGGTGGGGTTGGTTGGCGGAGCGTGACCTTGTTATGTGTGTGTGCCAAGGCTCACCTCATGTGTTTAATGTAACGTACGAGGCCCAATTAGATCATAGCAGGCGCTAATGTGAGAGGCAGTGTTTAATAGTACACTGAGCCCTGAAGGGCTACAGCCGAAAACAATGGAAACTTAACACTCGTTAGGGCAAAGTAGAGGGTGTGTGTGTGTGTGTGCACGTGCAGTATTTTTCTTTGCACCTTCTCGTGTTATAACCCATTAAATTCATTAAAATGGTTCACTATTGTGCTTTTCAGTCAGAATCTGCAACATTTTTCCTAAAAATCGATCGGTTTTATCACTCTCTATTGACGATTGATACAACACAACAGTGATTCCACGTCTTGCCAGTTCATGAAAGCTCTTCCATTTGCTGTTCAAAAAGCACCGGGTGTCCAGTAGGTCTTTCCTCTGGTGCACAGGAAGTGGTTCCAGTTTGGAGAAGAACTGGGTAGTTAGCATGAGTAGCGGTAGCCACCACGGCTGAACAGACATAGAAAAGAGCGCCACAGAAAGTCAAACTTCATCAACAGGAAATCCACTGTTTGATTGACCGCCTAGCACCAAAGACGTCACCAAGATAAAATAAAAAAAGGATCTTGTGGATTACCACGTGAAAGTAAAGCACGTGTGTGCCTCTTCTTCTTTTCCCGCCGCAACCGAGAGCGTCAAAATGTTTTCGCAACCCTGAGGGAATTACAGTTTCTTGTTTGCCATTCAGCTTTTCTAACAACACTTGGATGGAAACCCAGCTTCTGTCTCCCTTACTCCCCCCCCGCGTCCCCCTGTCAACCCGTCCCTACCTCTCTGCGTTGGCAGCGAGTGAGTCATCATTGTGTCTGTCATGATCTCCATTCACAGGCAGTCGGGGTCTGATCACGCCTCTATTGTGCGGAACGCTAACCTTTCGCGTTCCTCCGACAAAGACGGAGAAAAAAAGGGTTGGGGGGGCTTGCTGGGATCACAGATAAACCAGTGTTCCCTCTTCCTCCACCGGCCCTTTCCCTTTCCCCCGGTGGGCTGACAAATGTGTCCGTTTCACCTGGTCCTGGGCTGGGTAATAGCGGGGTTTTTTTTTTTTTGTCATTCTTAGTCAGATGAAACACAAAAATCTAATGATGATTACCGTAATTGCTGCTCAATTTGTCCGCCTCCACACCCCCTCTGACCCCCCCACCCCCACTATCAGCAGACGTTTCCCTGAGTTTTCTCATACAATTAGTGTGAGCGGTGTGTTATTGGTTTCCATGGTGAACTCCTGAGGTAAATAGTAAAAATATGTGATGGGAGGAGGAGGAGGCTTATTGATTCGCGAGGCCTCTCGTAATGGGTCCGCGTTCGACCCCTTGACCTCGCTTCACGTTCGCAGGACTGTGGTTGTGATCGTGGTCGTATTGAGGAGGGTGTGGGTCTCCCACCGCTTTACGGATTGCCCCCCATCATCCTTCCGCCCCCTCCATTCACAGGGTCCCCCTTACCTCAGACCACACCGAGACGAAACCGGTCCACATTTGGTGCAGTCCCACATTTGCGACTACATTTTCACAATAACACTTCATCTTATTAGTTAGATACTGCTCAGCCAAGACCAAGTATGACACAATGTGATGAAGGAGTGTGTCTCACTGTCTCATTGTCCTGACATACTGACCTGAATTTGCCTCTCGATGACTAACTGTAGGTTAAAAAAAAAAAAGCCTTTGACAAAGTGCGTGACCTCTAAACGTCTGTCATTTACAGTATGTAATGACGAATGTAGTGTATACCCGCAAGCCACTGTTCGTCACAGCAAAAGAAAATCCCCTTCTGTTTTTCACGCGGCACAGAGAAGCCTCCCAGTCCAGACTTTCCTCAGACAAACCGATCTCTTCATGCCGCCCGGCTCTTCCCACGCTGTCCCCCAGCCTCTTTTCATCACGTTGTGTGTTTGGGATGAGAGTGGCGCTCACCACCACTCTGCGGCTGGGCCCATGTGGTTTTCAGCCCCCAGACAGAGAGAGAGAGGGCCCGGTCTCGCCGTGTGATTTTTCCAAGTGGAGGCAGCGTGGGCGGACGACAGGACGCAACCAGGTTTGACTCAAGTCAGCCGGGGAGGTCGGCTGCGGTCTGGTGCTCTGTGAAGAAGTTAAGTTGCCAAACACCACCACCTCCAACCCTTCCCCCCCTGTCTCTCTCTCTATACCCTTTACTCTGTAGTCTTCCCTCAACGTCAGACCAGACGACCTTTGGCGTAATTACCCTAACTGCATCTCCCCCATTAGTCTCCTGTGGTGGAGCCCATAAACAGCTGCAGTATGTGGCCCTGGCTGAGCCTCACCCACACATAACCTAAACACACATCACCACCACCTCCGCCGCCACCGCGCTTCAGTCGTGAGGAAAACTGCTGCAACATCAGATTCAGGACTGGCAGCGAACCGTGATCTCGTCCTGACACTCGACGATCCTGGCAGCGTTGCAGTTGGTACTTTGTTGGTCTGTCAGATCGGCTGCCAATGCCGGCAACTTCTGCGCCTCAATCAGTAAAAATCCACAAATCTGTCAGCCGGAAGATCAGGAGATACGCCGCCTGACGCTTCTCTTGTGTTTTTCTTGTCGTGACGATGATGTATGGTTTGTTTACCCTAGACCCCACTGGGATGGTTGGAGCAGCTTGTGCCAGGTCACCTGCGGGCTTAGTCGGTGGGTTGTTATTGAGCTCATCGAGGCCCGCCCCCCCCTCGGCATCGCTATCCCTCATTTTCATAACCGGCAGACTTTCTTGATTGCGGGGCGGCTCTGCGTTTCACCATAAGTGCAATAGACGGGATCCATTAATAAAAAGTCAATGAGCTTGGTCAATACAGCAATTTAGCCAAATACATGAACACAATCAACAATAGCGTATTAAAGCTCTTGCCAGTAAGTGGGTCCTGAGGGACGGGTGTTCTGCTGTGCGCTGTGAAAAAAACCTAATGCAATTACGATCAGAATAATGCCTGGTATTGACTGGCGCGAGAGGGGCCGTGAGGTGCAGGGGGCGGGTGCTGCTCTGGGGATGACCCCCTTCCCACTCCCTGATTGATCGGGTGTGTCGGACCAATTCCAGCCCAAATGACTCAGTGTGGGCCTGTGTGTCGGGCCGCGTCCAGGCTGGGCTCGCGTTATTAACTTAACCCAGGAAGAGGGCACCGTAAATAGCCTGGAGAGGAGCCTCGCTGGGGGACACTGCAGAAATAAAGAGGGGAAAAGCAGCCCCGCTAAACTCAATTTGTAATCTAATACGCGGGCGCTGCCATCGATCGAAATCTCCTCCTGCAACTGCAGCCGACCTGCAGCAGGGCGATGCGTACACACACACCCACACCTTATCGTCCTCACTCCTCTCTCTGTCTTAGATAGGCGTGATACTGTCTCGCTGAGCTTGCTCTATATCCTCTATCTCTTAGCACACACATCTGCTTAACATCCTTTCATTTTGCTGCAAGATTACAACATCGGTGCAGGCTGTCATCGACATCCACGCTCGCCGTGCTCTCTCTGACCCCCCCTGGGCCTTTGTTTTCTTTAAAGCCCTCGGGATAAGTGTGGTCCTTTTGCGACGCCGCGGCGGGGAGGCGCTCCCCCATTCACCTCCGCGGCGTTTGATCTGAGCCAAGCTCCTGAGAAGCGATACCACCATCTGTCAACTGGACGCTGTCTGGGACCGGTAGCTGCCTGCACACCAGGGAGCAGGCTTGGATTCGTCATGCATTGGCCCCCACGATCTACACCTCCTGTCCCACACGTGAATGTGATTTGCAGGCTGAACCGAACGTACTGTCGCAAATGAGTGTGGGAGGTGGAGTTGACGGATGCCTCCGTCTTGTCGGACGGGTGGCACCGAGAGCCAAACTCTAAGATAAACTTTATGTCTGTCTGTTCTCGCCCCCGGGCAGCATCAGGACACCGTTTCTGACAGGAGCAAAGCTTCGTTGTAAGCATGGTAACATAAACGATACATCAGCGTAATTAGACTCTACAAACACACTTTGGTTGAACTGTTTGCCATATGGAGCAATGAAAGCCGTTTCTATTGATGTGTTTCTGCAACAGTTGTAAGGGGAAAATGCACGGCAGCGTCTCTGTGAAGTAATCTGGTGAATGCCCCACAGAAGTTTTATTAGTCGTGTGTTTTGCTTGCAAAACCCTATATAACGCTCGGAGGGCAGTGTGCCTTCTGCTTTTATTACAGCAGCTTTTATTCTTACTTACTTTTACTTTTACTCACGTTTTTTTCCCCCTCGCTCATAAATTCGGTGTCTTTTTAAAGGGGTTAACATTTCATTGGCGACCTCCGTGCACAAGGTGATGCGTTATTGGCCGACCTCGTGGAAGCCGTCATGCTATTCACTGACCCCCACAGAAAACCCTCCGTCTTATTTCCCTCGGTGAAGGTGAGGAGAATAGACTCGATTGTTGGTGTAAGATGTCTGTGTAAGACAATCCTGCGATTTTGAACGCACAGGTAATAGTCATGTTCCCTCCCCCGCATGTAGTCCATGTTCTTTGTGCGGCGATACCGTCTCGGGCTTTTTATCGGTTCCATGTGTTTTCAGGCCCCGTCGGGGGACTAGCGGGGAATGAATTGATCCTTAAAGAAACAGCCTGCTTCAATTCGCAGCATCGGTTCAGCCAATCACCACCCCCCACCACCCACCCTGCTGCTCCCACTCACGCTTACACTGATGGTCTCACTAAAGTTTCAGTAATATGCATGCAAACACACACACACACACGCCTGTCTATCTCTTTCTCTCTCAAGTCCCTCGTGGCACATGTATCAAACTTGAACTCAGATCACTGTTAGTACAGTGCCGATTGTTTGGTCTCTCAATCACACACACACACACACACACACACACACACACACACACAGGATAATTCACAATCTATTATTCTTATTTATTAGGTTTCAGTTGCTTTGTATCAATTCTCTCACGCACTAAACGAGAGGCTGATGTTGACTCACGGTCCCACCGACTCTCCACTCAGCGCAGGATACGACACGGTAGGTCCGTCAGTGTGGTCTTGAAGGCATTTATGGAAAAAGGCCAAACAGCCCAATGAAATCCCTGTATGACTAGGATGATGTAATGATTACTGCCGGCCTGTATGAGTCTGTCATTTTTATTGTCATTATGAGCCGGTGGAATTAGCCAGCTGGATATGGTGATGGTGGTTGGGGGGGCTGGGCATTTTAAAGATTGGGTCAAGTCTTTGGAGCTAATTTATGGCGAGCCAGTGATTTCCTCTGAAAGTGGAAGGGGGCTCAATTCGTCGGCGGATCCCATGTCAGCCGCAGAGGCCACACCCTCTCTACTGTACTTTATTTCCATACGACATTCTTTTGTCGTATGATTTATGCGTTCGCAAATCCTTCACAATCAAAAGCTGGGAATAGTGTTTCCATCGCTCGCTGTTGGGGAGGGGGGATTTGGGGGTCATGTGGATCCCCCGCTGCTGAGAGGGGAAGAAGAGGTTTCCAACTCAACGGAGCCCGGTCCGCTCTGACACGGGTCAATGGAGAATGCTAAGGCCTTGGAGGGAGGGGAAAGATTTACTCATTTTCAAGGTTTATTTTTCTGTGTGTGTGTGTGTGTGTGTGTGTGTGTGTGTGTGTGTGTGTGTGTGATCCATCATTTGAACATTAAACATCTTGGAAAATAAACACAAACTTACAGACACACTTTGTCATTCTCCTGGTTACACACAGAGTATGCACTCCATCAGTTGTACACATGTACACATGTACACACACACACACACACACACACACACACGCACACACAGAGAGGCAATTACCTCTGCCGTGCACCATGCGGTAACACTCCAGCCCCCCTGACACTGACTTTACTCTAAATAAACAGCCAGATGAAAGCCCAGGTCTGAAGTCAGAGTCCGCTCTCCTGCAATGAGCTGACCAAAGGTAATGGATTTCTCATTACTGCAACTTCACTGAGTCTTGTCTGAATTCTTTAAAAAGGAGAAATCTAACTTTATTCCAGACTGGCTGTCAACTTCAGAGGGACTTTTCTTTGCTCTTAAGGTGAGTGCCCTGAGGGGGAAGCTGTGAATGTGTGAGTGTGTTACAGAGATCGCTGTTTGAATTGGTAGAGCTTTATGAATGCAAACATAATGTAAGTAACTTTGAAAGGGATATGAGTGGGATATGAATGAAGCTGAATAAGCCATCATATGATGCTTTGTTTGATATATGATAGTCAACAACAACCATTAAGCAATATAAAACATACTCAAAGCTATCACTATAATCACTAGTGGATATCACTATTATCACTTCGGTCAGAAACACCATTTATTGCACAAATGGTTATGCAGTTGTATTTGAATTGAGTCGTATGAATCCAAGCAGGGAGCACCATCAAGCTCCCCGTTACTGAACTGACACCATGCTTCATTAGTGCATTTCATCAGAATCACTGGTGGATGTCACTATTATCACTAGTGGATATCACTATTATCACTAGTGGATATCACTGTTATGATATCATAATTATCTATTATACCTTGTGGATATCACGATTATGACTGGCACATATAATTAGAATCACAAAAGGATATCACGTTTATCACTAGTGGATATTACGTTTATCACTAGTGGATATGACTATTATCACGAGTGGATATCACCAGTGGCGGCTGGTGCATTTTTCTCCAGGGGGGGCTATACCATCAAGGTATCATCAGTGTATTTAAATAAATGAAAAGGCCTTATTTGTATTTGCTGAGCTGTAAAACATTTAACTGTAAAGTAACATGACAGGGAATCAGGTGTGGGCTGCTGATGAAAATGTATTCTCATCATCTTGCAGATGCCTCCTTGTTTTTGAAAAGGTCTGCAGTGGAAGCTTCCCTGCTTTGGTAGCCAATGGATCAGCCCCAAAACAAGACTCTATTTCTGTAGGCAATATTGAGTTTTGTTCCAAAATGACAAAAAATGACATACACACTTATAAAACGATTTGATGGCACAAAATTAAAACAAAGAATAGTAGATCCCTTACAAATACACATGTACAGACAGAATCCACAATGTATTTAGTTTAAATGTATTTAGTTTAAATACATTTATTTGAACATGACAATAATAACATAATGATTCAAGTACGATTTGCATTAGAGGATTTGCTGTTCTTCTTTCGCCTGAAGAGACGGAAGAGCCAAGAGAAGCAGCCAGAATTCTTCCTCTCTTTCTTTGGTTTTGAAGCGGTGATCTCAACGTTGGAGCAGTCAAGTCCTGCAGGGTCGAGCCCTTGGACGAAGTCTCCCTCCTCCTGTGCAGTGATACTGCTGTCAGGCCCAGCACAGAGCAAAGTAGTGACGTTGTTTTTCTCATCACACTCAGGATTTGCATCTCCATGGACACTTGTGGCACTTTCATCAATTGGATCACTGGCAGAAAACATGACTTTGTCTTCCTTGAGGACCACATGGTCTTGGCCCTCGTCCTCTTTCTCCAAGTCTGAGAGGAACTGCATTGAGTCAGAATCTGCTGTGACGACTGGCTCCCATGTATCAAGCTGGTTTATATACGGCCCACAGGGTGAAGAGCAGTCAACCACAAATCCAGATACATCAGATGAAGGAGCATAGAAGTACTTTTCACCAAGTACATTCTTGCAGTATTCATACACGTGGTCTTCTTGGTCACCAATGAAGGATTGCTGCAGCAGCCTCCCAATGAGCTCTATGGTCTCACTGGTTTGTGCCATGCTGAATGAAGCCTCAGCATCTCTGAGCAGGTTGGATGGACTCTCGGCGTCCTGGGCTGGATGGCTGCATGGTTCAGCATTTCCTGAAGAAAATGGGGACAGGGCACAGTTGAGCTCAACAGCGTATTCAGAGATAGAGGCTGGAGCATAAGCGTATCGTCCCTCCCAATGGTCTTCAGCTGAGGTGGGCTGAGCAAATGGAGACAGAGCCGAGTTGAGCTCAACAGCGTATCCAGAGATAGAGGCTGGAGCGTAAGCATATCGTCTCTCCCCATGGTCGTTGGCTGGGATGTAAGCCATGAATTCGTCATCATCACCTTTGAGGGCGTTGAGGCGGATGACTTGATCCATCCACGCTGAAAGAAGTGAGACAAGGTATGCCAGCATGTTAGCAAAAACATAGGCTGACAGAGAGTTTCAGTTCTAAAACATTTAGCTTCATCTTTTATCACACAGAGACAATTAACCAGACAGTAAAGTAACTGGCTGGAAAGAATGTTTTAGGAAAGTAGATCTGTTTAAAAAAGAAAAATACAAGTAGATTTGTCTTACCTGGACAGAAATTATCCTCCATAATTGCTTTTGTTAAATGAATGAAATTGTAACGGTTTGCTAACTAAGACAATGAAATCGCTGTTTCTTTCAGGTTGGTAGAGTGAAGTCTGAAGATCTGAGTTTCATCTGGTGCCCACTGTGTCTCTCAGAATGTCATGATGTCACAGCCAATCTGAGCTCTGGGACCTCAGGCACACATTTCATCACACCCAGAGTCACATGGTCACTAATGAATAAATAAAAATACTAATAGATAAAAATAATCCCTATTAGAAAATGAGGGAAGCAAATATCAACAAAAAACAAACTAACAATACTAGCTGCTTTATTTTCTGCAGAACTCACCACCATGTCCATGACTGCTCATCCATGAGCATTAAGAATCTCTTTTTGTCTGTAAAAGGTGATCACACACTGCCCATCCAAAGCCCCTCAGGCTGCTGCCATTATGCTTGACCTTCCTTGGAGTCACACAGTCTCATACTCCAAACATAAGAGACAACATAGACAACAGAACAGACTAGTACAGTGCATACATACAACATGGTCTGGTCGGAGAGGCTGACTTGACTTTTGACAGTTATGCCAATTTTCCAGGTTTCACAATCACAATTCTGCAATCCAAATTTCAGTCAGAAGTAAAATTAAAGATTAAAAATGTTGTATTCACATTGCATCATAAACTTAAAATTACAACATTTGTTGTAATGAAATGTCCTTAAGGTAAGTTAAGGTACTTCAGTTAGTGCAAATTCGTTATAATAATTATCTTTTATACTACGATATGTAATGGTGAAAGACTAAATTAAGCGAAAAGTGCCTCGATAAGTGCAAAAGAAATCTGACAACACAAAACCCTGAGACAATGGCAGAAAATTATGAACACAGTAAGACCTAATAGAAAATAACATTTAGGAAAAAAATAAATGAATATGGTATTACATTTGAAATACCCAGTACCATCAAAACGCTGAGTGAACTGGCTCAAAGCCATATGACTTTGCCACCTTGTGGCTTAAACTTTTTGTACATACATTTTGCCCTTCTCTCCTTGAGAGATGCAGATTTCTCAATGACTCTATGGCACCACAGAACTTATTATTTTAGACAGGATGTGTCTGTTTTTCTCAACCTCTTCATTATACTCACGGATCCCTGTCCTGTAGCCTTCATCAAGCTGAGCAGCTATGTTTACTTTCCCAAACATTTACTTTAGATTTTTCTGATATGTGGTTTAAATCATTCAAACCTGTCTGAATCCATGCTGGTCTGAGACCTGTCATTTGAAAAAGGATGCAGGGAAAGCAAAATAAAGCATTGGTGTCACTACATACAGTTAGCCAAGCCTTCCTACTAAACCAGCTCCTTGAAAACGACCGAGTATATTGTCTCATTCTGGCGCATTTTATGTCAGATGTACCACGAGCCCCTCGCTCTCTGCTGCCAACCAGTGGTTGGTGGTGTGTAAATCAGCAGCATTCAGATAAATGCTGTTGGGGCGCAGCTTTCCTGCGCCCACCAAGCTCCTACCTCTTGTATTGAAGAGGAGCGAACTGCGCATGTACAACTTATAACGAGTCAATGGGGAAAGATTTTTGCGACCCAGGCCGGAAATACGTGACCTAGCAGTAACTTTAGACAACGTAGAACAATTTTATTCTCCATTTTTTTGCAGATTATACATTTTACTCACTAACTATATAATATTTACCTCGCTCATTTAAAAAAAAAATTCAAAGTCATTTTTAAAGTCTTATTCAATGAAGTCTAGCACCCTTTATTGGCCAGCCGCCACTGGATATCATTATTATCACGAGTGGATATCATTGTTATCACTAGTGGATATGACTATTATCACTAGTTGATATCACTATTGTCACTAGTGCAGCTCTCTATTATCCGTAGTGGAGATCACTAGAATCACTAGAGTCTATATATGTGGAATTGAACAACCACTAGCATCCCTTCCTTTTCCAACATGTCCGCGACGTGTCAGAGAGAGGACAGCACCGTCATTCAGTCAACACTGGCAAAATGAGAAATTCCTTCTCCCCAGCCCGTGATCTAACACCTGTTTAATAATGACAGATACAAGGAAGAGAAAGGTCATGCACTAAATCACAACCAGGTGAAATGAACCCATACTTTCATGTGTGTGTGTATGTATGTGCCCGTGTGAGGAATGTCATGGACATAAGAGACAAAACAGACTGATGTCGATCTGTTTTGAATAGGTGTCAGGTGTTAGAGATTAGGCCTCAAACCCCCCCCCGACACATTTCACATTTTGCAGCTTTATAACACATCATGACACACATTCAGCTCACAGTCATAAGTGTAGAGGACATGCCCACTATCCTTCCTTTCCCCTCCAAACTGAGGCCGTCACGGCTGACACCTGCCCAGGAAGCGCTTAAAACAATTAGAACCCCCCCCCCCCCCCCCCTGGAAAGCTCAAAACGCCGCCTGCCAAGACGAGAAGAAGAGATATAAAAGCATAGTTCCCCTTCTTAGATTAAAAACCCTAAATTAAATCAAGTGTGCCATCAGTGCGTGCTAGGGAGGGTCCCTAATGGCAGGCCACTCATTCTTTTATTTCATTAATTCCCTCTCCTTCCTCAGCCGTCTCCCACTGTAACAGTCTCTCTGACTCATCTGCTGCAGGAGAGGAGGAACCGGAGGAAAAGCACCCAGGGGTGGAGGAGTGGGGGCGGGCACGGTGCCCGTCGGAGTGCTGAATGAGTCACGATGCGCCGCAGGGCCCATTCATCACGGTGCAACGCTGGCACTGGGTACACCTTAGCATTGTCCATCACGGCTAACCTGGGCACCGGTGAAAATTAGGCTGCTTTATCTCTGGTCTCTTTTGTTATTGTTCCGTCTCAGCGCCCCCGTGGTGCGTGGCTGAGGATGAAAGGACTCGAGCACAAGCACCTGGCCAGCTTAATGTTTGTTTTTTTGAATATTAGGACATTGGTAGAGACTGTAAACTCCATCCTCACCACCTTGTCTCTCGTCTCTCTTATAAATACATCTGAAACCGTAAAGCTGCACTAGATGTTTATTAAAAAGAGAGAAGAGTGTCCCATCCCCCCCCAAATTGAGCAGCAGTAGATTCACCCTATTTGCCCACTAGTATGATCACTGATGGGAAATCTTCTCTATTATAGTAATATAAGAATGGTCAGAGGTGAATTTTGAGTGTGGGAATCTTCATTGTGTTTGTTTTCCTGGAGTTACCTCATGCGGATCTGAATTCTTCCAGCACCATCTCAAGAATATTTTAAGCTGTGCGTGTTCCCCATCTTTTCTCCGCCCACAGGAAGTGACGAATCCAAACTTCAGAGTGGAATACACAGGGTTTCTTAAACAGCAGCGAGCATGAATGACAGCGAGCTCTCTCAAGGGGAAGCTGGACTCACCAGCGATGGCTGAAGCTTTTCACCGTCTCCACAGGTTACTGATGCATGATTTCTGGGTAACAAAATCCCAGCAGTTACCTCCCGCTGCCACTTGGGGCCGGTAAAGTGCGAAGTTGCCCGGGGCAGCTTCAACGATCCCCGTGGAGAAATCGGGGTCATCGCAGCAGCAAATAGCGACAGAATACAGCAAAGAAAATACAGTAATCAGAGCATGTGAGTGGATAATGTGTGAGTAGTTATCCTTTTGTCAAATGTTGGTCAAAGAACAACCTAATACATTTTTTCGCAGTTATCACAAAGCCGTCCTCTTCCTGTTGAATGAATAGCATAAGATGTTTAGAGTATTGAATGAATGTCATTCAAAAGGCTACATCTGGAGCGAGTGCTTTTCCTTTGTGGGCAGCCGGGAGCGGTAATGGAGTTTCCTTTCTCTCAACTCTCATATGCAATTTCAGTAAATTCAGTAAAGGGCGGGTCATTAGAAAATAATGCAACCATCACTTACAACGCTAGACTATATTAGGTGGGGGGAACAAATGAATGAAAAGTATGGAAATGCCTGAATTACATCATATAATAAATAGTGAGACACAGAACAAATGAATGACAAATATGTGCAATATCTCAAAATATGAACTATACGCTGCTCAAAATGATAAAATATCCAGATACTACAATATATAATGAGAAAAATATGTGAACTTACAGCAGTCGGTGCAAAATGTGCATTGTATTTCTAAAATATACATGTGAACGCAGCCCTCCTCAGCGCAGTACAGCCTTCCATATAGCGGCATGTGAAACAGTTGCAGATGTTCTCGATCACTTCTCTTCAACATCAGATTGCACGGAGGGAGGACAGATAGTGTTTAGGGCTGAGAAACCAGTGGCTTTTTCTGTGTATTTTCCCAGTGTGTGTCTTATTGTACCGAGGGTTAGCCTCTGTGTGTGTTACTCATTAGGTGGTATGGTTAGTATGGTTAGCGTTTCCCCTCTCCAAACAGTTGTTCCTTTGGGATTAAGAACAATGCCGGGGATGGCATTGATCTGTTCCCACGAGGAGCGGTTGGAAAAAGGATTGTTTTTTGGGTTTTTTTATTAAACCATCCCCAGACTGGACTGGGGGGATACCACGCTGACCGATGAGACGGTCCACCGAGCTCTGGGAAACACTTAAATTTAGAATCACATTTTTGCCGCAGTCAGTGTGCGAGAGGAAAATACAGCAGAATACATGTTGGTTTAATCTCATATTTGTTCCTCTACGGACAAACTTCCTTTCCCCCCCCGCCATCACCTGGCATTGGCCATTTTTCTACTCGAATCACATGTGGAGCACACCGCGTTACCTTTAGGTATTGGCTTTCTGTTCTTCGATCGACTCGTCACAGTCAATTTTCTCAATTTATGTAAGATATGAGCAATACATCACTTTCCAATCATCGCCATTTGTTTGAGTATAAGCTACGCTGATTCAAACAGGATTGCATTCACTCTAAAAAAAAGAAGTAAAGGCTTCCAGTTATGTTTTTGGTGCTGTGATTGGAGTGTCACATTTCCATGTAGCGCCGTGGGATGTTCTCTTGTTTACCATTGTTTTCATTTCCTTTCCTCTCTGTCTTAATGAGTACTACAAGGTCACAGCCCCCAGAAATGTGTGGTCCATATGCCCGCCCCCGCATACGGCTTTAATGTCAAAGTTGTCCGCCTTGTCCTCCCATGACAAACATCGGCTATCATGCTCCCCATTGAGCTGAAAAGCCTTTGGGCGGTTTCATCCGTTTCTTCTTCGTATGAACTCATGGATGGGCATCGCACATCTGTAGGCGCTCCGCGGCGCATCGCAGGCCCACATAAAGATGTCATTTACTGGTTTTGAATCGCCCCTCTGTCTCCCTGTTTTCTCCATCATGCCGCCCTCACCCTCGTTGTAGCGGCAAGGCCGGCTACCCACTGTGTTACTCACCACTCTTGCTTTTCACTGAAGACTGGTCGGACTGTGTCACTTCACACTCCCTACCCCCCAACCCCCGCCGAATGAACCCAACCACCCCCAAATACCACATCCTCCAATAACCCCCCCCCCCTCCCTCCCCCGCCATCCACCCCCTTCCCTTCCATGCTTGTGTCTGGTCTGCCTCCCTCTCTCTAATCTTATAAATGTGGATTTCTGATACGGGGAGAGAGAGAGAGCTTTTAAGTGGATGGTATTGAGGTTGGTATAGAGTGTGTGTTTGATGGGTGAGAGGCTGGGGGCAGGCTGATATGATGGGCTGGGGGGGGGGGGTGAGAAAGGCAGGTGGTTCCTGTAATGGCTTCTGCCCTCCACCTCCTTTTATCTCCCCCCTCTCTCTCTCCATCCCCCCTCCCTACCAGCCACTAATGAGCCTATATAGACACCCAGTAGTGGGTTTATGATGTGTTGAAAATGAAAGAGAGAGAGAGAGAGAGAGAGAGAGAGAGAGAGAGCGAGAGAGAGAGTATGTGTCCATCATAACAGGATTACTGATATATTGGTCTGCATCCCAATCCATCTCAATTTCCATCATACATTGTCAAATCCCATTACCTTTTGTTCCATCTTAAAAGCGGCGTGCCATTTGTTTCACCAGAGGCATCCGGACACGGCGACAGTGTGGCGAACTCAGTGTATGCAAACACACACACACACACACACACACACACACAGAAAAACACACTCAGGCTGCTGCCGGCATGCATGCCTTCACGTCTATATTAAGTGTGTACGATCCGCTCTCCTCGGTCCAAATGCCTGAAATCCCCCTGTGGTGGGTCTGCTGCGTTCTTTGTTGTAACATCTCCATTTGAGGAGGAGATGAATGGCTTCCCCTCTCCATTCTCCCCCCCGCTGAAAGCCGCTGTCTGGGTGGTACGACTTCACTGCATTTACCCAGGAGACGCTGTCAGATGGCTTGTGTGTACTCTCTGCACGTGTGTGTGTGTGTGTGTGTGTGTGCTGAAGTCCATATGCATACAGGAACAGTAGTCTTGGAGACTCATCCTCTGTTTCTCATTACACTCAAGGATACACAGAGAAGGAGCCTCTCTGTCTTAATGACAGCAGTTATTTAAACACAGACTGAGGCTCTCGAGAAATAAGATGTCCCGAGATAAAAGTGCCTCTTACCGACTTACAACAAGCCTCCAGAGCAAACCTATCGTGGCTCCCGGCTACCTAGGGAGGGCTTTTAAAACTATTGAGGTCATGTATACAGTGGTTTGAATTCTTGGCTCAGTGTTTTACCTTTTGCTTGTGTATTTTAAGTGTCTTATTCCCTTATTCAACCAGTGAGCGTTTTCTTAGCGCTTTAAAGGTGGACATGAACAGCAACAATAGGCCGATCAGGAACGAGATCCCTATCCTATTTTAATGGTTTCATTCCAAAATACTCAAATATAACATATTTCAAAAATATATATGATCCCATTCACAATAATGTTATTATTTCATTAGAAAAAGTCTTAATATAGCTGAAAACTATAGATGGTCTTTTTTTAATGGTGGATCTTTCATCATCATCTTGATTCATTTTTCCCGTAAAAGGCTTCTCAGAACAGCTGCCACTGGGAAGTTTATGTGCCTGGTTCAAGAAATCGTGTGGTGGGATGAATAATCCATTATTCAGCTTCATCTTCAGGGAATAATATACCTGACACAGTTTAGAGGACCTTAGTCACTATGACCCCAGTGAAAGACTAGCCTCTGCCATGTGGCAGTCTATAAAAGTAGGGACTCAAGCAAGAGCTGTGAACGGGTGTGTTTCAAGAAGCTAACTGATTGAGCGGTGTTCCTCGGGAGATGACATTCTCAGGTAGGTTTCCATAGCGACTGGGGGTCAAGACCTTGTATTAACTGGTAGTTATGGGACAGGAGAGGCGGTGGCGATGATGGCGGTGGGGTCGATGGGTGTTAATGGATTGAACACGCAACGTGGAACCATCCCGGGAACTAAATCACAGCCTCCCCAAAGCCTAGTGAGAAAACCAGACTTGTCAAGACAGGCTTACGGAGACAATAACACCTGTTCACATGCATGTTGTAGGTATGACGTCTGCAGAGCAACTTGTCCGTGTAAAGGGGAACATCACTGAGCGTTGCGGTGGTGTGGCCTAATGCCTAGACATGCTTGAAGTGTCCTTGGGCAAGACAAGGAAGCCCTACCACTTCCAGGGCTGCTGTTCTGTAGCGGACCCTGACCTAGAAAAAAGAGAATTTCTATTCCATTCCATCATTAAAGTATCACATTGTTTAGTCTTTTAATATGGTGTAGAACATATAGAACACGTTAAGTCAGAAAAGACTGTCTTGCATGTGTATTATGATATAACACAGATGCATAGCTCCATAGAGAAGTCATTAAAACATAATGAAAATGGCACTTTGACAGTTCCCATGGTGGTTTTCTGGAATTGTGGGTACGCTTGTTGGTTTCTAGTTGCTGGCACTACTGTTTGATTATGTCTCGTTTTGGTGCAAAACTCAAAAAAAACATTCTATGAATCAACAAAGTGAATCTCAAGTTTATTGTCACTGGAGCTGGTCCAGGCTGTGAATGATGAGAGTTTTTTTTAGTTTTTTTTACCCCCGCTGGGAGAGATTTGTCCTCATTTAAAAACATTGATTAAATTGTCCCAGGCCATAGCAATGTGTGTTTTCTTGAAAGTGAGTTGTATTCCCATTTAATAGAGATGAGACAGCCGGGATGGATACAGAGTACTAATGAGGAGCAGAAGCAGGAATGCAGCATGTGTGTGTGTGCGTGTGTGCGTGCGTTTGACTGTCCTTCTGTGTTTGTGTAGGTGTGTGTGTGTGTTCGTGCATTCAAACGGGACTCTAGTTTACGCCAACAAGAGTATCAATGCTATCCCTGTCCAAAACCCATAAACACGTATGCTTTGCAGCGGGATACCCACAGCGTCGCTGACATAAACATCCTACGCGCTAGCCCTCATCTCTGCTTCCAACAATAAACACACACACACACACACATACACGTTTGACAGTGTTGATATGATGCTCCACCGAAGTCAACGCGAGTGGAGGGTTCGGGCCAATTCAAGTGGTTCAGCGAGGGCTTGCTCTTGCAGATGTCAGGAGGGTTAAGCATCATAAACACCCACGCTGTCACACTCGCGTACAGTAAAATCAGACACACACACACACACGTGCACAGTCCATTTGACAGCCTCCCTTTACATGAGAGAACAGGGGCTGTTCTCTCATGCTGGATGGTGTCCAGGTGTGGGGCCTGGCTCTCCCAGCTCTGCCATCAAACTCCATGCCTGTGGGAAAGGAAGGTTTACTGGGGCTCCGCTGAGTGTACTGACCCCGAGCCGAAGGCGGCAGGACAGCCTCTCTCAGATCACTGCGAGCAGCTCGCAGCCATTACTCACGACAGCCAGACGCACCAAAAGTCACAGCGATCTTATTTATGGCTCATATAGTGCCATTAAGTTTGAATCTCTCAGGTGTTACAGTATGTACACATGCCAGTGATGACAGATGCTTTATTTCTCGTCTCACTCATCTCACTGCTTTTGCTGTCGGGGCCTTTCGACTGTGGAACTCCCTTGGTTCTCTGTAATCATTTGTGATTTACACCACTTCCTATTTTATTTTATTTTATTTTATTTTATTTTATTTTATTTTATTTTATTTTATTTTATTTTATTTTATTTTATTTTATTTTATTTATTATGGTTATTTTTAATCACTTTCCATTTGAATATATTTCCCATTCTTAACTCCTCCTATTCTCGTCTTCACAAACTAAGACTTTTTAAAAAAATATATATTTATTTTTCTTTTGCTTGAGCTTGTCAGTTATCATTGGCCGATTTGTCACAATGAGAAGCTCAGGTGAAGTAGTCTGGATGTGCTGCAGCTGGAAGGATGCAGTGGATGACTCAGTAAACAGGACCGGTAGAGCAACTGTGAAGCAGGTTAGTGGGTGGGGGCCCTGTCCTGCACCTATCAGACACACACCGGCTGTATAATCCACACTGACAGCCTGAGGCCATCTAAAACGGTTTCCTCGCTCAGCTCAGAGACAGGTGAGGTTTGATGGCTCCTATAGGTCCCAGGAAATACTGTTAGCACCCTGTGTGAGCAGTGAATGTTATCCCTGCAGGAAGCTGGGTATTGGTCTTTGTGCGCCAAAGCAATGCGCTCAATCGTGATCGCAATCGTTTTTGTTTGAATATCCTGTTGTAGAGGAAGAAAAGACACAGTCTTTAGTATCACTTGTAATTGATCTGCGGTGGTGATGTGAACTACAAATACAGGAAAAAAAGAGGAGCAGCTGTAAACACGCTGACAGTGAAGGACGACTTTTCCCCACTCGCTGCCATATGGTTGGTGAAGCCATGTGGCAATGCTTCATGTAAAACTGATTCGGTCTGTTTCTATGAAGCCGTCATGTCGGCGATGCTCGTACTTGAACATTTGACCTGTTATGAATCGTCTATCTCCGCTCGCTCGTGTCCTCTAAGTGGTTCCTTATTAAACGGGAATTTTCTTGGGGATTGATGCTGTGAAAACACACTCAGCACAACCGCCGAGCTAGACAACAACGCTGTATTCCTGGCTTGATAATATCTACACGCTTGGTTAGCCCTCGTCATTCAGAGGGCTGCTCCCGTGTGTTTGACAAGTGTGTTACTTCTCTACAGTGATGTGTTATTTTTTGGGTTTTTGACTCCGAACACATACACTCTCACACTTCGCCCCGCGTGTTTATGTTTGATGTCACATAGTTTGAGACTTGAAATGGATTGATGTGGTTGTAATAAAGGTCAAATAGCGTTACGAAACCAAAGGCCGTGTGTATATTCCTTAGAGAATCTGTATGAATAGCGGCAGCAAAGCCTCACACAGTGTACCTGGAGTTTAGGCTCCTGTCCATAGTTAGCTAGGTACGATGTGGTCACAGCCTCTGCCTCAGATCTCCTCCCTCAGGGTAGACGTCTCATGTGACCATGTTTTGTGCTCGTCATTACTTCGCCATTATCATTTGTCTTGTACGTATTAATAGCAGTCCTGGGAATAGGCCCAGTGATTGGCTTGTTTTAAAGTTTGTCTCGACCGTATACGTCTGCAGGCTACGTCGTGATTGAGCCCCGGTCCCAATACCCACTGACATATGGGAAGCATCAACTCTCTCAAAGTTGTCACTTCCTTCCTTTTTTCGTTTTCTCTGCCCTTCGCGGAGAACCGGTGGCTGGGTCCATTCTTCAATGCCCTTGCCCATTACAGAGGTCACCTCAGGTCGTTATGGGGGCGGTAGGGACAGGACTGGACCAAGGGGCGGCCCAATACACATTCACACAAGGGCGGAAGGCCAACAGGATATGGATTGCAAAGGCGAGGGGCTCTACCTGTATTTGTACTTGATCTTTACAAGGAAGGAAAGGCTCAGTTGTAATGGCTTGTTTACACGGTTTGGAAAGCGCTGCTCTTTGGATTCACGTAATTGGCCTCTGACTCAATCAATCAAGGTATCAATCAGCGGTCTGCGGTTTAAGTAAACATATTAATCGTTTTAGATTTCTCCTCTCTTGATGGCGCCCCAAAGAAAAGGTCAACGGCAGCTTTGAACGAGAAGATTGTGAAGAATCTCAATCGAAGGTAGCGTTTCCTTGATAAACAACGCCCTAATTACTTGAATAAACAGTACAGCCGCCATTAAAGGTAACGCCGCCGTGCAGGGAACAAAGAGCTGCTGGGTTCTTCTCCCATCAAGGCAGGAAACGACAGGTTATGCTGGCAAGGGCTCCCGGAAGACTCTCAGGAGCGAGGTATCTGTTTCAATCAGCCAGAGTACTGTTTTGCCCGAGCTCTTGATGGTGTGGTTTTGAGTTTGAGATGCAGAGACTTACTGGCTCTGCGGTTGGCGAATGCAGACTGCAGCTTGCCGCAAAGGTTCAGGAGGGGCGAGAAGACGACCGTTTCTCTTGTCTCTTTTTTTTTTGGTCTGGTATATGAACAAACAACATTTCTGTAAACACACGTCTAACATGCTTGTTGGCTGCCGAGCTGGAGATTGTGACTGTTAAAGAGGCCCGTCTCTACAGAGCTGAATCCTTCAACCTCGTACCTCCCCTGACAGCACTGTATAAACTAGGAGTGGAGGGTGTTGGTCCTCTCTCTCTCTCTCTCTCTCTCCTCTTTCCTCTCTCACTCTTGCAGATTACAGTTTTATGCCGCATTTACGTCATATCGGAAGAAGCAGCAGTATGGGTTGACATCTCGTTGTTGACATCTCGTGCGTTTAACTCATTGTACTTTCTGAATTTAAAATCAACCTGCAGCAGATATTGTTTTCATAAGAGTTGAGAGTATTATTGCGACATTAGCTAGTAGGTTTACCAGCAAGCTAAATGGTGTGTTGCTTTGTTCCAGGTCAACGTGTTAGCTTTGCATGGAAAGTTCCCCCGCTACGGGGATTTTGGAACTTTCCAAACTAGGAAGTTGTTGGATGCTGGTGAATGTAAATACGATGAATCATAAATTCTATTGATTGAATTCCACCAAAATCAGGTTGAGGAATAAATATCACTTGGGTCTACAACATATATCATCCAGATTACTCTCATTTCAAGTAATCTGCGATGTACTAGAGCAGACAGGGCTGAACCAGAGCCAGACGGGGACGATGTTGACTCCAGGCTCCCTCATAGCTATTTTGCCTGCTGACCTTCCAAGATCACGGATGAATAAATAAAAAGAGGTCATCGCCATTTAACTTCATTGAGGTTTAACTCAACCGGTGAGATTATACCTTAAGAGCAGCTCTGAGACATGTTTGTACAACTAAACCTCCACGCTGCCTCTCTCTCTCTCTCACCATCACCGCTGTTAGTACCGCTGCTGCGTAATTCCTTAAATGTGTGGCAGCTGAGAGTTCAGGCAGCCGCCCCGGTGGTCTTTCACTCCTCTAATGACAGCCCCCCTGCCCCCCTTTCCACTACCCTCCTCTATCCCGCTCTCCTCCACCATCCCTCCTCATCATCAGCGGATTTACAGCCCAATCACCGTTGCCATGGGCTGAGACATTTTGTGTAACAATAAAACAAGCAGTTTTCATAATGGAGGCACTTGCAACCTGACCTTACAAGCTGAGCTGAATGTTGCATGTCAGCAGGCTGTCAGCTCTGCTCGGTGTGGTCAGTCAAACCCCAGTCCTTTTTATAAGGATTTGTCCCACGAGTGTTTAACGCGTACCCCCGGCTCCACTGGGGTTGAAAGGACACCTTATAAAGTCAGGCTGAAGATTAAGCAGCTCCACCCTTCGTTACAGTAGAGAGACAGGCCCGCTCCAGTCGTTAGACACGGCCCTGCACTACTGTAACCACACTGGGCTGGCACAGCTCACGCAGCACCTCTTAATGGCTTTCCCAGAGAGGGCCCCCTGGCTGGCCCTGGACTCCTGTAATAAGAGGTTTTTTGTTTTTGAAAATGAAGCAGACATACCACGCCTCCAGCTGGGCATGGTGTTGTATAGTACGGCAGAGTGGAGCCAGCGGTCTCAGTTAGATTTAGTGTCGTAGTCATAAAACGGAGTATGAGAGGTTCGGGAAGTAAAATGAGAAATGGAGTTTTTCTCAAGAACATATCCCTGATGTCAGACACTCCAGTGCTGTTACTCCCACACCACCCCAATCTACTTCACTGCCCCCCATCCCTAGTGCGAGTTTCTTGGTGCTCGGCTTTGGGGGTTAAGAGTTCGGTTTGATTCATCTCCCTTTCTCCGGAGGGGTCGCGAGGTGGTCAGTAGGCCTCGCGCTACGGAGAGGGATTAAACACTGTCATCACCTTCTCCTCCCCCAGAGCACAACACACTCCATCACGCCGACAGCAGGTCCCAGCCTTCCCGGGCTAAAGCCAAACACATGCTGGAGTGCCGAGGGACAGGCAGGTAGCTCCTCTCTGATGCGCAGCATTCGTCGGGCTGCCTCCAACCTGCCTGCATACGCTGCTTCTCCAGCCTATCTAGGATATGGCGATATAGGGCATCTCTTCTTTACCATGCCAATACATACATACAGTCCTCATGAAGGGTTTCCCTGTAAATCACAGAGACTTAAATGCCAATCCTCAAAAATGAAGCTGCTATATTGAAATCATAGTACTTAGTATATAAAGAGGCTAAATCTAAATGTATTGAGCCAACCATACTGTGTGGTAATTATGGCCCCGGTCTGCTGTAATTGCTTGTCTTTCGAGGTGTGAAGAGCCAAGCACGAAGCCGGAGGAAATAAGCTGCCATATTGTTCACATCTTAAGTGCTTCACACCTTTCTCATGTAAATGATTCTTTCGCCAACACAATTACAGACCACAGCTGTATCAGGGCATAATAATTGTACGGTGGTATGGCGTTGACATTTTCCACGTGTGCATCATCATATCGCCAGTCATTTCAAAGAGGTTTAAAGGTATAAATGATGTGAAATTGCCTCTCATTTTTTTAAAAGGAAATTGAAAAGCAAATGACCTTGAACTCAGTTGCCCAAGTTCTTTGTAGTATCACATCTGCATTTTCTCTTGAACTTGGAAGACATTTTTTTAAAAAGATCTTTTTCATTTGTGCTCCCTCTGGACAGTAAAGCGTAGATTACGCAAGCCAAACTTGAATCCAACACACGCACAAATACACACCCAGAATCCAGATTCCATACAGTCCATGAAGCCATAAAAGTCCTTTTAACATTTTCTCTTCATTGTTTGGACCTGATCCCGGACTCTCATTTTTCCCACACTCAAACCTATCACAAAGTTGACACCAGGTGACTAAAAGAAAGAGATGTTGGATCTGACTTCATGTCATAACTCCAAAATTTTGGGTTGGATCAAGAACCTGCAATGTGGCAATGTGTTTGATTTTTGCCAGGTTATAAGTAATAGACAGTTTGTTCTTGCACAGACTGAAGTTAAAGAAAAAAGAAAAGATGGGAAGGAAAGAGAAAAAAAGAAAGCAGGGAAGGAGAAGAGAGGAAAAATAAGAACCAGGAGTGTTCATGCATGTCCAAAGCTTTTACCCTTCTGTTTAAATGTCACAGGGCTAGAAAACATCCACCCACCGCTTGAGTAAATGCATTATCTGCCGCAGCGTAAATAAAAAGGCATTTTATTTTGAAGTAGTAACACCTTAAATAATTACTGCTAATAACCCGGGTATTATCCCGCTGTTTAGATAGGCTACATTTCCAACCCGTCCGTCTGCTTTTAATGGAAGCAAAGCGAAATGAGCTCCTCTCCTCCTCCGTCGGATCCGTGTCCTAAAACCAACAACCCTCCTCTGGCCATGTTTTCATTTCACACAGCGGAGGGTCATGAGAAAAGACGGAGACGGAGAGGAAGTGTCTCCTGCGGGCGAAAGGTATGAATTTGACGCGAGCCAGGTTTAGCCGTTAGTTGAGGTTTAGTACACACTTGTCACCGCCGGCTGCACGTCGGCCCGTCTGCCACTTTTATAAGCCAATTATATAAACTTACAGTTTAAAAAGAAAAAGACTGCACGGCTTTAACACGGTCTCTCCTCCTTGCTGGGTGTCTGGAAATTTCTGTGGCTCTCGTAAAAAGCGGTCAAATGTTTCTCTTAAAGCGGCGTAAGACTATATAGAGGCTTCTGGGGTTATATGCAATCCATTTCAACATGCATTTCCCATCATGCAGCTGCATCGTGTAGCTGCAGCCAGTATGCAATGGTGGTTGACGTTTTGAATATAACAGAACATTTGGCAACACTTAAGGTCCTTTGTGAAACATTACAAGACGATTACAAGCCCACAGGGGAAAGCATAGATCAACTTTCTTACAATATGAGTATAATAAATATCATCCAATCACAACATGCTTATAATGCACTTATGATGCCTTATGAGCACCGCTTCAAATAAAGTGTTACTGAGCCTTGTGAGATGGATCAAGCCTGTCACAGACCCACAGGTAACTAGTATTGACCTCTTCGTGTTCTTCCTCCGCCTGTAAGGACGGAGCCGTAACTGATCCCGTTTGGCTGACATTGACCCTCCGTTCAGCCAACTCTCTCCCCCTTGGAAGTACGGCCTCTATCGATCTCATTCTTTAAGTGTTGCCATAAATTCCCCCCTCATTAGTTTTAACTGGATGCCGTTCCGCCCCCGTCCCATGATTCATCCGGACAGTTCAGAGCGAAGAAGCTACTCCGTGCCGTCTTCTCCGGACCTCCATCCATCCCTCCCACTCCATGCTCCCTCCTCCCTTATTACCGCTCCATCAGCCGCTCTGTTTTTCCACTCTTTAAATCACTCTCTCCTCTGTAATAAGTGTGGGGCTTCCTGGATTCCTGCAGTAGGAAGTGCTACTCAGGGCGGGGGTGGCGGGGATTGAATTTGTCCCTAATTTGGTTTGGAGCGTTTTCATCTGCGTCACTTGTTTGTTTGAAGTGTGGGCATTTTCCTTGTAGATAGCTGAAATGTACTTGGTGTACTCACTAAAAAACTGTACAATGCTTAAAGGGGAATAGTCAGGTTTACAGTAAACAAGCTTACAGAAAAAAAAACTCTCTATGGAGTTACAGCACCGCTCCTGAAGAGCCCCCATAATGCACTACAGTGGGCTTTGTGTTAGCTTGCATAGATGCCAGATAGGTGGAGTTTGCCACACAGGACAATACAATGAGCACCGTTAAGTCAAGTGAAACCAGATTGAAACCAGAGCGACTGAAAGTCAATTTAGTGTACTTTTCTATGCAGATTAAAGCAAATGCAAAAAAAAAAATCCAATTACTCTTTGACCCACACCACACAGAGCAGGGGCGTCAGCAGTGGCCCAACACCACAGCACTGCCAGCTTTTGTCAGATATGGTTTCGTGCCGATATCGCGTATCCCATGACTGCTCTCTCGTCTCCCCGGCCTCACAGCTTCTCAGATGTCCTGTGATCATGGGGCGCCCTGGGTTCAACTCCCAGGTGAGAGCTTGGGAATCCGCTCGAATTCCCCCCTTTCGCCGGAGCGGTCGGAGCTCTGGAGCGTGAAATGCCGGACGCGCAAAATCATTCTGGGTGAAGCCATACGCGCGGGGCTTAGATCTAACCATGGCAATAATGGCGTTGGTCCTGGAGCCAGAGTCGGCGGAGGCCCACGTCCCATCGGAGCTGTTAGATGAACGTCTGTATTTTTGAGAGCTTCGGCGGGCAGCTGAATACGGCACGTTGTTTTCCACAGGGATTTCCACTCAGCTTTTCTACCCTCGGGGGAAATAATATCCCCTCGGCCTGTTTCAGGGAAGAAAGTGGGACTTCACGCTGCACTAAGGCTAGTGAATTGTAAATCCACAGCACCGTCTGGCACTTATAAGGGCGGTGATTACACCTCAGTGAATGTACGTGTTTTTTTTAGTGCGTGTTTGCTCACATAGAGTGATCTGGCAGGGAGGAACAGATCAGCCTTTTTGGGAGATCAAAGCAGTCATTTCATCAGACGTGCAGTACCTTTTGATTAAAAAGCCTGTGCATCAGTGTAAGGGAGCCTCACCCACCTCCATGGCGGCCAGTTAGCTGATTAATACCCCAGAGGACCCTATATCCAGTGGCCAGCCCACTACTACTGCTCTTACCGCTGTCTGAGTGCATGAAAGGGGAGGGGTGGTCGCCGGAGGGGAAATGAGCGTGGATAGAGACCCAGGCGGTGTGCTACAATAAATCACCATACATCCCCCGATTCACAACATGTGTCACTCTCCCCCCGCCCTGGCGCCGCTGTGACACATATCCGCCCCGTTAGGTACATTAATCCGGTCCCGCGGCCTCGCTGGTCCTTGTATGGATCCATTTCATTATGCTAGCTGATTTAGTGCTCGGGGGTCACTGCGTTGAAGTGACACTTGTATATCCTCAGAGGTCAAGGAAGGAGTCGTTTCCTGATATAGAGCATCACTCAGTGTTGTGCGTAAGGACTTGACATCCACAGTACGGCGTGTAATGAGATTGCAGCACCAATCAGGTGCCACTAGCCTGCTAAAAGAGGAGCCAAGAATTAAATGTCAATGGGTATTTAATCTGTTGCATTCAGTTGTGCACCGAGGTGTTCTTGGGTAAGGTCACATGGAGTGTAATGAAGTGTTGCTGTGTTCAGTGCAATGTGTTGGGAGTGGGCTGCACTTCAAATTAAATTCATTATTTGACAGGAAATTATTCCTGTGAATGAGGAAATCAGCAGCAGAGTAGGTAGTGTGAGATGCAAAATAATGATCCATATGGAGCCACACGGTAAGCCACAGAGTTACTTCAAAGTTAGTGTTAGTTATCGGGAGCTAGCTGATGTTAGCCAGCTAGCGAGCTAGCAAGCTACACTCTGGCATTGTTGTACAGTCGAGATGTAATGTTGAAATGGCTCCATTAAAATGTAATATTTTGTAGGGATACAGGGGTGTAAAGGATCTACTTTCCTGTCAAGATTAATATCATAAAAACATTTCGAACATGTGTTTGTAAAAAAAGTAGTTTAATTCCGGTAGACCTTTTTTTTTAACCAGAAACAGAAGTCAGACACACGAAGAGCAATCTGAGCCTGTCAGTGGCAAAAACAAGCACTTTTAGTGGACGTACTTTGATCTGCGCACTTGCCCCAACAGATTATGTTGCAGCCATAGCAGCGGGTTTCGCAACTGCCGACTGAGGCAATCTACCGGAGCAATTCCAAAAAATTTGGTACCTATTTTGTGGTATAAATAATTTGTACACACAGAGCCCAGGTTTAAAAATACCGGAATTCCCCTTTAACAAAAGGAAAAAGATAAGAAGTGTCCAGACCTGACACCAGAATTTAATTTGGGTAAATAGGGCAAATCTTTAACGTCTCAGTCTGGGGGGGATGGGACGCTCATTTTTGTTGCAGCCCCACCTTAGGCTGAGAAGATGGGTTGTGCAGCTTGAATGTTATTTTGGGCTGGTTTTGTTATTCATCAAGTAATTTGTTCGCTGCCATTCTTGGCGGTATCCAGGGGCTTTGGATGGATATCTCGCAGACTAAACACTCTCCTCTCTCCACTTTCCATCGTTACCATCAAGAAACTATTTTATGGGACACTCTAATCCACCATAATATCTCTGTCAAATAAATATTTTATGTTGCTGATATAACGCCGTACCTGAGCTGGGGGTTTTTTTTATTGGAGTTTATACTTAGTGAGTCTCCGATGAACCTCTCTTTAAATTGTGGACTTAATTTTAATAAGATAGGTGAGGTTGGTGGTCATAAAAAAAATCATAAAAGAGCTGCCTAACAGCTGCCTGAAACCTCTGCCCTTCCCTCCACACACACACACACACACACACACACACACACACACACACACACAGAGTCCCCCAGCACCCAGTCCCGCCCTGATCCCGTTCACTAACATCTCCATTTACCAGAGCACAGTGTGATTTCATTACACGAGGCTTAATTGTGTTCACAGCGTCTCAATATGCTCTGGTAGAAACAACGACATTAGAACGGGCGGGTGGGGGGGTGGAAACGGAGAAGATGGGTATGGCCACGGGGACGCGGGGCAGAGGCGATGTCAAAGCTTTTATTCACTGGCTTTTAAAAAGCTCTCTATTCCACACCACTGCACTTCCTCCTCCGCGGGGCTGAGAGCATGTCTGCGCTGAGAAAATAGCCCTCCAGTCTCAGCGTCGCCTCACAAACAAAACCACAGTGATGAAAAACGTATACTAGTCCCTGCACTAAGCGCTCAGCGGGCTGTGTTCTCCCATTTACAGCAGCGGCTGGGGAAAAAGGAGATAGAGGCAGATTATTAAGGAGTGCAGCCGATGTTAGTGGATGCTCATCAACTCACATGGTGCTTGAAAATAATAATATATATATTCTACTGAAGTGAAACAGGCTGCCGAGAGATGGGAAATGGACCAGGAAGCTGTAAGAGAGACGGGAGAAAATGGGTTGAGAGAACAAAAACAATCAGAGTAGTGAAGCAGGGATGGAGGCTGAAGTAAATCCGACTCTGAGTTGTAGCATCTCTCGACAGAAAATCTTGATTACGTTCTTAACTTTCTTGGCAGCTGGTGCCTATTTATTAACTATTACAGCTTACTTCTCATGTGTAATCAATTTGGACAGCTGCGAAATATAACAGAGGGAGCAGAAATGTGGCAGAGACCTCACAGTGAGGTGGGAGGGGATCTGGCCCCGTCCTGGTATTCCTAGACCTGTCTGTGGGTGACACCTGACATGGCTTGGTTTCTCACCCGGCCCCTCCCCGACTGGAGTCGAAACACCTGCTGTGACTATGTGGAGTTTTGTTCACATGTCAGCCATTGGTAGTGTCAGGGGTCACCTCTCAATCCACCCCCCCTCCCACCCCACTGCTGTTTAAACTGTCACGGCGTAGCAGAGGCCCGATCTCCCATCTGATAATTTACGTTAAAAAAAAAAACGTTCCGTGAGGACGTGACCCGTCTCTGTGTTGAAACTCATCCGTGTGTGTGCCGGTGTGTTTACATAGTATGGTAGACGGTGCATGCGTGTACCAGCCTTGCTTTATGTGCAACTGTACCACACAGGGAATGGAGTATCTTTGAAGACTTGAGTTTTTCAAAGTAAAAGGCACCGTTCTTGCATTTAGGTCTAGATTTGGAGAAACAATAACAACATCTAAGCCACTGCAGCATTTCTGCTAATAAGGCTCTTAAATACTTGTGTGAGCAGCCATTTGTGGAGGCACACACACACACCGCTCTCCGGTCTGCAGTAAAAAGAAGAATCTCCCTCCAAACCAGTTGAAAGGTCTGCGGTGAGCCAATGGCTTCGATTGCTCCTAACCCTAACCCATCTACGAATGTTGTGAAACTGCTTTCAAGTTTTTGATTTAGAAACTATTCCTTTGAGGTTGCATCCAGCCGCTGCAGAGTGCTGTATCTGGTCTGCCGACTCACCGCGCTTTTTAAGGTTTTAAAATTTAATGACGGTTTTAATTTAAAAGGTAATAATGCAAATGAGTCCACAGCTCCTTTACGTCACGGTGAGACTGCAGCCTGTGGAGATCAAGGTCTACCAAGGGGTCTACCGAGCCAAAACTACAGACTATGGGCTGGATGAACTGTAGGATACCTAAGTATGATGTCAAACCTTTTCTTCTTAGTGGCTGGTGAGGGCGGAGGTGGTTGAGAGGGTCAGCCATCGTCGGTGAATCCAGCTTTCACTCGATCGCCGCTGTTCAGGAGACAGTTTGGAAGCAGAAACAAATTGAATGGCCAAGTAAGTTTGCTCATACAAAGAATGTGACTTGGTGGTTTTCTCTGGTAGGTCACATTTGACATAAAACAATTCTTTTTTTCAAAAAGTCTACAAGTTACTTCCTGTTGCCACCAGTGACCATACCTGACGCCAGAACTTAATTTGTAAAAATAGGCTGACTCTACGATGGGACGATCTTCTCTGCTGCAGCCCCACTCTGATTTAGGCTGATGAGACAGATACATTTGTTTTGCTTTAAAACAGCTTTAAACACTCAACCCTCTCGCCAGGAATCTATCACATTGCTGAGACTCTTACTCTCTCCGTTTCACCGTCGAAGAAAATGCAATGCTTTCCAGACTAGAATCATCTCAGAGCGGTCCTCCATGGGTTAAGAAGGAGTCGACGGTGGAGGGAGGTGAAAGTGATGATGATGATATCAAAGGCGCCGTGCAGAGGAGAGCATCTGCCGTCTGTGAGCAGAGGTATATATATATCAACCCTGTCGACGGCAGGCGCTGGGAGGCAGGGGAGGCAGGAACGTTTGAACCGCAGAATATATGGCGCACACCTGTAATACAAGCTACAGGTGGACGTGTTGGAGGCAGGTTGTTTTTCCTGGATTCGGCTTAGTTGCAGACAGTTAAAGTTCATTCCTCTCCATGTTCATTGACCTTTCCCATTTCCACTCAAAACTCCAAGCAAAAATAATGTGACTCCAAACAATAGATAGATAAAGTGCAAGAGGTTGTAGTATACGTGGTGGAGGGCGCCGATCGCTGTCGTCTGAGAGATGCGGTGTGAACAGCGGTGTCGTCGTCGGATGTCCCGCCACCGTGTTGGTCAGTCCATCCCTCGGCGGCGGTTGGGGGCTCCGCTCGTCTGCTTCCTCGCCGTCACCTCCAGGGAAGAAACACACCTATTGTGAGTGACAGAGCTGGCCAAAACACACACTAGCAGGCACGTCCCTTTAAAAGATACTTAGCGTGCGCAGAAATCACGTTGGGTCAGCTTCGTCGGGTCGGGGGTCGGCTCTGGGAATTCGATGAGGCGGCTGCCGCGGATCTGCACAGGTTCCAAAGTTTTCCCGTGGTGATGCTCTGAAGTCTCTCTTATACTGTTCACTGTCCATTGTTACAGTGTGGCAAGAGATTACTAGTTGGGAACACCCACAACAAAGTTCATAACGACCTGCATGCTCATGGTCCACACCGACAACAAAAATAGTGACAAGAGAATCCAGCCCCAGTGAACCCCACTGTCTGACATTTTGCGCAACTCATGAGCTGAACTCTGCTCATCATCCAGCTCGTTATACGCAACTTTCTCCACACTCCGTTGTAACGCTGCACCGGGAGAAAGATCTGGCAGTCAACTTGATCACGGTGGCATAGAGGAGAAAAAAAACGCCCTGAGATATTTGTGTTTCTGGAAACCAAAGACAGTTGTCCAGGGGCGTGGCTTACCCGCTCTGCACTGTACAGATGCTTTTATCCACAGCCATCGCACTAATACACTTCCATTGTGTTCGTCCATGTCTGAGCTCAATGTTAAGACTCGCCATCTATCAAAAGTTGTGACGTGTGTCTGAGGGATATCTTGAGTGCTCCTTTTATGATTTATAATTAGGCCAGGCACTCTGCTGGACAGCCCCGTAGCCAAGGACCCACGTGAGGTCTTTGTTTTTGATCTCCCGGCTGTCAGATGCAGTCACTCACCTCTTTCAGCAGGCGCACTCATAAATGAGTCACCTCATCTTTCACGGGGGGGAAGAGACTCTCCGCGAGCCTCATTGTAGAATCTGGGCCTGCAGCACTCGCCCGCAACCATGTGACTCTTTAGTACATTAAGCCACTCAACTCCGCACGCAGACACTTTTAAACCCTGACAGTAACATATTAGTGTTATCATGATATTGTGCATTAGCGGTGCATTATGTCGCTCTTAGCGCGTAATGTTATTGTAGTTGCAGCTGAATACAAATGAAGTTCAAAAGGCTCGCTTGGGAGGGAGGTGGGCAGCTTTTCAGTCACTTCCTCCCCCATCTGAACACGCTCTCCTGCTTCCCCCCGAGCACCTGGAGTTGTACTAAAAAGGTATTATGCTACACAACTCCCAAGTGTTTATCCTTTCCCACTTTGCCCATGATACTTTTACTATTACTTTAATGTTATTCAAACCTACGGCACTTAAGAATGGTTTCTCAGAAACTCAAATTTGAAGGTAATTACTTTGCGGCTGCTGATTGGCTGTGTGGTTAATTAAAACGGTGCTTGATTCAATCTCACCTCCACGACCCTCCTTGAAATAAGTAAGGAGGCTTCAGAGGCTTCATGCCAACAATACCCTTTACAATATGGGATGCTATAAACCAAACAAGGGCTCATTTAGGTAATCTGCTCACAGTGCAGTAGCAGTTTTAAGGGCTCTTATTGTAGAAAGCCCAACGTAACTGGGTACACGTTGTGCTGTTTACTGTACCTCTAGGTTTTTCAGCACTAGTTAACATATCTAGTGCCATAGAGGAGGGTGTCCATTTCATGGCAGTCGACGGTCGCTTCGCTTCACAACCTCATTCGATACACCGGGTTTGTTCCCTCACACGCTTACACACACACACACACAAAAGCGCCACTCCCCTGCCATCATCAGAGATTGTGAGAAATGTGCTAGCCGAAAAAATCTGATGTAAAAAAAAAGAAAAAAAAAGAAAAAGGTTGCTAGACCAACACTGAGGTGGTTCATTATCACACGAGCGCTGCCGTGGGGAGCGGGAGTGCAAAAAAACAAGTTGGAAGTATAATATAAAACGCAATTGAGTTGGAGCTCTTGCATAAAGACGTGGGCTGCCGCCGCCGCCGAGCACAGCTGCATCTGCAAATCCACGCAATCCCACAGCTCGGTCGAAACCGATTGGCCTGGCGGTCAATCCGCGGCGCTCAAGTTAAGGGTTCGCTGGATGCTCCTTCGTAGCTTGCAAATTCTCTGTTTTCTTTCGGGGGTGGGAATAAAAAACACTGGGTCTATTCATAGTCATTTTCCACCGCTCAGATGACGTTTGGCATCACTGGGTCAATAGAGGAATAACATATTCACCGGGTGATGCGGTGTCCGATGAGGGCTCCAAGATAGAAAACAGCTTTTCCAAGGATAGCCCGACATTAGCTTGCACACGCACACATTGCGGTTAGGCTTTTTTTTTTGGTGATATCGGTTTACAGTGTTGAGAATATGGTGTACATCTGTGCTGTATTGATAGGTTATGGCCAATGCTTCACAGTTTTACCCATGCAATTCCAAAGAAACGCTGCCACACCTCCGTCAATGCTAACCGTACCATTTGGAAACCATTAGATCGCACTCTGTAAAGGAGAGCCGAAGCTTAACGGCAAACTTTAACGGTGTCTTAACAGAACACATGTTCCTGGACAGTCTCCATTTCTAGATTGGCTTGTTAATGCAAGAGCAAGTATGCTGCAGTGAAGCGCATTGCACCGTGGCACGTCTTCATTAGTTCCCACGCTGTAACAACATCGGAGGTTTTTGCTGGATCAGACCGACGGGTTCAGGGTGACTCCGCTGGGTAACGTGAGGAAGCGGTCGGTCGGATCGGGGGTTTTAGTTTCACACCCTGGTTTTTTTTACTCGGGGAGGGCCAGGAGGGAAAAGAAGAACTCACAGGGCTGTTCGGATCTAGTGACGCTTTAGGAAAACATGGTGTAAAAATGGATGGGAACACTAACCTTTCCAGACAGATGTGATGATAAGCCTTCAAAAAGGAAAGGCTTCACTGTGAGACTGTTTTTTTTTCTGCGAGTAGGCAGAGGTAATGGAGGGAGAAATAGAAAGAAAATGGGACGTGGAGCTGTGGAGAAAAAGAAGAACAAATAAAGGCACTAGAGGGAAAGGGGGGAAGTAAGGGAAGACTTTCTCTCCCGTGCCTCCTGCTCTGTCTTGGTTGCAGCTAGTCATATTCTCTTTCTCTTTCTCAGCATACTTTTCCTCCATCCCTCCCCCCTAAATTAGCAGCTGTCAGACCCCCTCGCTTCGCGGCGCTGATTGATGACCTCATCTGGGAGTTAACATGACACACTTTGTGTCAGGTTTTCAGACTGCCGCACTCACTCCCTGTTCTGTCCTCTTCACTCGATACCTTGAGCCATTCATACTTCTTCATCCGAATGTTGCCTATTGCCACTCTACCCTCGTAATGCCTCGTAGCATTTGGTGGACAGACTGTGACACATAATTCTCTTGACCGGTGATGAGAGGTGAACTTCTTTTACCAAAACCTGTGTGTCTGATACCGAGGGTTGAGGCCAGGCCTTTCAGTGCTGTCGGCCTCCAGGCACGGGTTCTCGACACCACCCACGCCCTCGCTCCGTCGATGAAGCAGCAGAGCTCTGATTGATGATTTCAGGTTTTCTCTGGTGCTCTGGGTTCATCTGGTACTCGGTTCATTTCCAGTATGTGGGTGTCTTCTGAGCAGAAACTTTCATTTCCTGCAAGGACACAAGGGTGACTAATAAGGAGGCTTGCTTCGAGTGTAAAAACGCCCACCGAGTATCAAGACAGTTTTGATCCCCTTCTGCTGTGATAATCTGTATTTCAATTCTATTCCTTTGTTTTTTATCTCCACTTTGTGTCTCATTATAACAGTCAGCAGTGATTGGTCAAGAAAGGGTTTTAGTCGGAGAATTAAGTTGTGTTTTTTATGGCAACGTGTTGATGTGCCAAGTGTGCTGTGAATTCCAGCATTCTTCTCAAGGCTTTTCGGAACAATAAAAGCCCTTGTGGTTGCTGCGCGGTTTTTAACAGGAGAGCTAATCATCCATTAGACGGGTCAGGTGCCGTTAGATGTCCCCTGAATGGTCAGATGAAATACATGTCTGGGCTATTTGTTTTTCCCCCGAAAGTCTGCTCAAAGAGGCAGGTAGTAAGTTCTGACTTCTCAGTAAACTAACAAGGGAAAACTCAAATAAAGCGATATTAATGTCGACCTATTTGAGCCCAGAAAACACATTTAGCAAATACAAATCACAAATTTGTTTTCTGTTTCTTTTCCATGTGTAGTCTATTTTGTACAGCGGCCAATTTTCCCTGCTATACATGAACATGTCGGTGCTACTGCCCTTCTTTTTTTTTTTTACTCTACTATATGTTTTGACAGGCATCCTACTTGAACAGTGGCAGAGAATGGAAGGCAGAAGTACAGATTCTGTATAGTCCCATGGATAGAAACGGAGGGGAAGGACGTGACCAGAAGGAAGGGGAAGAGATTTCCTCCATTAACGCCAATGTTAAAATTCACCTTTTCTGTCTCTTCCTACTATTGCTATTCTTACAATAAATGCATCATCAAATGTGAGTTAATGGATAGGCCATGTCAACTGTCCTCAAACTAGTAATGCCTGTTAAAATACAAATAATAATAGTGTGCAGATTATTGTCGGTGTGTGTTGAAATAAGATAATGCAAGCGGACATGTTATGTTTCATGTCATTCAGTAGACCAGTAGAGCTTGCACTGAGCAGCCATAGAAGCTGGTGTGCTCGTGTCTCTGTGTTTCCAGCTTGAGGAACCCAGGGGAATAAAGTTGCTTTAAACCTATGCACGTGCCTGGAAGTGTGCAACGCTATTTTTAGGATAGTGGGAGGTGAAAATCTCACACTTTCAGTTCATAGTTTATGTTAAATGTTACATCTTTTAATTAATTTCTTGAAGTAGATACTGCTCGATAAGGAACAGATATAATTTGTAGAAAAGGATTTTCTCACAGGTATAGAGGAATGAATTGTTTCACCTCTGACTGATTGACCTGAGTTTGCTTCTTGATGATCATGCCATGGTAAAAATCGACAGAAAACAAGCGGGAACTTGAACTGGTACACTGCAAGTGTCCTGTTTTAATAAGACTGCTGCTTTAACAGGATATCTGTTAAAGGGGAATTCCGGTATTTTTAAACCTGGGCTGTATTTGTACATTTTAGTCATTTATACCCCAAAATAGGTAGAAAAAGTTTTGGAATTGCTCCAGTAGATCTCCTCAGCCGGCAGTCGCGAAACATGCTGCTATGGCTGCAACGTAATCCACAGGGGCAACTGCGCACGATTAAAGTACGTCAACTAAAAGTGCTTGTTTTTGCCACTGACAGGCAAGTCTTGCTCGCAAGATTTCAGAGCGAGACTTCTCCTTGAGCAAGATTTTCAAGACTTTCGTTTCTGAGGCGATCTACTGGAGCAATTCCAAAACTTTTTCTACCTACTTTGGGGTGACTAATATGTACAAATAGAGCCCAGGTTTAAAAATACCGGAATTCCCCTTTAACACTAGAAAGGATTTTGGGGGTCTACAACACCAAAAAGCAGTGAATTGAAAGGAATAAATATAAAACGAACTATTATTTCCTTGCGTGATCTTGAAAATCCAATAACAGAAATAAAGAAAGTTGGTCTCAGACAAGTCTGTTCCATTTCAAAATGCAAAACAGCTGTCAAGTTCCCACGCTTGGCCTCTCTAGTGTTACAGATTGGTTGAGGGGGCAAGTCCCCATAGGCCTTCGCCTATTCACTCCTTTGATAAATGATGATCTCCACCAGATAGAGTTTAGTCAGAGATGAGCACTGAGAAATGGAAAATAAGCCCTTTATTGTCTCAGCGTAATAGCTTTGGCCCGAGCGCACGCAGGCGATAATGCATCATCATAAAACTGATTTCCTCGCTTCCTTCCCGTGGCTCTGTGTCGAGGTGTGCCACGGAGCAGAGCGGCTCGTCTGCTTACTGTCACCGGCACGGCCAGCTTGGTGCAGATGCAGCAAAACGTGCTGTGGTTACCCAGCATCCCCGGGCCTGGAGGAGAAGTGCGAAGGAGCCATAGCAACCCGGCTGCCAGGGATCCCAGCTATCTCCAAACACATCTCTCTCTCTCTCTCTCTCTCTCTCTCTCTCTCTCTCTCTCCATCCATCGCTTTCTTATCACGCACACACCCTCTTATTCACGTCAGATTATTTCCACGGATGCAGAAACACAGAGGGGACCCCGTGCACCCTTTTCTTTTCTTTTTTTTTTTAAATGTGCGTGTTAGATGTTAGGTATTCACATGGCATCTGGGTGCTGCAGCAGCAGGCCAGTGCAGGAAAAGCACAACAGCAGCAGCAGCAGCTCTGAAAGTATCGTTGTTGACAGCAGTGGAGTCAATTACAAGGCGAGGCCAGAGAGTAACGGAGAAATGACGGAAACATGATTGTTACATTGGCTGAAATCAGGCCTCACTTGAGTCAAGAAGTCAGATTCTGTTTGTCCCATAGTCAGCCCTTGTTTTGAAGGGGGCGGGGGGCAGGCTGCGTTCAGTGTCTCGGTTCGTGTAACTGATATCAACAACGCTTCGCGCAGGTTTTTCTTTGGCCTGATGACGGAATATCACTTTACCCTGCCCTGTTTTTCCGAGATATTATCGAGAATGCACAAAGACCGGTTTGATGCCTCCCTGATCAGCCTCAGCACCCTGGGTTAGTTTACCCATCATGGGCAATCAGCCATGCTGTCGGAGTGTGGTCGATACCAGCTGTCTGTATGTAAGGGAAGGCATCACACTGGCTTCATGTGTTCAGGTAAATGTGTGTGTGTGTGTGTGTGTGTATGAGCTGTTTGTTATATAGAAAAATCCCACCGGGACGATAAGTCAGATCAAACAGACAGATCCACAGGTCAAAAGCTAACCCATATGTCTGATCGCTTCTGCTCGCCGTGGCGATCTGAAACCAGGTGTCTCCATTTGGCACAACAGTAGTTTCTTAGGGTGTCAGATAGAAACTAGTTTTACTAAATTCCATGCAAACTGTTTATGGATTGTTTGCAGATCTTCTGAAACCCACCCAGACTGTAATCCAGTGGCTGCATGTTGCATTTTTCCCATGGCTGTGTCACAGACAAACATCTGGTGCAGCGCTGTCACTGTGGTCGGACGGTTAACACCACGAACGTTCCATAACGAGGAAACGTCTGTAGAGTAGTTGTATCATATGGTGGGGTCTGTAGGGTTTTTTGGCAGCCGTGGTAGAGATGAGCAACAAGGCGGTTAAAAAACACAGATTACAAGCAATGAGCTGTATTCTGTGAAATGTCAAGACGGTTGCACCCTTTTCTACAGAAGTTTGCCTTTTGTTATCTTTCACCTAGAGTCAATTTATTGTATCACCTTCAAATTTGACCCATCTAGAAACTCATTGAAACTAATTGGCCCATAGGGGGGCGCCATTGCAGGTCAAAAACAAGTAGACATGCTTGTTACTGATTGGCCCATAGGGGATCTGCGTTTGTATGTTGTATGTTTACATTGGAACAGTGTATGCTACTTGGTCAAAGAGTGAAACGTCCTGCAGGGGCGGAGGCTGCGAGGAAGCAACGCACCCAGAAACTCTAAAGTATCACCTTGCCTCCATCGGGGCATCGACGTGCAGGTGGATCCAGTTTCAGCCCTGGGCTCGGTTTCATTTTTTGTTTCTCTCAGAGGTCGAAAGGAAAAAAAAAAAGTTAAAAAGAGAAAGAGGAGACATCTTACCCTAAAATAAGTAATCTTGTAGTTACATCATAGATTGAGTCTCAAAAGCTGATGTCTCATTCGTCAACCATGTTTGTACCGGAGCAGGAAGTAACCAGACCTGCTTTATGCATGAAAACACGCTGAGATGCAACAGCCAGTGCTGCTATCTTAATAGTGTAGATATGTTTTGTGAGTAATTGCCTGTCAGTAAAGCTGATTGCTTGACTGCAGTTTGTTTTTACAGCTTTACTGGCTTATCTATACCGAGAGTGCTGTATACCATGCCATGCACCACATACCATGTGTATGTGGTGCATGTATGCAGCGCGTAGAAGCTCATAAAACAAAGACAAAACACACTGTTTGTCTTTCTCTTTGCTTCAAGCTGACGAGCCTTAGAACTCCCTCGGCAACAAGTGCACATTACATTACATAAATCCAAGTATTTCTGACTGATGCGGGTTTGGGGGCGGGGTGTGTTTGACTAGGTGGGCTGGTTATCCACCAGAGAGCGAGGTGTTGTGCAGGACGGGGCTCCCACAGCTGGGCTCCATCATTCCCGAAGTCGATTGCCTCTCCTCACTTGCGCTCTAGCCCCCGAGTCTCTCGTTTAGAGTCTCTCCAACAGTAACTGGGTTTGTGACAGGGTGGTCCCCCTCTGTCTATATGGGATGCAGGCAGATGGGGGAGGCCAAGCGTGGAGGATGGAGGATAAGAGTCGGGCTGGTTGATTTGGTTGTGTGTTAATTGGTGCTGTGCTACGGATGGCTTCCTCATGTGCCCCACACCGTTCCCCTTTTTTTTCCCAATGTGGCAAGTTGAGGCAAATGTCAAGGATTGCAGCCAGCTCTCCCACGCCGATTTCACCCACTGCAGAGACCTATGCAAAAACACGCGGCGAAGAAACACAAACACTACGACTTGATAGCAATCTGGATAGCAATAGCCCCAGCCTCACAGTTTATGTTAGCTGAGTAGCTCTGCAGCTTTGTGTGTGTGTGTGTGTGCATGCTACGATGTTTCTCTATGTCATGCATGTTTATTTGGTGTTTTCAACATTACAGCGCAAGCAGTTGGAGCTCATTGAAAAGGCTTTCGCACACACACTCGTCCTAATGTGGAGGAGTGCCACGATCCAAAAATATCAACCCACATTGCATGCAGATGTCGATTGATTGACTGACGTTGCAGTCCAAGACCTTCTCCTCCTGTGTTTTTACCAATATGTTTCTACTTCACTCCAACCTGCTCTATTTGTTTTGGGGAGATCTAAGAGTTAAACTAAGGGTGCTGTGTGTAGCATTTTGTGTTTCACATTAACCATGAACCCTGAGGATGTTACCACTCCTCCCTCCTCCCCCTCCCTGGCATCGCTCCATTTGTTTTGAAGAGCCAGAAGAAGCACAAGAGCCGATAGCAGCCCTTGATAACACTGAATGTGCATTCAGACGAGGTAAGCTAACGTGGAGCTGATGCTAAGCAGCTAGCATGGTGGAGCTTGAGTCAAGTTGTGTATCATGTGCAATGTAAAATGATTCCTGTTTTGTGCCATAAAGCGATCCAGCAGATTTCCTGCCAAATCCGACCCAGTGGCGCACAGTGTAAAACTCAGTGAAGAGGCCGGTAGAGGCTGCCAGTTTTTTTCAGAATTTTTTTACACTAATGTCTCAACGATAATGTGATAATGATGAATTGATTTTTGAAATGCTGCATGTAGCAGCTTCAGACATGGAAGGCCGACACATTCATCTTCCTAGCTGAAGGTGACTGTCTCCTTTGAGTTGTATCGCCCCCCCAGCATATGTCATATGTCTTTACTTTTTCTACAATAGGCATGTCTGTTTCCTTTTATTCCTTTAATTCTTTTCACTGCGATTTCAGCTGACTTGCAGTCTTGATTAATCTTGACAGTGGGGGGGGGTGGGGGTGTAGTTTGATTAGTGCCTCCATATAAGTGCTCCCCGCTGATCAAATTAAACCGTGCAGTCTATCTGCCCCCCCCCATCTTGATCTGGTTTGTTGCTTTTAGATTCAGTCACATTCAGGCCCTGATACAGTCATCAGTCAGAGAGAGGCAGAAAGGTACTGAAACATTTCACGCTACTGATTTAGTTCAGCTTTGCACAGATCAGACCAGGAGCATCCGTCTACAAAAGTAAGAATGGAAGTCATTTTAACTGTAGAGTTTTCTTCCAGAAATCTTTTCACCTCTTTTTTTCATTTTGATTCATTTGCTGTTTCATAATCTTTTGGTCTACGGAGAATTCTTCCCTGAGGATTCACATCTGACAAGAGGAGAAGCATGCTTCAGTGGTGATAAGACTGCGAGGGACTAGGCTCCGGGTCCACTGGACCTTCACATATGGTCCTGCTTTTGACTGTGGTTTGGCTGCTGGGCCCACACTCCATACTTTGTGGTTTCAGCATTTTATTTTCATTTGCTTGAGGTCATTTTCATAAATACTTTTGGGTGTTTGTGAAATGGGAGCTTTCGAAACGTGCTAAGAAAAAACAATACCCCAAAACTTTCTTTTTCAGTCTTTTTTCAGGTCCACACAGCTGAAAATACAGTGGAAAGCATTGAGAATAACTTCCTACTATTGACCTTTTTTTGCACAATGTCTGTTTTCTCAAGCCCTGTTCCCTTCATCTCTATTTCCGCTCTATGACTGTAACAGATTTGATAGGGTGAAATCAATAAGGGATTATATAAATAGTAGGTTACTTCCAATAAATGGGAAAGAATGATCCAAATCGTAATAGTAATAGTAAATACTGCTCGCTGTACCCATAATGCTGTGGGAGTTTGTGCAGACAGAGGAAACCAAAAGTGAGAGTAGTAAGATGTTTCCATGCCACAGACTAAGCCAGGCGTTCTCAACGTCGCAGTGTGAGCTTAACCGGTTTATTCTAACCCGGTTATGACGGTTACACGTGTTGAGACAAAACCAGGTCATTTGAAGCCTGTGTTAGGGTTACAATAAGCCCCATAGGGTTATCAAAGATCAATCACTTCACGGGTCTGCAATGACATTTCTCTTTATTCTATTATAGATACTCATTTTAGTTGCACACATTTTTTTTTTTTACATTTTATAGTGTGTTTGTATCTTGTAACAACTCTAAGAAATTCACATTTACACAATGCATTTGACATTAGTAGGTAAGTACAGGTGACATTCAGCTTTTTCGCGGAGCAGGTCCTGAAATATACGTTTCATTTGTGTTGTGGTGTTGTTTAATAATATCACAGAGAATCACAGTGAACGTCCCCCGTCGTTTTCGTGGGTACGTCGGGTTGCACGTGACCTGTCGGTTCTGGAAAAGGAGGTACAGTAATCGTACGTGATGAAACATACTGTACATGCAATGGATATATGTGGAAACCTTCGCACAGTAGAGCTGATTTCTACGCTGAAAGAATACGTGGTGTTTAAGTCCTACGTCCTCTATATGTATCTGTTTCTGTTAATGCTACATGAGCCTATTCAGTATTAAAGCCAGTACGTTTTTTTACCATGTTAAAAAATATATATAAGTGTTCAATGGCAACCTAAGTGTGTCTACGGCGGTGCCAAGTGCATACAGTATCTAGGATATGCCTGCACTTTCAACTGATTTGGTTGAAGTCGTAAAAAGATCCAAGGCATGTCTACAGCTCTGGCTAGGGTGAGTAACTGAAAGAAAACCTTTGCGAGCTCTCCAAATATCAAACCAATACACTGATCATAAAATAACTAGGGGGGGGGAGAAAGTACAAAACGTAAAGACAACGAGACACTGTACACAGGCACTTGAACTGCAGTGCACTCTTTGAGCGCGTTCATATGAATCTAATAAGTGCTACAACATAACATGTCATTTAGAAAAAAAACAATACTGATTTCAAAATAGTGGAATAGCATTCATAATAAAAAACAAACAGGAAAATATAAAAAAAACAACATGAATGAGGGCAAAATGAAACCGTGACTACATCTTGCATATTTGTGTTTCTATGCAGGGGGGGTTTTACATTCTCAAAAATGTGTCTCTCATTGCACAAGCTGCCTCTGCGCTGGAGCGAGAGAATAACACCCGGACCCAGTTCGGTGTCGATGTGCATGTTGACATTGAGGGACCGATTGACACAAAGTCAAGGAGCTTGTTTTTTTTCTTGGAATCAACACTCTGGTCACTCATACTGTAGCAGCTTCCTGCTTCGCTGGCGCTGGCGCCGCTCGGATCGGGATGAATCATACCCACTGTCAATAGAAGAGTGAATCATAGCCTGTCACTTTCTCTCTGTGTGTGTGTGTGTGTGTGTGTGTGTGTGTGTGTGAGACAAAGAGCGTGTCACGTGTCCGCACCTCATGCCCACAGGAGCCAGGGAGCTGCGAGAGCCAAACAGAGTGGAGGTTTTATTTGCGGTATGAATCACATTTGAAAAGCCTTGCAACCTTCAGAGGTCTCTGAGCGGTCGGCTGCCCATGTGACCGATCCATGCAGCATCACATCTAATAGGTCTCTCTCTCTCTCTCTCTCTCTCTCTCTCTCTCTGACTGACACTTTCTATTACTTTCTAACAATTCTCCATCACATTACATTCATTTCTAATAGGCTTATTCATCCGTACCTTTCCTCTGGCCACTTCATCATCAGAAAATCTCTATAGCTTTGATGACAGTTTGTATCTGTACCCCATCAAGAGGGACCCCTGAGAAAGTATGTGCCCCTATAGGAATGAAATCTGTCTGTTAACGCGGTACAGTCAAGCTCAGCTACACTATATGTCCTACGTGATATCTATGCCAACCGTATTTACAGTTACTTCCTGCCGGGGGAGAGAGTCGAGATAAAGGTGGTCGCTGGGTGATAAAAGGTGCCGCCAAGCCGCCAGAAGAGGGACTAAGTCTAAGTGCTTTCAAGTCGCCATGGTGATACGGTAAATGTCAGTGGCTTCGGACTCGGATGAGGGGCCTGTGATGTCACGTTGCCGCTTCAAAGAGGGCCGCCGTCCCCCTCTGCCCGGCGTCCGCAACCTTAATCCCCATCGGAGCCGGGCCGAGCTCGAGCGGAGGGTAAGTGAAGCCGAAACCCTGAGGTAATTACTACCTGCCCGTCAGGACGTCTCTCTACTGGGCCCCGTGTCGACGTGAGCCGATGGATTAGCGCCTCAGGACTGCTTATCGGGATATATCACACAGACGGATCTGTATGGAAAAATGTGTGTGTGTGTGTGTGTTTGGGATAGTGAAAAGGATGTGTGTGCCTCTAAGGGATGTCCCGTTTTTCCACACATTAAGTGTAATGAATGACAGAGGGTTTTTTTTTTCATCCCAACCTTATGTAAGCATCTGAACGCTGGGTCTCTGATGATGTCAGAGATCTAAAGTGGATGGCGTCACTTCCCCCCCCCCGGCGTTCAGCAGTCTAGGGATGTTTCTCTCACATTGCATATCCACAGCTCCATACAGTCACCCCGCTAGAATCAGCCGTGTAACCCAAACCGCAAAAACGAAGCTGACGCACCGCAAAGAGAGAGAAACACTCAGTCACATTCTAAGCATGAAATTACTGCTCGAGGGGTAATTACTGCTCGCTTCCCAACTACGGGTCACGCGACGATCGGGTACATCGGCGTTCTCCGAGAGGCCGCGTAACGAAACGCACCCGTGGTAAATGATGAAAGGAAAAACTTCGGTGGTCCCGAGTGACTCGCGGTCCCCTCTGGGTTTTGTATCGCGGATAACAGCGGGGGTCTAATAGAGTGAGTCCTACGGAGAGAGACAGAGGGATTATCCACAGTCGAGGGAGCGAGGTGTGAGACGCCGAGGGAGAGAAAGCCACTCCGGTCCTTGCTGAGAGAAAGAGAGAGAGAGAGAATAAAAAGAGAGAGTACCTTTCTATCCATTCACCTTTTAGGCAGGTACACTTTAGTGATCATGGGATGGAGGGCAACGGGGCCGGGGATATTAGGTTTGGCAGTTAGTGAGTCCTTCATTATGTGATATTGTCAACGCTGGGGTTGGGATGTTAACACGTAATGCACTGGCGTATCTATTAGTACTGTATCTGCAGCTTTACAACTGATAGTGGTATAGTTAGTGGTCGGTATTGCCGTACAGATCGTGTCCAGGCACACTGAGAGAGTCGGGCTGCGGCCACCAGAGCCGAGAGGTCCAGACCGGGGGGGGGTAGTCGGACACACACAAGTCCAGTCTTTGCTCCGTGGCCACTCCAGGTATGAATGGGTGACATTGTGGTTGCCCAGTCCGGTTTGCATTCCTACGAGTCCAAAACCCCCCCCCCCCCCGCCCCCCTCCCGCCCCCCATTTCAGCCCCTGTTCTCCTCTCTCCAGTCTTCAGCTCGTCCACCTCCTCCTCCTCCTCCTCCTCTTCCTTCCTCAGACTTCAGGGGGAGGTGAGTCAGGCTGGGGGCCACCATCCACCCTCACCACTGCAAGAGAGAGACAGATAAATACGTCAGGCTATCAGGAAGGAGATGATAGTCAAAAGCGGGGCGGGGGGAGGGGGGGATGGAGGGGGGGGGGGGGGACTGGAATGAGAGAATCTATTCATCTATTTTTCATTGTTTTTCGATTCGGGAGGAAGGGGCTTTTTGAGCAAATACTCCGCTTCACATTCGTTCACAGACTCTCACTTTGGGAGCGGTCCAGTACAACCACAGTCCTCTGCTGTTGGCTACTGAGCAGCTCCTCTTTATCAAGTGGGGGTCAAGTCCTTCGACCGAGGAGGAAGGAGCGTTTCAACCTTCACTTTCCCTACCCATGTATACCCGGTCCGGCATTCGAACCGGCAACCTTCTGGTCACAAACCCTCTATAATCTCCAAGCTAATTCACACGTTTGAGATCCTCTTCGTGGAAAAGCTCGGAAACCCTCAATTATCGGCGTCCCCGCCCTCCCCTACAGGGGGCCCCCCGCGGGGTCACCCACTCATCCAAACCTGTTAAACTGGAGTCATTAGCTGGGTGAGGACGGGAGACAAGTGCCCTCTTTTCCCACAAACCCCTCAACCTGTTGTCAATTGAGGGAAGCCATGGAAACGCCTCAGGAATGCAGAGGCGTTTTGGAGAGGACCTCCGAGTCCGCCGGTTGTTTTCCTGCCTGGATCAATGCACCTCTGTGCCTGCAGGAATATACAAGAGGACCCCCCGATTTTAAAGCCTCACAAGCGGGGGGCTTATTTGGTCGACTTTGCTATGACGTCAAGCCCATCCTCCACCCCCCCTCCCTCTCCTCATCCACACTGATTCTCTCCAGTGCCGCTCCACAGCCCTCCTCTCTCCTCCTTCCTGTTTAGACAGACGCTCTACAGGCATCATCCCCGACACACTGCAGAGAGACGCTGACACTGGCCAGCGCTGGATAAAACACATCCTTCTGTATCACACACACACTCTCTCACACACACTTGCACTTAACCTTTACCTCAATGCAGCCATTTCTGAACTGGCATTTCACCGTCTCTTTTCAGTAGCTCGGCTGATAATACTACCGTGGGCCCAGATTATAATCAGAGTCCATCTACATTCCAGGAATCGATCCGAGCTGCTCAGAAAGGTCCCAGTCGCAGCAAAGCACTGTTACTCGCTTCTTTTTTTTTTAATTTAATCGCCCGATCCTGATTGGGCCCTAAGCCACCGTAAAGCCTTGAAGATTGCTGATTTAGATTGTGATTGAGATGGCTTCATCACTTTCAAGGTAATCATTTGCACTCCCAGGAGCACAATGACTAGAGGAGTCGTTCCCCTCCAGTCTCCGACTTGTTACTCAAAAAAAAAAGAAATCCATGAAAAGTGTGAAAATGCAGCCCCTTCTCACTCATGGTCTGACTGAGGTTTATTTGTTTCAACAACTGATATCACTCTTTATCCCACAATACAGTATGCCACCAAGTCCCTAGTCCTTCCTTCTCGACACTCGAGCTCTCCGTCCTCCCTTTGACGGACGGTTGCAGCGACTCCATTCCGTATAGACGGCGAGGTCGAATGCAGGACAGGGGGATGCACGGGTGGACGATGAGAGCGAGGGCTTTGAGTCTTGTTTAAATTTTAAACACGCTCTCTATGAACAGTTCAAAGAGGGGAGGTATGCTGCAGCAAAAGGGGATGGGGGGGGGGCAGAGACAAAAAAGATAGATGGTTCTTTTTAATGGAGATGAGCAGACGGCGAGCAGACGGATCTGCTGGAGGTCTCACCCCGCGGCAGGGAATACCCTCTTACTGTTGTCAGTCAAAACACGGGACATTTTTATCACTCTGTTTCTCTTTTTAAAAGCTTATTTGACTTGTTTTGACAAGAGGAGTTCCCGTTATTTTAGCCAGCCGTAAAATATGGTTCATTTGAAACAGGAAACCCCCTGTATGATTATCATGGATTTATTGGGCATATTCTCACCCCCTTGCGTATTTTAACAGGTCCCCATTAGCCGTGGTGGAAGGACCCACAGCATGGGCGCAGTTGCAACGTTTTAATGGCTTCTGCACCGGCAGACAGCGCTAGTGCTAATTAGCACCCTTTAAACACCGATGCCGGGGTCGGGTTTTGAAAGGCAGCGGGGATCGGGCCTGGATCCCGTCTCACGACACCTGCTAATGGGTCAATCGTTTAAAGAGACTGCCGGGGTTAACGGGGGGCTGTCATCCCCTCAATGAACCAATCACACGCTAATCCTCCAGTAGAATTTCCTTCCTTTCTTCGGGGTACGCTGTGGGCTTTGCATTTTCTCAGCAGGAAAAAAAAAAGAACAACAACAACAATAAAAAACTAACAAAAACAAAAAGCTTTTCCCAGGCCTCATTAGAGTGTATAGAAGTATCTGACACCACGGCAGGAAGGATCCAAATGAGAATGTATTAGCTGTTTGGCTAGTTAGCGCTCTGATATCCCTGTGTGGAAAAATGCAGAGCTAATAAGAGAGACAAGAGAGAGAAGCATGAATGGATAGATCAAGTGAATTTGGGCTTTGGCTCTTAAGAGGTTTGGAGGAGAAAAAAAACCCTCTTCATTTTATCAGTATAGATCGAAGGAGAAAGAGAGGGGCGGTATTGATTTCATTGCTTTAACGTAAGTGGTATTTGTGTATCGAGCGAAGGCAGACTCTTCTCTGCTCTATAGACGTCACTTCACATTCCTGAAGTACTTTTATTTTGTAGTGCTTTTATTCCCCCCTTCTGCCGTTTAAAGGTTATTCTCTTTCTCCAGACTTCTGCGGGATTTCTCACCATGCACTGCCCCGGTGTTGGGTAGTGTCCTGTAATCCTACTAGGATGAAATACGCCGATTACTTAAAGATTACAATCACAAAGTGTCATCAGGCCAGGAGACGTAGTGCAACCCGGTTTTTACAGGGATTACAGTTACATCTTGCATCACTTACAACAATGTTACAACAATGCATTGTTTTTATGAGTTCTGAGTTATTGCAATTTGAAAGAGCAGCAGACGACCAAAAAGAAACATGTGAAACTGTTCACTTTCATTTTGTTTCCACAGCACAAATAGGCGTAAAGGGCTTCTATAGCACATTTGGAGGGCGTTGAGTGAGTGTGACACATATTCAATAAGCACATGGGCTAGAAAAACATCGACTGTGATCAATTTTGGCCTCTTGTTACAGTTAATTTACAAGTTAGCTATTATCTCAAGTCAAGTCAAGTGCTTTCTCTCTCTCTCTCTCTCTCTCTCTCTCTCTCTCAATTATGCACGACCACCGACACTTTCCCCTTAATGCAGTGCAGAGCAAAGAAGTGGCCAAATAAGCACAGGGCAAATTGTGAGAAGCGAGAGCTTTACGTTTGGCTTTAGCCTCCCGAGCCAGACGAGACCTTGCGAGTTCACCATGGGAATCAACTTACAAGATCTTGTCTGGCTTGCAAGGCTACATCGGCGTCAGGATAGACCTCTACCCAAAATACTTTGAGTCCCGGTCATAAATCGGGAGGCAAATATAGATCACACATATGCAGTTACACTCCTCACATGTTACCCTTTTTGATACATACACTAAAATAGATGCTCTATCAAAGCTCTGTCAGCAGCTGATCTGTTTGTCCCTCATACTGATGGTATATTCAACATTTGTGATTGGGGCCATGCAACTGAACTAATGCAAACAAATTCCAGCAAAATCTGCCTAAAACTCTTACACACCAGCTTCATAATATCATGGTGTTGGACAGTGATATGCTCAACATTTCCGAGCAGTAATATGTCAAGCATGCATGTCGGGTTTGGCCCCAACTACGTGCTCTTGGCGGCCAGGGGCTAAAATATAAGCTTTGAGCCACAATTTTGCTTCTAAGTGATGTATTGCCTTTGATCTCAATCCCCAAAATGCGTCTCGCTATCTTCCTTGACTGCTGCTATAGAAAATGTTGGAAAGCATCGCATACACTCACAAATTCTCAGTGGTAGAACACTCAGCTTGATGTAATCGATACGGAGCTCGACGCGGTGATGACTATAAAGTGAGATCTAGTATTTACTGCCTGGTGAGAGCCTTGTATCTCTAAAATGTCAACTTTTCAGGAAGACAAACGGCCTTGTTTTCTGTTTGACCACCACACATTTTTGAGGTTATCTGACCGGTTTTCAAAAAGGGGGTTGGGTTTCATAAGTCCAAGGGTCGTAGGAATTTTCTCCTTCAACAATCCTCTAACCGTTAGTTAAACCGTGAAAATCCCATTACGAGGTTTTCATATGACAACAGCGTTGCGCAGGGTATTGTTTTCTTTCATTGTGCGAGGTCAGGTGTGTCAGGTGTGTGCAATGGCAAAAATTGCCAAAATATATTTATAAAAAAAAATAATATATATAATATCATCGTCAGTCATCAGTCAGAAATGTAGTGGATATATTGATGATATTGGATATAAGCTGCAGAGACTTTGCCATACCTTCGGGTTTCAGTGAATTGGCATGGTGCTGTGGTGTGTCAGTACTCACACAGAAACAAACATATTGATGACAAAGCGAATGTCCGGTGTGATGGTGGCTCACCTATCTGCTCCTGTGTGTGTGACTGTGAAGGCTGGGTCTGGACCTGAGCCTGGGCCTGCTGCTGCTGCTGCTGCTGCTGCTCCTGCAGACTCTGGCTGTCCACCGAGATGCCGCTGTCGCTGTGCAGCTTCTCTCCCTCCGGCGTCACTGTCTGGTTGCCCGTGGCCGCACGGTTATTAGCCGCCTGCTTGTTCTGTTTGCAGCTGTTCCACCTGAGGAGACGTGTTACGTTAGAGGTGGGAGAAATTATCCGGTCGATGTTGTCCTCTGAGTTTTACTTTCGCAGCAGGTACGGAGAATCGGAAAACAAATAATCGGTGACGAGACAAATCTCACGGCTCTCATATTGTGTCATAGTTATAACACATTATTGTTGTAACGTAGTGGAGGAAGACTATGTGACATCCAATTGGTCACCATCTTGAGGAAAACCAACCATCAACATAAACTAAAATCAATTATATTTTCATAAAGACATGAATTTATGCTTTTTTCCATGAAAGATCCCCATTTACTAGCATTAAAACGTTGAGTAAATTGTATTCTGCAAACTAAGTTTACACTCCGCTATACAAAAGTATAATATAACAATGAAATAGCATAAGTCTGATATACATTTACCGAAAAACAGATAATAAAATGCTAAGAAAAAAAAAGAGAGAGGGTGAGAAAGCCCGACCGTTCTCCACCGATGCTTCACTTGCGCAACGGCAATTACTGGTTAAAATGTTCCTGTGGTGTTGAGCGGATATTCGCACAATCTGCAATTTGTTTATACATGACAATAAATAGAGAATTCGCCAGATGTGAGAGGCGGTGCGTGACGGGGCTGATAAATCTGGCACTCAAATTTCCCCTGGTTGGCACTTTTCAAACAATCAATGGCCCTAATGAGCTTGTTGACTTGGTTCAAATGTGTTTTGAGGCCAGACGTGCATCTGCCTGTGTGTCCTTGCTAACGTGTCTGTGTGGGTGACCTCTGTAATGCATTATGCTCCAAGTGTTATGACCTTTTTTTTAAAAAAGCACTGTGGTGTATGTGAGTAGGAGTGTAATGATGTGCTAGAACTGGGTTTTTTTAGCCAGGGGCAACATCAGTCACTCTAACACCGCCCACCAGGCCTCCCTATTCACGCTCTCTGCCCGATATTATTCACTCTGAGGCGCAAGAGCCGATTGCGCGAACGTCTTGAACCGCAGTGCGGCGTTTTTGTCTCCGGCTGACCTCTTAAAGACGATGTAGGCCACCAGGCCCACCACCACGGCAGCCAGGATGGAGCAGTAGATGGGGATGAGGTTTTCGTTGAAGCCGTGGCCGAGGAAGCGAGGGGAGCCGGGGCTGGCCGTGGTCGTCTCTCCCTCCGGCAAGGGGACGGAGCCGTCGGGGGGGAAGTCGTCGGTGAAGGAGGGAGGAGACAGGTCGGTGGCGAAGGTGTACGTGGGGAGGAGAGGATCTGTTCGGGAAGACAAGAGAACATCTATGAGACAAGAAAAATAAAAGCATCAAACGTTGCCAAGTAACTCTCCTGTGTCCGATAAGATGCTGTGTATTATAGTCATAGATGCTGCTTGAGCTGCCTTGAGAGAGAAAAAGAAATGACAAAATATAACGAAGAGACACTTTCATATACGGTATGTCACTGAGAGCTTGTTTGCCATAGTGTAGTCACCAAGACCGCAACCAGATGTCTAATACATTGTACACATGTGAAGGCTGTTTCTCATAGACAAATGGGTTCTGGCTGAGATGCTGTTTGCAGAAAGAAAAGGAATGTTCCTCCACAAGGGGGGCAAATATCTGTCAGTCACCCTCCCCACTGCAGACCCACCCCACCCCAGGCCTGGGCCCTGCACGCCAGGTCTCCCTCACCATGTCTTCATCTGTGTGATCTCTGCACATTGCATGACATTAAGGCCATATGGAGCCATGTAGCACAAAGTCCGGGGCTTTAGGGAGGTCACCGCGTTGAGTTTAGCCTTTTACTGAGGCCGGCTGAAGCAGGAAAGCTCTGTGCTACTGGAAGGGTCTGGTTTCTGTCACAGTCAACTCTGGAAAGAAGAGTCATTTTCATAAATTGTCCCATTTCCTTTTTTTCTCTGTGTAGTGATCATTAGGACGGAGTGTAATTGAGGGACGTGGCTTGTCCCGGCAGCACAGTTTACCCAACCACCCCTGCTGCTATTGTTGGTGGAGCCGAACTGCTTCGTGCTGCAGTCACATTGTCGAACATTGAAGTGGTTCTGTCGGATGTTAGAAAGGGTTAGGAGAGGCTGCAGAGTATTTCTACCCCGAGGGTATGGTATATCAGGGAGAGGAGAGGGGGTCTGTCCAGCCAAACCAAAACTTCTCCGAGCTCAGCAGCCCAGGCGGGAATGGAGTCTGCAGCCTGGATCAGATCTGAGACAGTAATTCCCAGCAGAACCCCGGGCTGCTCCTCATTAGCTTCTAACTGGTTCACATGGGCTTAACCCTGTGGAGACCCCTGGGGCTTTCTTCAAGGCCAAGGCTGCCATGATGGACTGGGATGCTCTATCCCAACAACGGCAAAGGGTCATCCAGGACAGTACCATTATTCTAGATGCATGTATCAATTGTGTGTTGGGTGGACTGGATTGCTCGTTAATACACTTCCATCATCATCAATATACAAAGAGCTTATATACACCATACAAGGTTTTGGAAGATTGGTCCAAAGATCGACTCCATGCTAACACTTTAGCATGCACTTTGTTGAGTGATAGTAGGCTACTAGCTTCATCTCAAAAGTGAGAAAATGAGAACTTGTAGCTGCTCTAAAGCTAAATGGTATGTAATCTTAAATGATATGTAGCCATGTCTGGCACTTTTAGGTAGGAGATTTACAAAGAATGTAACGTTAAAATACTTTCTTTTCCATAAAGGTGAACATGATGGGTTTCCTCCCACGTTCCAAAGACAAGTCAGGTGGATTGGAGACTCTACATCGTCCATAGGTGTCAATGTTTGTCTACCTGTCCAGACCCTGTGACCCTGAGTAGGTATTATGGGTAAAGAAAACATCTCTCATCCCAAAAACCTGGTGCATTCCTTTAAATTTTGGGACGGACAATAAATGGAGCAACTGTGAGTTATGACCGGTGATGTGGTCAGTCTGACAAAAAGGAAATGCAGTGGACCATCACAACAACAAGCTATCTACGCATGCATTCGCTTTTCACTGACATGGCACATTGTCAGGTTTCTCCACATTGATTCGCTGCATTATTTACACAGGGTTACTCCCCTTATTGGTCCGATGGGACCGCGACGGGACGCTCATGTGGACGTATTTGAAAAGTTCTGTTGCCCCGTCAAGAGTCCCCGCTTTGGCCCGGCTGTCTGCTCGGTGATGACAGGGCATTCCTATCTCCCACGGGAGGGATTGGTTTTCTCAAACGGTAGAAAATATCATTGGCCAACAGACAAATACAGCACATGTGCATTCCATACTTAGAAACGCAGAAATAATGCAGAGCCTATTTAAAGCCGTGTTATTGATTTGGTCCTGTCTAAAAGGAGGGGGGAAGCGATGCACGGGTGTCTGTATTACACGCGTTTCTTGACCTTTCCTGGGAAGTAGTCAGGTTACCTCAACTCCACCATGCATCAGGCAGCTAATGCAGGGCCGGGCTAATGGTATTAGCCATGCAACATGAGCTTCTAAACAGGATAAATACTAAATGGAAGGTGTGAAAGCGTGCAGACCGTCTGGCCTCAATGGTATACTGTAGCTAGTCGCATCATCTACGAATTAAACCTCCTCTAGAACTTCCTGTGCCAGAGTCAGCCATCGCACAGCTGTTTTATGAAACAAGTCTTCCTGTGCTTAAGTGCCTTCCTTGGTGCAATGGATGTTCCCTCCATGCAGACGTATACATCAGTCGTCGCGGTGTAAGTTACGACTGTGTTTCTCATCCCGAGCCGAGATGACAGCTCCCCTGGGAGTACTGCTTGACGTCACAGTGACTCAACACAGAGAGACCGGCTCCAGCTCCAGTACAGTATACTACCGCTATACTGTCATCTACATCTCTCTCGCTCTCTCTCTCTCTCTCTCTCTCTCTCTCTCTCTCTCTCTCCAGGTTGATGTAGAAAACATGGCTGGCTGTAGACCAGGGGATAAACCCGCAGCTCCAGAGGCTACATACCTCAGTACCTCAGAATGGAGCCTGAAGGCGGCGGCCGCACTTTAACAATTTTGGCTTCAGCGGATTTAAAACAACCCTGCAACAAAATAAAAGTAGCCCGGGATTTTTACGAGCGCGGGGCCTATGTGTGTGCAGGGAGATGTGTTTATTAGGGGGGTGTGGAGGAGAAAGAAAAAAAGATTTAATTTTTATTAGCCATTTAGGTCTTTATGGTGAAGCTAACCCCAGGGGTCGGTGCAGAGGTTGATGTCTTGGCTGCTGCTAGTTTAGGGTGGAGAGGAGCTCCTATCAGGCACTGCACATGTACAATGACCTCTTTATCAGCCGGCCAACACTCCCCCTTCTGTCTCAATGCTGCCTCTATCTCTATCTTCCTCTATGTCTCCCGCGACACACACACACACACACACACACACACACTTCAAATTATTCAAGCGAGTGCTCTGCCTTCTATACAGGGTGGGTTAATAGGGAGAGTGGAGGGGAGGGCAGACAGAGAGCCAGGTTGTCAAGAGAGACTGTGGAGGGGGGTGGGTTGGGGGTGGGGGGGGGGGGGGGGGTTATGGGGGGGCTGTGCTGTAAAGTGCTCTGATTAGCAGGAGTAATTACACTGCAGCGGCACAGAATGCACACTGGCCACCCTCCACTGCTCCACTGGCCCAAGCCACTCTGCGAATGAAGGGAGTAGGGGGAGGCGAAAGAGGAGAAAAGAGTGAGGCTGGTTGGGGGGGGGGGGGTTAAGGAGAGGAAAAGATGTCCACTGTTATCTGTTTTTTTAATCTCCCTCTCTTGCTCTCGAAGGACAAACACTCCAGCAGACGCTCAGCGCTTCCACGCGCTTCATGCAAAATGCACTCGACTGGAAACTCAAATCAGAAATCAGCACTTTTTGGAAGTGAAAACAAAGCTCCGGCGACAGTGAAAGAAAAAAAGAAAAAGGGCCGAGACCTTCAAAAACCAAAAAAAAAAGAGAGACGCAGGAGATGGTTTCAATTTCAGATCAAACAGACTCACATGTGTGTGGTGGTGACCGGTGTTTAATAAAGAAAGAATAAGTTAAATGTGCTTGGCAGGGGAAGAGCACGCATGTACTGTGTTAGTCTGCTATCAGCTGTATTGATGTTGGACGCTCATATAATTTGTATGTCTACGTGTGTGTGTGTGTGTGTGTGTGTGTGTGTGCGTGTGTCCTGCAGTTGAGTGTGGGTGCTCATAGAGGTCACTCAGCGAAACCTGAGCGTGAGCAGAAGAAATCCCTGGACTCATATCGACCCTCCAGCACAGAACACCAGCACAGCACATATGCTGCAGCTCTCTCTGTCTCTATCTTTGTCTCTCTCTCTCTCTCTCTCTCTCTCTCTCTCTCTCTCTCTCTCTCTCTCTCTCTCTCTCTCTGTCATTGTCGTGAGTAATTGACACTCGGTGATAGCTGGATATGAACAAGGGATTTTGGGATTTGAAAATGCCTCCCACATCTTCTGTACCATGTGCAGTGCAGACAGACGGAGAGAGAGAGAAAGGCAGCAGGGCAGAAACGATATTATCCTCGCACCCAAAAAAAAAAAAAGGACACAGATACAAAGAACAGTTTCCTGTTTACTGCAGCGAATGCATCGTCGTAGCTTTGCTGTATGTGTGTACGCTGCCATCATAGACCACCGCGGTCGGCCTGGACACATCCTCACATTCGAGGGCCACATGTGACTATATAGCTATTACCCACAGGCCCACTGGCCCACTGGCGCTATATGACAAGGGCTCTCCTTTCAAACAGACAGTCCCGCAAGGTCACTCAGAGCCGTGTCATCCCCGGCCTACCGTCTCCTGCTACCAGGGACAGCGGCGAGAGAGAGACGAGGCGGGTCAAAGGTGAGACCCCGCTCCATGGGTGGGCGCTAATGGAACAGCACAAGGCTTTATTGTACCCTACTGTACATCAAAACATTTCTCGAATAGCTACTCCGGCTGTTCGGGCCGCCGCGGCGTGAGGCGGCATATGGCGCGGTTTGATTGGCTCGCTGATAGCCCTGTCCGCATTACACTCTCACGGGTCTTTCAGATAGGACACAGTTCGCTCCAGCTCTAGTGGTGTTGTTAGTGTCAGTGTTTCTGAAAAACGAACGCCACATTTGCCATAAACCCTTTTGCTTCCTGTCACAAAGACGATGTTGCTACTCCCCCTCCCTGGTGTCACTTCACAAGTGATAATCATAATAATTGATAAAATGTTTTTTCCATCGGCATTTGACTCCTTCCACCATTCGCCGCTGTGAGAAACTCTGAAAGCTTTGGCTCCACGCTTCCAGCTCTCCCTCTTCCTGTTTTGTGCCGTAAAGCAATCCAGCAGATTTCCCGCCAAATCTGACAAAGTGCAGTGTAGAGGCTGGTAGAGGCTGCCAATGCTCTTGGCAATGGTCTTGTTTCAAGGCAATGATACTAATGTCTCAAAATGAATGAGGTAATGATGTATTGATGTTAAAATGCTACAGGTAGCACCTTTAACAGTGAGTGGTTTCTGGGGATGGAGACTGGAGGGGGAGGCACTAGGGCATGACTGCTTATGAGATCGACACCCTCCTCCCCTCCCTCCCTCACTCTAATCCCTCCAGGGATTGTTCAGTGTTGGCGAGAAAATGTGTGTGTGTGCGTGTGTGTGTGTGTGTGTGTGTGTGTGTGTGTGTGTGTTATCAGCACTTCTTCCACCTCATCTGCCTTTTCTGGTCTTATCTTTCCCCAGTCCATTTCTCCACTGCCAGCCGGTGCTATTACAGCACATTAGAAGAGGAATTTACACCCGCCATCTGCTACTAGCATGTTCAGTACACTACAACAGGTGTCGACAGATTTTTTTTTGCGGTCCATTTGCGACGTGGCGGATCCAAAAACCTGCCAGCACTGCCAGGCCTGCTCACAGGGAATCTCAACCTTCCAAAAACAAATTAATATTGTGATCTCAAGTCCAAATTCAAATGCTATCAAGACTATCTTTTCAAAATGAAAACGTGTGCTAGGAAGGGCAACGGCGCAGGGTCGTATTTTATTCCAAGTAAAGTGAACGATTTATGCCGTTTTTGCTTCAAACTCGCACGAGCCTACAAATCACCGCCAACTGATACAAAGACGCACCGCTTAGAGGCTGAAACCGCCGGTCAACCTTCTCAAAGCCAACGTTTTTGGAAGATGGAAACATCAAAAAGAAGCTACAAAGCAAATAGACCTTTCAACTGCTGTTTACTAGTCCCAGCATTTCATTTGGCCAACATCAGATGAAGCAAGTAGCCCGTGAAAACAGTGAAACCACTTTAAAAGCTCTGTGGCAGCAGTGTTATTGCGAAGTGAGAGAAAAGCTGAACCAAATATGCAATTCCTGGTATGTGAATTGAAAACACTTGGGTCAAAGCTGTCCCAGTTCCAGAGACCATCCCCGATGGGCTACCGACAGCAGGTTGCAGGTGATTTAAGGCTCTGGAAAGACAGCAGACGGGCCTGCGCTTTTTCCCTTTGAGATGTGAGAGCAGTATCTGTTTTGTTTCACTGAGTTTGTGAACATTGTTGTGTGAAGCTGTGAAGCATATTTTTGGGCAACCTGCTTTTTCACCCGCAAAGCCACGTCCAGGTCCAGTCGGTCTGAACCCTCCTCCTCCTCCTCCTCCTCACTACCTACCATCCCCAATTTTCACCATGCACCAACCTAGAGCTGGTCATGCTTGTGTGACGTCTGCCAGGTGTACGAGCCACACTGTATATCCCTTTGTGCAGGGCTCTTAGGGCTCTGGAGGCCTCAACAGTGCATGCTGTTATTCCCCTAAGCACTGAGCACTGCAAAAGATGTTACACATGAACGAACAAGCAAACACCCAGAGCCCTGCTTTAACTAATACTCCTAAAAAAAAAAATCTAACAACTCCCAAGAATGGCATTGCAGTTGTAGCTGCTGTCCATTCTTGGGAGTTGGGAGTTTCTGTATGGACCTTGAGGGATTTTTATTTCATTTGATTAATTTGCCATTTTTTGTCGCACATCACAAATTCCCTCTTTGACCTTTCTGACAGTGTTATGAACATAGTAGTAGAATAATAGTATCATTTAGTCTAAGAGACTGAGAAGACAGAGAAGACCTCCCATGCCCAGGAGAATTTATAGCTTCCTGGGTTTGAACTTCCTTGACTCTGGGATGCCCTTCACTGCAACGGTGGCCCTGCTCTTCCAACCCGGCCCCCCCCCTGCTTGGTGGGAGAGCAGAGTATTCAATGCATCTCTGTTGACACCGCACTACTCCTTGAACTTTAATGCTGAGCGTCTACAGCTTCCTGCCATTTTGAAATCTGACCTGTGCTGTCCTCTGACCTCGCCCCGTTCTAACAGACACATGTGGAAATCACCCCAGTTGACCTGTTCAAGTCACACGGGAAAGAAAACATTGTGATTGTGAGACATGAATGCCTCCAATACAGCTCGGTCTTAAGTTCCCAGACTGATAACGTGCGTAGTGTGTGTGTATCGTTGTTCTTCATCACGTGTGTCTGTGTGTGTGTGTTGGGGGGCGGGGCGGTAGACTTACTATGGCAGATAGAGTCACTGACAGGTGTGCAGACACCCAGCTCTATCTCAATGCCCTCGTCGCAGATGGTGCAGGGCAAGCACGGGTCGAGGGAGCTGTCCCGGTCAGAGTAGGTGTCGTCCACGCACTCCTCGCACACGGTGTCGTGGTTGTGGTCGCAGTGCGCCAACACGCCCTGGCCCGACGGGCACACCGTGCAGTGGTCGCAGCTGCCCGACATCTCGCTGAAGAACATGCCGTAGTTGCAGACGCAGATGGCGTCGTTGGAGTCGGTGCAGGGCGTCTGCATCCGCATCTGACCGCGGCACTCGGTGCAAGGACTGCATTTCTCCGTGTGGCTGTAGTTCTCCGAGTAGGTCTCACCTGGAGGGAATGGGAGGAGACGAGGAGGAGAGGGAGACGAAAGGGGGAGGGAGAGGGAATATGAGGAGATAAACAGGGCGGTGAGTCTAATGACATTAATCATGTTTACTGCACATTCATTAGAAGGGTGGACACATTGATCCACTGGGCTCTTAGTGATTTGTGCTCTGGGAGAAGAAAGGTGCTGTTGTTGGGGATGGAGTCAAAATGCTGCTCTGCTCATTACTATATCGATCCCAATGTGTTTGTGTTGCGCTGAGTAAACTGCTTTAATCTGCACCGATGACGAGAACACCTATATTCCAAAGTGATCAAGCCGGTTTGAACGAAGCATCACTTGGCACATCGGCCGATACGAGCCGTGCTGTAGGGGGAGGGCGCGACTCGTTTTTGCAGCCTCTAGGTTTCTCCCAATAACTAAAATAAAGTCAAAAAGCCTCGAAAGGGGAAGTAAAAATAATTGTTTGCGACGATCTACGTGTTCAAAGGCTTTCTAATCGTAGCTAGGAGAGCAGCGGAAAGTGATGGTGGACAGAATGAGGTTAAAGCCCTGCTGACTAATTTCTTCAAACACATTTGCTCTCCAGGAACTTTTTGCGATGCGAGCACTCGGGAAATGTACGTTGCTAAGGATGTGATGACTGCAAATTGGTTTGTTCCTATGCTGAGCAGTTTTTAGGGGCACAAAGTAATCTATTAATATTGCATGTTCATATAGAATTATCTGGAGATATAATTGGAAGCCTTCTGAATTATGCATTGTGTGTGTGTGTGTGTGTGTGTGTGTGTGTGTGTGTGTGTGTGTGTGTGTGTGTGTGTCAGACTGAAAGAGCAGTAGGGGCGATGCTTATATTTCCCCCTATTACCCAGCATGCATTGGACAGACGGCTGGCAAGTTCAAGCGTCAACCCAAACAAGATTTTCAAGATTTTTGTTTTGCCCGTTTGTGTGTGTGTATGTGTGTGTGTGTTTTCCATGAGAACTGCTGGGTGGAAGTTGTGTCGAGCAACGGCACGAAAACCCCCCGCGGCAATGTCCCAGCACTTTGCTTCGCCTCGTAACCTGCTCTGGCAGGTAAACACCGGCGCAGGCTGCAGCTCTAATAGCTGTAACACCTTGTAAACAGCGCCACGGCTAAGAAGCCGACAATGAAGGCCGTCACACCGCACAGGCAGACGGAGCGGAGCAGACAGAGGTGATGATACCGAGACAGGTTGGGGATACAGATCACGAGATGTCGAGGAGGAGCTCATATGGATCCCAAGATTTGACGCAATGTAATCGGATACAGTCTTTCAGGGTTGTCCGGGGCGGAAAGTCCGGCCCCCCGGGTCTAAAAACGGTCCCAGTATGATTCCGCGATCGAGGTGTTGAGAAACCGCTGACGTACGACTATGTGGAGAGACGGATCAGTGTTGTGTTTTATCTCTCATCGCTCAGTTGTCCTCACGCTGACTGCGCGGAGGCAGAAGTTGCACAAGGAGAGTGACATTGACTGAATGAGCTGGGGCTTCTCTCCAGATTTGATCAGCTAACAGACCTCAGAGGTAAATAAATGAGCTGAATCTGTGAGCTCCAGGCCTTTGTTTTCTTTTCAGTCAGGCTCAACGCGGAAACCTTTCCTCATTCGTTTCAATTATCCCACAGTGCACAGGCTTCTCTAGCTAATTTTAACTTGCGTGCGCGCGCCCCCCCTCTTTGCAGTCCTTGTGTATAAACAGGTCTGGTGACCACATGCACTGGGTGTTCGACAGCCACAGGAAAAGAGTGTGTGTGGCGTGTGTGTGTGTGTATGTGTCAACACGTCTGAGTGAGATAGAGACCGAGGGGCCTCAAAGAGGAAAGTAAAAGGCCATCGTGAATCCTCCCCACATACAGGTGGAAGAGTGCCTGTCTTCTTGAGTGAAATATGATCTTCTCTCTAATTGTCCCTCAACTGAGCAATGTTCACTGCGGCTCGGCGATCAGAGCGTTTACAGTAGGCAACTGTGAGTAAGAATGGCCGGTGGTAAGGGGGAGGATGTGGATGCGTATGGGAAGATGATGCACTTAAAACGTGCCACTTCAGCTGGAGAAGACCCCCACGCACAACACCGATGCGCTTCGACCCCATTAGCGGCATCAATAATGTAGGTTCGGGCGGCCTCGAAACTGCCCCGCGTTCTCCGCAATCAGCACTTTAGGTGTCGAGCTTTTAGAGAGGCTGGCCTTTTTCTCCTCCTCTACATACGTCAGCACTGTGTGTTTTTCAGGGTGCTTTCTTTCCCGCTAACACCGCCGACCCTCTCTGCTGTCTGCAAATGAACAGCGATGGGAGACCTGTCTTTATTTGTCTTGTAAACCTCGCAACATTTCCGTGTGTAATTATCACCCTGCTTCACTGGTCCACCCTGATTCCCTCCAGATTCGAAACAGGTGTTTTTAGGATATTAGCAAAGCTATTATTAGGAGGCTAAAGAAGTCGTAATATAACAATCAACAGTTGCTTTTTTTTGTTTTTCTTCCTGGGGTCAGCGGAGTAGGAAAGCAGCTTCCACTTGCATGGCGACAGAGAACCTGGCAGTAGCAACTCTCACTTCCCCCCTTTCTCATTCCCCAGCGCTCCAAAGTTGGAAGCTGTTCTTTTTTTTTTGCTCTGCTTCAATCGTCAGCGGACGAGGCTGTGATTCTACTTTCCTTCCTCCTTAAATCCCCTGAACTGAACCCCAGTTAGCCCGGACTCTTGTTAAGCGCTTCATTGACGAGCGGGGGGTCTCTGCCTTTTCTCTCTGCAGCCTCACAGAAGTTTTTTTTTTTTCTCGAATGGTTCACTAAGTGAGGCAGGTCCGGTTGTGTTGTCTCCCATGACAGGGCAGAGAGAAAGTGCAAAAGACTGATGAATATTTCAGCACTGCTGACGTTGGAAATCGTCTAGACCTCCGACGGGGAGGAGGCCAAGGATGAGGGGAGAGTTACACTCACAGGAAGTGGGGAATTAAGAGGGGTTGCGGTAAATAAAGATTCCCCCATATTTACCGTGAAACAGGAAATGGACGTGCTGAATGTTTTCACTCTTTTATTATTCATTTCTTGCACTTTGGTGACCTACCTGTGTATTTGTAGCTTTTATTTGTCGGGTAAAGGTCAGAGTTTTCATCCTCTAATTACATATATAAAACCCTCCCAGCCCTATTTTAGTGTGTGTGTGTGTGTGTTTTAGAGTGTGCATGCTCCTGGGTGCATCAGGTACATTAATATTTACCTGCAAGAAACAAAAACAACGTCGAAAGTGACAAAAAAAATGCGCTCGCACCGGAAATTGACTGCAATCTCCTGGGTATTTCGGACTTAATTGGTCAGCGTTCATCGTTTCTGTAACGCGGGGCAACATAATCGTTCTCTGTCGGAGGCACAATAGGCTTTTTCAATACGGTTTAATTAGCTGGATCAAACGAGTAAAGACGCGTCGATGTAACCGCGCGCGTGATGAACGAGCCGATCTTGCCCTTCGGTGCCCCGGCTCCCTAATACCATTTTATCCGCTAATGCACACGATGAGTCACACCGAACCGAGAGGAGGAGCGAGGAAGAGAATACAGAGTGGAGAACAGAGAAGGGCTGGAGGGGGTGGATCTGTTGGTGTTGTACTGGGAAAAAGAGGGGGGAGGGAGGGGGGTGGCACATTATTGGAAAACGGAGCAGCGGTTTACCATCTATGCATCGCCCCGCCACCGTTTACTGCAGGGATTCTCGGTGACGTCAAACCAAAAGATAAAGTCCAGAACCTTGTGTAGCAATTTCCTGCTACAATCTATCGTTTACGTTGTTGCGCTGATGATTATTAATTACCTCCCTCCCTCCCTCCCCTCCTCCTTCATCTGGATGCATTAACCACACGGCTGCAAAAGCACGAGAAAGCAAAGTTAATTTATCAATTTTTACTTGCCCTTTTACTTTGACAGGTTTTTGTTTGTACACAGACCCGTTTTTGTCAATTTTCAGGGGGCCGCAGCCTTTGCTAACATTGGCGTGGCGTGACAAGGGGGTTGGTTTATGAGAGGTACTTTGACTTGCGGTACTTTTGTGTTTTTTTAGCCTGTGATGCTCTAGTGTGGCAGACGTAGGGGGGAGTTGGCGCCTTGCCCCTCTCCCCAACGCTACCTCTGACCTTTCTGTGAGGCGACGAATGAAAACTTCAAAGACCGGATATCAAGCGAGATTAACGCCTGTTGTTCAAAAAGAGTATTTATTTGCTTTGCAGCACTAGAAAGTTACAGTTTCATTCTACATAACAGTTGATGTTATTTTGGCTGTTTTGCACAAGAAAAGGCTTTTGGCATTCGTTACATATCTTGATGAAACGCATCAGCATTTGCCAGATGGTATCCTCTGACCAAACGTCTAAACAAGTCTAATTTTGGATTTCTGCTCTGTGTCATTCCCCAAACAGTCTGGACCCGCCACGATTAGCACACATTGTGAACAAATGAAGGGGAGGTGACGTTGCAGCGAGTGTTGCATTTCAAAGCTAACCTGTGGGAAACTCAAAACAGCAGAGATCTGACGCGCGTGGCTTTGCCGCAACATACTCACGGAGTTGCGGTCAGCCTCCTGAACTATGCGGACGATGCACGTGACCTAATCCCCTTTTGACGTTTACTTAGCTCTCTGACAAAGTAGTATAGACCGGCTTCTCAAAGGGCAAAGGAGGAGCTGCAGAGAGATAAACGCTGCAAGTCAAGAAGCGCATCTCCGTTTGTAGAAAAGCTCTTCTTTCTCCGTGACGTTGCAGCGCTGGCACCTCTCCCGGCCACCGACTGTAGCGAACCGAACACATTTGGACCCACTTAGGAGCATCAGACGCAAGAATGTCTGCCTTATGTTTCGGGACGCTTTGTAAAGGCACAGCAGGCACTTTGTACCAGAGAGCAAATTGGACGATAACCTTTAGTTTAGGCTTTGTCGTTTTTTTTTTTACGGCCTGAACTGCCATGTGTGAATGGAGGCATGTGAGGCGAACTAAGCATGCTGTGCTGTGTGTTTGTGTGTGTGGAGGGTGGTGGTGGTGGTGGTGCATGCATCCATGCTCTTGTACTGCCGTGCATCAGTTCACATGGGTGTTCCAGTTTGGGTTTGGGTGCTGCCAGATGGGGGTTTAATTCACTATTTTTGCAAATATATATTGTTTTAGGGTGAAATCATTGAAGATGAATGATGAATTCCAGTTTTTTTTTTACATTTTTAATCGACTAAATTGATCAAGAGTAGTGCCCAGTCCGCGTTGCCCGCGCAACATGTTCAGATACGTCCATGAAATCAGATGTACTCACTGTCCAAGCACTGGGAACAGACCGTCTGAGTGGCGCCGCACTTCCCCACCACTCCATCTCCAGGTGGGCATTCCTTGCAGCATTCTCCATCGTTGGTGTACTCGCCCGATTCACAGGGGAGCAGCACCGCCCGCTCCGTCTTGGACGCCAACGCTAACCCCACCTGGCGACGTCGGGGGGGGGGGGGGGGGGGGGCGGGGGACAGTGGGCGCAGTACGTTAGAAGAGAAAACACACACTCCCGGAGAAAAAACACACACAAACATGCACAGGACGACTTGTACGAGCGCAGAAAAAAAAAAACAAATTGGTGAAAATTGCTGCCAGGTGTCCAACCTGTTCCTTAAATCCAACCCCTATCAGGATTCATCATAAATCACCGATATCGGACACACTTTGAACAGGGCGGCGCTCCAAAACTGCCTTAATAGCTCCCCAGAAGGCACATCGGGTCTAATAGTGCACTTATGACATCCTCTGGCCACAACAGCAACTATAAAACCATGTGTGTGCACGATACTATACAAGTGCCCTTGCTGATTAGGTGAGACACACACACACACACACACACACACACACACACACACATATTGTTTTAGCAAGATAGATGGCATATATGTGTGTATATATATATATAGGCTGAGGTGTGTACAGTTGGGTGGACGGTGCCTCTCTGTAGTAATACCTAACACACTGCTCCACTCAACCTAGATGCAGTGTGCAGGTGTGCAGCAGGCAGTCACGCTGCGCTGCATGTGCACTTGCATCTGTTGTCTTTTTCTCCCCGTTTCACCCACAACAGCGTTTCCACATGTACATAAACAAAGGGTCCACAATTGACTCCTACTTCCTACTCATCCTCCCTCGTCACCCCTGTTACTTCAACAGAGAGAATAATCTACTCCGTTCATCGGCATCTCTCTCTCTCTTTCTCTCTATCTCTCTCTCTCTCTCTCTCTCTCTCTCTCTCTCTCCCCCCTTGTTGCCTTCTTTCACTCCTTTTTAATATAAATGCCAAACAGCTTTACTGGCAGAGCTACTGAGGCTCGTTTGCCGGTCTGTACACAACAAATTCAGATAAAAGGAAACATATTAGACATTTTAGAACAATGAAAATCATTATACTGCGATGCTTTCATGTGTTCTCTTACTATGCAACAAAAGAAAAAGGGGAAAAAAGCTAATTTCCTCTTTATTCTCATTTGCTGAGACATCTTTTCTCTCTCTCTCTCTCTCTCTCTCTCTATCTCTCTTACTCTCTCTCTTTCTCTTTCTGCCATTCTTGCTTTCATTCAGAAACAGATGTACTGAGAGCCGCCAGCAGCAAGAGCCTCTCTCTCTCTCTCTCTCACTCTATTCTCTGAATATCGCTTTCGTTCTCTCTCTCTCCCCCCCCATCCCCTCTCTGTCTCCCCACCTTTTGCTCTCTAGTTGCATTTCTGCAGCTATTGCTCCCTCCCCTTCATTTCTCCCGGCGTCACTGTGATAATCTGTCTCTTATACCCCATAATCTCAACACCTCTCAACACATCTTCTCCTGCAGGATTGCCCCATGCACTGCAAAACCACACTCCAATACCGTCCCCCCCCCACCCCCCCCTCCCCTCCCAACCCTTAGAATAATGCAAACGTTTGCACTCAAGCCTCCATTTACATTTGAATGTGATTGTGGTTTGAAGGGATTCATGTCACTGTACACAATTGATGGGCCAACTCCCTTCCCTTTAATATCTCCCTGGAATATCACTCTCCTCAGAGGCAGATAATAGGAAATTTAGTCACAGATACACACACACACACACACACACACACACACAGTGACCCAGCTGTGATGTGCTCGCTTTGTACTCTCTCCAATTTCATACTCAATTTGAGAGTTTATTTCTAAATTTAATTCTACAAACGCGCACCCTACCTTCAGCACCCCGTCAGCCAGCTGTCACAACACAGTGTCCCCTCACATGCAGGCCTGTTCGCACGATGACCAGAGCTACAGAGCCCAATTAGACCAGCTGCTGGGGACATACCAGGACCATGAGCGGCGATGCCCTGAACTCTGCGCCTGCCATCGGTTTTACCATCACCAGACCCCATAATCTACTTCTTCGTCGCCATCATCATCATCATCATCATCATCATCATCATCAAAAGCAGCTTCGCTCATTTAGGATAGGACTGTAATGAAGTAATGAATTGATACACTTAGGCTTGAGCAGCTTCATCTCTTACTTTATGTCACAAATAACTAAAATAAATAGACCTATAACTCTATTCTGCCACTGCAATCCAGTCTGGACGAAAGCACCTGCCACTGAACAGCTTCTGGATGAAGCCCAGTGTGAAGCAAAATGCTCAATTTCCCATCAACTCATCCTAATTGTATGATCCAACTTTTTTTTTTTCCTAGATAATGTGAGGAGTAGACTCAAAGGCTAATTCCTATTTAACTCTTATTTAGATATCACATGCATATCAGATGGTTATCAAAATACAGCGGCTACATGTAGAAGGATACTATACAAATATCACAGCAAAACTAAAAACTATGTATAATATTCTAAGAACTGTATAGTGATACTATAACAGACAAAAAAAATACCATTTACTACGAAGTACCACAGACATACTCAGTCCCTATAGGAATATTACAGGAATATTATAGTAATACCAGAGGAAAAAAAAACAAATATCACCAAGTATCATAAAGCCACGATAAAGTCACTACTGAGTACCATAGACAGAGGAATATTATAGGAATATTATAGTGATACCATTAAAGAGATTTAAAAAATGCCATGAAGTAACTCACTACTGAGCACCAGAGACACACTATAAGTCCCTATAGGGATATTATAAGGATATTATAGGGATACCACAGGAGGTTAAAAAAATACAATAAAGTGTGATAAGGTTATAATAAACTCTATTGACACACTTCAAGTGCCTGAAGGAAAAAATGCCATGACTAATACAGCAGGCATACTCTTACACATATTGGAATATTATAGGAATATCATAGTTGGCTACTTACCAAGGCAGAAAAAAACACCAGCGGTAAGGCAGTACTCATCGTGCGAAGCCTGCTGGAGTTACACAAACAGATATATCATAGACAGGGCAGCGCTATGTGGAGGAGGCGAAGTGGTGAACAGGAGTGCTCATTTTTATTCCAGTGGCAGGGATTTTATCAATGAGTCCGTGGCGCGTCTCCCATCATGCGTCTGTCCGGGACCCTCTGGAGTCAGATGCGTCGGTCCCCCCCCCCCCTTACCTATACAACAGTAGACCGTCCTGCCCGGAGTGCTGTTCAGCAGTGCACTGCGGAGGAGGCGAGAGAGAGGGGGAGAGAGAGAGAGAGAGAAAGAGAGAGAGAAGAGAGTAGAGAGGGGGGTGGGGGGTACGTCCACGTCCACCATCCAGCTTATTACTCCCGGTACTTCTGCAGTAAGAGTACACCTCCTATACTGTCCTGCCGCCCCGCTATCTCTCTCTCTCTCTCTCTCTCTCTCTCTCTCTCATTCATTTCAATAGGTGCTTTCATTTTTATCTCATACGTTCCCAGAGCATAAGTTGACAAAAATTAATGACATATCGATATAGCAATCAAACGAGAGCAGACTGGCTGGCTTCGTCCACACTGTTGTGCGTGTCAGGTGTGATAATAATAAATTACACACTGACTATTTCTTTCTCTCTCTCTCTCTCTCTCTCTCTTCTCTCTCTCTCTCTCTCTCTCTCTCTCTCACCCAGGTTGCCAAAAATGTATATAATCGATTAAGGACAAGTATAGACTAGTATAACATACAATCTCTCCCTCCTCTCTCTCTCTCTCTCTCTCTCTCTCTCTCTCTCTGTCTCTCTAGGTTTATTATCCTGCAGAGTTCTCATGCATAACCTGATGAACCTGTACATTATTCCATCTGAATAAAACATTTTTTTTCTTTTTACTTTCTAAGCTGATGTTCTATGTAATATAATCAGTCATCATATAGCAGCTTAGTGCCGGTGCTGTGACTTGTTCAGTCCTATTGCACGTTACCTTAATTTGCCACAAGAGGGCGACTGAGCTGATCCCAAGACAGTTGTTCACACTTACTTAGTTGATCATGCATATTGAGGCTTAACGATGAAGGATGAGGCTCTTCCTCCTCGAAGAGAAGTCAGTTCACTAAATAGGCTGAATTAATACTGATCCATGTTTCACAAACTATTGTATCACATGGTTCACTATAATAGCCCTATTATCCTTGTAGTGTCTCTGTGGTGCTCAGTTGTGAGTTTATAATAATCTCATGATACTTTATGGTATTTGTTTTTTCACTATAAAATTCCTTTATAATAAAATAATTAATAAAAAAATATATATTATAGGATTACTACAGTTATTTTTTATAAGGGCTGTCCCGATTATACCCGTTCATTTTATGTGTAAACCTACTGTATGGGATATGTTGCAGCTGGTATCAAATCTATCCATTACGGTATTGCATGATGCATCACAGATATATATTTTGTTTTTGTCAAGATGATGTTACATTTGGTGGGACCACTCAAAGACCACTAATGCACGTGTATGTGCTGTAATTGTGTTTGATGCTCATTGAGGTATTTAGCCTTTACACCTAAAAGCAACGTTGATGGATATTGATCCAAACTGCTTTGCCCTCCCCCCCAAAAACCTTCCACTTTCCCGACCCTGCTTGTTCCACCTTCTCTGCACCTACCGTCGGCTCCAGGGGACGTAGAGGCCAATGCCCCTCAAGCAGCAGCAGCAGCCACAGGGTGATATGGTTACACTGTTGAGATCCGAAATGCTCTCCAATATTGATCTCGGGACACATCAATTTTCCCACTTCCTACATCCTCCTTTGAGATCGCCCCTACCGTGCCCTGACCGACCCCCATTCTGACGACCCTTGACAGTCCTCAGGAGCTCGGCCATCGATGCAAAAGTCTTCTTATAGATATTAAATGTGTTCATTCACTTGCATCAAACATTCATCATCACAACGGTGTGAATAAGCCATATTGTCACGGTTGTGCTGGTAATCAAAGGTATCAAATGTCATTACAAAGTTGTGTTACAGTTTCATATGTGATGTAACTGCATTATTATTATTTATTTATTTATTTTTTTACCTTTTTATTTTTTACCTTATACAGCAGCTGGGTCATTTGGTAGGTGACTGTTTATAATGGATGAACAGAACAGTGTATCCAGGCTCAGGTGCCACAATGAGTACCAGAAATGTCAGACCAGTACAGGAACATATTTGAAAGTCAATGCAGCGCTGTCTGTTTTCCTGTGATCGACACGTTCTGACTTGTCCCGACGCCGGGAACCCCAATCATTCGATAGCTTAAGGGTTGAAATAAATGCAAAGAATGATTTAACACTATTTGACCCAGGCCCGGTGTTGATACATGTGTATGATTATGACAACAGTGTAACAGAGATGTAGTACAACTCATGGATGAAATGGATCCATCCAACAGGGCCATAAATAGAAAATGTCCTCTGAACTTGAACTCTATAAGTAGTGTTATGGATATAAGGATATATGCTGACAAGGCTTTGGGTAGGATACATGTATTATTCTCTCTGTACATATCACATTTCCAGGCCTGTGATTGGTCAGCAAAAGGAAACGCCATGTCAGTCTGCAAGGTCACTAACAAAATACAATCTTGATGAAGACTTGCCCCCGGCTGAAGCCTTCATGGTTTGATATCAGGGAATAAAGTGCACGAAGATTGAAAGGGCAGCAACACAGGAGATGACTGGGAATCCAACTTTGTTTTTGTTTGGTTTGTGCATTCATAGGAGCAAAATTTACTTGGATACATGGAGATTTGGACCGCCGTGCTATTAATAAGCCTTGTCTATTGAAATTCCTCATGAAGGGGCGATCTGTTAGGACACTGTCGGACGGTCTCAAGAACCCTTTTTTGACGTTGACTTGGACTCGTCTTGGACTTGGCCACTATAGGATGTTGACTTTTTCCTTCCTATCTAAACATTTTTAAAAAACGGGTAATTTTTCATTGCAGTTTGGTTTATTTTCTCATTGCAAACAATCTAAGGGATTACATCTGAAGAAATCTGCCTTTATAATGTTGAAGCAAGTTTTGGTGTTGGTCTTCAATACGACTCGGTGTGCTCCGGTCTCGGTCTTGACTTGGTCTTGACTTGGTCTCGACTCGCTTTGCACCTGGTCTCGACTCAAACTCGACTGGGCCTGGTCTTGGGATTACCCCGGAACTCGACTCGGGTGGTCTTGACTAGATGTCAATGATACCGAGGAAGTTTAACAAAAACACACAAGGACTAAAATAACTAATTTTTGGGCCGACACGGCGGAATTGTTTTCGGCCTTGTGCAGAGTGGAAGTGTTCCACAAAAATCTATCTTGGCTGTTGCTCACATCCTGATTGCAAAAGTAAAGCAAATAACGGTCAGGTTAACCCCACTGTGTTAAACAAAAAAAACATTTGGCTTGAGATCTAACGAAAATCAATAAGTATTTGAACTGGAGGAATGTGTAGGATTTCGTCCACTTAATACATCACTTAGTAGATATAAAATACAGATGTTGTACTGTTTAAGATAAGTCAAGGCAAGACGAGGCTCTTCTCCCGCTGTAGTTTAAGGACTGTGTGTCCCCGGTATGATGTTACAACAGAGCCTTCCTGGTATGATGTTGCAACACAGTGATTTCTTATTTCTGCGATGTCGGGCTGACAGATATAGCGGCTGATCCAAGAGTCGGACGTCTGAAGTTACGGCCCAGCGTGCATTGAGGGAATGGGCTGGGGGGGGTTTGGATTTGAGAGAGTGGACACCATATGTTTGTAAAAGGCTGCCAAGTAGTGAACAGGGCATCACCTGTGACTGGTTACACACAGCCCAACATCTAAAAACAAGAAATATAGTTCCCTTACAAAATAGGGGAGGAGTCGCACTCACCCTTCACGAATGGTTGGTAAGTATAAACCGCAGAAAGTACATGTTGAAAGGTGGAGCTGAGCCAACGCCGTAGGGGAACATACACTTTTCACTGGAAAGCCGTCTACGTGCTGTCACATTCATGGGGTTCCCCCCGCCCCCCACCCTCGCTTTAACTAAACTCTGACAGGCTCTGACAGAAGTCCTTAATGTTTCAGCTCCGATGTCACGGGTTCAAAGAGGGGAATAAAAATGGATCTGATAAATACAGATGCTCCCATCAGAGCCGTTTAACTGCCCTCGTTACAGCATCATCATGGGAACCAGGAAGCTCGCCTCACAAAAAACAACACCCCCACATATCTTCCTATCAAGTGGACATAGCTGTAAAAACTTTTCAGCTAAACATTCCTGGTTACAGTTTGATCCAAACAACGGTTTTGCAATATTTGGCCTCTCTAGAATGAAAAATATTCCCTGGTGCTATAATTACTATAAAAACGACGAAGACTGTCACGTTCTGGCGCTATTAGATGTACCACCTCTTTCACTCCTAACACTCTGCTAAGTGAATTAGTTATGGGTAAATAAACTCCCCTGCTAATTGGGGGAGTGATTAATGACTTCCACTGTGTGTTCAGCCTCTGAACAGGATGTCAACCTCTACAGATCACTCCTACTCCCTGTTATTTTCATATTGAATTCTTTATAGAAAGGGTGTGTGTGTGTGTGTGTGTGTGTGTGTGTGTGTGTGTGTGTGTGTGTGTGTGTGTGTGTGTGTGAAAGACACAGCCATGTCCCCCATGGATACTGTGCTCGAATGAGTCATGTTTACTAGGCCTTTTTACACTGCCAGATTCCTCTGAAGTGCAATTTATTGAAAAGAGCTCTGCAGGAAAAGCCTTTTTCGCCAAACAGCTTCCCTCTCATCTGTTGTGCCGGGCTCTTCAAAGCCTGATCTCGAGTCAGTGATTGTGCTTGGACATCTAACGCGTGTTAATTTTTGATTCAGGGGACCCCAAGATGGAGACAGCCTGAAAATGTATGAATTAACTGTTTTTGATGACAGAAAAAAAAGAAAAAAGATCAAAACATCTTTGTTACTGACTGGCCCTGAGGGGGACGGCTGCTTTACTGTTACCTTGTTATCTTATGACCCTATATATGTAAGTATATAGAGTATCACCTCTTTCCTGACAGCGTCCATGGGTCTACAGGAGTTATGGGCCCCAGAGAGTGATGTTCTGTATTCTCTCTCTGTCCCAGACAGCCCAGGATGTGACTGGGGTGCAGTAAAGCATCTGAGTCAAGCCACTGTACCATACCGCCTGAGATGGTTCAATGTGTTTACAGTGACCCAACACACACACACACACACTAAACACCATCTCTCATACCTCACAAAACCAGCACCATCCACACAAACACAATCAAGGTATCAGCAAGCAGGTGCTGTGTCACGTTCCCGTTGAGTCGTAAAAAGAAACCCTCGGCGCTCTTCCTGTTTCGCGGTCGGACCACGCTCCCCTCCAGATTCACCCCAGCTCCCCTGCTGTCACCGTAGGAAGGCAGTGGCACGAAAGCAAACAGGGCTGCAGCCCGGTGCACCGGGTTGTAAAACATTTGACCCGTGGGAATAAGATACCTGGGAACCACCGGTTGAAAGATGCAGGGGGGCCGGTGTGGGAAGTACGGGAGACGGGCTGTATTTATACAGGTGATGCTGAAAGAACTGTATATCATGTGTTCTGGGTACACTGCAAAAAATGTCATTTAGTCTCGTATTTAATCTTAACTTTTGTTCTCTTAGAACAAGTAAAAAATTCTTCCATTTCTTTCCAATGCAGTTTCATCTGGTTCAGGAGTTTCTCAATGTCAAGGCAGAATACAGCAGAGCAGAAAATGACATTTGATTCAATAAAATCCATCCTCCATCAATAATTCAATTTAATGTGTAATCTGTTATATGGGGTAACCTGTTGAAATGTGCTGAGTTAGAGGAACACCTACGTATGAGTTATAAGACTAAAACGAGAAATGGCTACCGTGAACTGACTGCACAAGCAGACATGTTTTCAACGAGAGTAACCCTCTTCGTTCTATACCCATTATTTTCCCTCGAGTGAAGCGATTTATGATCCGCTTTAATAGAGAGAAGTAGTTCTTATCTGTAACCTGCTTTCTGCTTTCCTCTGCCTTCTTGTTCGCAATGGTTGCATTAACAGCTCTAATCAGCCAAATGGATGAGCTGCTCCGCTCAAGGTGACGGTGATGGAATATTGATGGCGTTGGGTGTTGACGTCTATCGAGGCCAGGGGGCTCCTAGACAAAGCGGTGGAAACCTCGGTTGATAAAGTGTATTGTTAGCATCAATGAGAAATGTTATGATGCACCAAATTGGGATTTAAATGTGAGAAACTGCAATGATCTTCTCGCTGTTTTACCCGAATGGAGGCAACAGACGCCAATACATCGCATTTGTCTTGCAGCAGACAGGCACGACTTCCTGGGGCAGCCAGATAGTGTGGAGGGATCAAAGGAGTTTAACATCAAGTGATGCAGGGCATTGGGAACCGGGCCAGGAGACCATCGTTTTAAGCTCCTCTCTCTCTCCTGCTCTGTATGGGCGTCCTGGGATCATCGCTTACCGCAGAGACCGAAGTGCTGCCACCGTTTGACTTCTGCAGCACGTGGAAAAAAAGGAGAGGGAGAAGGCCAACAGCAACCCGGAAGGAAAGAGAGGCACAACAGCCGAGAGAGGAAAAGGTATGGGGAGGCAAGTGAAAACAGGTATTAACAGTAGAGTAGAGGAGAAAGGGATGAGCACTGACAGCAGGGCAGAGAAAGGGAATAATACGATTGGCTGGTATAAGATGGTATTGAATCGCAATCAGAGATAACCTGATCCTCTTCCTCTCCCTTCCTCCAAGCCTCCTTCCCTTCCAGAATGTGATCTTCCCGAGCTCTGGACTTCCACAAACAGCTCGATACTATTAAATAATATTGAGTGAGGAATGCTTTAATTGAATATCTTAATCACTCGTTGTGTGTTTTTACTATGTGCAACAACACGCAGGGTTAAAATGTGCAGTCGTGCATCTGTGTGTGTTTAGCATGCAGTTGTTTGCACGTGGCAGTCCCATCATGTTCATCTTCGTCTCATTGGCAGTGATCAAGGGCCGTAACCTCGTGCGGGGCTAGGTCATGTTCAGTCAAGCAGCATACATGGTTGGCTGCTAATGTCATGGAAATCCTCACCAAGCAGACAGAAAATAAACCTTCTGTGTGTGTGTGTGTTTGTGTGTGTGTGTGTGTGTGTGTGTGTGTGTGCAGATGTGTGAGTCCATGCATTGTATGCGTTCACCTATTCGCTGCAAAGTGCTTTTTTCTATTTCCATTATCTCCCTTTCCAGCAAGCGGCATCACAAATCTCCTCGTCCACAACGTCGCATCCCGACAGCCACTTTACATCCCTTTATGTTGTTTGTCATTCCAGCCGCAGAGCACAGGCTTCGCCTCGCTGAATCATACACTACACGCTACACATTCAAAATGCAGCCACTAAGCTAAGCAATGAATGATAATGCGGGGGGGGAAATGGAGAGAAAAAAAGTGTGTTAATGTGTAACAGCAAATATGCACCTCCACGTGTTTACACTTTCAAAATAAAAGCGCTCACGTACATCTTCCAAACCCAGTTCATGTTTTGCTGTTCCGAAGCGATTTCCGTACACAAATAGTGGTCGTATTGCAACAGCACAGAAATTTAGATGTTAGCCTCTCTACAAATATATCATATTTAAGTGCTCTGATAAAATGCTGCGCAAGCATTTCATGGCACGGCCTTATTGGAAGCAGCTAAATGTCTGAAGGTGAAATCGTCTTCAGGGTCAAGCCACAGCCTCCATTGATTTGGAGGGAAGGCTTTACTCCTCTCATCCCCTCTCCGCAACAGCCGCCTGCCGCTCGCAACGCAGATGGCGTCTAAATTTTTAACAGGCAAGCGCGTTTGCGTTTCCTCTGCTGCGGTCGCTAGCCGCAGGGTTAATGATTTAACGACTGAAACGCCATGAGAAACAGACACATATTCAAAATGGAACTGAAATTGGGCTTCACTGGTGCACAATTATATTCCTTAATTGTTTCCTGAACTTTGCCCTTGAGGTTTTCCCTGGCCAGGCATATCCTGGTGAGGCGGGGGGGTGCGCAATGACAGACGTGATTTGGGGAAGATGGAAGATGGGGGTCCTCTGTGTGTGTGTGTGTGTGTGTGTGTAGGGGTGGGGGAGCATGAGGAGGGGTGTTCCACCAGGCTCTGGTCCAGGCCAGGTGGCAGCAAAAGCAAAAGCGCACCTGATTTATCTCTGACACACTCCTCTACTGCTTCCAGACTTATTTCAGCTATATTAAGAGCTTTCCAGTCAAATTGCTCCCACAGGAAACCAACTGGGATAGTGTAACAGGGACATGAAGGGGTCAAAAGCTTCCACGTTAATGTCCTGTGTTTACTTGATTGATAGTAGTTGAAATTTCTTGGCTGGCATAAATAGAAAATAGTTACGATCGGGGGCTTAACCACCACCTATCTAATTTCCTCAACAGAAACCCTGGAATACCCTCCGTGCCTCCAAATGCCCCGTGGCATCACCGACGCCCCTCTCGCTGTTGTTTATCATGGCGTTGATCTAAATGAAGTTTCCCAGTGAGTGAGACCGAGCTTCCCAGCCGTTGTATTACCCGAGTGTGGCCAATAGCCGGCGGCACCAGTGCAGCCCTGACATGTACTGATTTGGCATGACATCATTGGATATAGCCGTTTCACTCTACGTTTCACTCTAATTGCAGACTAACGACGCAAACACGTGTTGCGACATCAGTATTGCTCCGCGGTCGTGATGAGGGGGCCTCCCTTTTATGGGGTGGAGAGGGCAGACAAGTTCAGGTCTCCTGTTGATCTACACGGTACCAGTCAGACATCACCCCCCCCGAGGGAGGTCATCGTACTGGAGCATGGAGGGGAAGTAAAGGATGGATGATTCCTTTAAACTACGTCTAAATCTATTATCCCACCTCTCTATCTCTCTTGCTTTCTCTCTCTCCACCTGGAAAAATAGCAGGCGGATGAAACGTGATCCTGGGTGGCAGGCGGGGGTCGTCCCGGTCGCCGCGCTGTCTTTCTAATGGAGATGGATGCAGGCTCAGAATTGTCTCCTGAACAGCCGCCATGACGGTGAGAGAGAGAGAGAGAGAGAGAGCGAGCGAGAGCGAGAGAGATCCATTTCTCTCCCGCTTCCTTCCGAGCTGCAGACCTAATGAGAGGGGAGGGCTGAGTTGATCTGGGAGAGGGAACCCAGGATGAAGAGGGTGGGATGTGGATGAGGGAGAAACAGACCCAGGGAGGCAGAAAGAGAAAAGGGAGTGGAGGAATGACATGTTGACACAAGAGGAAGATGGATGATGGCTAGAGGATTGAGGGAGTGATGATATTCCAAGGAGGGATAATGACCCAAGATAAAGACTGACAGAGATAAAATACACCCTGGTGACAAACCACCCCTTTGCTATTATGCTTCCACTAAGTCTAAGTCTAAATTCTTCTCTTGTATCCCTACAGTTGCATTTTATTTCTCGTATTTTTCGTCACATTCATCACTTGATCGTGGGAGCTTTTGGCGTGCCACAACCCTGTGGAAGACACATAGCAGTAAAAGAGAAAGCTGGGCAAACTAGCATCCGATCTTTGAGCCTCTCTCGTCTCTTTTGTATGAAGCATATGGATATTGAAGCTCAAAGGTTCAAACAGTTCTCTCTCGCTGCCATGTGGCGCTGCCAAAACATCAGACTTGGGTAGAGACGTAACATCTACGCACTGAAATTAGAACGGACCGATTATCTTGGACAGGAAACACCAAAAATTGTTCCTTCTAGTTTCCTGGCATTGCCAACTGAGAGAACTTTTTGCAGTAATCGACCTTGACTGCAGAGGACTTTCAACAGCCTTTACACAGCCAGACCCTATTAGCCTCTGTATTTCTACAGTAGTATGTGTCTGAATGTGTGACTCACCCTAGAAGGCCCTTGACAAATTCATGAAAAAGGGCTTTGAATCCAAGCCACCCAGATTCTCTATTTTCTGGAGGAAAATGGTAGCCTACACCAACTTCCTGTTTTCAACCGCTATCTGGATTCCTGGAGATGAGGGTGTCTGGCTCTAACTAGGCATAGAGACACATGTGGACAAACTTAATGCCAAACACATTTCACCAAAACCTTGTGATGTTGGTGCACGGGGCTGTAAAAGGATCTAGCTTGGTTGGAAAGGCAAGTGACTTTCCAGAAAAACTTCTTCTATGAACTATGGTTACTGTCTATCAGCTATCCACACTCTCTGCCACGATGCCTCGTCCGATAGCAATCTGAGGCTATCTGCAGCAGCTGAGGGCGGTGTCTCATGCTCTCCTGTCCCGACACCAAACAGATAATGTCCCAACACCAATGCTAATGTGATAGAAACTGTGTTTTCATCTGTACTTGTGTCCCACGTCTTCACTCCTATCCTAACAACAGAGCTTCCCTGCTGAGTCTCTGTTTTGTGTCCCAGTATATGAGTCATAAGAAAAAAAAATCATTATTCTTCAAATCAGTTTCCATGTGCCATCCACTGTCATTTATTTCAAGATTTTAAAACAACAACAGGAATCTGATGGATCAGTAGAACGAGGATGCTATGCATGACTCCGTCCTATCCAAGAGTTCCCCCTTGTGGAGTATTATTGTAACAAAAATCTAGACCCCTTAATCAAATGAATGTTTTGACTTATTTTTAAGTGGAAAATACACATAAATTATGTTTGCATTGAAAAATGAAATGAAATGAAATCATTTACTCCATCTTTGATTCTCCATCTTCATGTATCAAGAAGTTTATTATTTGTCACATACACACACGAGGTGTGCAGCGGGTATTATTTCAGTCCTGATCACCTTTGTTTTTGTCTCTGAGTTCCTGCATTAACTCCCAGCTGTGCTCCAGACTCTGTTTCAGCTCTGCCAGATCCCTCTGGATCTCCTCGAGGAGATCCAGCTTGGACAGCTTTCTGTCGATGGATGACAGCGCCTCGTGGCCGGGCTCGCCCGCGACGTCATCCTGCTCTGGGACATCGCAGGCGGGACGGTCACGCTCAGCCGTCTGAAATGAACCCATGGCTTGCTCCCACACCATCTGAAAGTAGGAGTCGATGAAGGCTTCCAGTTCCTCCAGGTTCCTGTCCCCCCATTGGTCGATCAACGCCTGCAAGGCCTCCTGACCTGTTGAGCTTCCTAAGAGTCCTCTCTCTCAGCGCGGGGTGGCAGAGGGAATGCACATCGATGACGTCCTCGCTTCCCTGCGTGAGCATCCCGCGTTGTGCTTGAGGTAAAAGCACGACCATCGCTTGATGTCTGGGTGGGAATGGACGCACTTGGCTTCTACATTTTAGTCTCAGTAGGTCAGTAGGGAACCAGCCAGGGAGATGCCACACTCCCATAGCCCGCCCCGGTCCCTCATAACCAGAGAGAATAGAGGCTATGCAGGACATGAAGCCGTCTCTGTCCAGCATGGTGAGGCCTGTTGCTGTCCTCCCTCCGGTTGCTCCTGGTAGTGCCACCATCTGACCGCAGACATCTGGACCTTCTGAGTGGAGATTAGTAGAACTGGCTACCTCCCTCTCTGTAAAGGAAATAATAATGTTGGTGTGATTGCATGCAGTGTGCAATAGAGATGACCAAAATACAGTAATACATGACTATGCTTCATTATTGTTCAGTCCAGTTAGTTGTTAGTTAAACTTACCGTGGCTTGTCAACACCTTCAAATCATCTGTACGCTGAGTCGCTCCATCCAGCTGCAGCTCGTGCGCTAAACTAATACTCTTCCCCATCTGATCACCGCTCTGGAGCCTTTCTTTCACCAGCATCTCCTCTATCCGGTCCAGGAGCTCCCTAACCTGGGCCCCATCCCCCGGGTTTTTATTGTCCAGAACATGGTATCTGTTCCCACACCTCTCCACAAGCCTCTGCAGCGGGCCTCCCTCGCTCTCGATGCGCCGCTCTATGTTTGCGTCGCCCAGCCAATCCCCGTGGCTGAACAGGACCATGGTTCTGTCCCGCAGTCCGGCTCCTAACGTCTCCAGCTGCGTCTCCGCGTCTTCCCCGTGAGCGCGGGTGAAGGAGGAGCTCGCGTTGACCACCAGGAGGACAGCGGTGAGCCCGCGGGCGTGAGGAGCCACCGGGAGGTCAGAGTTCACCGACAGGCAGCCCGGCGTGTCCAGCACCGCCACCGTCTTGCCGCCGCTCGTGCCTCGTTTTTCAACAAAGTGAGTGGTTTGGCTTTCCGTGTCGAACCGCTCTCCGCCCAGGATGGTGTTTCCGGATGAGCTTTTGCCAGTGTTCCTGCCACCCACCAGCACTATTCTCAACTCTGGGAGGGAGTTGATCTTCTCTGTTAGAAACAAATGTTTTGTATATATATATATACAGTATATATATATATATATATATATTTTAGACAATTGACAATGAAGTCCTTCTGTTATATGACAACAAAATTAAACACATGGCAGAATTAAATGTTCTTTATTAATATAAGTGTAAAACAAGATCACTTTGCCATTGTTAATGTTCTCACACTCACCCAGCTGAGACCTCGCCATCTGTCTTTGTTTCTCCTTCGTCGAGAGCCTCTCGTCGGCTCTCTCCCTCTCTGTCCTCATCCTCTCCTCCAGCTGTTGCGTTACACTCCCCTCAATTTCATAATGGCAGCCGCTATTGCCAGCCAGCATTTCCTCTATCTTCCCCATCAGCTCCCTGACCTGAAATCCATCTCCTTTCGTTTTGCTGTTCAGAACGTGGTACCTGTTGCTGCACTTTTCGACAAGCCACTGGAGAGGCTCTCCCTCACTCTCAATGTGTCGCTCGATGGTTGTGTCTCCCAGCCAGTCCCCGAAACTGAAAAGAACCACGACGTGAGTCCAGATGCGATCGCCGATCAGCTCCAAGTGCTCCTGAGCGGCTCTCCTGTAGGTTTCGGTGAACGCCCTGTCCACGCGAATGACCAGCAGTACGGCATGGGGCCCCGGGGGGCAGAGGGACGGACTGTACACTATCTCCCTCCGGTCAAAGATGGGACTCTCTTCACTGAAGTAGTTCATCCACCAGCCCGGTGTGTCCACGACAGTGATGCGTCTCCCCAAAACCAAATCTTTTCCACTCACACACTGGGCTGTTCTCCTGAATCCCAGGCTTCCCTCTCGGCCTAAGATGGTGTTGGCTGCTGAACTCTTGCCAGAACCTTTGGCTCCCACCAGCACAATCCTGATATCAGAGAGGTGCTGCAACTCTTCTGTGGCAATAAAAGAAGAACATTTTGCTTTAACAGTTCGTACTCTGTCTCCCATTCAACAACATGTATTTGAGCAAATATTTATTGATTGATTCAAACCGATACCCAGCTCATGAAAGCTTTTACATTTGCTGTTCTAAAGACCCGGGCCTTTCTTGGGAAAAAACTTCTGGAGACAGGAAGTGACGCGTTTTACATTTCCGGTTTGTTTGGAATAAATAGAAGAACTGGGTAGTCAGCATGAGCAGTGATAGCTACCATGGCTGAACAGACAAAGAAAAGAGCGCCACCTACAGGAACTCAAACATCATCGACATAAAAAGAAGTCACAAGCACTGGTCACACTGTTTGATTGACAGGTGACAGATTATCACTTTAATGGCAAAAATAAGTCACAAACTCCAAAGATGATGATTCACTTACCCTGCAGGGACGATCTCTGTTTTCTCATCTTCATAAACCTCTGCTGAGCCCTCTCTTCCACTGCTCTGTTCTTCTCTGCAATCGCTTGTAAAACGCGTTCCTGCATTTCAAAAGGCCTGTTTCCATTTTCTGTTACAAGCTTCTGTATCTTCACCAGCAGCTCTGTGGCCTGAGTGCCAACCATATTATTCCTGAAGATAAGACTGTGATACCTCTGATTGCACTTCTCCCTGAGCCTTTGGAGGCCCTCCCCCGCTCTCTTCGCGTGCTCCTCCGCTCGTGCATGTTCAGCGTGGTCCGCGGAGGTGAAAACAACAATGCAGTGGCCCCACACCTTGTCGCCGAGCAGGGCCAGATGCTCCTCCAGAGCCCTTTGGCGTATCCCTGAGAGGAACGAGCTCGCCTTCACTGTGATCAAAAACACGTGCGGTCCCGGTGAACACAGAGGGACGCTGCTCACGATCTCCCGTTTGACCAGCTCGGACGTGTCCTGGGCGCTGAAGTCGCACCACCAGCCGGGCGCGTCCACCACCGTGACCCACCGCCCCGCCACCGCGCCCAGCCTCCGGCAGCAGGTGGTCCTCTCCTTAGTGACGAACTCCTCTTTGCCCAGGATGATGTTCCCCACGCGGCTCTTCCCAGAGTTTCTGCCACCAAGGAGGACAATTTTTAAGTGTGACGTATGCCAACCGTCCCCTATAGCAGTGAGAAATAAATGCATACCACAGGGAGGAAAAGACTTGGTTACTCTTGGATGTTAAAGCTCAATATCAAACAACAACCGAGCTGAACAATGCAGCCATCAACACAAACACATTAGTCAAATGGAGATGTGATAGTATATCTGAGCAGTAATATAATGATGAGTATAACAAATGATAACAATGGCCTTCAATTGTGAAGCACTTTAATAATCACATGAAAGCAAATATCATACTTTTAAAATCAATTAAAACCAGTAAACAACAACAAACAACCAGAGATACGAATGTAGGATGAAATAATATAATAGTAAAAACAGGATAAAGGATACCACATGAAACCTACTGAATTGAATTAAGACTTATTTTAAGAAGGGACATACAATATGATACTGATAACCTGGGCAGGTCGTTCCAAAGCCTAGGTGCACTGCTTTTGATGATAACGCCTTGAAAATTCATGAATTAGCCTCATAATAGATTAGGCTTACTAAAGCTGTCAATTTTGGCATTGATACCACTCAACACAAGAGCTGCTTTTGGTATGAGATGTGAGAAAGGACCACTTACATGTCGTCAGTTCCGTGGATGCCATCTTACATTCTGTACCCTCTATAATCCACTATGCGTTGCTTCCAATAGCAGTATGCAAGTCGATGTTAAAAAGATAGCACGGGCAGTGGTTGGGAAAGGACAAAGCTTACTCTTGAAGGAGTGGCACTGTTTTATGTGTTTATGAGTCTAAAGGTTGTCTGTCGTGGGTAATCAGAGACATGCAGTGGGTACACTCACAGCCACACCTATCAGCAGGTCTCCAGTCCATTTTTAAAGAGGAAAAAATATGTGTGGTATTTATGTTTCTTTTATCGTTTACCAAACACACACATTTTATAAGGGTAGTACAGCCTCACAGCAAAACTATAGAAGTGTTGGTATAGAGTGTGTTATAGTGGTACCATAGGAGATAAACAATTACCATGAAATACCATGAAATTCAATAAGGTCACAATGAACTCAGCACCACAGCCACACTATAAATGTTCATAGGAATATTTTAGTATAATAATATAATAGTGACTGGGGCAATGTGGCCTGAAAGTTGATGATTTATTTTCATAACCACTTCAACACTGCTTTTAATCCAAATCCTACATCCTGTATGTAAATCACCCTAATATTCCATAACGACTAGTGTATTGCTTAACAATGGTGAGGGTGGAACTCATTAGTTGGGCGAGGGAGGAAGGGAAGGAGAAGTAGTCTAGGCCCTAGGAGAAAAGGAAGTACATAACATTATCGGAATGCGGTCCTGCCCGTCTTGTCGTCCTGCTGCCTACTAGTGTGAAGTCAGACAGAATTAAAAAAAAGACTTCCGCTTACAAGATTCAAAAAATCCTTATGCCAACCATGCGCTTTTATGAGAAATACAAGAAATGCAAAATATGAGGAAAAAGTTCCAAAATGAAAATAAGGAATATAGCTAAGAGGGAATCTGTAGTATATGTAAAATTATCTTTCCACACCGAAATATTGGTGTGAAACTCCAGGAAGTTCAGGAAGTAAATGTCCTGCCAGGATTTTCCCCCGCGTGTTCTCTTAACCAAGTGATCACAATTATTAGTCCCTCCCCATGCTGTGGAATAATAACTAATTGGAAAATCAGAAAATTACAAAATAAAACTCTGGCAATTCTTTTACTTTATGAACCTGGATTTTACACCTCTGCAAATAGGCCTGTATAAGTTGACATAAATTCCCACATTGGCTGCCAAAAACACGCAGAGAAACTACAACTATAAACTACTATTTTGAAAAAGGCCATCTAAATCTGTGGCACAGCTGTTAGTTCCTGAACCGAGTGACAATTTTTATGCTTTTATTCTGAAGATAAAATTGTCCCATTTCCCTTTTTATTCTCGCCAACTGTGGCTGGTTTGACAGACGTTCTCTGGCGCTGCACGCTCCGCCCACTCCCCAGTTGAGCCGTCTAGCACAAACAGCAAAAGTCTCGATAATCGGGGAATAACAATGGGTGTGCAAGTCAAAGTCGAATACTGGTAACTTAATTTGTATTATATTCATTTTCATTCATGTCAGTTATTTTTGAAAGTGTTTCAGCTCTTTCTGTTGCTGCTTCGGTCATAGAAATCACAGTTAATTTAGATGATATTAGCGTTAGCTGATTAGCTAACACGGCGATCTAAGCTGCTTCGCTATTTGTGACTGACATAGCAAGCTAGTTACCACCACAACCAACGTTGTGTATATACTGCACTCAGTTGCTTGGAAATGATCACTAACTAGCAGATATTTCTATTTGTTTCCCTTTTAGTGGCGGATGAGGGTACGAGCCCCGCTATCGGGAGCTCGCCCGGGTTGTCACCGCTGAGTTCCCCGATGCGGAATTGTCAGGCGTCGTAGGAAGGCAAAGTAAGTGACGGCACGACAGGAATGCTCTTTAAACACAGCAGTTGATTTGTCTTTGGATCTCCCCGCCATTGTTTGTGTAATGTAACACGAAGGTCATGTTGTTTTCTCTCACTGTGCAGGCAGCTTCGAAATCGAAATCAACGGGCAGTTGGTTTTCTCCAAGCTTGAGACCAGTGGCTTCCCGTACGAGGCTGACGTGAGTACAGCTGTCAATCACTCACACTCTCTCACTGTCTTCCATTGGTACATTATCACAGGCTCCATTCATAACATGGACAACATCTGATGTATGTCCTTTTTTGTCACTGCCTGCTGCAGATTTTGGATGCCGTCCAAAAAGCGTACGATGGGAAACCTGTGCAGAAGATCAGCAAAAGTCGTCCACCATGTGTCATCATGTAAATCTACCTCCCTCTGGCTTTAAGATCTGCCTATCGGCAATATGAAGACAGGCCAGTGCACTCGCCTACTGCCACTGCCATTGCCACCGCGGGCCGGGAAGAAGACCTCACTCTGTTCTAAACTGAGATGCACTGAGACCACCAGCCGCTCTGTCGCCGGGCTTTGTTGTGCCTTTTGGCTCCCCTCTCTGCTCCCATCACGGTGTTCCAGGACATTAATGATTGCTGTAGCCTAAAAATGTCAGGTGATGGTATGATGAACCCAGTCCTGGAATATCCTTGTTATAGGAACAGAGACGGGGAGAAGCCCTTGCAAACGGGTTGGAGGGAGCCCAGTTTTATATTCCATAAGCCTCATTGCCTGGCTTATTGTCACTGCCTAATTTTTTTGGTTTGTTTTTTAATTCATTTCTAATGACATGCACTTATCAATTTTCATTAAGTAATTCCATATAATTCACAAGCAGAAAGGGGAAACTTGTGGTTATTTATTGCCTCTGTAAGGAATATGCTGAATAATCTTCTGCTAAAACGGTTTCCTGAGATTGGATAACCATTTCAGATGCTCTCTTCTTACTGTATGGGTTTAGGCCGTCATAGAGGTTTGTGGTTAGCGGATTGCAAACCTAAATTAACCATAGTTTTTGTTCTTTAGAGCATCAGCCAAATGATACGGTGTAATGCTGCTGTTCTTTTCAGTAATTCAGCTGCATATTTTTTTATTTTTTTTTGTTGGGTCTTCTGTCTGGTTTCTGCATATGTTGTACTGCTAACAAGGCTTTTCTGAGTGGCTTTTCAAACTGGCCAGGTACGTAGAGTGGTCATTGGTAGTGCGTCTGAAGACCACCACCCACTGGTCTGTCAGCTCACACTAATTAAGATGTCAATTCATTTTACACAGTCCTCTCTCACTGTTTATTCAGAAGTCAAAACTGTAGTCTAAATAAAAAGGTGTATATGAGGTAATATCCGGGTATTGTTGTTTGGTCTCTTTTATTAAGTTTCAAACAGCTTCATTTCTTTGTAGGCAAGTGATGCTGGAGTCTTGAATCCACAAGCCTTTTGCAGGGCACCTCTATTATTCAGCCTTATCCTCCTTCCACTCTACATTGTCTAAAATATGACAGCATTTATAAACAGTTGCTATTTTCTAATTCAGAATATGTGAACTGTGTTGTGCTGCTTCAACAGAAAGCTGTGCCTTAGGGTGCTAAGTAATTAGTCCCTTGATAGTGCTCACATTTAGCCCTGCTGTGCAATTTCACTGCACAGGAATGACGCCTAGAGCTTTTCCACCACTCTCCTATGTCAACCCAGCCTCCCCATGGCAACAGTGATGGTCTCCACTGACTTTTCAGGCCTTGCTAAATCAGCTGGAAAAAAAATTCAATGATGACAAATAAGATGTTACAGAAAACAAAACAAAAGCACCTAAAAACAGAGTAACATGTTCATGGCCTACCTAATGGACATGCTTAATTGATCTTTCAATTAATCAAAATGGAAGTGTAACTATTTATTCTTGCAAAAACAAACACAATAGACTAATATACTATTCAATGTTATAGTGGCTAGGCTATGTGATGTAGAGGGGAAGAAGTTTCACATGCCTGTTTGTGGAACTCATTATTTGGGCGAGGGAAAATGGAAGTGTAACTAGACCCTAGGAGAAAAGGAAGTAGATAAACATTATCGGAATGCGGTCCTGCCAGTGTTATCGTCCTGCTGCCTACTGAAGTCTGTGAAGTCAGACAGAATAAAAAAAGACTTCTGCTTACAAGATTAAAACAATCCTTATGCCAACAATGCGCTTTTATGAGAAATACAAGAAATGCAAAATATGAGGAAAAAATTTAAATAAGGAATATAGCTAAGAGGGAATCTGTAGTATATGTAAAATTATCTTGCCACACCAAATATTGGTGTGAAACTCCTGCCAGGATTTTCCCCCGCCTGTGCTCCTATCACAATTATTAGTCCCTCCCCATGCTGTGGAATAATAACTAATTGGAAAATCAGAAAATTACAAAATAAAACTCTGGCAATCCTTTTACTTTATGAACCTGGATTTTACACCTCTGCAAATAGGCCTGTATAAGTTGACATAAATTGCCACATTGGCTGCCAAACGCAGAGAAACTACAACTATAAACTACTATTTTGAAAAAGGCCATTTAAATCTGTGGCACAGTTGTTAGTTCCTAAACCGAGTGACAATTTCTACGCTTTTATTCTGAAGATAAAATTGTCCCATTTCCCTTTTTATTCTCGCCAACTGTGGCTGGTTTGACAGACGTTCTCTGGCGCTGCACGCTCCGCCCACTCCCCAGTTGAGTTTCATTTTCTACAAGGCTATTCACATGTGTTCCGACGTTGAGGGATAAAACCATGAAGTTTTAAAGACCTTTATGACTTTCAATTTCATTGAATTGAAAACATTTCCAAAGGCTGCCAACAAAGTCAAAACAAGTCAACAGTTTTATGACCCAGCCATAAGAAACCAGCTAGACCTGATACCAGGAGAGCTTTGTACTTTTAAAAAGAAAAATAAAGTGATCTGATAATTGACTGAATAATGTGATACTTTATTGATCTGCTTTCGCCCCCCCCCCCCCCCCCCCCCCCCCCTCTGGTAAGGTCAGAGGTCAGCTCAGAACCCTGTTTTTGCACGATCCGGATACAAGAGAGAACAATGTCTTCTTTTAGTACTGGAAGGAATCGTTTTCATCATCTGTTTTTTCAGTGATGTTTCCTGCATAGCCAGGTCATTGTTGAATGATTCATCTCTGTTTTTGTTCAGTCATTGTTATCTGTGGTGGTTAAAGCGCTCTATCAAACACTCACTGAAGCTGCAGCAGCAGCAAGCGGCATTCTCTGAGGTGAAGGTATCAGGCTTCGTAGGGAGGGGCAGTAAGAAAGTATGATAACCAGGAGAATGTATTGAGAAACACAATGAACGGTGAGCTATATATTATGTGCTCTTCTTGTAAAAGGACACATTCCAGGCACATCGCCCTGGTTTTGAGTGATGATGATGATAGTGGCGTCTCCACAGGGAGCTCCGAGAATGAGAATAAATGGGCAGAAGTCTTTTTCTTCCCATATGAATGTGATGGGAGTAGATTTCCCCGACCGTGTTGTTTTTTTAAGAGACCTATGAATCTAAAAGGCTTTCTTTTTATATGACATATAATTACTTACAATAGCCCTGGTATATTTTTTTTCTTGACTCCAAAGCCCTACATTCTTATTTCTCTGACTCACCTTTTGCCTTTTGTAGTAGTAATTTGTTTGCTTACATGAACACCAAATGTTATTTATCTTTCTTCCTGCTATATATCAAGCTGTGGCTGAGACGCGAAGAGGATTTACTGCAGTGACTGTGCGACTGGATTTCAAACTGCCATGCTCGCACTTCATCCTGCTTGCAGGATGTTTTTGAAAGTCACTGGAAGAAGACCTCAACTCTGAGATCATCTTTTGGCTGTGACCCTGGATGTGATATTTACGCCACGTTCACATTATTGACCCTAGGGGGTGCCATACCCTGCAATACTGCAGCATTTGGCCTTGGGCTTCCCCTAGCTCCAAATAAGGTTTTGGGATACTGCTGTTAATTATAGATGGAATTCAAATGAATGAAAAAAAGACATTCCTATTGGCTTCCTATTAGTTTGTTGCTGTATCAGTTTGTCAAAGTTTCCAAACTGGATGTATGAAATCAATCGTCAATGAAATTATGACCCCGTTCAATTTGTTAAGAATGAGCATTAATGTGTATTTTAACTTCAACAGTTCAATTAATTAATTCAAATTCAATAGTCTTTTTCAATTGACCCACAACCTTGGTATTTGATGTAACGTTAGCCTGTTTATAAGGGGTCTGTGTTGTGCAGAAACGGCGACTAGGTGGGTCTTTGGTGTTAGCTCTGGCTACCAGTGATAATTCACGCCAGCCTGCTTGTTCTAAACCTGATAGAGCCCATCTACTTCTGCCCTGTTTGGGACCCGCCACCTTCCAGTGAAACTTTTTTTTTTTGTGCATGCATTCATTTGAATTTGGTGTTTTGCTATTGGTCGACAATGACATTTTAAAGCCGACTCCTCCCTAATCACATCGATCTCACACCATCAACTACAAATACTGGCTGTTATGTCAGGATGTATTCCAGCACTTGCCAATTCAATTTCTCTCTCGTCTTTTTTTGAATCCTTTTTTTTAGAGAGCATGTTCACACTAGTTTGTCCGCCGCAAACATCACCACCTTGTGATGTTGTGCCTCTTGCTCACATAGTCAAGATGTCTTGACCTTCTGAAAATGACGTGTTATGTCATTTTGTTATGTTATATAATAAGATACTCTTGTTTTTTTTTTATCATTTTTGTCATTTCATAAACATTTAAAATCTTACCTAGCAGCTTATCTTAAGTATGATGCTTTGCAAGTGAGTAACCAGGTACGTCACGCTTTTCCACGACTTAAGCATGAATGACTCAAAATCTTCTGCTCAGAATGTATTCACTCAGCCAGCGACATGACTTGATGGAATTTATTTTCCTCGCATTACCTTCCGTCATCACAATGCCTCAGGCGGCAAATGATAACACCCAGGCAAAATGGTGAATTATATGTACTGTATGTGTATGATTGATGGGATGGACTGGAAGGTCACAGGTGTAATCCCCATGACAGTGAGTGGTTAAGCGTCCTTCCCTGTCCGAGTGCCCTTGAGCAAGACGCTGAACTGTTATAGAGACAATGCTTTGGGGTGGCCACGTACTCTGACTCTGGTGGTATGTGTCTGCTAGATGCAAGCGTGTACATCAATTTACAATCTGGTGGTTTACGTTCTTCTAGATTCCCCCGCATTTTTTTGAATGACGGCTTCTGAAGTGCGAAGGCAGACGTTTCTAAAGACGCGTAGTTGGGTGGAATGCCCGTATGACAACTGGGAGTGTCTCCATGTAATATTAAGATAATGTCGACAAGTGCTCTACTCAGACACATGGGCACAGCAGATAGCTGCAACAAACTGGTGATAACAGGCCTGTGCCACAGTGTATTTGTTCGGGGCCCACTGCTCCTCATCATGTGATGTATGTGAATGTATATTTTCTTTATGTGGTAAGTATCTTTAAGGCGGGGTTTTGCTTTTTTTTCCTCATTTTCCTTGTGTATGAAATGTGCTGTAAAGAAATACAATTTGACTCCCACCCAAGACACACACATCACAAAAATCTAATTTTCCTGACTTTATTTTTCATTGAGTTCAAAGACCAGTGCCCATACCACAGATATACAACTGTTTTTGGTATGTAATATGTCTGCAAAGTTAATATTTGATCTAACAAGTAACTTCAGTTGTGGTATGATATTTGCAGTTTTTAGAGACGGGCACAATTGCACATCGTTCCACAGTTTACATTATGTTCACTGTGAATTTGGGAACATTACACACATTTATTGTCCAATTAAATTGTTGATCAAAGGTGGGGCCACTACCACCATATTTCTCAATCCCCAATTACTGATCCTCTCAGACTGATTCAGCTTTTACTGCCTCAGGTACTGAGACCTGAGACTGGAATCTGTGGTGATGAAGACAGTTCCACCCATCTGTCGTCCCATTAGGTGTCGATTTCATAACCTCTGTTTCCAGTTGGTTCCTCGTATCCACTTGGTCCCAGGCCCAGAATGCCATACACTTTCTACTATTATTGCTTTGATGAATTGAATTGATTTTGTGGCTTTTGCACTTAAATATATTACATAGAACCAAGTCCAAGTTTTAAGAAGTGGTTTAAAAATGTATACAGATTTAGACAGGTCGTTCCAAAGTCTAGAAGCCTTGGTGGCAAAGGCCCAGTTACCTCTTTTTTTCAATCTAGGCTTTGAAACAGCCAATAGGTATTTTTTGTTTTTAATTTACACGTTGGAACAGCCAATAGGAACCTCTTGTTTTTAATATAGACTTTGAAACGGTGGACCTGGTGGACAGTCCTACATAATCCTCCATACGCATGCCTCTAGGACCCCAGGACCTCTACGACCCCAGGACCTTGGCAACTCCAGGACCTCGGTGACTCCAGGTCCAGGATCATGGCCGACCCCACAACCAGAACCACAACAACCAGGCACAAGAGCAGCTTCATCCCAGGCTGTATCACAGTCAGTTATATACATTTATGCCTATTGATAATCTGTTGACACCATTCCAACTCAACAAGCGGTGGTCAAAACACTCAGAATCCAGTGCAGTACTCTCTAGAGCTGAAAATATTTCAGTTTTTCTCTATTTTTACATCCATAGCTTGAAATCAATGCAAAATACATGTAGCTGTAACATTTGGCTGCATACATTTTTCAAAAAAGTCTAACATCTAAATGTTTGGAGGGCCCCTGCGTTGGCAATATTAACCAATATAAGCTCCATTATTGATGCATTCAATGTCATATAAGAAATGTAAACATATTTTATTGCATATATGACTATAAGCAAGGAGCCAAAAACCCAATGAGAGTGTAATTTTTAATCCTCTGCTGTACAGAGCTCTCTTCACCAGTGGCTGGGCGACCTCAGACAAGCAAGTCTACAACATCCCCGGCGTGTCGCCCAACATGATACTGCCTCCTCATTGACTACGCCTGCACCTGCTCTGTTCCAGTGAGGAGTGAGGAGAGTGAGGAGAACGTGGAGGAGCTCTTGGCGGCCGCAGACCAGCAGTTGTACGAGCCTGTTGTGACTTCCTGAAGGAACAGCTTGGCCTGGAGAACTGTGTTGGCATCTGGAGGTTTAGCGGACATCTACGACTGCCCTGACCTGAGGCTCAAGACCTACCTCTTCGTCCTGCGGCCATTTGAGGAGACTCTTGGTGTCTCTGAAGAGTTCCTGGAGCTCTCCCTGCAGCAGCTGGCTGCCATGATCAACAAGGACCAACTGATGCAGGAGAGCACAGTGTTTGAGGTGGTCCTCCGCTGGACCGCCCACTCTCCTGACAAACACAGAGGTCACATCTGTGCTGTTGCCCAAGGTAACTGAGTCCAGAGAGACTTGTAATGACTGCAACAATAGAATTAACTTAAATTTGTAGCTTCCCAACACAAGGTAGCCTCATAGTGAGGAGTGCAAGAGTGCAAGGGTCATCTGAATAACAGATGTAACAAATAGTCCTGTGTACTTAGAACAACAAAAGAGTAGAGTAGAATAGTATAGAATATAATTACAAATATCTGTCTCATCTCAAAAATCTATTGAGGCTGGTTAATTTCTAATGGCTGTCTTCTCGTCTCTGTCCAGGTCCGTCAGGCCTCGACAACTGCTGACAACTTCATCAACGCGAACAACGAAAGTCCAACGTGGTCACCCACACCAGGCACCAGGTAGCACCCATGCATTCACACCCATGCTGCTATGTCAACATGGCTGTGCTGAATGGCTGCATCTACGCCATGGCGGGCTTTTGATGGACTATGACCCCATTCACAGACGGAGTGAATGGGGTCGGAGGGAGTCTTTTAGGGTGCTCCGGGCTCAGACATCTTGTGTTTTAACCACCTGCTTTAGAGCCTTGCGGTCCTGGGCGGTGCAGCCTCCAAACCAAGCAGCGATGCAGCCAGTCAGGACACTCTCAATTGCGCATCTGTAAAAGTTTGAGAGAATCTGGGTGGCCATGCCAAGATTCCTCAGCCTGCAGAGGAAGAAGAGTCGTTGCCTCGCTTTTTTCACCACATACAGAGCACACTGAAATGTAAAACATACTTGGAATATATGGGCCAGTAACTAAACAGAGGATAATATAATGGACAGGCATGGAATGACTGACTGAAAAATAGTAGTGAATAGACGTGTAGAAGTGTTTGTAATGACACCAGAGATTACAGTTTTGGCCTTCTAGTTTCTCACTTTAAGAGACCTGTCCAAAAACGACAAAAATGAATCATGTTTTACTTTAACTTCTGTCATCTTCAAATGTATTTTCACCACTGTCTCTGTCCCGTGTGCTTGTGTCTGAAGAACCAGATCAATCCATCGGACTGGGATGGTCAGTGAGCACCTAGCCCCTGGGAGATGCAGGAGGATGGACGACTACGACGCCACATGCACTAGAGACAAACCAAAAGGGCTTGAGGGCTATTCTGTAAAAAAAAAAAAAATGTATCAGACTTTCTCAAGATGATCAAGAGGACCACCACCCCCCCATCATAAGGGAATCCCTAACACGTAAACAAGATGACGTAGCAAGAAGCAAGATGCTCTCCTCTTGATATGGTGCCCCCCTTGCCTACCCTCTTCTACCCCCTGTGGACCCCTCAGACAGCATGAGGCTGACCCTGCTGGTGCAGCCGACACTGTGAGTTTGGACCTGGCAGCGAGGGATGAGCAGGGCTGGGATATCCCTGTCTCAAGGTGTCCCGGGCTGATAAGGGCAGCTTGTCTGTCACACAGGCCTTATCTCGCCCACTCCCCAGGTTGCTGAGCGACTCGAGGGTTGTGGGGTACAGCACTTCTTAGGGTCGACATAATTTCTTATGGGTGTTCCCACCGCTCTCGTTCTGCCCCTGTACCCGTCTTCGTCGATCCTAGTTCATTCTATCGTCGGGGGCATCTTGCGCTTACAGCACGGCGATCGTCCCGTTTCGAGTGCCGCAGACCAGGTGCAACTACCTGCATGCAGGTAAGGGTGTGGCCTCTTCTTGGCCTTTTTGACTCCTCTGTAAGATAAGGTTGGGAATTCGTTCCAAAGTATTTTCTCAAATCAGTCAATTTTCAGGAAAGTGAACCTTTGTGTATTTCATAAAACTTTAAGGCTTACAATAGTTTGTTGACAATATTTTCTGTAAACATGTTTCAAGCATGTTTTACTCATTGGAGGTCAGGGGGATTCTCATGATTAATGGTATTTTTTTAATAATTTAGCTGCTCATTTTGGTTCTGTGTTAAACTCTCAGGGTCACAAGGTTACTACTAGCAGTACTAACTACTCCTACTACTAACAGTAGTGTCTCATTAATGTCGAACAGCATCATTTGTTCAGACGTGTCTCTAATATCTGCTAGTTCTTTATGATTAGCAGTACTATTCATCGCTGTATCATGGGTTATGGTTTCGAGAAAAGTACCAAGACCATGTGTGATAAGAAATCTTGTTTTCTTGTCATGTCTCCTGACCTCTATAAGAAATTTCTTCCTTGCAGTTTTACTAAAGCCTTGGGATTCTTCACTTGTTAGTTTGCACTAGTTGTGCAAACAAATTGATATGCAATAGATGAAAGAAAAAAATAGCAATTTTGAACGCCATATTAAGAACTTGGGTATCCTGAGTAAGAGAGCATTTCTCTATGAATTCTAATAGTTTTATCATAGTAGTTTTTGTTTTACCATAACCTACTGTAGTTGCATGACTGTAACAGTGTAGAATTTGAGTTTTTACTGTACAGGGGTGTCTGACTGGACAAGGGCGTAACCCAGAGATAAGACTACTACCAAAACCACAACGTAATTCACATATTCTCAACGGATGACTCACTATCTGTCACGAACCGTGGCTCTGAACGTCAGACCGACAGGCTCTGCAACGTTACATGGTGGTATCTTGACAGAAGGGGCCTCAAAAAGACTTGGGGCAGGCCTTACTGGGATCTGTAGTGAAGAAGACCCTCCCAATCGACTTAAGACTAACGGTACAGTTGGTCAAACTCAGTCACATCCGTGTATTCACTCATAATTCATATACCTCGGATGCTGTAGAGGCACCTGTCAGACAGAAAAAGCATCTCAGAACCCATGACCCCGACGCCGGTCACTAAGAAAAAAATAGCAATTACTGAATATTATTGGGCCCCAGTCTTATCGAAGGAAATCTTTGTATGTCATTTGTGTCAGTTTGTTGATTTGTATGTTCGCTCATTCATTTTGTGTCTTAGGGAATACATAGAAGTAGCTGAGAGTTCAAGGACAGACGATTGAACATCTGAAACACACCAATGGAAAACAATCTAAGTTTCGGGGAGGTTGGCAAAGCTTTTTCTTCACTTCTGAAGCATGCAATGTAATCTAGTGTAGTCCCTGTAATGGTAACAATAAACTGTCTAAAATGTACAGTGTTAAGCTGCAAGATGCACCACAGTCCCAGGTAACTTTTCAAGATCATTGTGCTTTGAACCAATCCTTATGGTAAGAAGTGAGGCACCAGTCCAAATCCTCCACAGTTAAGCTGTCTGACAAATATTAGGTTATGTCATATTTCATTATATTACACTGGGTCTGAGACTTTTTCATGGAGAAAAATGATCTTGAAAAATTGCCTAGTTTGGCAACTATGGAGTTTGATAGGTTCGATAAATCTTGCAGTATGCATCGAACGTAATATGTATTCTCCCCTCATCTATGCCTTTTCATCCTCCAACTCTCTTCCATTAATTCTTCTTTGACTTTGCTCTCATCTAGGGCAGTGACATGTCGTATGAAGACAACGACTCAGCCTTCCCCTCTCCATTGAGACTGTGAGTTCCTTCTCAGTCTTTCAATTTGAGTAGTACTTGTACTGATACTATATACGTTTTTAAAAAAATTCTGCATCCGTTTTCTGATAAGGCCAGTCAATGATAGTGATAAGAAATAGCCTGTACAACACCGCCCTCTTCTGGCGGTAGACAGAATAGCACCAATAGCAGAGAACATATTGACCCTCAACTGAGACCCTTTGTTTAATGTCTGCACTTCTCTGTTGTGTTAATTACCCTGAATGACATTTGACAACTGCAAAAGCGGGCTTCTCCAGGGTCCATTTGACCTACAAACACAATTATGGGAGTGCATTTTCCAAAGAGTCCCAGAGTTAACGTCACTTTGTAAGCAGAAAGACCAGCTTCTGGCCTGTAAGATCTGGTGAGACACCGAGAGGGTGTTGTTAACGATCTCTGCTTCTGTTTCTCCTCACCGCCAGGAGCCTACCAGGCCTCTATGACCTGGAGCAGGGGGAGGAGGAACAGGAGAATGAGCCACCCATAGAGGCCATCATCATCCCCGGTGATTCAGAGGGTAAGCAGCTCTGACCAACTGATTCAACTTTTCAATCTGTGCACAAGTCACAAATCATTCATCGTCAAAAGGGTCCTCAGATTTTCTCTCTCTCTTTCAGCCTATCGGAACCTGAACACCAACGCCAACACAAGAGGGGATGCTCAGGTGAGTCTATTCTCTTCTCTCGCCAGACTGATTGATGGGGCCGTGTTCATTGGCTAACAGCATTGCTTTACCACAGGCCTATGTGGAGTTGAATGAGCTCCAGGGCAGCACTTGGCAGGAGACTAGCCGATGGGTGGGCTATGAGGAGAACTTGAACCCCGCCACCGGAAAATGGAGCCCCTCCCATGTTTCCTACCTCACCTTCAAGAGTCTGATCCAGCTCCGCAAGACCATGAGCACAGGTGACTTGGTGAACCCCTCAGTGAAAGGGTGACATTATCAGGAAATAATCCAAATAAGCTTGATGAAATCAATGTAGCAGACAGAGCACATACTGTATATGACCGGTTTACTGAAAAACAGTCATGATTCCTCCCCAATTCACTCAGGCGCTGTCATCCTTGACCTGAACGTCAGCAGTCTGTCTGCTGTGGCCGAGAAGGTGGTTGATGAGTTGCTGAACAAGAATGAGATACGCAACAGTGATCGCGATGCCCTGCTGAGGGCGCTTCTGATGAAACGCAGGTAACAGTGACCGCCACGCTCGCTCGCTTTCTTCTTTTTCTTTTTTTTTCGTGATGATAATTTTCATAACAATCTTTGCAATCTTTCGTCTTTCCAGTCAGTCTAGGGAGGCTGTAGTCGATCCCTCAGGAGCCATTGAGATGCAGACCTTTTCAGTCACCAAGAAGGTATAATTAATCCGTTTTTTATTCAGCTGTCATCCTCTTGCGAAATATCACCGTCACTTATTAACATCTGAGAATTGACACTCACTGTGCCATCGTTTAACAGAGAGACACCTCTGACAACGTGGAGGCCTCCATTGTCCTGTCAGGTAAGTGCATGACATTCAAGATGAAAGTCATTGTAATTACTAGGGCCTTGAAAGTTTGTGGAGATTAGGATTTTTTTTTATGAATGGATGGCCTTGAAATGGCATTGATTTATTAAAATATAGAACCTAAATTCATGAACATGCCTCAGCTGTCAGGACGTCTCTCTGTCCTAGGAACACTTCACATGCTGAGGGAAACCCTATCATGGATATTTGCTTTGATATAGCAGCAGTTTGAAAATAAACGATTTCACCATGATTTCATGACTCTAATCTAATTTTGACCAGGATCATGTCCAATTTTGAATCCTTGGACTTCACCAAACACGAACATAAAAATCATTGAAACTCCCTGAAGTTGATGCCCACTTGAGTAAGGGAACCCAGTCTAAGGCCTCTTCTGACCAGCCTGACTGAAAGCGTGTGTTACTGTGGTGTATTTCCCACAGGTGTCCTGGACGTGCTGCAGAAGCCAGCCGTGGCCTTCGTCAGGCTGAGTGACTCCGTGGTGATGGAGTCTTCCATGGAAACTTCTGTTCCTGTCCGCTTCATCTTTGTGCTGGTGGGCCCCAGCCAGAGTGGACTGGACTACCATGAGAGTGGCCGAGCCATGGGCGCTCTGATGGCTGACTGGGTGAGCGAGAGGAGAAAGTAGGGAGGGAGGAAACTGATAGCACGGCAGCGTGTAGCCTGAACAAATGGAAGGGCACAACTCTAATAATGTATGATTCCCCCATTAGGGAGACATCAGAGCAGCTTTGTTTTGTTTTCAGACTGAGAGTCAGTGTACTGCGGTGAGAGTTAAACCTCGTTTGTATCTCTGCTCTCACAGGTGTTCACTCTGGAGGCCTACCTGGCCCAGACTGACAAGGAAATCACCAATGCCATCGCTGACTTCATGGACTGCAGCATCGTCATCCCCCCCACTGAGATCCAAGACCAGGGTATGCTAGAGCCAATCATCGATTTCCAGAAGAAAATGCTGCGTGACAGGCTCCGCCCCGCCGATAGCCGTCTCGCTTTTGGTGCCAGGGTCAAAGGTCAGTATATATACAGGGCCCAGCCCAGGCTAGCATCTTAAATTTCAACTGGATGTTATTTTAAACCTCTGTTTATGAGTCTTTGCACTGTTTATGTTTGTATGTTAAGATTTCAGATATCAGATGAATCAATCAATTAATCACTACCACATACATTTTGATGCATTACTATGATTACTGCAAAAACAAACAAGACCATCACCAAGAAGACCAGCAGCCTCTAACGCCCTCTACTCTGCATTTCACATTGTGTGCCACCAGGTTGGATTTCGCAGGAAATCTCCTGGATTGCTTTACGGCACAAACAAATTGCTTTACTGCACATAACAGTAAGAGGGTGCTATTTTTCCAGCACAAACAGAGCTAAAACTTTCAGACAAACATTCATGGTAGAGGGTGGAATGAGTGAAAGGCTGATTCAAAACCAAGTGGAGACATCTTCTTTGCAACAGGAAGCAACTGGGCTTATGGGAAATGTAGTCTTAATTTTTGAGAACCACTAACAATACCACTGTCATGACCGTGGTCTTATTTGTTTACTTATTTGGTGATTATATCCAAGGTACCACAATTAATATGACAATGATGTGTTGATGTTTGCAAGTATCATATGTTCATGTAGTTGCACGCCAGATTATGCAGGTGAAATAATGAACGTTAATGACAATTTGGTTTGTTTCTTTGCCCAGTTGAAAAACCCCCAGAGGAGCCCAAAGAGGACCCTCTGGTCCGTACAGGCATTCCCTTCGGCGGGATGGTGAAGGACTTGAAGCGTCGTTATCGCCACTACCTCAGCGACTACACAGATGCCCTGAACCCTCAAGTTCTGGCTGCAGTCATCTTCATCTACTTCGCTGCCTTGTCTCCTGCCATCACCTTCGGAGGACTTTTGTGTAAGTGCCAGACAAAACTTTGGCAGTGTTTTTTTAACAAAAAAAAAATCATAAAGAGATCCGTGTATTTTCTGAGGAATTAATCGTCCTCGTGATTCTTTGTGGTGTCTGGCCCTAGCGGACAAAACGGGCAAGATGATGGGTGTGTCAGAGCTTATGGTCTCCACCAGCATCCAGGGTATCATCTTCTGTCTCATCGCTGCCCAACCTGTTCTCGTCATTGGCTTCTCTGGACCACTGCTGGTGTTTGAGGAAGCTTTTTACAAAGTAAGTTGCATTCCTAGATGGTTAGATGTGTCCAATCTCTGACCGTAATGGCAATATGACGATCACGTTGTCTCATGTGATGTGATAATAATAATTGTCTCATGTTAACAGCATTTTCTATGTGCTGCTGAATGAGTTTTCATTTGGCACCACAAATTAAAGCATCTTTTTTGCTATTTGTCATGCATTTTCAGCTCAACTATGAAAGGAATCTTTTGAAAGCTTTTTCGTCTCATTGCCATAACTATCACCATTGCTCATTCCATGCTAGTTCTGCGAGAGCCAGGGAATGGAATACATTGTGGGCCGTGTCTGGGTGGGAATGTGGCTGATAGTGATCGTGATCATCACTGTGGCCGTGGAGGGCAGTTTCCTGGTCCGATTCATCTCCCGCTTCACTCAGGAAATCTTCTCCATCCTCATCTCTCTCATCTTCATCTATGAGACCTTCTATAAACTCTACAAGGTTTCCTCACCTCATTTTTTCCATGCACTTCATAGCATTGATTTAGCCATTTTCCATTAGCAACCACTATACCTTTAATTCGGTGTCTCTTTTATTTCTTCATTTTACATTGCTTCCCCATCTCCTCTGCCATCTCCTCTCCTCTTGGTCAGATCTTCCAAACCCATCCTCTGACTTTGAACTACGAACATCTGAACAAGTCACTGGACAACCCCTTCCAACTGATCATCACAGAGTCCAAAAAGCCCGGTCCAGGTGGCAACATGACCACTGTTATAAAGGAGAGTCACAGACCATACGCCAACACTGCTCTGTTGTCTATGTGCCTTATGTTGGGTTGTTTCGCCATTGCATACTTCCTACGTACGTTCAAGAATAGTCGCTACCTCCCTGGCGTGGTAAGATCTACTTTTGCATGCCCGCAGTGGGAAATAGTCCCACTTGCCATGTATTCATTTAAGTGTAAAAGCACCTGAAGAAATGTGTGACCACGTTGCATCCGTTGCTCTCTGTCTTACTAGATCCGTCGCATGCTTGGAGATTTCGGTGTCCCCATTGCTATTTTCCTCATGATCGTTGTGGATATAAGCATTGCGGATACCTACACTCAGGTAAGTGCTTTGCAGAAACGACGGCATCTCAGGGAAGTTTGGAAAAATCTCAAGCCCCATATCTGTTTACAATGAACATGATACAGTGTAAATCTTTACGCTTTCTTTAAGATCCTTTCTTCATATAACTTATGTTTGTTTGATATTAATTGCTATTATGTATTCTATGAATTTAAAGATTTATGTCAGCCTAAAAAGGTGGTAAACTCTATTGTTGCAAATTAAACATTGGGCAAAATGAGTATAGTTCACTACTTCACTACATCCCTGTTTGTGAATTTTCCTCTCTCTAAGGGATGGTTGTATCCAAACCATGCCCAGAAATTCACCCCAGATTGTCCCATAGTCTGAGGGTAGATAAGCTAAATGAATTCCACACGTCGTCTTGCAGAAACTGGTTGTGCCAAAAGGTGTTGAGGTGAGCAACCCCAAGGTCAGGGGCTGGTTCATCAACCCCATGGGAGAAAAGAAGGCCTTCCCCATCTGGATGATGGCAGCGAGCTGTGTACCCGCATTGCTGGTCTTCATCCTCATCTTCCTCGAGTCCCAGATTACTACGTAGGTGACACCATCTAAATGTCAGCAACATTTCAGGTCTTTTAGTGAAGATGAGATGGGATTCCCTTCACTCTCAGAAGTCCCTACCCTCCCTGCTTGTTATCTGAATACTAACTTTGGACCGTCTCTTTGGAACTCCAGGCTGATTGTGAGCAAGCCAGAGAGGAAGATGGTGAAGGGCTCTGGTTTCCATTTTGATCTGCTCATCCTGGTCACCATGGGGGGTATCAGCTCTATTTTTGGGGTGCCTTGGCTGAGCGCCGCCACCGTGCGTTCTGTCAGCCACGCAAATGCCCTCACCGTCATGAGCAAGGGCCCAAAGCCAGAGATCGAGAAGGTGATTGAGCAAAGGATCAGTGGGATACTTGTGGCCATCATGGTTGGTAAGTGCTGCCATCTACAGTGCTGATGCAGACACAATACAGAGAGTAAATTACCATTTTGCTCTGTTAATCATCCATTCACTTTGTGACTTCCAGGTGTGTCTATTTTCATGGAACCTCTTCTGAAGATGATTCCCATGACAGCCTTGTTCGGCATCTTCCTCTATATGGGTGTCACCTCCCTCAGTGGAATTCAGATGTGGGACAGGATCCTTCTGCTGTTTGTACCCAAGAAATACCATCCCGCCGATGCCTATGCCACCAGGGTATCCTCACACACTGCCTCCTCACACACACAGTGAAATGACATTGTTCATTTCTCCACTCTAATCATGAATGAATGCAGTACACCCTTATGTCTAGAAACACGTCAGCTATCCCATCTGATATTTTGATAATGCTGTGCCAGGTTCACGTTTCTGAGAGCTTTTATACAATATAATGCTGCAATACGCATAAGCCTATAAAATCAATAGATAATATAAAGCAATCTCCCTGTTAATTCATGGCGTGTCACTTATTCATGTCATCGCTCTGCTCCTGAGTCCTCTGTTAACTCTCTCCGGTATTGTCATCTCTAAAGGTGAAGACACTGCGGATGCATCTATTCACTCTGATCCAGCTCATCTGCCTGGGTGTTCTGTGGGCTGTCAAGATGACCCCCTTCTCCCTGGCGCTGCCCTTTCTTCTCATTCTCACCATCCCTCTGCGCATGCTCATGACCGGCACTCTCTTCTCAGCAATGGAGATGAAATGTGTAAGTATCCGTCTGGTACATTGTCATACACTCACATATAATAAGTTTCCTGTATCCAAGGTTGCATATTTTTTTCACGCCACAGGCGGGACGTGACCAAATGCGTAGAGAACCCCAGAGGGGGTGAATTTTCATTTTCTTATACACACTAGGTGACATGTAGGTTTCTCTGTTGTAATTGGATGGAATTCTGTTGTAGCTGGATGCGGATGACGCCAAGGTGACATTTGAGGAGGAAGAGGGGGAGGATTTGTCCCAGCTAGCATGAACAACACCATATCCTCCATAGTCTTTTCAATGACAAACTTTCAGATGAATTTGATACTTTATTACCAGTGAATAACTCATTTGAAAATTGTTTATCAGGTGCCTGCAAAAATATGTGTTAAACGACTCTTTATAGTTCAAAACTGTTTTATCATTATTATCTTTGGTACCACTCAGTTTAAGAATTGATACGTTCTTCCTGTGGACACTTGAATCAGCATTTGTGAACATGGACCACTCACTACCAAACCTAGAACCCAGAGAACAATATAACCCACATTGTCATCAAGATGCACTACCTGGAGCTCTACCCGTGACAATGAATGGGAGGCTGACTTTGGGGACATAAAATTTGCTCAAGCTTTTACACCAAATGAGCTGTATTTCTGGCCCTTGGGTGCTCTCACAGTCGCCTCTCCGTATCGTCACGTTTATTCTCTTTTCATTGGTCACATCACAATTTTGGGCCCATGATAAACACTTCTGTCTTATTTCTCTTATGGGGGGCAGCAAGGCATGTTCACAAAGAAAAACTGAGCTATTTTATGGTACAGGCAAAACATTTGAATTCTGGAAATGAGTGGTATTTCCCTTTAAGGTCTCAGGTAAAGTAGTTATATGAATTATTTTTCTTTCAGTGCATAAGTATAGCTTGGAAATGACTACCGGTGCTGTAGACCTACCCATGTTATGATAATATATAATGTAGCCTAACCTTATCTGCACTAGTGAAGCGACGCAAAGTAGATCTATCCATTTTTTTCAGATGCATAAATAATGCATTCTTATGGGACTATCACATCATTTCTCTAGTCTTAGTTTAAGTTATTATTCTCCAACTTTTTATCTATCTAATACCTAATACATTTGATAAATCGTGTCTGTGTTGACTGAACGAAGCTAAGCATTGGATTACTTTTTGTCTTTGCTGTTCAGTTCACATATGGATACAATTTGTACATATGCAGATGAAGTACAATTACTTCTGCTTCTGAGTGAGGCTTTCTTGGCCATATCCTAAAGACAGGGTGTGTGATTGCTTTTGTGATTGTAAAGTGTGATAAACAGTAATGGGTGGGTAGTGGGTGGTGAGATCTGATTGTTTGATTTGATAAAAAATAAGTTGTATTAATATTATGACGAGAAAAATGTTCTGTGTAAATGTAGCCTGTGCTTTTTTGGGTCATCTATCGTATATTTATGTGCTTGGAGCACTGTACACGTTTTGAATTTTCACTTTATTAAAAATAAAAACTACTATGCCTTTAAAGTTCTTGTTCTTGAACAAGTTTCCCTTCATTCACAGCATCCTCCTACCACTTTATCCTAGAAGTGAGGGGAGGAGGAGAGGAGGTTCAATTGGACCTCTGAGGTGGCTGCCACTCTGTGCTGCCTTCAAGTGCTCCCCATAAGATCCTACTTCCTAGATCTACTTCCTAAATACAAGTGCAAATAAAATGCAAGCGCATTTACGTGCTTTTGGTCGGAAATAACAAGAAAATAGACCCTGTTACAAAAGTTTTTAGTGGCTGAAATCAATCATGGCTTTTTTTGTGTTGAAGTCACAGAACAAAGAGGCAAAATGTGCACCAGGCATTTAAATGTTTGAATTTATTAAAAAACAAAATGTGATTAGTTAAAAGTTGAATAAAAGAGTTCAAAATGGAAAGGTCCAACAATAATAGTATTTATATAGAATGCCAAACAATAACATAATACTGAAATGAATCACTTCTACCATCAATTGTTGATAGGGCTTCCATGCTCTGCGCCCATTAAACGTCACATTTCGGCTACTCGGATATGGTAGAGAATCTCCACTTAGCAAAAGTAGTTATTTGCCACTTTGTTTAGGTTGGTCAGGTGCGGTCAACATATCATTACGATATTTCCGACAGCACCGGAAGGCATCATTGTTTAACAAGGCTGAGTGCCCATTGGAAAGTCATTTGTTTTCCATGAATCCAACTGACTGGATTGGGCGGCCAGGGGTTCCGCCCACAAACAGACAAGGTGGAGTTGAAAAGAAATAACATGCTGGGGCAAAATGAAGCTGTCAAACGCTTACAATTTGCCAAAAGGAGTTTCGGTCTATCTGAAAAGGCACGGATTCTGCTCTGTACCAGATTTTTCTCGAAAGTGGTAAACTGACATTAAAGTAATGACGAACTGAGAATTCAACTTTTCCAAATTTATAATTTTAAGTTAAATGAACATAGTAAGGACCATATGATATAATGACAAATAAGTTCCACTAAACTGATAGCGCCATTAGCACAACTTTGGCTTTCATTAAAGTCTATAAATTATTCGGGGTGATAAGTTAGTTAGATCGGCTGGCGATCGGATAGGGCCGGCCTCCGGTGAGGAAAAATAATGGCCTTCGGTTGTGTTCAGAAACGGTGAGAGGTCGGAAGGAATGTGGATGTCTCCGCGTAGGAAAATGGTTGGATGGAGAGAGAGGAGCTGCTGTGCGTTGAGTGGAGGGAGACAGCGAGTGAGATGGAGGCGGGGGGGAAGGTCCATCTCTGCGGGGACTGGAGCCCTGGACGGCGCAGTGCTGGCTAACGTTCAACCCTCCCCTTCTTCCTCCACAACGACACCGAGACTCACGCCGACAGGTAAGCCGCCGCAACAACCGCCTCGTTTCACAATACTACGATAATAGGCGATAATCGACCTCGTATAAGCCATTTTAACCGCAAATATATACGTGTAATGTGTTTTTGTTACGCGCAATGACCGTTTTCCTCCTTGTGCTAGCGAAACACGCCGACTGCTCTGGTAGGGTACAGACGAGGTCGGCCATACCGAATGTCTTGTCCTCTATAGCGGGGAAGAAGCTGGCTGTAAGAGCCAGAGGGAAATGCGGTATTTTCTCAAAATTACATCCGGCCTCTGCTTGGCATCCAGCCCCCTTTCACCATAACTCAACTATTCGTGCTGAAACCAGGCTATTTGTGTGTGAAACCAACGGTTATTTCCGCGCCGAGACCTCCATGCGGTTGTTGTCGGAACAGCCAGCCGCCTCTCTCGGTTAGCCATCAGGGATCTCGGTTTAATATCTCACCGTGCAGAGACTCGCCCTCTCTCTCCCCCTCTCTCTCTCTGTCGCCTGACTAGCCCAGAACCACCGACGACCGAGCTTGGAAAACCCGCCTTCTTGTTCTCGCTTATGCTCTTTTGGATCGACTGAAGGGTAGTCTGCAACGCCCTGGCTTTAATTTTAAGCTCCGTTTTTCAGTTTGCAGTGCGCCATTGGACCTTGTCACGGTAGGTTTCCTTGTAGAGCTGAAGCATGGCGGACCTGGAGCCGTTTGTCGCGCCAGTGAAGCTACTCTGTTTCGGATGTTAACATGTTTCCTTTGAGGTAAAGCGAATTGAATACAGTTGACGCTTGGTAAATGTATGTATACATTGCGAACGACGAGGGTTAAAATGTATCATTTTAGTAATGTGGCCAACGTTTGTTATACGGTTGTTACAAATTATTTTCCATTTTATTCTTTCTTCCTGCGCCTCCGCAAGTCCTGGCGACCCACCGCCACGATATTTCATCTCGGAACATTACGCCGATTTGCTGAACCTCGTTTGTCCACAACCCACCGAAATTATTATTAATTCAAACACACATTTACGGTATGGTTGTTGCTGATAATTATATTTTAAGTATTTGTTGTAAACGATGAGTATACCATCAGAAGTTCTTAACGCGGAAACGAGTGATTTTGTTTTTTAATGTAAGAGATCTTAAGGTTTTGTGTGTTTTTCACATTTTGAAAAAAAATTACATGAAAATGCTCTTTTAAGCTCCATTTGGCGCGGCAGCTTGCCCTTGGCTATGGTAGCTTAGTAGGCTACTCAAGCTCTCAGCTCCCACTGTTTTTATCATCCATATGTTATAGTTATCCTTAAACTGAAATTACACTAGTTGTTCAAAGAACCGCAAATTTGAAATATAACAGCTATTTGGCCACATGAACGACGATTCTAACAATTTCAAGGCAGGTGAGTCACACGGTTGGAACTGGAATAGACTGGGGGCACCAAGGACACGATGAACAACAAGCAGCCGCCATCATAGGAGCAGAAATCGGCTACGCCTCGCTGAAGAATGCATTTGGTTGTGCTCTGAAGCCCCAGCATTAAAAGCACCAAAAAGCTGAATAAAGCGGTCTGGAAATGTATATGCTATGAATTTATTGACTGTGAACGAATATATATATATAATTTTCCACGCTCCAGCCCGAGTAAACCTTGGAGGAGATTACAGGTTTGCATGGCGGAGTCGGATCCGTGCTCCGTCGGTGGTGAGGCGCCTGTGTAGAGTGGCGCATTTGGCTGCAATGTTCCCAAGCCACCATTCCCCCTCGTCGGAGACCGAAAGCAGATCCCCCGTCCGTGGTCAGCTGGTCGCCTACAGCTGCCTGTCCGTCCATGTCCATTCGCTTCCTCCTTCCGTGGATCCTCCCCAACCTCCGCTGCGAGAGAAAAGCCTCCATTACCGAGCGGACCGTGCGAGAAAATGGTCGCTCTTGTGCGTCCGGGATACTTTTGCTGTGGAATAAGAACAGTGATAATACGCCAAAATCCGGCTGACAAAAACTACTCGACGAAGGCTCCTGTTGTAGCAGCTAGTTGTTCTAGTTGAAGCCCTCCGCAGTGTTATTTGAGATTTGAAGCCGTCACGAGCAATAGCCTATGTCTCACCATGTAGCGTAAACGTTTAAGGGGCGGTGTAATGAACATAAACCATTATGTCGAGGCACACTTTAATTCAACGGGTTGAAAACGCGGCGAATTATTTTTTATCTCGTAGATTCAATACTCTTGGTGAAAACAAAACTAGTTTTCTTTGACAAATAAAATAATATATATTAAAAAAAAACAATTCAACATTTTTAAGTGCTGTGATTTTGTAAATACAATTACAGCCAACAGTGGCTGTAGGGGGCAAAACATGAATTTATAGTTAGGTTTTTACATTATGTTTCACATATAGCAGATTATATTACTATAATAATTACTGCTAACTTGATGTTTGGTGCTTTTCTTATAGATAGAAGACAGTACACCCACAGATGAATGGAGAAATGGAGACAACGACCCAAGAGCGAGGTCTGATTTTGTTCCACGCTTGTATTTGTGCAAATTTTGTATATTTTCAATATTCTATCCAAAAGTGTGTACTACTTGTTTGGAAAGGTAATACAAATCATACGTCTTCCCTTCCTAAAAATAACTATATTAATCTTATAATACATTTTAGATGGTTACTATGCAAATACCACAGTAAGTCCTTATAGGATTATTATAGGTGGTACCATATGGGTTTTAAAAACTACCATAAAGTACATTAAGGTTGCTATAAACTTATTATTGAGTGCCAAACACTAAAAATACAAGTAATATTTGAGGGATTTTTCATTTTGATGCAAGTAATTAGTTATCAGTTTAGTGATGTGACTGTTTTCTATGACTAGTATTGTAGATTTTCAGACAGTTATGTGTTAATAGTATCAATCGTGGCTTTGTGTTCTTTCTGTTGTCTTTATCTTATCACAGTGTGGGCACAGGATGACCTCTTAAAACTGCTGGAATCCATGAAAGTGGCCCTGCCCCAGAAGGACATGACTAAGTACAAGACATCAGAGTCCCACCTTGACTGGGAGAAGGTGGCCTTCAACTCCTTCACAGGAGAGATGTGTAAACAGAAGTGGCACGAGGTCTCCAAAGAGGTAGGCCAGTCTATGGGATTTTTTTTTTGTTGATTGGATGATGATGTGTTATTGTTTCGTTGTTCAAGGCCAAATTTGGTGCTGTACTAAGTATTTGTACTATGTGTCTGCCTTCACCACAGATACGCAAATTCCGGACATTAACAGAACTGATTTTTGATGCCCAAGACTACATCAAGAACCCTTACAAGGGCAAGAAACTAAAGGTGATTTTAAATGACGCATTAGGTACCAAGGCAGTCATCTTGCATTACTCATGGGACAACCAACTGTTCTTTCTGAGTGGAACTCATAAGTCTTTTCACCCTCTTTTCCCCCACAATAAACAGAAACACCCAGATTTCCCCAAAAAGCCCTTGACTCCATACTTCCGCTTCTTCATGGAAAAGAGAGCCAAGTATGCCAAGCTGCACCCTGAGATGAGCAACCTGGATCTAACTAAAATCCTCTCCAAGAAGTACAGGGAGCTGCCAGACAAGAAGAAGGTCAGGCAAAGGGACCGATGGGGGAGCTGGGTGGAAAGCAAGCAAGAGAGATTGTGTAATTTGACTTTGATTTGGTAGTTTTTCTGAATCCATTCAACTCTGTTTTGTTTTTGTGACCGCAGAAAAAATATGTCGAGGACTTCTTAAGAGACAAAGAAACGTTTGTGCAAAGCATGCTGAAGTTCAGGTAATATACCAGTATTTCAAATTAATTATTACCGTGGGTGGGTGTGGGTGTGGCTCAAGCGTGGTTTCATCAGTTTCATTCAGCTTCATTCACCTGCACTTCATTAGTTTTACTTGTAGGAATGCTAGTCATGTGTTAATGTGTGTATGTGTTATTTGACTGTAGGGAACTGCACCCAGATCTTATGGAGAGCATGACCAAGAAAGGTTCAAATGTGCCAGAGAAGCCCAAGACTCCGCAACAGCTGTGGTACAACCATGAAAAGAAGGCTTACCTCAAAGGACACGCAGATGTGAGTCAGGGTGTTTACAACACCCCATACACAATACAAACTCTCCTGCGCCAATTGTATGATTCCACCGATGTTTACTTTCTCTGTCTGATACCAGGCGACCACCAAAGACATTAAAGACAGTCTTGGGAAACAGTGGACACAGCTATCCGACAAAAAGAGACTAAAATGGATCGGTAAGTCCCTGGAGCAGCAGAAACAGTATGAGGTGAGACTACTATGTTACACCAGACTCTTAAATGGAAGTGTCGCAGTACAATTAATCTCCATAAAAGACTATGTCAGTAGGAGGGCTCATCCTCGTGTACTCTGTTTGTGCTGTATTGTAGGAGACTATGCGGGGGTACATCCAGCAGCACCCAGAGGTAAACATCACCCACGTGGATATCGCCAAGTCCACCCTGACCAAGGCCGAGAGGCAGCTGAAGGACAAGTCTGACGGCCGACCTGACAAACCGCCCCCGTGAGTCATCTCCACAACTACGCTGCTGACACGTCACCGTGATCACAGTTCCCTGCCACAACATTACGATTTATGTGAGTTATGTGACCACAATGTCTGTGTGTATGCTTTCAGGAACGGTTACTCAATGTTCTGCGCCGAGTTGATGTCGAGCATGAAGGACGTACCCAGCACAGAGCGCATGGTCATGTGCAGCCAGCGATGGAAGCTGCTCAAACAGAATGAGAAGGACGGCTACCAGAAACGCTGTGAACAGGTCAGTACAGAAACACAGATACAATCATTTCATAGATTAAAAAAAAAGTCCCTCACATTTGTCTAAATGAAGGCATTTTTGTTTTTCAGAGGAAGAAAGAATACGAAATTGACATGAACAGATTTCTCTGTGTAAGTCTTTTTGTTTCCATTTCTTCATCTGTATCAAGGTGCACAAAAACATTGAAGGTTATGTTTTGGAATGTAGGGAAAGGGGGGAGTCAATTCAATACGGAGTATAACCAACAACAGTATCTACCCTTAATAATAATAATAATAATAATAATAACTATTATATAAGCACGTATGGGTTACTTAATGGGTTGAAATCAAGTAAAGGCAAGTTTAAAACTTCTCCAAGAGTCTATCATCATTCATAAAAGCAATCAATTTGTCAGCTACTATTTTTTTTCTAAAACCATGGCCAGATAAGGAAGGTTGGAAAATGGTCTGTAGTTTTTCAGGAGAGTTGGGTCTAGAGCGCTTTTAAAGAGGTGGTTGAACAATTGCCATTTTAGTAGCCAATGAGCTACTGATAACAGATAAAATGTGTAGACAAAGAGAATCAAATACTTTAAGGAATCTAGCAGGAAGTATGTCCAGGGAACACGAAGAGGGCGTAGAAATTAGAAATGGAGGTTAATTTCTAGTCAGTCAACTTGAGCTGCTGACCACTTTGCTTTTCTTCCTCTTAGTTCACTGCTTTCACTTTTTCCATTTTTTACTATACTTTGACTGTGCCCCTACCTAATGCAAACGACCTAGTGCTCCTGCACCTTTATTGCCACAGCGACTCCTCATATGTTGTTAACTGTGCTGTTTGTCCACCTGTAGAGTTTGTCAGAGGAGGAGCAGCAGCGGGTCTTGGCCGAGCAGAAGATGGTAGGTTTTAAGAAGGGCATTGGCGCCAGCACTCCCGCCTCCAGAAAGAAGAACTCTAAAGCAAGGGTAAGAACCAGAGTGGAGCAACATGTTGGATTCAGTTAATCGTAAATAAGATGTGTGTATACCACTGTTACCACAAAATATGAACTATCATGAGTCTAGCATAGTGCATTAAGCTCAGATCCAATTCTCTACGTGTTCCATCTTATTTCCTTCATTGCTGACCAATAAAATCTGAAGTCGTTACTCTGAGGTTGTAGTATCCCTCGCTGATATTCCACTCCTCTGTAACACGTAGGCCAGCCCAGAGAAGCCCAAAAGGCCCATCTCAGCCATGTTCATCTTCTCTGAGGAGAAGCGTCCCAAACTGCAGCAGGAGCGGCCAGACCTCTCTGACAGTGAGCTCACGAGACTGCTGGCACGCATGTGGAATGAGCTGTCAGAGAAGAAGAAGGTACACCACTTAGTGCAGCGCAGTATTACACACTAGGACAAAGACCCGGCCAGTGGAGAGTAGAGTGGACCGACAGAGGGAGTTGAGCAACAGGGAGGACTAGAAATCCCATGTTTTGTGATAGCTCTTGTGTAATGGGTATTACAATTAAACACAGCCAAATAGTACTGTTCTTTCAGTAACGGAGGTTGTCAATTCAGTTTTCTTGTCGTCTTGCTCCTTCAGGAGAAATACAAACGCCTAGAAACGGTCCTGAAGGCAGAGTCGGTGAAGAAGGAGAAGGAGGATCGTAGTCGTCTGCCAGACCCACCCAAGACCGCACAGGACATCTGGCAGCAGAGCGTCATAGGAGACTACCTGGCCAGATATAAGGTATGCACATGACTTTTGGCCGCTAGGTAACTTTTCACTAGGTAACTAACTAACTGGGTCAAAGTATTATAATAATAACAACTAGAAAAGTATACTGCCTGGGTTCAATTAATTAGTTAATACCTGTAAAGTGTTAGAATTTGACAACCAGACGTCACCATTCACTCTAAAATTAAGTTGTATGGGGGGGAAATGGAGAAAGTATAGAATATCAGAAATGTCATACATCTGCGTATCTCCTCATGCTGAAAGTATGCGACGTAGGTAGAGTTCAACGTTTTGGAGAGATTAATAATAAATAGTGGGGATAGCATGAGTATGCTAGCTTTCAGCAATCCTAATGATATTAAGAATGAACCAGATTTGTATATCACGTAAGCCGACAAAGTGCTGCAAAATCCAAAGAATTAACTATGGGCTAACAAACTAACTTTTCTGCTATGGTGTAATAAGTAGACAAACATGTAATGTACACTAATGCTGTGCAGAGCGACCGGCCAAAGGCACAGAAAGCAATGGAAGTAACCTGGAACACCATGGAGAAAAAAGAGAAGATCATGTGGATCAAAAAGGCAGCAGAGGACCAGAAACGATATGAGGTAAGAGGAAATTCAGTGTCTGCTTCAAGAGGAGCTTCACACACACCCCTACCTCTTTAGACCAGTGAGAGCTGACTGTTCTCTCACCACTCCCCCAACAGAGAGAGCTGTGTGAGATGCGTTCGCCTGCCGCTATCATTGCCTCAGGGAAGAAGATGAAGTTTGAGGGCGAACCCAAGAAACCACCATCGTAAGTTTGTCGCGTCCGACTAGTTTGCGTTGTCTGTCACGTTTAAGCCGTTGAAACGTCTAGGTTTTGATTTCGGACGATTTTTGACCCTCTAGAAACGGATATCAGAAGTTCTCTCAGGAGATGCTGTCCAACGGAGAGCTGAACCACCTCCCAATGAAGGAGAGGATGACTGAGATCGGCGGCCGCTGGCAGAGGTTACCACAGAAGGAGAAGGATCGCTACAAGAAGATAGCCGAGGAGAAGCAGAGGCAGTACAAAGTGGTGCTGGAACAGTGGCTCGCGGTAAGTGTTTGAGAAAATGCCTCTTGGACACTTGAATGACCTAAAATAAAATCGTTTTATCCAACCTAATCTTCCATGTTTCCACAGAGCCTGTCCTCACAAGAGAGAAACACCTACAAAGAATACAATTCACAAGTAAGTCAGTCATTTCACACTGTCACTTCTAGTAGGCCATCTCATATTGGAGCAGTATGATGTAGTTGTGTAATGCTCTCCCCTTTTGTATCTTTCTTAGTAAAATTTACGTGAATGTTTCTTTATCTCCCTTCTCAGAAAAGAAGGACTACAGCAAAGCCAGGAGGCCCCAATGCCAAAGTTAAGGCAAAGCCCAAGAAGTCTGTGAGTTTCTACCCTGTCTCATTCCTCTGTTTACTGTCACGGCACCGACTGCATCTGAAATCCATCTAGTCATGCTGTTAGCCAGACCTAAATATCTCTCTTCACATAGGATTCAGAGGAGGAGGAGGATGACGACGATGATGATGACGAGGACGAGCGAGAGAAGGCTTCCTCCGAAGGGGATTCGTCCAGCGAGGAAGATGATGAAGATGACGACGAGGATGTGAGTGCTGTTCGGCTCTTTACTAGCATCCAGGTATGAAAACAACAAATGGATATCGGCACTGAATCACCTTTTTCTGTGTGTCTGTGTGTTAATCTGCTTGTAGAACGACGAGGAGGATGACGACAACGAGGAAGACGACGAGGCGGAAGACAAGGAGAACAAGTCCGAGGATAGCAGCAGCGAGTCGAGTTCGGGGTCGTCGGACTCTGATTCAGACTGAAACAGGCCATCCGTGTCCTGAGACAGACTGAGCAGCGCTGAGCTGAGCCAAGAGTCCAGGGAGCTCTGCCACTGTGCCAACCCTGCTCTCCTCCCACCACCAGAGGGAGCCCCTGCATCGCCTCGTCCATTTCACACTCACCCACTTTCTGTTGCCGTTCTGGCGATCTTATTCATGGAGGGGATCGTGCCCGTGTGTCCAAAATCTGTTTCATTCCCTACCTTGCTGCGTCGGTCATCTCACAGCCCTGGGCGCTGATGTTACGTCAAAGAGAGCATCCCACTGGCTTGGTGATGTTGTGAAAATTTTTACAGTTAGCTTCAATCTTGAGTTACAGGTCAGTGTGGTTTAGGGTTAGGGGTTTAATGTCACGGGCGATTAATTATCCTCCGGTGTTTATTTTTTGTAATGAGTTAAGGACAGGTCCAAAATGTAAGTGGGGGAGTTGTGAACAGGCTTCATAGAGCCAAAGAACATTAGTATGGTGGATTACTTCGGGGTGGGGGGTTGCGGGGTACTGAAAAATTGCACTCTTTAGAATGTTTTGTTTTATCTTTTTTCCTGAACGTTGTCGTCTTCTCAATTTCTGATGTAGGTTTTATCATTTGGTTCTTAAAGAGGTGGTATTTTCAGGAAAAATCAAGCCATTATGAATGTCTTTTGTTGCTGAAAAATTTGAGAATTTGCTTCTCACCCATGTTTCCACTTAAAAGTTAAGATGTATTGCCTTGCATCTGTCATTGACAGCTGTCAAATATCAAAGTTAACTGATGTGTCTCAATACATAGACATGTATTTGTTTTTTGGGGACATTCAGGAGATCTTTGTTAAAGTCTGAAACAATTCTATTTGACTCGGTTTATTCAGCAATTTGGAAGGTTTGTCCTGGCCTGTTTAATAGTTTGTAATAAACAATGTTTATTGTGGAACCAGAGCAGTTCGTCATTTAAGGGATAACATTTGTTTTCCATGTTCAGAGCAGTTATGTTATGCTCAATCTGAATATTTGACTTATTCTAAGAGGGTTTTAAAAGAATTTGTTATACAATTGGTGTTTGTTTCTTCTTTGAACCATTGTTTTACATTTGATTTACGGTTGATTTGATTAAATGGTTCATAGGTTTGTTTTAATTGTCAAGAATTGTGTTCTCATCCATTTAAAAATGTGGATTTTTGAACTCATAAATGGTTTTCCCATGTAATTTTCCTAAGTTTGTTTGTTTTGAAATTTAAATGGAACTGACTGTAATCCGTTTGGGTTTTAGTCTGATGCTTATCCCAAAAAGGTGTGCACTTAATGTAAATCTGTCCCTCTGTGTGTGTGACTGAGTGTATGTGTGCACATGCATGCATGCACAAGCGTGTATATATGAGGGTATGTGTGTTGCTTTGCGTTGATGTGTGCTGTTGCTGTATTGTTTGCATACTATATGATGTGACTGCAGCGTGCGTGTATGTGCCTGTGTGGGGACATCACACCAACACCATGAATGTAGATATTGTTTCATCTTCTTTTTTTTCCTTCCAAGGTTCTTCAGTGATATTTCTGCTCAGCGCTGTCTTGTTATTGGTTACTTGGAAGTGGACAAATGACAGACTATTTCATGATTGTAGTTTTTGTGTCTAGAGACCGATGACTACATGGCAACTATCATTTACAATAGTCTATTAGTGTTGGACTGAGTTTGACCATTATGAATTTCATCGACTGAAACAAAACCAGCGTGGACTATTTATATAATTTGGGGAGGGAATGTTGAAAGTGATTTGCAACACTGGTTGGTTATGGGAGTTCATAAAAGGGATTTGGGGAACTGAGTTGCCAATGAAATTGGGGTAAATACTGTTTTTTTGTAAATATTGCTTTTTGTAATGAGTGGTTTTTGTTTTGTTAGTACTTAAATTTGGCAAACCCTCATCAGTTTCTTCTGAGGCCAGTGAGTCCTTTACTCACAGGGGAGAATTTTTCATTTAATTCACCTATTTTAGTTATTACTTCTCTCCCTATGTTGGTTTCTTTGTAGAAATATCTAAGACAGCAAAGCTTTACAAGTTTGTACTGCTGATCATTTGACAAATATTTGATGTTTTCTATAGCTGAGGGTGTTCTTATGTCCTTTCAATTGAAGTATTTGGGCAAATAAAATATGATCTTTAACAGTTAGCAGTATGTGTTCTTTTACATTACACAACTAAATTGTAATGCAGTAGTTCCCAAACTGCGGACCACTGGGGAGTAGTTCAATTTCACTGTTACTTCATTTTTTAGAAGTTAACCCAGTGAGAGAATGTGGCAGAGCAGCCTAGCGGTAGTGAATTAATACCTTTTGTACATACTAATCCAGCCACTTTGGTGGGGCTTTAGGTAGGGCTTTGGTGACGCAGTACAGTGAGCCAACTGGAGTGACAGATGTTCCAATGCGCTGCTCACTCAACATAAATGAACAGATCCACTCACATGCTCTGGTGCTACACCTGCAGTCTATTGTGTGTGTGGCTGTAAGTGTGGTGAACAGCTTTATTACTTTAGTGTGGTGGTACACAACTGCAGACATCAATGGGCTCATCCACAAGCATATCATGAACAATGAGGACTCACAAGCACTTCATGGTGAGGTAATGGTATTGTGAGTGATGAAATACTACAACAACACAGATTCAACTGATATCATTAAAATAGCTACAAATATTGTCCAACATGGAAGGTTATAAGTATAAAAGTATAAGCAAAGGTATCTAGGACTAGATTACGGTGTGTGTAATTCAACTAACTTTCTGTACTACAGTGGTGGGCCTCATCAGCAACAATGACAAAACAGCATACAGGAAAGAAGTGGCGCAGCTAGAGGGTTGGTGTAAGGACAACAACCTGTCCCTCAATGTTGACGAGACACAAGAGTTGATTGTGGACTTCAGGAAGACTCGGATCGACCACGGTTCCACTGTGGAGAGAGTCAGCAGCACCAAATTCGTTGGTGTGTACATCACCGATGACCTCACATGGTCCCTGAACGCCACCAACTTAGCCAAGAGGGCCCAGTGGCGGATGTGTCATGGTCTGGGGGTAGCCTAGTGTGAGGCGGGGTTAATTGGGCTCAGCTGTAGCCATTTTGTTAATCAGGAGAGGAGTAGGGATTGGCTGAGTCACATTTAAAAGCCCTGTGTTGTGTGTTGTCTGGGCGTGTGGATTTGGGGTTGGTGACGCCACTCTGGCGCCAGTCCTTTTCATTCGGCGTCCAGTTGCATGTGTCCGGGTTGCTGTTGGCTGCTACTCCGATCGGAGGAGGAGAGGCCTCGTGATCAACTGATCAAGCCAGTTCAGCAAACATGTCTGAAGTGGAATTGTCAATTCGGCCAATAGGGGGCGCCACAAAGGCCACATGTTGTTCAATAAAGTGTAAAAGTACATTTTTGATTATGAATTTATATTTATTTATGAATATTATGAAATGTAAACTGGGAACTGATGCAGTATATCTGAACGCTAGACTCTGTTCAATATGTTATCTCTTTCATTTGAACATGGTGAAGGTGTACCGTCTATTTTTTGTGTGAACCTGCTGGTGCACAGTGTGTGTGCATGATAACTCCACAGATTGGCTGGATCAGTCATTGTCCCTACCATCGATCAAAATGGATTTGAGGTTTCCAACATAGAAACCAGGCCCTACATGGCTGGAGACCACATACTCATCCATGCACTCACTTACACAGGAGGAGTCACTAACATGTTATTGGATTGTTTCATTGACACAATTGTAATTACTCTATTAGTTGTATGAAAATGACTTTTTATTTTTATTTCAAATCCATAATTTGGATAATTTGGATACTATTCAGTATTTTGAACATTCATCGTTGATCCCATCCATCTAGTATAGTAACAAGAAAAAGTCACCCGGCACCACACCCCACCCACTTTTTCCTCAATTCTATTAAAGTGAAATTAATTTTAATAATAATAATAATAATAATTGATCAGAGAGTACATAGATCACTACATTATTATTGTACTTAATATGATCTTGGTGTGAGGATGCTGTCTGGTTGGATTGTCCAATCAAAGCAACAGTGCTTGGTGGATTATGACATATTGTACTTTTGCAACTGGATGAAGAACAACGCGATTTAGGTAAGTCAGTGGTTTTCCTCTTTAATATAGCAAAGTGTTTGAGGTAGGTAGTAGATGGGTAGTTAGGTAGGTAACTTACAACTGTTAACTCATAACTGTAGTTAGCGAACCTGTCATTTAGCTACGTGAATTATGTTGAAATGTGACAAGATAGATAGATAGATAGATAGATAGATTCAATTTTGAACGACAAGTTAACATTGAGGGTTAACTGTTGTGTTAAGTGCATGGTACCCTATTTAAATGGATTGAAGTAACATTTCTCTCTATTTTCTCCACATCTCCATTTTCCTCTCAGTTTTCCTCCATGGCAAACGTCAAAGACAACTCACCTCCCCCTGCACCTCCCCCTACCGCCACTACCCCCATTCCCCACCTCGCCTCTCCTGCTAGCCAGGTCTCCTTCATCTCCAGTAACTATATGTTACTGAATCACCTTGGAGAGGGGGGCTATGGCAAAGTGGTCACCAATGAAAACTGGACACCAATGAGATTGTGGCAGTGAAAATAGTAAAGGATGACGATGTGGCCGAAGATGAGGTGGGCTACTTTACTGATAAAGATTGTCAGATTTTGTCTGATCCATTTAAAAGATTTGCTGTGGAACACGTAACCTATGTGTTGATAACATCACCACGTCAAACTTGTCATGTATCCCTAGGTGTTCATGATGGATGCACTAAGAGGTTTGGACCCAGACAAGTGTAACATTGTCAGGTTTTATGAGACCTTCCGGTTACATGCTCAAACTTGTCTGGTGTTTGAAATCTTAGACATCAGCCTCTTTGATTACCTGAAGCAGAGAGAGTTTACTCCTCTGCAGTTAAATGACCTAAGGCCCATCGTCCAACAGGTACAGATACCATCAGATAGAAAGTAAATTCAAAGCTTTAGAAATGCTCCACTGTGGTTCATACTCTATATTCTATGAACGACTTTGTACTTGCAGATGGCCACAGCATTCAAGGCCCTGAAGAGCATCGGAGTGATCCACGCAGATCTGAAATCAGATAATATTATGCTGGTGGATCATCAGAAAGAGCCCTTCAGGGTGAAGCTGATTGACCTCGGCACAGCCATTCTGAGGTCTGAGGCCAAGCCAGGCGATACCTGTCAGCCCCTTCCCTACAGGTGAGATCTCTAGAAACAAGGATCACCACTCTACTGGAGAGTGCTTGCAGTTTCTCACTTCTACTGTAAGTAAGTAGCAGAGTGTGTGTTTCCTGTCCATACCTGTGTGACAACCTCTTACTGATGCCTTCTTTTTTCAACATGCCCCATGTTGTATTCTTCCTCAAAACATGACAATGTTTCTGATTTGGTGTGCTGCTGTTCTTCCACACTCAGGTGTCCAGAAATCCTTTTGGGGCTCCCGTTTTCCGAGGCCATCGACATGTGGTCCCTGGGCTGTGTGATGGCAGAATTGTTCCTCTATGAATATCTCTTCCCTGGGCAGTGTGAATATGACGTGGTCAGTACCTTACTATAGCTGGACTCTCTGTTCCCTTTCTACACTAACCCTTAGCTACTCTAAGACCAGCCGATGACGATCACAGCAAGTAATAAAAACACATGGAGTCCTGATAGTCTAGACTGATGTGATGCTGTGTTTTGCCTCCAGATGTGACTCATCGTCCACCTCCTGGGTCAGCCAGCAGACCACCTTCTGAATGCTGGCTTGAAAACAAAACAATCATTCTACTTTTCATCTGAAGGCTGGACGCTCAAGGTACTACAACACAGCTTTTTTGGCTTCCAAATGGAATTTTCTCTTGAACATTTTCTTCCCTATTTAAAAAAATATATATTGTAAGTATCAATCAGTAATTGAGCGAAGGTGATAAGAGGTATTTCAAATACACTTTACCTTCTTTTAGACACCAGAGGAGTACACACGTCAAACAGGCACCTTGTCCAGTGACGACAGGTGCTACATCATTCAGATCTCTGGATGACTTGACAGAGGTAGGTAGTCCAGTAGGTGGTAGCTGCTGAAGACATGGAATTGGTTGAATTGATGACTTTCATCAACCTTTTTGTGACTCAGGAAGATGATATGACTGAATTCCAGTTAAACTTTTCTCATCATTTCCAAATTTAGTTGAACCTGGAGAAAGAGGACAGGGTTGAGGTTGATGATAGGAGGCAATTAGTTGACCTCCTGAAACAACTGCTCCATGTGGCTGCCAGTCAGAGGATCACACCAAGTGAAGTCCTCGCACATCCATTTATCACAATGAGCGACCTCGCCAGCAGCTCCCACCACAGCTCTCAGTAAGTGTGTGTGTTTGTATGTGTGGTGTGAGTCCTTATATTGCTGCACATAGGTTATCAGACAAGGGTAGGCACTGTAGGTGAATGATTCATAAACTGATCAACTGATTGATTGATTGGCATGCTTTGACCAATGGGAAGTCCTGCTGCCTGGCTATGAGCATAACGTTGTGAGTTTGTCCTTTGGTAGCAGTGAAGCTCCGCCCCCTGCCATCACCAGTGAGACTGTGGATGAAAGAGAAACTCAGCCCGCAGCATTTAAGGCCAGCAGCAGCCAGGCCCAGTCCAGGTCCAAATATAGGACCGAGGTTTATGATCGGTAGGTGTTGGTCCATCCTTCCATTTGCCTCTTTCTGATTGCCTGCTGGTGCAGGAAGGTACCTGAATGTACCTTTTATATGTACAACATTTGAGGTAGCAGTATATGTTAACTGCATGTGTCCTCATCCACCAGTGCTAGAGCCACAGTCATCTTGGTTCTGCCTAACCCAGACATGTCCACCGACCAGAGTGATGGGGCTACTGAACAGGACAGTAATTGCCACCAAATTAGGTAAGATTATTTCCTCCAGCACTCCACTCACCCCTCAGATGAGGGTGGAAGAGGAGGGTGGGTCAAGTTAGGCCATAATGTGAGCAGATCAGGGGATATGTGCATCCATACGGTATTTGATGTAATACTACGCTAAAAGTGCAGTTTTTTCTCACCAATATCAGAGCAAACGTGTCCACTTTGAGCACATATTGGTCTCTGCAATGGAGATACAAATACTGCTCTTTTAAGCTTGTACGTGCTAATGTTGACTGTGTGTGTGTGTGTTTAGCCCCCAGGCTGTTCTGGACAAGGTCTCCAGCTCCCAGGAGTCCCTCAGTCAACTGGCACACCTGGCTGTGACAACTGAGGGGACTCCATCGCTGGACACCACAGAGGTAGGAATCACTGCTTGCTCAGCGTGAAATATATATTAGCAATAATGTACGGTTGAAAATTGACTCAACCAGGAATGAATGTGATTATTGTTAATAATACTAATCATCTCCTCACAGGTTGGAGCTCCAACAGCAAGCCCCAGCTGTGGACACCCTGGTCAACACAAACTCTGCTCACTCCACATCTGGTAGGATTTTCACCTCCACTTGTGTCTGAATTGTCAAGTCCTTCCACACTGTAGTTAATTCCATCAAGGTGGCTTGAGGCATTGACTGTCCTCTTTTGATTTTCAGAGGTCAGCAAGCCCAAGAAGAAGAAGTGGAAGGGAGTCCGACGCTTCTTCTGCAGGCTGATGAGGGCATTTTGCTGCTGCGGTGCATCCAAGGTCGCACCTGTGGAGGAGTGAAGTTCTCTATGAAGGTTTTTTTCTTGCAAAACACCTGAGAACTACACTCAGAAATATTCACCCACCCGTGTTCTTAATTTGAAGTCAGAAAAGATTTATAAAAGTAAATATCTGATTGAATGTGATAGCAGCCGCACACAAATATATTTCAAGTTAGCAGCTGATATCACATTCATTCAGATATACCTTCAATAGGGCGCCCGGGTAGTGTATATTTTCTGAGTGTAAAATCAATCAACAAGTTCTCAGGTGTTTGGATAGAAAAACCTTCATAGGTGGGCGACACGGTGGCTCAGTGGTTAGCACTGTGGCCTCACAGCAAGAAGGACACGGGTCCTCTCTGTGTGGAGTTTGCATGTTCTCCCCGTGTTGGCGTGGGTTTCCTCCGGGTCCTCCGGTTTCCTCCCACAGTCCAAAGACATGCAGGTCAAATTGGCCTGAAAGTGATTGACAGAAATAAACCCAATATTTCAAAAACAAATTCACTGTTGTCAGTATTAGTTGTGTGTTTTAGCAGTATATTCAATTTTATACTAGATTTTATTCAGATATAGTTAGTAGAAGTGGAATGTTTTTTTCAAACAGCACACAGGTATAGGTACAGGTATATATGCAACACACACACACACACACACACACACACACACACATTTAACTTTTAACGTCTTTTTCTATTCTATTCTCTGTGACACTGGTCTAGTCAAGCTTGTTCTATTACAGCTTTAGTCAGCTTATCAAGTGATTGCTTCAGCCTACAGCTACGTAGCAGGGAAACACTGAGATGCATAAACTGATGAACGGAGACCAGAAAGGCCCTTTATTGTATATTAACACTGTTAATGGAGAGGTAGCTGTACATCAGGATGGGGAGGGTGGGGATTTGTAGTTCTATCTGGAATCTTTTAACCATCATGCCTACATGTACTAGTGTAACACCCTGCCCTCATAACTAGCTTTTACTACTATCTGTTTGGGTTTCCTGATTTGAAGGACGGGGGCAAGTATTATTATTTCCTGACTCTGTTCCAATGTAATTAATAGTGAACTAAGAATTACTCTTCCTATATGTATAGCTTATCACTTTATTTTAATAAATGGTGGTGCCTCTACTTAGTAAGGTATAATGAATTTAGGTACTACTTTATAACAAGGTTACACAAATAAGCATGAATTAATACATTTACTAATGCATGAATCAACATGAATTCATGAACTATGAGGATTTCATGACAAATGAACAAGTCATACCTTGGTCACCGTTAGTTTAGTGGTTAGAGAGACCATCCTGCAACAGGATGACCTGGGTTCATGCCCTGGTGAAGTGCCCTTGAGCAAGACATTGCACTGCTCTGTAGTGACTGGAGTCTGACCTTCCTGTGGAGGGAGGCAAGCAGAAATCACATTCTTATTATAATAAGATATGACACTGTTATCTCCCCACCAACAGTAAAATTAACTAAAAACCCTGGACTCTATATCTATATGGGGATCCTAGCCCTGAAGACGTTTAGGCACCCTTGACCTAACATTATGATTATGAGGACCCCTACTCAGCATGGCTCAGACTCAAGTAACTGATCGCTGAAAACGAGCGAAAAACTTGTGTTCGTTCATTAAGGTCTAAGCGGAAGGAAAACCTGGCGTCGCCGGCTATGGAAAGCCGATTGGTTTCCATAGCCGGCCTGCGTCAAGCCCATCGGAGACAACCAGAAGACCGGAAAAAGGCGATGTTGCCTTCAAAATAAAATCATCACTAGGAGCTTTGCATTTGCTTTACAGAAATCTCAGAGCAACAACACGTGGCCTCATTATGGAGGTCTTGGATAATTGTCCAATATGGCCACCAGATGGTGCGTTATGTGACCCGAAAGCCCAACTCACAAAGCCGTTGCAGTCTGATGCAGCACATCCTCGCCAATAAGGGTTTTATTTTGAAAGCTAATACCGGAACTTGTATATTTCAATATTGAGGCGAATTTGACAGTGTGGCCTCCAGTGCGTCAAGCCGGGTTGTAACGTTACCTCGCTTGCCAGCTGCGACACTACTTCTAAACGGGGTTATTCGTGTAATAAGATGTTATTATAGATGTTGCTGTAGGCCTGGTTGACTCTGGTGATGTATTTACATAGACTGACACGGTGATGCCGCCTCTCACAACAACTACGCGGGTCGGGGTGAGTTTGCGGTATGACAGGGTAAGAGGAAACAGTCGGTTTGGGTGAAATAAAGGAAAATGTAACGTTACAACACCGTGTCAATAGTATTTCGCATTAACAAGCCACAAACACTCTTCTTTTGTCTCAAACCACTGCAAAGGGAGGCCTGGCTAGCAAGCTAACGGTCACCAAAAAACAGTGAACCTAACCTGTAAACGGAAGCGTCGTGTTTGCTAATAAACTGCCATTATTATTAACATTGTCGCTACAGTAATAGTCGCTGAGGAGCTTGCTAACATATTTAATGGTTGTTTTAGGTGTTAAACATTAACTACCCGTGCTATGTAACGTTATGTGGTTACAAAGTCATTTTAATGTTACTAACGATACATCATCTATTCACCTCACCTGTAATATTACTATAGGGGCTAATAGTGTGTATGGGCTACTCAGTAGTGAGTTTATCACGACCTTAGTTTATGTTGTATTCGTTTACGGACTGAAATGTAGGCTACATATCTTTATTTCCTGTAACGTTTAATTCATGTCACGATGGCAGCTGATGTCTCTGACACCAGACTGCAAAGGAAATGATCTGTAAAAAGGATTAAGCTACGATTTATATGTCAAGCGTTTTCTCCTTCCCCCTACAGAATGAAGAGAGATGAGCATCAGGTGTTTATAGCTATTTTGAAAGTAAGTATTTTAGGATTATATTGATCCACTGTATTTTCCACTATGCCCCCCGACCTTCTCATCAGGTTTTTTTTTTTTTGTCTTCCAGGCCAGTATCTCATTGCCTTGCAAATCAAGATTTCCCATACAGTTTTTCAAATGAAAATGGAGGATATGCCCCTGTCAGGCCCGGACAACACCAAGCTAGAGGCAAGTGAATAGACAAGGCACTGATGCATAATTTCACATTTCTTCATTATTGTCTCCAAAAGTCTTTATCTTGCAGAGGTTTTGTATTTGGAGTTAACATATCTACCTTGTATTGTAGGCCTTGGTCCATGACATCTACTCTGACCTGGTGGAGGATGCCTGTTTGGGCCTGTGTTTTGAGGTACATCGTGCCGTGAAACAGGGCTATTTCTTCTTGGACGAAACGGACCAAGAGAGCATGAAGGAGTTTGGTTGGTGCCACGGCTTCCTGTTTGGTCTGGTTCCTCCCTCTCCTTTTGTCTTCGGTGCCTTTGCTTATGTGTCCTCCTTCCTCTCATAGAAATTGTGGATCAGCCAGGAGTGGACATATTTGGGCAAGTGTACAATCAGTGGAAGAACAAGGAGTGTGAGTGCCCCAACTGCAAAAGGTTCATCGCAGCTTCTCGCTTCGCCCCGCACTTGGAGAAATGCCTGGGCATGGGTCGCAACAGCAGTCGCATTGCCAACCGCAGGTCAGTCAGCAAAGGTCATTCAAAACTGATGTTTGTCATATTCGAAAATGCGTGTGTGAGCATGTGATCAGATCTTTTATTTCCCCCCCGCTGAACAGGCTAGCTAGCAGTAACAACATGAGCAAATCAGAGAGTGACCAGGAAGACAATGATGACCTCAATGACAATGACTGGTCGTATGGAGCAGAGAAAAAAGGTGAGCACTTCTGAATCTCTACTGTAAAGATCCGTTTGTTTATGAACATTTCTAGATGCCGTGCTCACAACCCTTTTGTTTCCCTGTTACAGCCAAGAAGAGAAAGTCAGATAAGGTATTGCATTTTTTACAACATTCCTTTTGTAAGATGTACTGCAGGATAGATTTTTCTTTTTTTTGCTTTTTATGTTCAGTATTTGTTTGGTTTTACATGCAATACAAGCAAGCAAAAAAATCCTTTTGTCTCTTTTAAGTATCCTCTTGCATTCTTATCGCAATTTGAATCTAATATTTTTGGTTGAGGTCCAGAGTTGATTGAATATTATTTTTCTTGCAGAATCCAAATTCACCTAGAAGATCCAAATCTCTAAAACATAAAAATGGTGAGTCTATTTTGAAAACTCTTTTTCTTAAACACGTTAATGGCCCATGAAGTAGAACTTGCATATGGGAGAGTGACAGGAAAGATGGAATAAGGAAAATGGTCAACTGAGATTGGTCATGAGTCATGACCTTGGTCTAATCTCATATTATTGCAAGTGTGTTGTACACACCTTATTGTTTATAAAGAAATGGTGATCACACAATTGAAGCCAACAATCATGGTTTTTAAATATTGCCTATTTTTATTATATTCCATCTGGCATGGCATTTGTCAACTCAGTGTATAGTCTAATATGCCAAGACACCCTCGTGTGGCCTAATGCCAATAATAGAACCTTGTGTTTGTGTCTATTTTGTAAGCTTCACCATGTGTTATACAGTGAAATTGTCACTAATCTTCTGTGCAGCACGTCTTATATGATGATCATTTACCAGTGTATTGATGAGGTTTCTTGTCCAGAGTATGGTGTTTGAAATGTTTTTGGGGTCTACCCGCTCCTAGATGTTTTGCTCTCTGGTCTGTTCAGCAGTGCTGGGGCCCAAGCGTCACACTGCGGATCAGGAAGTGGGTTATGGACACCTGCTATGCAATACCAACCGCACCATAGTGTAGAAGAAAGGCCAGGAGCGATGTATAGGTTATTCAAGTAAAAAGCACACCTTTTTAAGTTGGCCTCATTGAGGGTTCGGGTTAAGAGGATACACAAGGACCATAAGATTGGAGTTCTGCTTTTTAATGTGGATCATGGTGCACAGCTGAGGAGTTGTCAAATATAATAAACAGACTAACAGTGATGTGCAATAAATCAGGGTATGCTGAACTATTTATTTGACTATGGGTAATATTTAACGAGTGAATAAAAATATTTTTGTTTTAGTAGTGACATGGATGAGGTGAGTGAGTGAGAGAACATCTGTTTCAAACTGAAATGCCACTTGTTAATCGTCATTATGTCCTTTATACTGTACAGCTTTGTACTTTGTACTTATTTACACATTCTGATTATTGAAGCTCTCATTTGCCTTGTTTGTTGCCTTTTTGATGTGTCTGTCTTGGTTGTGATCATAACTGCAAATGAGTTTAAATAAATTAAACCAATAAAACTATTGCCCACCTCCCCTGGAGGTGCTCGATTGTTATTGTCTTACCTTGACATTTTGATGTTTTGCCTTATTTTTGCAACAGTCATTTGTCCGGTTGTGGATGGGTCAAGTTTCTGTTTTGGCACTTGAATTTCCCCAGAAAATGTTCGTATTGTTATAATCGCTGATTCAAACCAACCGGTACTGCTAACTGCAAGCTATTCCCGTTCACATTGGTTTCAGGGAATGGTAACAAGCTATGAAAATGTTGAAAACTTCATGTAATAAGGACATTCCCTGAACAAGTCAAGATGAAGGAAAATAACAGACTAAAACTCAAAATGTCAAAGCATCCCTGTAAATTCATGGACAAATATTGTCTAAATCCAACATTCTAAACATCTATTTTCAGCAGTAATATTTCACTAGCAAATTTATCAACAGACAATCACTTTTTAGTGACTAGCAGTTCTGTGCTTTTTCTTTTTCAGGTGAGCTTGGTAGCAGTGTCAATACAGAGCCCTACAAGGTGAAATGTTCCTCCTTCCTTCATGTTACCTGCAAGGTCCAACTTGTACTTACCTCCAGAGTATTGACAAGTCCTCTTATATGTCCTTCACTACAGTATAACTACAACACTGGCATCAGTTATGAAGCATTAGGCCCTGATGAACTGAGGTCCCTTTTAACAACGGTGAGTAAGTTATCAATCCACCCAAGCATCCAACTCGCCTCTATCTTCCTGTTTCCTAGGATGTGCAGTTATTCCTACTTATCCTATAAATAGTTATGATACAAATCATTACAATACAATCATTAACTAATGATTGTTTCCCCAGCAATGTGGGGTGATCTCTGAACACACCAAGAAGATGTGCACAAGGTAATGACTATAATTGACTAACATACATAAACTGACGGTGATGAAACCTTACCGCTCTTTCTGATATGTAGTGTAGAAGTGTGATGAACCAGTTAACTCTGCTAATGCTACTCTAGCTAATGTCCAGGTAACACCTTGCTCTGGCCTTCCTCGGCTGTTATTGTATGTTTTAGAAGTCTGACCTCTGAGGTCTGTCTCAGTAAATCCCTTGGTTTGTCGTCCCAGGGAAGCTTTGGTGTGAAAACGGCTCTAGTCCTCTGAGTCACTTAAAATGGTTGCATGTTTATGTGAAATCTCAAAATATGGTCAGTTTCATCAGTGAGTTTATGAAAATGATCATGTATGTTGGGACTAACTTATGGGTACACAAGTGGCAACTCAATATGACCTTCTAATTGAATTCCATTGAAATGTGCTTTGAGCTCATCTGGACCAATTATTGGCTTGTTGTTCCGACCAAAATGAAGTAACACATTCTGCTGAGAAACTACAGTGTCTAATGACTACAGCACTAAGTTATTTTCTAATTGGACAATGGAAGACCATGTCAGTGACCAGCCTCTTTCCTCCTCTGCCCCATGTGATTGGTCACTGACTGTGTCTGTTGCAGTCTGTCCCACGTCCCTCGCTTCCTGTGGCCATGGGCGGCAGTGGGTCAGGGATTTGTAATGCCACCTTGTGTCCCACCAGATCCCAGCGGTGTCCCCAGCACACGGATGAGCAGAGGAGGGCCGTCAGGGTGTTCCTCCTGGGGCCGTCCGCGTGAGTGTGCCCCCCCCCCCATTCCCTTCTTTACTACTTCCTCTAATCCACCCCCTCCCTCCTAGAGACCTCCTCAGTGGGCAGCGGTGGACAACCAGAAGTGTAGAGACTGTACTAAAAACCGCTGTTCAGAACTTAGAGCTTGCTGGGATCCTCGGAACAGAGTAATGCCAGTGGACAGTGTTGTGAATACTGTGGTACACATGCATTCTCTACAGGCAATACATGTAACGGTTCATCAGCTGCTTACGGCCATTTTGAATGACCAAGGCATTGTCGCGACTAATGTCTGACAGTAGTGTATATCATAGTTCAAGCTGACCTTTTGCCTCCTCCTACACAAGTCTCTGGCTAACACTCTCCACCATCCTGTCCCCTTGATTGAGGGTGGCCTGTTATTGACACAAACAATGAATTTGCATTTTCACGAGACAGATGGGTAAGCCAACAAAACGTCTAGTAAAGAGGTGATACATCACAATGCAAAATGCTGTAATAATAAAACTGCTTTGGCATTTGCTTTTTTGGCTTGTTTTTTTTTTTTGCTTTTACAGCTGAAATGTCTTGCAACTCTGGTCACTCGCTCTAGCATTCTCCACTGTTGGGCATTGACCAATGAAAATGCGTGAGAGAAAGGAATGTGTTGGGAGTAAATTAAGAATATCTTGGGCAAGGAGATTTTATTTTAAAACAAAAGTATGGGCCAAACAGCCGATCAACACCCCTATCAACTCCCTACAGATATATTATGGTCAGTAAAATCTTACTTATTGCCCCTTCAACTCCTTTCTTGACTCCACGTAGCAGGGCAATAAAAATAGATGACCATCACTAGTATTATGCAGTCTAATCTGTGAATTAGCTGCTCTTGGTCTGACCTATGTAGCTTTTGTGTGGTAGGCCATTGCTGCCCGATGCAGATGCTGTGGTGGAGAGTGACAGCTATGACATTCCAGATGGACAGACCCTGATGAGCCGCCTGCAGTGGGAAGACTCCCCTGATATTTCACCCACAGACTCTGCCTCATCTAAAGCCAGTAAGGAAATTACATGCAATACACTGGCAGTCCAGTTTTGTTTTTTTTTGCTATTGATGATATAATGGTTAGAGCATCTGTACCCTCTTCTGTTTCTGTCTCTCTCACAGGCACCAACCATTCAGATTCCAGGAGGCCCAAGAAAAAGAAGAGGGCATCTCTTGGTTTAAGCAGCAGCAGTTGTGGAGGAGGAGGAGGAGGAGGAGGAGGGGGTGGATGTCCGATTGGAGGTGGCAGCAGCAGTTCTCAGAGTAATATCAGCTTATCAACCAAAAAAAAGAGGCCCAAACTCTCAGCACCCTCTATTCCAAGTATCTATGATGACTTAAACTAGCATAAGCCCCCCCCCCCTCCATCCACCCCCCCTGCCTCTCCTGCATCGTGTCCCTCTTACCATACATAGGAAGAGAGCAGGCATGGACAAGACTGGATGAAACCTGACTCACTAGACACATTCAACCTTTAAAAAGTATGGTGTCTCCATCTTAGCCTCTCCTCATATATGATATAAACACAATGTTTTAAAAATTGTGATCAGCCAGAGTCCAATCAGGGTATCCACGGGTCCTTAAATCGTCTGAAAAATGTAAGGCCATCAAAAGCATTTAAATGTTTTAAATATAGCAATCATAGGTCTTAATTCTTTCACCCTGTTATGCCTATTTATTTTTAATAAAGTGTCATTTTGATGCAGCTATAAAATTAGTCAGAGATATTTGGTTGAGGGGGAGCTGGAAGGAGTCGGTTTCCTTTTCTTATGCTGTATTACTTTATTTGCACTTCTGGTTGGTCACATTAAGTTTGACCTACAAGCATGTCCTCTCTTAGACTCATACAGGACAGGGTTAATACAATATGCCAAACATGTTGAACATTTCATTTCCTGGTTGTCCTTTTTCTTATACTACTTATTGATACTTTCAGAGCTTTCATTAGCTGCGTTCAGTTGGAAATAGTCTGTTTTTTGCCAGCTTTTATTTGTCTATTTTGGTTGTTAAATCAGTATAATTTAGCTTTGTGGAACCTGCAGACACCTGCCAGTGTTGTAGGGCCCGTCCTACTCTTTAGGCTGTGTGTTTACCTTTGCTTTTGGGGAGGGGAGATGGGTGGACTGTGACTGTTTTAACAGCAACACTTGACACATGTATACTTGAGTACTCATCGTGGCTTTTTAATGATAGCATTGTATTGCACAGTGATGTGTGTGTGTGTGTGTGCCTATATATGCCTACCTGTGTTTAGTGTGAATGTCAAGGACAGTTGATTGTTATTCCTGTTGTGTATGTTTGGTCGGGTGGATTTGTCACTTAGTGGGCGTGTGTAATCATTTATATTTTCACATAACTATGCATCCTTGAATGTGATGTTTTTGTGGCAGTGTGTATGCCATCTTAAATATTTGACCTTTTTTTTGTTTACATTGACCAATATATTTAACTTTTTAACTGTGTCACTGCGTGTCAAGTGATATGTATATTATTTTCCTGTACACAAGTGTACATGCAGATTTTGATATTTGTATTTGATGAGCCAGTGGGATTTTTGCGTACATGTGGTATGATGTGAGGTGTAAAAGGAATCATGAATCGAATTAATCTGTCTCCAAATATCCCATACGCATTAGCACCTCCATTACAAAACTGTCCACTCTTTTTTTTGAGTCTGCAGAATTTAAGGCTAAAAGGCTCAAAGTTTAATTATAGTAATTAATAAGTAGTACATGCGTCAGTTAGTTTCCAAAGGATACTGTTTCACCATTCTTGCAACCTTGATAGTTAATGTCTTTGACGAACATTTTTTGTCATATACAGTCATTGTGTTTGCATTTCACTTATATACATCAGTTAGTGCATAAAAGGAAAAATCTACCCAAAAACATTCAATTCATGTGTGTCAAATTTGAATCATTAAATCATTAAATCATTAAATCTAAAAAAGTTGGAAGACACCGTTTTGGCTTTTGGATGCCAAGTTGGGTGACTTCTCTGTTGTCATCAAATCCCAACATTCCCTTCAACCCTTCTTTTCAGTAGTCTTGTGACGTGCACTCTAAAACAATCGTAACAAACCATTACCCTTAAAAGACTTTGTTCCAGTTCAGATTCTCTTGCCACCTTTCGTGGGCAAAGCTAAGATTGGCCAATGTTTCTATTGTGGCTGTTTGTGTATCTGTGTTTTGTGTCTTGAGTGCAATGACAAAGGATGCAATGTTGTGACTTTCCAACATTTTTTCATGCACAAGCACGTTGGTGCATGTGTGAATGGATATTGTATATGAAGATAATGTGATACATAGGTTATTTTTCTTCACTGCCATGCATACTGATGTTTGTATATAAATAAATAAACGCAAGCACTATCCAAAGACTGTTTATTCCACAAACACACGAGTAGGATAATGGCTATCTAGATAGCTAGTGTTGTCTTGTTTCCCTACCTGCTTGCTATTTTATAAAAATATTAGCACATTCAATAAAGTCAGCAGGAAACAAAGATTTAAAGTTTGAAATGCTTTACTCTAAGTCAGCACTGAAGCCAGAGCAGTCCAACATGGATAGGAAGGCGTAAAAGGGGCTCCTAGTGCTTCTGATGCGTCACCAAGGTCCCCTCCGATCTTCAAGTGCCAGATGCAGATTCATCTGTTTCATTCTATCATTTTATTTACATTAAATACACAATATTTACAATGTCTCAAAAACAGTGTTTATTTTAATGACTAGCGACTTAAATTAGCCTATTTTGAAATATCCGCATAGAGTTCTTAAAGCAACAAAAATACTTGGAAAATGTCAGCCTTGCAGTAAGGCAGCTGTTACAGTCCATATTTGATTACCCAGCGGTCACATCATTCAAAGAACAAGAAATGGAAAAGAGTCTAACCAGCACACAGCACAACAGTGAGTGGCTCCAAAAGTTCAAATTTCAAAATTCTTGCATCGATCACTTCCTATTTTGCAGTTGTTTTTTTTACACACAAATGCACTTCTCCAAAACACATCTGCAATGTTCACAAAAGTGAATGAAATAAAAGCAACAACCAAAGAACAGACTAGATAAAGCCACAGAGAGTGGCAAAACATACCGGACACTGAAATGAGTTTCAACCACTGGGTCAAGTTTTAAGGTAAGCAAAATTACAGCTCAGTAACCTGAACTTCGTACAAACATACATTGCAGATTATTATTTACTCCACATATACTGTACAATCTCTCACATGGTACATGCAAACACAGGCATACCCACACGCACACTGTAGCATCCCAGTCAGCTACGAGGCATCTGCACCAAGGCCCCTTTTCATAAGTTCCTGCCTCCCTGCAGACGCCACCTGGTGCTTTTTATTCTACCTCACAAGAATACCAACATTCAAACATAAAGACTACCTTCTATCGTGATGCATCTGCCTTCGCTCCCTCTCAACGGCTGTGCATCCCAAAGATGAGGAAGCTGAAGAACACAGTGACTCCCACGAGGGAGATGGTCGCGGGGGCGGTGAAGAACTGCCTGTAGTTGATACGGAAGTACCAGACTACAGCCAATATGACCACAAACACAGGCACCACCAGGCTACTGGTGCTAAGGGCCAAACCTGCGGCCCTGAATCCTCCAGAGACGCCAGTACCGACTCCCGAGCTTGGAGATGGAGCCCCTTCTTCTGGACTGGCCTCACGCAGTGCCTGGGAAATGTGGCAGTGGATCACACTGTCGTGCGTAATGTTTAAGGACAACAGAGTCCTTTTTGGATCCTGCAGCAACTGCCCTTGGTAGATCAATTTTATCTGACGCTCACGACCTGAGAAGTATTTGCTAGAGGAGAAGAGAGAAAAGAGCCATCAAAAACACAGGTTATGGCTGAGGTCTGTATGTGGATGTTTGGGGATGCTTCACTAACCTTTTCAGTACGCCCACTGTATCCTGTGGCTTTAGGACAGCCACTTCCTCTGTGTCATTTAAGAACTTCAACCGAACAGAAATGGTAGTGGTGGTAGGGGTGGAGGCATTGCTGGACAACACTGGGATAAGCTTTGTAACCTTTGTAACCATTTTATCCTCCTCCTCCAGCTCATCGTCCTCTTCCTCGTCCTCCTCATCGTCCTCTTCCTCATCGACCTCATCATCCTCATCATCATTAGGATGGTATCTACCAGCATGTGGTTGCTTGCTCTGTATGTTCAGCAGTAGATCTGTCCCAATCCCGGCAGCTCCTTCTCCTGTCCCTTCACCTTCTCCCCTCTCAGACCCTGGCTCTGCCTCCTCTGGCTTGTTCTCCTGTGAAGGTGGAGGGGTTTGCTGTTCGGGTGTGTCGGTGCTGGGAGGCCCTCCACTGTAGCTGTCATGGCCTCCCAGTCCAATAAGAGAAGCATGGGCCCCTACAGTGAGGATGGTGCCCAATATATGGTCTCCCCGATCAGCCACGTGTGTTGAGAGCCAAGCCAAGACCAGGGCCAAGACAAGGAGCAACACACCACCTGTTGCGGTCACCTCATCTCCCATCCCATCCAACATGGTCAGTGCACACACCGCCATTTCTGTCCTCAACACCTTTAGAAGACAACATGAGAGGCACAGGACAAAGATAAGGTATAGGCCAAATGCAACACAATGTTAAAGCAATCAACAGCCTAGACCTGATGTGTAGCATCCTCTCTTATAAGGAAAGAGCGTCACATCAAACCCCATTCATAATCCTAGCTATCTAATGTGGCCTTATCTCTATGTGCATACCTCATAGAACATGACTTAAGACCTTTTACTGGTAAAGCTCATTCACCAAGTAGCACTTATTTCAATTAAATTTCAGCATTTAAAATTGGCTCATATTGTTTGCTACCACCCACCACGGTGTATTTTGGCGTGAACAGGCGAACGAATGCTAAAGATTAAAACTTTATTGAAATAAAGGCTGTTTGGTGGACTTCACGTGTGCCGAATTAACCAGTGGACTCCACGTATTCAGAAAAGGTATTCAGTCATGTTTTACTAGGTATGTATGTTTTCTGATAAGCAAAGCCGCATTGTTTGCCAAATCTTTCAATACAGTTTGGCGATCCGGGCTAATCTACAGCCGTTTCCTTTAGCTGTGGAGCTACATTTAATCCAGCAAGCTAACGTTAATTGTGGCAGATTGAACACTATTTTGTTGTGACATGTTTGTCAATATACTTGCCACTAAATCTTGCAAATGAAGCCGTTGTGCCAGCTAGCCTACTGTCCTGGCCAACTTGTTACCTTCTAGTTTGTGTTGCTGTTTCTAGCTAGGAGTTAGCGAGCTAGCATGCAAGCTACCATGCTAGCCGAAAAACAACCTTCGCCTGTTTACACCAGTCGTTGTTCAATCTGTTTTGTCGCAACAATTTCCAAAATGGACGCACGCACTTTTCGTGTAAACGTCTGCGCGTTTAACTTGTACAAACTTACATCTTACCAACTAACCGTGTAATCAAATCATGTTTAAAGACGCGCTACAATGCTAGTTTACCAGCTGCCCGTTATAAACCACATAAACACACGAACAGTCGGCGACGCGGCGTGACGTCATCACCGGTGTGTGTGGTACGGCAAGGGGGAGCGCTTGTTTTGGAAACTGGGTCACGCCTGTTGCTCCTGACCAGATCAGAGCAGACATAATCATAGTGGTACTCTGTGATTTGGTGTGTAAAAATGTTTGTATGTTTAGCTAGATGACATTCATTCAAGTTGTGTTGTGGACAATGGAAATACATACAAGACATATAATTCGAGTGTTGCTGGCAACATGTCATACCTGCAAGCATATCCAAAATATATGTTGGCCATTTTTTGTATATTTCGAAATACATCTCTAAACATATTCTGAAATACAGGTGAAATACATTTTCCCCATAGGGACAGTGAGTTACAGATAGAAAGCAGAAGCATCTCATAAGGCTAGGATTAATGGCCACTATACATTTTCTTGTGTGCTTCTTACAGATTGCATATAATGAAGCTGACTTTCATATACACAGCGACCTCAAAGAAATAATGTATAGTCAGGGTTATTATTGATAACCTCTTTCACATAGAAAATTCAGTGATGTAGAAATGCCATTAATAGTTAAGAAAAATGTCTTTCTTTTCTAAACTTAGGTGTACATAAATGCGTGGTGATTTTTAACAAAGCAAGTGTGATAATAATAATAATAATCCCATGGGAAGTAAAGTTGCATTTATTTGGATATTCTTCCCAAAATTGAATCTGCAAATCTTTTCTCATAGCGTATTTGTTAGAGGGAAAAAAAACAATAAAAAGGTGATTATGATCTAATGTCATCTACAGGAAATAATGGATGTTTCTGATGCTGCACCATGTTGGTAGAGAAGGCACTCAGCATCGTTTCAGTGCTATGGACAGCCACTGCATTCATCGGAGCGTCCCATCACTACAAAGCAGCAGATAATCCCTCACAGAGCCAGGAATGTCCAGTTGACTGATTGCTGAGTGGCACTGGGCTCCTAGGTGCTGGCGTAAAGCACAGCGACAAAGGTGCTGCAGGGACCGAGGCTGGCCACTCAGCTGACACACCGAGTCCAAGAACGACCGGTGTTCCTGAGGTGGGGAGGGAGGACAAAAAACGCTAGAAGTAGTAAACGGGATGGGAAGGGGTGATTGAGCAGTGCAGTGTAGGCTCACCTCATGCAGCTCAGCGGAAAGAGAGTCCATCCAGTCACAGGCAGGGATAACGCTGTATGAGTTCAGCATTACTTCCAGGGTGGCAGGGGAGGGGACACAGTGCTTCAGCATCTTTTCAGGGCAAAGTAAAGCTTTAGTCACAACACTGCAAAACAAAAGTCATTTCATCTTATATTGGGCAGGTATAAGTGGAGTGATCTGCCTCATTCCAAAGTCAAACTGCACTGGAAACAAGTGAGGGATTTTCCAACACAACACTAGATTAAATGACTGTGTAGCGGTAACCACCCTCTCTTGGTTTGGTTATTTTACCTAACCTTAGGTGCAGCAGGCTTAGCTCCATGGTTCAGGAGTGAACATGCTATTGCTTCAGGCTGCTGGTCTGGGTAATCTTCCACAACCTTAACAGAAACAAGAAGACAAACGTGTCAGTTCCCACTGCCTGATCACGTCATGTACAGAATATAAGCTTAACCAGTCCAAAATTATCTCAAATGATACTTGTTGACTGTCCTTGTCGGCCACCTGCAACAGACAATCCATAGGTGTGTATCCTGCACAGTTGGCTACATCTGCCTGGGCCCCATGCTGGAGGAGGATGTCTGCAATACGGGGGCTGCAGTTTGCACATGCATTGTGCAGGGGGGTGTGCAGCTTCCTCCCCGCAGTTCGGGGTGTAGCTCCTGCATCCAGCAGCGCTTGGACCACGCGGAGGTAGCGCCCTGCCTCGGCCGGCCTCTCGGCTCCAGAGCAGGCTGCGTTCAGGGGCGTCTCTCCCTCTCGATTCTTGGCGAACACGTCTGCTCCGTGAGAGAGAAGGAGCTCCACGTGCTCCTCCAGCCCTCGCCGGGACGCCACGTGCAGGGGTGTGAGCCTCGACTCCCTTGACAGCACATTCACTTCTGCCCCACCTTCTAACAGCAGCCTAGCACACCTGAAACAGAACACACACATATGTCAATCAATCTGTGCTTTGATTCTTATTCTCTTCAAAACTAGAGAAAGAAACTGACAATACCTTGTAATCAGACAGAGAACTCCAGTGGTTACAAGATAATGTCACATGATTCAAGGAAATTCTCAACAAATGAATTTGCACAGGAAACAAATGGAATTGTATCACCCTATTGGCAGACCTGGCTGTTAACTTGTTGAACATAACATAAGATGGAACTTAAAGATGAAACTTTACTGATCTCTGTGGGGAAATTAGATCATTGCAGCAACAAATATTAATAGGATACTGCATAAGAAAAATATGAATGAAAAGATGATAAAAGAATGGATTTACACCATTAAAAGAGGCCTTCACCTTCACCACTTACTGGATGGACTGGGCGGAGGTGCAGAGGTGCAGTGGGGCGCTGCCATCTGCCGCCAGCAGGTTAGCGTCTGCCCCGTGACAGAGCAGCACCTGAGCGCAGACATCGTGTCCGCCTGTGCAGGCATCGTGCAGGGCAGTGTCGCCGCCGGGGTCATCGTCCACCTCCGCCCCACGAAACAGCAGCTCCTCCACACAGCCCGCGTGTCCCCTGCCGGCAGCCAGGCGCAAGGCGGAGGTTTGCTTGACCTTGGAGCTCAGGGTCCACATGCCTGACAGGGAGCGTGCCCGCGCCCGCCACGGGTTAGAAGTGACAAGGGAAAGGCGACAGCAGTGTGAGATGCAGTATTTGAGACTTTAGTGTGAGATTATGAAATAGCAGTCTTGTGGAAACTGACAGCGCGAGTAGTGTGCTTGACTCACGTACCCAGTTCTGGAGCCCACACCATCTTCTCGTGCACTGTCTCCATCAGTGCGTTGACCATAGCGGGATCCTTTAACACAGCATACACTCCCCTCATGTCCCCACACATGAACGTGTTGTGCACTGCGGTGTCTCTGCACCGCACCGGAGGCGGAGGGGCCCGGACCTCTTGGAGCCGCTGCTGTCGTGGAGGAGGCCTAGGGGCCCGGGGCAGCGGGGCCCTGCTCATGACTCTTCTATGGGCTAATGCCCGCCGTGCATCCTCCCACTCCTGGAAGTCCTGCTCTAGTCTCAGTGAGCGGAGCGAGGTAGAGGTGAAAGGAAATGTGTCCTTTGACATAACACCCCAATGTGAGCGAGTAAACTTTGTCAGTTGGTAAAAAGGACGGAGGAGGAATGAGACCACAGTGAGGTTATACCAACTTTAGTTTCATCCAAGTTGGGGATCCATGCTTTACACACCTAAAAGCAATAGAGAGTCTTGCTGAAGTACTAGAAACTATTGCAAGTTAAATAAATGTACCGCTTTTACTCACCCTGCCCTGAAACTGTTTTCAGCCACTTGGGTGTAGACATTCAAGTAGAGGTCATGTTTAAATGTAAACTGTCCGATAGATGTGTGTGTCGTCCAAATCAAATATCCCTTTCGGAGAAGTGCGGCCACAGTCACAAGATTGTTGCCCAGCACTAGTTATTAATAGGTAAGAATGCAAGCTGATACTCGGCTGTGGTCTTATACAGAAATGGCCACCAGATGGCAGCATTGACCCGGCGTTATTCTCCCCAAAGCAGTCAAGTAAACCAAAGAGTCTCAACAACAGTCCAGATAGTTACTATAGCATTATAGGTAGCGAAGGCAGACAGACGCTAATTAATGCAAGTACCTTCATGAACTGCAATTACTGCTGACATACGATACCACGCATGCGCGAAACAGAAGCACCTGTTTAATTTTATTTTTATTGTTTTTTTATTTTATTTTTTACTAATTAAAGTAAAAATCTCACATTGCTATCATTAGTTTATTGTACTTTATTGGTGTATTCACGTCAGGTGGACAGAAGATACGATCTTCCCACTTCCCAAAATCTCGTTCATGTCAGTTTTCTGGTCGACCATACTACTTGGGAGCACCCATTTCTCTGACTGATATATTAATTTCAAATAAAACCAACACAAATTAAATAGCTTCATCACATAAGTAATTTCATAGACAACTTCCTGTTTGTGACTGACATTGCAATATTATCATATTATATTTGAATTGCTGTAAAACCTGAACTCTGTTGTATTACTCAGTAAAGTGCATGTTATTAAGTGTAAAAGGGCTTATCATGAACAACCAAAGACTATGGAAAACACCTTCAAACGAGTTTCGAATGCCTGAACACGTCCAAGTGGTGGCTGTAACAAACATGTCACTCCATTAAGACGTGAAACCTCTTGCTGTGGCATGAAACAGTATCCCTTTGGTAAAGTAACTGCCCGTTTTCGCTTCAACGGGATTAAGCGGGATGAAAGCGAAGACGGAAGTAGTGTAGAGGAAATGCTCTGGTTAACCCCTGACACTCTCTGTATAAACAATGCTTACGTCAGCACGTCCTGCTTGAATGTGGCGGCGCCAATCAACACAGTCGCCCACAAGTTTTCACACAGTTGTCTGGTAGCGTGTTCTTTGTAAAGTAAAGCTATATCAACAGAGACAATACCGTTTGATGGCGTACTTGATTTGGTGTACCTGTCCACACTGAGCAGATAAAGCTTTCATCGTGATATCCCATGACCGCGATGGTAAGTCAGCCAGTTCAGCTAGCAAGCTAACGTTAACCTGCCCTAGTAGTTAGGCTGCACTGCACACACACATCACTGTCTTTCTGTATATTCCTTTCTGTATACAGCCCACTTTGCGCTAAATCAGATCCTATGTCTTCTTCCGCTTAAAACGTGTTGCTGTAACTCTATTCCAGACCTGCAAATTAAACGGATTGTTCAGCATTGGCGAGGACTTTGATGATGAGGTGATTTCCCTCACATTTAAACACACCTGATTTCAATAGTTACCTAATTCTCTAGCACTTGCAACATGATGGTTCTCCTTCTGTTCTCTGTTACTCTCTCGCGCTGTGTGTGTGTGTGTGTGTGTGTGTGTGTGTGTGATCGATCTGTAGGACCTGCTTGGGACAGTCTTGGCTGGCCCATCAGCGTCTGGACCGGCCAGTGTGGCAGCTGCTGCATCACCCTGTGCACCGCGTGCTGCTTCTGTTGCTCGCGGAGAACAGGAAAAACATTCTCTCCAGTTTGCTGGAGAGAGACCAACCGCCTTCAGTAATGGCACAGGATCAGGGAACAGCACGCAGACTGCTGTTGGACAAACTGTTGCTAGGGGTTTGAGACAGCTCTCCTCCTCCACTCCCATACTCAGTAATTCTCATCCCAGCTTAGCATCACAACAGAAACTGAGTCACACTAACACCGAAGGGCTGCAGGACGATTTTGATGACTGGGATGTTGACCTGGCAGACCTGGATGAGAGTATGGGCATGGGAACCCACTTGCCACAGCCAATTCAGGCTTCATCCCCAGCTGTGCCCAGAGTAGAGACTGTATATTCAGCCAAAACGCTGCGGCCCCCAAGCTGTGGAGGGACACAAACTATACCTGGCAGGGGTCTGAGAGGGCTCAGCACTCCATCTCAGACATCTGGTTTCTCTAGTCGTAACCTACCTCATCAGACCTCCTCCTCTATACCCTTGCCATCTCCAGATCCCCGCCCTTCTTTCCTCTCAGGCCCCTCCCCAGAGCCCCGGTGTTTTCCCGGGCCTGGCTGTGACGTCCCCCGTCTCCAGCCCCTTTGCCAGGCCGGTCAGAGCGCCCCAGCAGCCGCAGAGACCGTGGGCAACTCCCAGACCTTCCCCTCAGGGTCGCAGCCTGTTTGAGCCCATATCCCCAGCGCCCTCCTCCGTGTCCTCCCCCGGCCTCAGCCCTCGCCCCCTCCACACGCCGGTCCTCACCAATCACCTGGTCCAGTTGGTGTCCGCCTCCAACAAAGTTCCCAGGAAGAGGCCTCGCTCTGGCTCTAACCAGCCCAGGACCCGCCGCTTCCCCGGCCCCGCTGGATTCCTGCCCCAGCAGGTCAGTGTCACCCAGCCATGGTGCCCCACCTAGTGTTTCCCTCTGCGATGCGCCTGAAATTGTCTATGAGAATCGGATTTGGGTTGATGTTGCTAATCCTATCCGTTTGACGTTCGGCCTCGGGGCTGTCGAGTTACGTGTCATTTAAGCTGCACGATCTGCCTTTGGTCCGACTTGATACGGCTCCTCTGTGAATCTGTGACCAACACTCTAATGAAATGACTGTCAAAGAAATGCGTCTGTTATGTGTTTGTTTTTGTAGCATGGTGCCATATAATAATTCAATTGTTCTCCCTCAGCCCCAGGGCCACAGCCTGAGCCTGGATGACATAGTGGTGTCTGTTCCCCAGACTCCTGCCCACGGCGCCGTGCCTCGATTGCCAAGCCAGGTAATGTAAGAGCACAAGGTTATGCACATAAACGCATTCAATCTTAATTTAAGTTGATATTGAATTTCAGTTGTCTTGCTTATATAACAAGGCAATATTCTGATATAATTAGCCCCTGAGCGATAGTCTAGCCGGGTGCCTCCCTGCAGAACTTCCTCCTATAGCTGCTCCTGGTCGGATCTATACTGAACTACATTTTTACACTTTTTTATTTACCGTTTTGCTCACATTGTTATAAGACCTTCAAAACCAGACGGGCTTGCAATGTGATATGAATTTTACATGATGCAGTTCAGCCACCATACAAGCAACATAAAGAGATGGAGAAAAAATAGTGACCTAAATGTCAACAGCCATAGATAACACAGTGTGAGACATACGGCCATGCGATCTCATCAAATGTGATCAGATCTCAACAATCACAACGGTGTAACCGCGGCCTTGGCGTGTGTACACATGGTCTGTGCTTGTCAAATGTATCCGCAGGGCCCCAGCTCACAGACCGAGGAAGACGAGTTCAGCGGCGGCCCCTGGGTGGCCATGAAGGCAGAGATGGGCCTGGATGAAAGGAACCCCTGCTGCTTCCTGCATTCCTACAGTGTGGTCATGGTGCTTCGCAAGGTAACCTTTCAAAATCCACAGCCTGCTCCTGCGATCACATGCTACAACGGAAAAGGCAAATTCAGAGTAGATACCGATTCAAGGAGGTGTACACGTCCAACACTGTATTGTGTCATCATTTGGGCCAAGCGATGTTATTATTTTTTTTATTTACCCGCCATCATAACAGACACCCCCGGAGGTCTATTGCCATAATCAGGACAAACGACGGCGCGGTGCTGGATGTGTTTGTTGTAATTAGAAACAGTATGATCACTCATCAATCATCTGTTGGTTCTCCGCTGTCTCTCTGCGTCGCCACAGCTCTTCAGTAGGGGTGTCTCTGTTGCCGTCGGTCACGGAGCCAGCCAGCTATCGGCCACGCTCCGGTTCAGGCCTCATTCGGATTCATTTGTTTACACGCACCTTTTGATACCTTGTGATTGAGTCTCCCTGTTGCCATGAATGAACCAGTTAATATTCCCCTTCGTCTGTGACTGAGCAATAGTAGGCTACTTCTAAAACGTGTGGAAGAAATGATCCCAATAGTAATAGATCCCATCTTTTCTTGTCAGGTGCCAGAGTGTACCCATAATGCTACGCGAGTCTGAGTTTGTGCAGACGAGAAAAAACAAAAGCGACAGGAGTCCAATGCTTCAGTAATGTTGAATAAGGAGTGTTTACCCAGATTATTGTAACTGAGTTATGACGTTTACACGCGTCGATCCAAAACCAGGTTACCTGGGTAACCGAGTTGGCCTTGTCAGGTCATGTGAGTGCAACCGCTGTGTTTGTCGTTTCCCCCGGGCTACCCAGGCCGCCCTGAAACAGCTGGCGAAGAACAAAGTCCCCAACATGGCCGTGCTACTGAAGAGCATCCTCCCCACACACACCGACGCCAAGGCTGTGTTTAAAGACCCAACAGGTAGTGAACACACACACACACACACACCTAACTGTTAACACAGGCTCATAGCGGATATGTACACCCACTTGACTTACACTTACACACGTAACACTGCCTTCCCCGTGTGCAAGAGAGTGAATCGCAACTGCCTGAAAGTCAGTGAAACCACTCCCAGTGTCCTTAAAAACCATAGTGTTAGAATAGCTTCCTGTGCTCAGTGCAATAATAAAGTGTGTGTGTGTGTGTGTGTGTGTGTGTGTGTCTCTGTGTGTGTGGCTGTGTGCTCTTTGTCTCACATTTGACATTTGTTCACTGAGAACTCGCCTGATTAAGCTCCACATGGTACGAGAGCAGAGTTCATTCCCCTGTAATATGCTTGATTACACACACACACACACACACACACACACACACACACACACACACACACAGTCCAGTTCAGTGGAACACATCTGTCCTGCCCCTACTGCCGCGGGCCCTTTTCTCTTCCTCCATCCTTTCTTTCTTTTCTCTCTCTTCAGCTTTGTAGTCTCTCTACACCCCCCCCCCCCCCCAGCCAACACCCCCCCCCCCCCCCCCCTTCTCTCTGATCCACAAGCACATCTAAGCTAAGCCGGTTGCCATGGCCCCCAGAGAGCGAGCAGCATGAGGTATGCTCATTATGAATACTCAAGAGACACCGCACTCAACGCCGGACTCAAGTGCTTATTAGCAGTTGAATTGCTGCGGATCGGCATCGGCAGCAAGTGGATATTATGTGCCTCTGACACCACATGGCACCAGTCAGTCAATAATATGCCTCCCACCTTCTTCTGTGCAGTCTTTTGCCTCACCAGTCAGGTTTTCCCCACAAGCAAGTTGTTAGCGCACAGTAACCGTATAATCACGGCCAATTAGAGTAAACGAGGATGCTGGATCATCAGCGGGTTTTCCCCAATTACAGGACGAGGTTACACTGCAGCGGTCAGGCTGTCATGAGATTACATCGTCTACACTCTGAAACATAACGGAGACGGTGATGTACGGCGGAGATTCAGCTGTGGAGGATTCAAAATGTTGCTGCGTATCAATGCGCTGTTTTTCCAGTGAGAAATCAGTCCTATATTCTGACAAGTCAACATTTTTCATTTTCACTTTTTTCCACTGAGAAACTGGTCTTATTATTATGATTATTATTATTATGATTATTATTATTATTATTATTAATATTTTATTTAATTCTAACTGCCATTAAAAAGGTCTTTTAAAAAGTAACTTTGTAACTTTTCTTTGGTTGGGGAAACAGTACAGGACTGTGCCACTAGCCCTCACTGTTCTCTTCTCTGTTTTTCGACCGGAGGAGAGATTCAGGGAACGGTGCACCGGCGCCTCCTAGAGGACAGACTGGGGGAGCTCAAGGCTGGGGCCGTTCTGCTGCTCAAACAAGTAAAATTCGCAACTCAAACGATGATGATAATTAGAAGTTAAATTTCACCAAAACCTGTTCTGAACGTTTTGATTTCTCCTTTGGTGTATGTTGTCCTGAAACCGGTCTCTGCTTGCTCTGTGGCCAGGTGGGTGTGTTCTCCCCCTCCCATCGTAACCATTACCTGAATGTCACGCCCAACAACCTGCTGAGGATCTACCCCCCCGACGGAGCTGGCCTGTCCTCCACTCAGCTGCCCCCGCCGGTGCTGGTGAGTAACGGCGTCGCTCGGCCAAAAAACGAGAATAGCCCGATTGCATTCCAACCGGGGTTTTTCGTATTTCACCAAATATTGAACGTATCCCCAGAAATGTTCTCTGTCAAGCTGTCAACTGTCCCCTGAAAAATGATTTTCATCTAGGAGCCGGTGTCGCCGTCACCCTGCCGGTCTCCCGGCGTCCCCGGGGGCCCCGTGTCTCGGATGCAGCTGGTGTTTGACGAGGTGGAGGAAGAGGAGGAAGAGGGAGAAAAGTGCAGGGAGGCAGATCGAGCCCCACAAGTCCCACTGGACTCCAGAGCCAGCTCCAGCGGAGGCCCCCAAGTGTCTGCTAGGAGCCCGGCAGCACAGGACCCAGGCTGGGATGCAGGTGGGACTCCTCACTCATGGTCAAACAGCTCGAAGGAGAGAGAGAGATAGTGTTGTTGTCCATTGTATATCCTACGGTCAGGTCTGAAATTCTAGGAAAAATCCACCCTACCCTACACTTTCACACAAAACAGCTGTTGGTGATCACCTTCTATTCATCTATTTCTGGGCCCTTTTCTTTATAAATCCCACGGCACCAAGGCAAATGTCTTTTTGTGTCCAGCTATAACCTGGTATAGTTTCCTGTGTTCATAGCAGAAAAAACACCCAAGATGAGTTTTAATCCAATCTGGTGAAGTTTAATTTTTGAAAGTTTAACCTTTCTCCACTGGTTGTTACCATAGTTACAGCTGCTACCGGTCAACAGTGCACAGACTCTATGGGCAGAGGTATGCAAAATGGCATCCAAGAAGCGTACCAATCAGCCGCACCACTGAGCACCCCCATTGCAAACAAGCAAGGCGACATCACTTAGTCCATTCATTTTACGTTCTACGATCAAATCAAAGCCTTGGCTCTGTACCAAACAGGCTCCTTGGCACACTGGCTCTCGACCAAAGAAAAGTTTCCTCCTCCGCTGCCTGGATGACTCACTCGTCTAATGTTACTAGAGGATTACCGTGTGTGTGTGTGTGTGTGTGTGTGTGTGTGTGTGTGTGTGTGTGTGTGTGTGTGTGTGTGTGTGTGTGTGTGTGTGTGTGTGTGTGTGTGTGTGTGTGTGTGTGTGTGTGTGTGTGTGTGTGTGTGTGTGTGTGATGGACGAGTGAGCAAGTTGTAAATAACCACAGTGCAGTTCTGATTCTGTACACCACCAACGTTCACTTCAATCACTGTGCGACGGCCTGACCTTTCCCTGTTTGCTGCGCAGATGACGACCTGGACGAGCTCCTGGGAGAGTTACCCGAGGAAACCTACAACCTTTGACATGAACTTTACGTCGCCGAAGCGTCTTCACGGACCTGCCTCCGCTGCTTTTTGAGTCGGGCTGTTTCACATACACTCGCTTTCTGGATCCCACCTCTTCAAGAGCACCGCCTCAGGTGCAGAGCAACTTGTAAAATATGTAGATAGTATAAAGAGTTTTCTTTATAGTAAGTCAGCTATGTTTAAAAAAAAGACATGACACTACAGAGAATAGTCTGTAGTGAGAGACTATAAGAATCGATCATTTGTTGAACACATGCTCGCTAATGAACGAAACAGCCCTTGTTGATATAAGTTTCACATCTAATGTGCTGGTGTCAGCCGCAGTCTGAGATTGTATATGTCACGGGTGCAATCCCTCAGCTTTTCCCTAATTCTCATCCATTGCTGCAATGACCTTGAAATGGAAAACTAATCTATGGTAAATTGATTTCCTAATTAAACCAAACGGAAGCGTCTCTCTTTCTCTGCTGCCTAGAGACTGTGTGTTTTTTCCCCCCCCCTTGCCCTCTGCTTCCAGTCATGTCTGTTTCTCCCAGCCTCAAAGTCCAGTGGATAAACTGTGACCCATCTTGTTTACCATGCATTAAGAGCGTGTCAGAGATGGGAAGGACTGCGGGGAGGTTAGTCTGGTGTGTCTGAATCCCATGCGGTCTGCCTGGCCAATGGTATTTACCCAGCCCTATCTGGGGAGAGCAAGAGCATCTGGGCGGTGTCACGGCCTGACTAATGGGCTCTTAGAGAGGCTTTCCCAACAGGATCTGAGACCCGGATCCAAACTGCCTCCCAGATGCTGTCAGAGACACTATTAAGTTCAGTCCTCAGCCTCTTGGTGTTCTTGTGTATGATTCGCCCACTTAAGTTGCCCGCTCCACGATGAAATGGGGTAAAATTCACATCGGTCCCTAATGATTCGTTCTTGCTCTTAGCTGTTAAGGCTGTATATTTCTTTGTGTTAACACCAGCAGGGGGAAGCAGTTCACATTCTCCCTCCCAGAGCAGGTCCTAGTGGACGTCATTAGTAAGATCACGAGCGTATGAGAGAATACAGATGTCTAGCACCAAGTTAGAGAGTCCTGATATTAAAGCGATTAATTGGAAAGGAATCTAATTTCCGGACCAGTGCAAAGGTCTTTCAAATTGTCTATTTCTGTGTTTGTGTGTGTGTGTGTGCGCAGTGGGAATGCTCGCTCCCTTGTCTGCACATCTACCAATTAAGGTCTTCACAAAAGGAGGGCTCAGTTTCAACAAGTCTGCCGTTGTTGCTCACACACTGGAATAATTTGCCCTTCAACTTCAATCGCCTCTTTCCAGAGGTAATAATGAACTGTGCCCAGTCTCGGCTACTCTGCCACTTACACGTCCTAATTATCTCCTAGTAAGGGCATATTATTTTTCATAATCCATTAAGATGGTCTGAAAGTGTAATTACTCTTTCGGTTTCCTCAAGCATATCAGGAGAGCCTTCTGACCAAAAAAAGATAAAATGTCAGCCCTTTTTATTCTCGTCTGTGAGTTGCTTGGGTTTAGAGGCCCTGGGGTAAGGAGAACTTTCTCATCTCTGATGTAAAGCAAAGTTAAGTCTCTGAGATTTGGATAGAGTAATAGGTAGCATATGTAATATTCACAGGGAGGAAAAGAAACGCTTTGTTAGATTGAATGGTTTTTCATTTTCAACACTGCACAGTAGCTTCTTTTAATGAAAGATCACTGTAATATTTATGTGATACAGGACTACAGAGACGTAAAGTGTGTTTGTGATTCAAGATTCAAGAATTTTAATTGTCACATACACACACGAGGTGTGTAGTGAAATGAAAGTGGCAATGCTCAGCAGAAATGTGCAAAATAACAGGTTCACACTATTTACAATAAACCAACACACTATTTACAATGTCAGTTATTAAGAGCTCTATATAAAAAAACAACACAATATTTACAATAAGAGCACTTTATAAAAAAATATAGTAAAAAAAGGGAAAATTGTATGTGTAATATAAATTATAAATTATGTGTAGTCTTACCTAAGTGTGTGAGTGTGTGTGTGCATAAGAGGGGCAGTGTGTGTGTCTTGGTGGGGGCCCTGGTGAGGTCGGAGTTCACAGTCCTGATGGCCTGAGGAAAGAAACTCCGTCTCAGTCTCTCTGTTTTTGCAGCGTGACTACGGAGGCGCTTGCCTGACCGCAGCAGCTGAAACAGTCCGTTGTTGGGGTGGTGAGGATACTCATGAGTTTCATATTGACCTCATCATACTATATTTTTTTAAATCTATAACATTCCTATAGGGACTTATAATGTGTCTGTGGAAGTCAGTATTGAATTTATATCGACCCGATCATATTTTATGGTGTTTCTTTAAATCTCTCATGGAATTACTGTAGTATTTTTTGTGGTATATTTTCTACCTAGTAGCTGCATGATATTGTGAAGTTTTGCTGTGACTTTATAGCATTCTTATAGAATGTATTATAGGATTATGCAGCTGTTTTTTTTGTAAGGGCTATATTCACTGATTGACTGTTTCTTACAATTTCATCCCATTTTAATTTTCAAGTCAAATTTAAAGCTTATAGCGTTAATACCCTACAAATGACTATAATATGGTAAGGCTAACAAGGCACCCTCTTAAGAATCTCATGGATGGAAAGTTGGTTGGATGTATTGACTTAAATCTCCTCAAGACGGATAAAGTTTGCTAAGCATAGAAATATAATAAAGACTTATCTTCAGCCCCAGAGGCTGCTAATCCCTGTAAAACTATGCTCATTACCTCAGCGGAAAAAGAGGAGATTTGCTTAATTAAGTTGTTAAGGAACCAGCAAACCCTGCAGCAACTTTCATTTGGGAGAAAGATTGTGTGATTGACTGTATCCCTGGTTCTCTCTCTCTCTCTCTCTCTCTCTCTCTCTCTCTCTCTCTCTCTGTCTCTCTCTCTGCTAGTTGTTGTTTCAGGATTGTGTTTGTAAATTTCCCCCTGTCAGAGCAGAATGCAGACGTGCACAATCTATGAGCATGACTGATTGAGAAAAATACCCTAATAATGATAATATATTACAAACCGTTCATTTCTACAAGTTAAGCTCTAGATTTTTAGAAGCTTCCGATTCATTTTTATTTATTTATTTACTTCAAGGCTACCTTATAGTCATCTATATTAACCATCATGTGAGTTTGTCTTTCTGTGTTGTGTTACCAATTCCTAACATGCATGTATGCGTCTCTGGATAACACCAATGTCGCTGACTGTTTTTAAGATATAATTTCAGTGTGTGTGCTAGTGTGTGTGTGTGTGTGTGTGTGTGTGTGTGTGTGTGTGTGTGTGTGTGTGTGTGTGTATTTATACAGTATTTGGCAGCAGGAGGAAGACAGAGTAGGTCTATTTAAGTAAGGTTGTGTGTTGAGTGTACTGTATCTATGGACTTGTTGCTTTATGAAAGGCAGGTCACCACAGGCGTAGGTTTCATTTCAGCTTTGGATCGAACTCTGACATACAATTCGGTAGTCGTAGTCACCTCATTGGCAAGAAGGACACAAAGGAGTATGCAGGTATGAGAGAGAGTGAGGAGAATTATTGGTCAATGTGAAATACACCATAAGCTGTGCCAGAGACCTGTTGTTGTTGCAGTTCCTCACGACAGAGTCTATAAAAGTCGAAGATTACTTAATGACCCTTTATTCTTCCACAAAGCAGTATAGTTCATGAACAGTAGCTAAACAAAGTGGTTGCTAAGCAACCCATAAGCAGCAGTATGATTGGTGAGTTTTGGTTGGCACATTCACAAGTGTGCCTTTATTGAGTGTTTTACTACGACATTCAACATCCAATCACAGCAGAGGACCAGACCTATCTGTCCTGGAACAGATTTTATTTTCAGTCTATCCTAAATTAATTGTGAACAACAGCTTTCATACGGTGGAAAGGACTTAATGAAACCAGCCACACTGCAGCTTGAGGTCCACATGGGCAAGCTGGTAAAAAAATCACACATAACATCAATTTTTGGGCAGGCAGAGTCTTGTCATAAACTGTATATTAGAAACTGTTACTAGTGTTTTTCCACCGCAATACAAAAACAGTAAGTAACAACCAGAACCCCTGCTGGATACGTTCATTTGTGAGAAAATCTCCATCACTCCCCCACTGACAAATACACAATAAGATTTAAACTGCATGAACTTTACCACAGCAGTCACTTTTGAAGATCATAAACTAAAAAACGATAATAAAATCCCTGGTAATAAAAACTCTGCTTCATCTTGAGAAGCCTGCGGGTAATTTCAATCAATAATGGATGAGTGTTTGATATGGAAATATCACCCTTGCCTTGTTTAATTTGGTGTACTTTGTAGTAGTGGAACGGTGTATATCCAAAAAAAGGCTGCTTGATGGCAATAATGGGAGTTCATGTAGTGAGTAATTCATCCTATTTTGTATTTGAAAATATTTTGTATTTGTCAGTGGTAAAATAGAAGGTTTTTTTTTCTCACGATTGAACACAACTCCAGGCACTGAAACTTTTCCCTCCCCGCAATGGAAACGTACCACGCCGTGACCTCAGTGCCAGGGCATGTGCTGAGCCGTGGCTCTTATGAGTGAATTCTCTACAAATTAATATCAAATTCCCTATGAAGGCAAACCATTCATAGGGACCGTCAGAGGGAGGCGTAATGACTCTTCCTCCCCATAGACCAAATCATCTTGATGTCCTGACCACAAGGAGTTCTCATATTCCAAGCAGATAGAAAATGCAGCCTTCCATGTAGTCAGCATTTTCTGTTATTTTGTTTTGCTTGGCTGTGGTAATGTTAACGTAAAGCTTTCTAAACATTTAAGACAGGTAAATAGCTATTAAAATGCTTTTGACCTTTGGGGGAAAAAAAAGGTTTATTTATCTGAGCAGTCAAAACATCAAACATGTATTTGCTGGAATTAAACCCAATGTGTTGAATGTGACCTTAGACCCATAATTCCCATATCACGATGAGCCAGTTAGCAATCTTAAAGCTGCACTAGGCAACTTTGCACATTGTCAGCAACTGTTTGAATGTTGGAGACTTCAAAACCCAGAAATCATGCAACGTGACGCCAGTAAACGTCACACTCGTCGTACATAAATGATTCTTCTCGTTGGCTGGTGGGTAGAGATGGTGCAGAGGTCCAGCCCAGTGGTGGCAAGATCAATTCTTTTAACAAGCTTGATTCTTTCAGGCTGTCCAACAATAGTGAATGACCTGGTACAAAATTCACCTTTTGTAAAAAGTGCTGTTGGTAGTTTTGTAGCCAACAGCACTTTGGGCTTTAATCAAAAGCTGACACTGCCTCGCAGCATGAATGTCTGAAACAATGTCTGATACAACAACTGAGTCACTAACCCATACACAGAATTACTGAACTAATCGTACAATATCCTGCTTGCGCCATGCGGTCCTATACTGCCTGGGTGTCATGTAATGACAGAAATGAACGAACAAGCAAGTTTGAGAATTTGTGAGTTTGCTGCGACTGTGCTTGATTAAACCCATTTTTCTGAAGAGTAGCCAGCCAGCAGTGAAGTGATTGCCAAGGTAGCAGATAACGTCAGATTCAGAGCTCTCCTCTGTGCTCTCTCTTCTTCAGAAAGCCTGCAGACAAGCTCGTTTTATACAAGCACATCGGCTCAGGTAGAGCTGTACAGAGTGCAGTCCAAACACACACACTGACCAGTTCTGTTTGTGAACCAGCTGAACTCGTTCAATTTAAATCAATCATTCAAATGAATGATTAGAATGAAGAATTAGATTTGTGCAAATAGGGAAAATCCACAGTGTCTCAATTAGGGGGGAGGTACTCTATAGTTGGCAAGGTAGCATGACATGCAATTTAAAGATTGAAGCAAACTTTGACCTACTGAATTTATTCTCACTTTATCAGTACAGATGTGAAGGCAGCAAGTGTAATGCATGTAATCCTATGGTAAATCAATCAATGGTGTGATTGCAGATAATGGTCTAAATGACCATGGCTTTTATGAGGTTGAATCTTTTTGCAATCAGTTCATGCAATTATCCAAAGCACCTCATAGTACCATTAGTGCATGGATTTTTAGCGTGGGTGGCTCCTTTGGGGACTGGGGCCCTAATCCTGTCAGTGTTGGTGCCATGCACGACCCACTGAGTTAATGTTAAATCCTTACAACCCATAAGGAGTTCAAGCCCATAGGGCTGAAGCCCTGTTATTGGTTTCTTCATCTTCTTCCACCAGTTCTCAAATTGTTGTGAGATGGTAAACGATAAAGAAATGAAATATAGAAGATTGATACTGACTAGTAATGCCCCCATCTCCCCCAGTCGGCCAAAAGGTCCAATTTAAAAAAAACGTGAAATTGAAAAGCCATCTGATTGACACAAAATGTGGTAATCATATGTATCTGTCCTTGCTCTCCTAGGGGACCACCTATATTGCATTTTTGCATTTCATATTTCATATGCTTTTCCCTAAGGCTTTTTACATTTTTCAATTCAATTTTTCAACCTTTCAGCACCTAATTTAGTGCACATGCAAAGAGGTCCTAGATACAAAAATGCTATATAAACGGGCATTATTAGATTAACAATATGGCTGTCATTGACCAATGAAGTTGACAAAGGTGTGGCCTAACGCAGAATTGGCCATAACTCGTAAACCATTTATCCAATGATCACAAAACGTAGAACAAATATTGATCAGTGTAGATGAAGCATTTGTGCTGCAGCATTTAAAATCAAGCCATAGAGGGCGCCACAAATGCCAAAAATGTATATTTCAGAATTTCGTGGACCAAATGATATGATATTTGGTCTGGATGTGATTAGCCAAAGTGGGCGTGGCCTATGACATGATAATTGCATATTGGCTTATAAGTCAAGGTGGGTTCAAACTATCATTATGAAATTTATGAACTCTGAACTCTTCAGAAACTCAGTCTTGAATATGCATGCTGGGCTGAAGGGAGGTACCTTTGAAGAAGATACAACAAAGTTGACACCATTCACAGCAATGTTGATACAAAATGCAGTAGGCTAGAATTTAGCTACGTTTTTACTACATTTAATTTTATTCTGTTTAGTGTAATAATAATAATAATAACAATAACAATAACAATATAAATAAATAAATAGATAATACAAAATTTAGCTGTGTGGCAAACCGGTATAGAGTAATGTTATGGAGGCATATTGAAAAGAGAAGAGACTGGTTTATTGTTTGTAAACGCGCGAGCACGCAACCTCACTGTTTGCCTATGAGAAGCTAAAACATTTTCACTTTTTTGTGATTTTGTCATTCCAACGTCAGTATAATGTAAGTGCATTCGTTCCTGAGGCTTGCTGTCTTTCTGTTTATCTTCTCTGCAAAGATACATTACCTTTAGCAAGTTTTACAACTCTTGAGGTTAGCATTGCAAGGTGACAGCAACTATAATACAGTAACGCCTGTAGCTTAAAATGCCAACATTACCTTACTTTCTTACTTTCGCATTCTCTTTTATTATCTCTCTTGACTGTGGCTGTTTTGTCTAACTGTCATTTTGCTTAGATACTAAGGCAGAGCCACATTAGTTTAGTTTTGCAGCTGTCAAGCTAGCCTGACACTTGCTGAGCTAGGCTAAACTAACGTTAGCTAACTGCCATGGACGGTGGTCCTATTTTATTTGGAGAAGTGGAATAAGAAAGTCTTGTTGTCCATTTTCCTCCTGTCTTGTGCGACACCAGTGGTGAGTTCCCTTATCAGCGTTTAGTTCACTTGATGTAATTTTTTTAGTAGTCCAAAACAAACAAAGAGAAATGGGACTTGTATGGTTGTCAATGTGTATATTTAGTTTCCCAACCGTGTATTTTATTCTTATCTACATAAGCTAGCATCATTGTAAAACATATATTCTCCCAAGTGTAGCCGTTATGGGCTTGAACCCTCTATTTTGCTTTTAGATCTGCCATTATGCAATTCAACAAGCTTCCAACTTCTTTATGTAGCTGGAAGAAATGAGGCACATTTGTTCACAAGCATTCGGATTTAGTCAGTATAATGGACTATGCTCAAAGCTCACATGGGCAAACTGACTATTTCTATTTAATCATATTTTCAGTCTCCACTCTTCATAAATGCATCATAATTCCTTGCATTACACATTACACATGCACATACATATTGTCAGTCCAGGTGTTTTATTACACATGATAAATACACTCAGCTTACTTAGTATTCCCTTTCCATCTGTTTCCCTCTCATGTGCATGCTACATTATGTGTCTGAATTACTTTTCTCTGTGTGGCATCAATGTGCAGCCCCAAAGCCCAAAGCACAATGTTTATCGTAAGATGTGAAAAATGGAGACCACACTCTGTTGCTCTCCCTCACTCTCTCTTTTTTCATTTTTCTCTTTTTGTGCTTATCCCCTCTTCAACCATCAGCTCCCTCTAGTTTCCTTTATTCCACCATCTCTACTTCCCCTCCACTTCACATGACATCCCCCGCCTCCACCACCCCAGCACCCCCTTTTCCCTACCATCCGTCTCTCCGACAATCTCCACGTTGCATCCATCCATCACTCCGTATCAGTGCTGATGAGATGTGGAAATATGAGAGCAGGCGGGATGAAAGACAAATGAGAGCGAGGGTGGTGGTGGTGGTGGTGGTGGAGGAGGAGGAGGAGAGATAGAACCAGATTCAATAAGAGACTTTGCTGTGGAGAGAACGAGCAAGGAGAGTGTTCATGCGTCGTCTGCCCTCCTCTCTCTCTCTCTCTCTCTCTCTCTCTCCCTCCCTCCCCTCTCTCTCTGTGTGCGAGCATGTGTGTTGGTGTGTGCGCCTCCCGTCTCTCCCGGCTCCGCTGTTCACCACCGCCACAGATGAGCTGGGAAGAGGAGGGAAAGCGGATGTATCTGGCCAGAGGAAAACGGGAGGAGTTTGGATCGGCATGGACGACTAACCGGCGGCTCTGATCTCTCTCTCGCTCTCTCTCTCTCTCTCTCTGTCCCTCCCTGACTCCCTCCCTCACTCTTTTCCCTCTCTCTCATCCTCTCTCGCTCGCTCTCTCTTGCACATACACACACACGCTCGCACACGCGTGCTCTCAGACTTACACACACTCACGCACTGGCTGGATGTCATCTCGCTGGGCTGAACGAGAGGTGCTTAGGCTTGTCATTAGTTGGGGCAGCTAGGGGAGATCCTGAGAAACCTGGATGTGTGTGTGTGTCTGCGTGTGTGTTGATCTTTGTGACACAAATTGTGTGTGTGTGAGTGAGTTTGTGTGCATGTTTTTGAATGGGAATGAGTGCAAAGAGGGGATGTTAAATACACAGAGGCAGCTTTGATTGGCTCGCGGCTTAAATGACTCTCTCCTCGCGCTCTCTGTGTCACATTGGACTTACCTCTGGGATTATTGTCAACGAAAACAGTCAGAGAGCGACAGGGTGGTGGTGGTGTGTGTGTGTGTGTGTGTGTGTGTGTGTGGTGTGGGGTGAGGAGGTGTAGTAGAAGCCACAGGCAAGCTGGCATCCACAGTAACTCTCAGCTCAAGGGAGTGATTGAGAGTGGGGGTGGGGAAGAGAGGGATGCCCTGAGGGAGCATCTTTCTCCTCTTTCTCTCTCTTTTCCCTTTCTGTCTCTCTTTCTCTGGAGTACTTGCTCATTTCCTCATTTTCTGGGATGCTGATTTGGCTGTATGCTTTTTTTCTTGTTTTCAATCAGTGTTTGCCAGTAACTATCTGCTGCGGATGTCTGGCTGTGTCTTTCTCTGTCTCTCTGTCTCTCTTTTCTGTACCTCTCTCTGTTTCACAGTACCCCCCCCCCACATCCCCCTCTCTCTGTCACTACAGTGGAGGATACTCGGATGTGAATCTAGGGCATTCATTGTCCTTTTTCCTCTCTGTCTTTGCAGGTGTGAGTGCATTGTAGGCTCCCTGACTGAGGGGCTGGAGGGCTGATGATGGATCTGAAGGAGAGCTGTGGCAGTGAGGGGAGCCAGGAGAGCTCCAGCCTGCACCCAACCTCCTGGCAGGCCTTTGCTCACACCAGCACCCTGCATGGCCTGCGCTTTATCTTCCCTTACGGTCAGCCCACTGCCCGCCGACTGCTCTGGGCTGTTGCTCTGCTAGCCTGTCTGGGACTGTTGGCCCTAGAGAGCACTGAGCGCCTGGCCTACTTCCTCTCCTACCCCCACGTGACCAGTGTGGATGCCGTGGTGTCGGGCAGCCTGGTCTTCCCTGCCGTGACCATTTGTAACCTCAATGCATACCGCTTTAGCCGCCTCACGCGCAATGACTTGTACCATGCTGGAGAGCTGCTGGCCCTGCTGGATGTGCATCTCACAATCCCCCAGCCTCACTTGGCTGAGCCTGATGTGCTGGCTTTCCTCCAGGACAAAGCCAACTTCACAGCCTACAGGCCCAAGGCCTTCAGCATGAAGGAGTTCACAGAGAGGGTCGGCCATGACCTGAAAGAGATGATGCTCTACTGTCGCTACCAAGGCCAGGAATGCAGCAACCATGACTTCAAAACCGTGAGTCCACTCATGCTCTCTTTTAAATGTCAGGTCTGGACTTGGTTAGGGTCCGAGCCTCCCCTAGAGCCTCCCAGCCCGTGTCCTCTGAGTGTTTGTATGTAAGTTTCCAGAGATGGATAAATGTGTGTGTGTGTGTGTGTGTGTGTGTGTGTGTGTATATGATGTGTGTATATATATATTTTTTGCTGCCAGTGAATTGACTTGATGCATGCTGATAGCCGCTGTTTCCCTCCCACGCTGCTGTGCTGTGAGTCTCCTGCTGTGTATTTTCTCTGGGACTTTTACATTTTGGTGTACAGGTTGGTTTATAAGCTTTCTTCTTACTGCTGCTGCCTAGTTGTTGTCGTAGGCCTCATGATAGCACCTTGCTTCACGCCACATACTGCAACAGGTCTATAATATTACTGTAGCTAGCCTTAGGTGTCTGTGCTTAACACATTTGGGACTTTTAGAGTACAAGGTTTTTCTTGGCTCAGAATGGGGCTTCGCTGGTCGACCACCCGTGTCTATCAGTGTGCGATGCATGAAATCTTTTAGGGGATTGCTTAAAGCTTGGTGGTACCTGCACGATCCATACAGGCCATATGTGAACGCTGATGATTCAATAAAGATTAATGGATTAGGACGTTTATCAATATTTTTTGATTACATTTATTTAACAGAATTCTGAGGCACGTATGGTTGAAAAATAAAGCATAAATAAACCATAAACAGAACATAAATGAACAATTCTCAGAACACCAGAAAAAAATAAAGTGCATAGAAATTGAAATAAACAATGAATTAAGTGGTAAAATGATTTTTGACTTGACAGTGCTTGTCGGGCAGTTCTCAGACGTTGCTTCTTCTACAAAAGCTCATAGAAATGACAGTAGCGCTGATGTACGCCCCTAGAGACAGAGCTGTCTAATAGCAACGAAATTCGATCAAAGTCCGTTTGATGCCCTCAAAATCTGACTTTTCTGTTTTGGCAGCCGCCTAAAAAATCCTAAAAATCTTTCCTGCATAGTGAATATTTAGGAATTAGGCCAGGGAAAGAAACTCACCTTTTGTCTACAGTGGCTGGTAATTCCAAAATTTCCCAGTTACTTTCATTATTTCACCAGCCAAGTACTTTTTTTTTTTTTTACCATTATATCAGGACCTCCAAAGGATGCTTGGTTACCTGAAGTGGCTGGTGGAGCAGACAAAGTTGTGGACCAGCCACAACTAAAATTCACAATCATTTCACTGATGGCTGGTTCTAGTTTGCTATTGCTTGTAGCAGCATTTCCTTTGATTTTGATCTCGGTCTGTGTCACTACATACAGCAGGTCAGCAGGTCTACTTTTTCATCAGACCAAAATGAGCCAACTACTGTCACAGGAATGCTGTGCAAGTATGCACCCACTTGTTGCACACTTGTTGCTCTTTTATATTGATAATTAATTAAGTCCATCGGTGGTTAAGTGGAGAGCAAACTGCATGTGTGAAAGCTGAAATGTGGATGGTGATGCAGTCCACATTCTCAATTGGAGATGCTGCTGAAAGAAAATGTAAAGAATATTTCTCCAAAGACAAATAGATAGAGGATATGAAAAGACTTTCAAGTGCACACAGAGATTTTTTGAATGGTTGCTGGTACAGGTTGGTGTTAATGAGATGTTCTTTGTGTTTTTCTGTCTTAAAAATGCAGTGATACATACACAATGCAAGCACTGCTATAGAGATGCCTCTAAGATCTGATCTGCTTTGATGAGCTGTTCAATTTGTGGAGCAGGCTCTCTTGTCATTAATGCAAAACATCAAAAGCATTACTGTGTCTAAGCCAGCACCTAATCTAAGGCATTAAAGCATCTAGGTCTCTTTCTATTGTTGCTCACCCAGTTGGATTGATCTTGTCTTCATGTTTCATCATGAGACATGCTCACTGCAGAAACACTAATTGGGAAAAACAACGGTGGTGGATGGATTACGTGATGGCCTTAGTCATTTTCTTTTCATGCCTTTTAGCTCTGATCCATATTGCAGTCAGCCACGGCAAAAGCTACAAAAGCTAAAGTGAGCAGTCTCCCGGTAGTCTCTGTCAGATTAACTTGTGCTTTTACGTATTGCCGTTCTGTTCAGTCTACAGGGAGTGAATGCAAAGCTAGCTTCACTCTGTCAGCAGTGCCTTCCCCTCCCTAGTCACTGTTGTGATTCTCTACTTGACTCCCCTTAGTGGCTGTCTTGCATGTCGGATGGCACGCCTTTGACCTCAAGCTGGGTTCAGAGATAATTATGTCGACAGAGAGACTACTAGAAGGCACTGTCATCCTCTTTGCCCTCTGCCTGTTGCTTTGCTCCTCCTGACTTCTTTGTACTTCTCACTCTCAACCCGCTCTGTGTCTCTCTGTCACTGCAGCAGCACACCTTCATATCTCCAGCACCTTCTGAAGCAAAAAAACCCCCAAAAAAAAAACAGGCACGAAAATAGAAGCACGCACGCCAGCACATAAGCCTACATGCATGAACACACACACGGGGACTACATTATCATGACACTCCAGAGACCAGAGTCAGCGTTTGAGTGACATTGTGATGAATGACCGCAGGGAGGATTATGGGAACATGGGAGTCAGTTGCGATGAGACTGATGGAACTGGGGCAGAGGACTGCACAAAAGGGGAAGTGCATCACACATGCACATTTCCATTTCAGAATCCTATATGCATGTATGCCTCAGATACGTTTTTTTCATTTTTCAAATTGCTCAGTCATGTCAAAAGAGAGGGCGTTGTTTGAACTTGCATCCTCCCATCCAACTAGATAACCGTAGCTGTTGAACAATATATTTGGATTTTATTCAGCCCAGGTTCTCAGGAAGGATGCCGATTGGCCAGAGTACAGACCCCTCAGGTGTCACAGTTACTACCGACTGACCCTGAATCGCTAAGAAAATTTTGAAAGTGGTGGTGCTGTAGTGAGTAATCCAGCCTGGTTTCAGTCTACATCTATATATGTTCAATACAGATAGCGGGATTTGTGTTGGTTTCTTCAAAACTGTCTGAAAGTGTGTGTGCGCAGTTCACAAGTGATGATATAGGTTTGAGTGCTAGAGTTTTCTTGCTTACTTTCTCTGTCTCTTTGTCTCTCTTTTGCTGGATGTGATTGCAGCCATGATTAAAAGCTGATTGATCACGCCGACAAGCCACATCAGTGTCTGCCAGAGTGAATCAGCTCATTGTGCGAGGCCTGCACCAGCACCCCGGTTCAGATATATGCCCTTCTAGCACTGGGGGCCATGGTGGACCCTATCACACGCTCAGCCCTAATGAGAAAAGTGATAGCAGCCAGACCCTGGGCCCTGTATCACACAGACGCTAATTAGCCATTTGTCTGTTCCTCTGACCAGGGCCTCGTTGGAACAGCAGCACAAATATAATGGTGTTGGCTGTTTACAGCAAGAGCAATTAGCCACTACACACAACCCGTGGCCTTATCACTTGACTGGCTGAGTATTGCATGGCTAGATTCGCTTGGCTATCGCCATCGGAGCGGCACAAAGCAACTGTCACTCACCCATAGGGGAGGCTTGTAGAATTTCTAATCTCTCCTCCCCTCCCCCGGGTTGCTCCATCTCGCCAACTACGCATTTTATCAGTTTCATACATTTCTGTCCATTTGAAAGCCCAGTGCATCACGTTAGGTTTTAGTGGATGCATTAATCGCTAATGTGGCATTATCAAGGCCTTTTACATTCCCTACAGGGCACGGCTGAGTCTTTTAAAGGGCAGGGAAAGCACTGCCGCCACCCACCAGCCCACCTCTCTGAAACACCCCAGAGAGGCAGCGGCAACCTGCGCTATTTAACTAGCTTGGAAGAAAAGCTCAGAGTGCAGCCATAGAAACACAGCTCAGCGGGGATGGTGTGTATGTGGTCGAGACTGCAGCTGTGTTCAGTGGTGGACTGTGGTAGGCTGATGATATAGTGTGGTGGTGGCAGTGTGTTGACTGTGGTGAGAGAGAGAGAGAGAGAGAGAGAGAGAGAGAACCAGGGATATGAAGTCATGGGGAGAGGCTGGATGGAAGTGGTATTCAGGCCAGCAAAGAGAGAGGGGAAGTAGGGAGAGGGGAAAGGAGTATGGCCCATTACCTCAGCGGCCTGCCTGGGGACGCAGGAGGAGGAGATGGAGTGTGTATGAATGTGTGTGTGATGTGTTTTAGTGTGTGGGAGCGTGTGTTTATATTTTATATATGTGTTTGTGGGTTTCTGTTTTACTGTGTTGCGTGTTTTTGCGTGTGTGTGTGTGTGTGTGTGTGTGTTAAGGATGCTTTGATTGATCGGCCAACAGTTGGTTTCAGCAGATATTCACTATAATTACGAGACTGAAGATCAGCCGACTGGTTATCACCTTATTCTGTTTGGACCATTCGGGTTTTGCAAAGTGGAGGTTGTGAGCTGTTTGCATCATCTTTGAGGTACCAAGCAACATACTGCAATACAGTCTTGTGTTGTACTTAATAATAAATAGTAATATTGTGATACTTTATTAATCCCTGTAGGGAAATTCTCTTTTCTCCTTCTCTTGTATATGGAGAAAATTCAGAAAGGACGTTTCTGGCAACACTATATTAAAACAAATTGTATCAGATTAGTATTTGTCCATATTCTTGTTAAGAAACCATTCAATAGTTTTGGTTGAAAAACGGAGCATCTGTTGTGTGTGTGTGTGTTCATGCTTGCTGCTAGTTCACTACTAGGGGATTGTGAGCCTCATATTTGTATGCTCAGTGCAACAGCAGAGTCTTTTTTTTTTTTTTCATCAATTTCCTAGATAAGACATCAAAATAAATACCATGCTGCTTTTAGCCTACACACAATCTGGGGTAGCATTTGACACACACACACACACATACATACACGCCGCTAAGTACCTAAGTACATACACCTTGTCGTTGTCCTCCGCCTTTGCCAGGCCATGGAGGACATTGACAGTAATGTGGTTGACAGTCCTCTTCTCTGCTCTATAAATGCAGAAGATTACTATAAACAATTCATCTAGTGCAGAGAGCTCCTTTTGCTTTTACTAACACAGCGATCGTGCATGTCCCTTCATGCTGCCGGCAGTGATACTACAGCATTTCACTTACTCCCTCCACCTCTTTTTACTCTCTCTCTCTGACTTCTCCTCCATTTCTGTGCTGTTATTCTATCTCTCAGTCTTCTTTCTCTCCCGGTATTTGGCCACACAGCGTCTGATCTGACCATCGGATGTGCAAACCTGATCGGCTGGTGTTGGAAAAGCAAATGCACTCATTCTCAAATAGGTAGACAGACTCTGATTCTTTCATTCTCTCTCTCTCTCTCTCTCTCTCCCCCTATCTATCTCTATCTCTATTTCTATCTGTCTCTCTTTAATCTCTGTAAACTGGCCCAGAGCTTTTTGATTTGTGCATTCAAACTCAGCTGAGGGCCGTGCACTCTAGGTCTCATGTGCCTGTGGTCTATGGCAAAGAGATTTAGGCTGCTTTGATGAAAACTGACCACTGCTTAAACAGATACCTTGATATTTTGAATTGCAGTCACTCATTTAATCTTTACTAAGCACTTATGGAGTATTTTTCTTATATGAAGTACTACAGTTGATTGCCACAAGCTGACCCCCTGACTTCTGATCAATCAATCAATTAATCATTAATTACATTACACATGTCATAGATTTTGTACAAAGATACAAAAATTGTATGTGCGTCAAAGCGACATAAAAATAATTTGAAACTTGCTTGCTTGTCTAATAATTTGTTGCTGTGACATATACCAAGTTTGTTAATCGACTGCCAATACAGAAACTTTTTCCCTCACAAAGTGACTCGGTCAGGCGAAATAAAGGACTACAATTTCAAAATGTCAAGCTATAGTTTTAACCTGGGCTCCACCTGCCAGCGGCCCTCCCTGTCCACAGGTATGGCTTGGACAGAATCTCACACTCTTGTCAGGACAATGTGCGCTCTTTTTGTCACGATGATGCTTGTGTGCAGGACAGCATGATTGCAAATCACAGACACTGGCCCCATGGGGGCCCGAGGTTGGATTGATTCCCTGTCTCGGCTGTTTCTCACCATGCCTTTTGCCTTAACCTGGGCTGCACTCTGCACTGGAGATTAATATGAGACACAATTAAGGGAAGTGGATTTCCAACTATCCCAGTCCTCTTATAAACAAGTAGAGATTCTGTTCTGGTGATGACATGTAGGCCTAATTGATTATCATGTAAATTAATGTGATCTTTAATTAATGTGAGCTTGTGGAAAGCCTTCCCAGAAGAGTGGCGGCTGTTATAGCCGCAAAGGGAAGCGGGGGGGTCCAACAAGCTCATATAGGTGTGATGGTCAGGTGTCCACTGACTTTTGGCCATATAGTGTATATGTCACTATATTATATCATTCCATGCAAAATGATAGCTGAGGAACCTCAAAGTACATTTTCCCATTGTGTGATGTTGTTTCAACTGCTTTGCATACATATAGGATTATGGAGATTAAAATCACAGCTGAGGTGCGAAGATTTATAGTTACATCTTCACACCTTTTGCTTCATTTTATTAATATTTAATTGCCTAATAACACATAGTGTTGATTTGTACAAAATGACTTTTTCCAGGCCATGATGAAGTTTCATTGTGCCCAGCTATAGAGGAGTGATGTGTCTTACATCCGGCTGCTTTGGCGCAGTTTTTCTTTGCCATGTGGCAACAGTGATATGATAGAAGTATAATAGAGCTTACATGGACAGAAATGTCTTGTCCGATTCTTTCTCCCCTGGCCTTTACTCTGGCTTGCACCATAGCTGTCTGTGAATAGGACAAACTCAATAGCAGCACAATGCCTGCCGCCATAGGGACACCTGAACTAAACGACAGCATGAAAACATAAATCAGTAGCACAGGCAGCACACAGCGTGCCCCTGTTTCTTCACTTAGAGGAAAATGAGTTTGGGCAGTGATTGACTGCACTGATTTTAAGTGTTTACCTGATGCACTTGTGTTCACTGAATATCCTTGTCAAAGAGACACACAAAAGCCTTCAGAGGTTGACTGTTTTTCTGTGTTGTCAGATATAATGTAAGTAGGCCAATGTGCACTTTTGTGAATTCACCACCACTCGGACTATCCTCTGAGAACTCATTTGGATGAATATTTACCAGCTCTAATCCTTTCTTGCATCTCTGCCTCCCGACTACGAAGATGTGTTTATGGTGAAAGTTATACTAGCTATACTATACTACTATACTATACTATACTCTTTCAGATTATGGTTGTTTTTTGTCCAAATTCAGTCAACTCAAGTTCCAATTATGATTCCCTTCAACAACTTTGCCCATCAATGATTCATTCATACATTTTATGTTATAGAGGAACACGTGGCATTTATTTTCAAGAACATATATCGGGATTCCTTCAAAGGATTAACCTATTCAATCGGCTATTCTTAACATAAAACTACCTGCAGCATTACACTTTTTCAATAAATTATACATAAATGGGCATTCAAAGACCGGAAATCAACCATTTTTGCTTACCGATCCAGGTTTATACGGACATACCATTATTAATTTATATTCTGGATTTTTATTGAGTCAGAATTGGAAAGTGTTTTTGATGCTCAACTTACTTTCTCTCTTCAGCATTCATGCTCAGTTCTGCTCTGGCAGAGCCCGCCTCGCTTTCCCTTTCCATACATTATTCACGGGGCAGTGGCTTGGAGGTCCACGGATCTGGATCCAAACTGGCTTGAAATACCACAGGCGGCACCGTAGGGCGAGTAGTAACATTTGGACTTACCCAGCAGAGCCGCACTGGAGTGCATTTGATGCTGGTGATGACACTTGAAGCTAGTGCTTATATTTCTCTGTCTCACTTGCTGCACTGCTGGCGGTGATGCTGCTGGGGTGACTGACGGGAGTGAGTGTGTCCTGTGCAGTGGATGTGCTATAGCTAATTGTCACCATTAGCTATGATAAGGGAGGTTGCTGACTTATGTATATGAGATGGCAGCAGGCAGGCAGTAAATGCAGTGTTTGATCTGTGATCTACGTGGACATTTACTCAGTGAGAGGAGGACTGGCAGGCGGGGGGGGGGAGGGGGAGTGCAACACAGTATGCTCAGTTTGGACGTGTGCGTTAATGTTACAGCAGGCTGGAAGGAGGCCCCTGACACCCAAAGCGGTGCCGTCTCACGCCTGGCTGACTGCATGATAAGAGTGAGATGAGTGGAGAAGATGGGGAGTCAGTGAAAGTGTGTGGTTGTGTGTGTGTACATGTGTGACAAACAGAGAAAAAGAGTGAGAGCGAGAAGTATAAAGATAGAGACAATGTGTGAGTGTGTGGCTGGCAGTGCAAGCAATGTGTTTGTGTGTGTGTGTGTGTGTGTGTGTGTGTGTGTGTGTGTGTGTGTGTGTGTGTGTGTGTGTGTGTGTGTGTGTATGTGTTAAAATATTCACATTTATATGAGACTAAAAGACTCGGAGAGGGACAGCATGTGTGATGACGCACATACATATGCTTGTATGCAAGCACATGCCTGCACACATGCGGTAAATACAAACACACAGGCGTTCTTTACCATAAATATTAGAACATATCCAGAATGAGATCAACACAGATCAACACACCCTGTCCACACTATCTCATCCTATCTGTGCTCGTGTGATGAGTGAGTTTGCCTGTGCCTGTGGGCGGGTGCCTGCCATGTCCTCCTTCTCTGTTTCAGGGGTCATTTGCTAAGTTGCAATAGAGCCCATCAGGTATAATGAGCCGCTAATTTGCACTAATTCTCTGTCAAACCAGCTGAGAGACCACACTGGAGGATCTACTGTTCAATGAGACAGACAAAGACAGAAAGAGAGACAGAAAGAGGGAGATGCGACGAGAGAGTATTTGTCTTTCATTTTTGTTGTTTTTGTGTTTATGTGTTTTTTGTGTGTGTGAGTTTGTGTAGCTCAGTATAACGGTGCACTCATTTTAAAAAGGTTATGCTGTACTTCTACAGAACCCGTGAGTCATATTGTGTTTTAGATGATATTTTCTATCTTCAGCTTGCATACAAACATAAATCATTGTAGATGTATGCTTCAGATCACTTGAAATAATCCATGTCTCTCTGCGCTGGCAAACATGCTGTTTCATCTCCACAGAAAATGAAAGAGACAATATGGCCACTGTCAATCAGACATGACATGAGCAATGGAGTGTTTTACCCACTTGACATCAAAGACATTGACCAGATCCTGATAGAGATCCAACATAAATGTCTAGTGAAGAGGGATCACAGCCGCATACAAATGAATGCTGCTTTGTCATTTGATTTTTTCGGTTTGAGAACAAAATGTCGGGTGAAAATGTGAAGGCGGTCGTTTCCAAACAGAGTAGAGGCCGGAATTGAATACAGTTGAATACTATAACATTAAAAGTCTTTCATTTTAGTTCTTCCGTGGAAAAATTAGTCCAGTCATGCAGATCATATTCTGATAGTCTACACTTCTCATTTTCTCATTTTTTCAAATGTGAAATTGGTCTTATATTTTGTTTTAACTGGTATTAAAAAAGGCCTTAAAAGTCTTTTAATTTAAGTTGATGAAACCTGCAGACAGCCTGTTTATGCACCTTTGAAATGTCATAATTATTATTTTTGCCTTAAACGACTTAATTCCCTCAATGACTTAAATGGCTTACGTAATTGAATGCCCACATTCATTTGGTTATACAATACGATCACAATGCTCACTATGTTCCCCTTGAGATCTATGCAGCTCTCTCTCTTTTTCCAGCCATCCATATTCATTCCAAAGCGGATGACCTGAAGTGTGGTTAGCAGCGACTCCATGGAGTTTGTTTGGTGTGTATCTGTGTCCATATGCGATGCTTCAGAAAGTAGGCGAGCACACCACAAACATCAATAACCCCTTTAGGCTACATTTACAGGAGGTCTCCGATGTCTTCCTCCTGTTTATACAAAAATATTCTCTCTCAATAAGACGCTTGGTGCACGTCCGTCTGAAACTCAATTTGCGGCGCGAGCCATTGTTGTAGAGCATTAACTCATAAATCCAAAACAAGGAAGAAAAATGATTAAGCTCCATGTTAGCTTAATTGCACCGGCAATCTAGAGTAATTTCCACAATTAATTGTGAATGAGATGATGTGAAAGGCAGAAATAAATTCGCAACCCCCGCTATGTAACTGAACAGTCTCCTACCTATAATAGAGGTATGAATGTGACAACGTGGAATGCAGTTTAGTGGTATGACCATCGATCCGGTCCATTCATCTCATCCGGCCCAAAACCAGCAAAAAAAGTGTTAACTTAACTGTCTGGTGTGTCCCCCCACAGAGCCTTGTACAGGGTTTCTGCGGGTCCTTAAAAGGTCTTTTGATGTTGTAAAGTCTTAAATATTTTTCAGAGGTCTTAACAATTTGACCGGTGATGTCGACCAAGTTACTTTTATTATGTTTCCTTTGATGCAAAATGTATAGTGATTTACGTCACTTCAATGGTTGAAGGAACGGATTTGTTTTTTGGCAGTAGAGCGGAACCACACTTGCAACTTTCCTGCCCCGATCAGAGTTTGAAGCTTTGGAATCGCAGAGTGAAAAACACAAAACGACTGGGAGCAATGACAAATAATATGATAGATGATAGATGATGATGGGCAACTTAAAAAATGGTTTAGGCAGCATTTTGTGTTATTTTAAAAATGAATATAGAATTTTGCGGATGTGATTTTGTGTGTCTTCTGATAGTTTGTGTGGAGATCTCTTAAGCGTACATATTGAATTTCCCCTGCACCTCATCTGTATGGACACTCAATTAAAACTAGAAAAGAACCTGCACTTTACAGTCCCTTTCACTGACCTGGTATAAAAAGCTTGCCAGTCAAATGGCCTTCATGTTTTCTTTGTGTTTGTGCCATGAATGGATCGCAGGTCTTTGAGTGATAAATGCTTGATATGCTGGCTCTCTCCAAGGTCACCAGCAAAGGGCTTTTTTCCTCTTGGATTGAGACACTGTCTGGCTTTCCCTCATCATCTCATTTATATTATCATCATTGCTGGACTACAATCCCTTTTTACAGGGTACCCGCGGGGTCTTAAAAGTATTAAAAAAGCATTGAATTTAATATTCTCAAAATAAGGCCTTAAAATTTCGTTTACAAAGTATTGAATTTCGTTTGCAAAGGTCTTCAATTTTTTTCTTGTCCTTTCGTAGGATCAAATAAATACCGTAACGTCATGAATAACTGTCAAATGTATAAAATGTTTTGTGTGTAACGTTACAATTTACTCTGTTTGGTGTGTCTTGGACATTACGACAGTACAGGTAATGTTTACGTCAGTGTATTGACGCTCTTGACCGTGGAGTGTGCTGCTAACAAGCTAGCTCGTCGCCTCAGAATGGGCAAGTGTCATTTTAAGGGGCTTTCACATGATCCGCGCAAAGCGTCGGCATCAACGTCAGGTTGGACGAGACTCCTTCACAGGATCAGCGTCACCCGCATCAGCCGGTGACCGTAGCTAACCACATCGCCAATGATCATACTAGCACAGCCATAGAGGTGAATATAGACTGGCTGCATATACGTCCTGTACTAAGCTGTCAACTTTGGAGGACAGAATCTGCCAAAATCTAAAAATAAATAAATAAATAACCTATAAATACATTAATATGCCATTAAATGTACCAAAAATAATATTAAAAATAAATGTAGGCATTAATTAATTGATAAAATGTGATATAAATTGATATTTCGTTTTAATTTGCTTCTGTATTTGTTTACCTTTGTATTAATTTCCCTATTTATTTACTTTCCTATTTAATTTTCCCTTTTATTTATGTATTTATGTATTTATTTCTTTATTTCTTTCTTTAGTTATTTCCCTTTGCATTCCCCCCCTATTTATTTCTCCAAACTTATTTATTCCTGTATTATTGTCTTTATACATTTCTTTTTACATTCACTTTTACATTTCTTTATGCATTTCTGCTCCATTACGCAAATGAGGGGGCGTGGCTCAACCAACCTGGTAGTCCCGTCTGTAAACCGACATCATTCCATGATACAGACTTTTTAGTCAGATCATGGTATGATTTAAGGTCATGTTGTATAATTCGGGATGCTCCGACACACATAAAACAAGTTTCTCTTCTATATATTTTTTTTAATTTCGCGGCTATGATATCAACCGCCTCTCTTTCCCACTGCTCTCTATCTCTAACCCGATCACTAATGAATAGCAAACTAAGAGCTATTAAATTCCAGTGATTGGTTGCGTGTCGCGAAGGTCAAAGTTGAATATAGTTGAACTTTGAGCGCAGCGCCAGGGTGTCTCCCAGTGTCTGTGCCCAGGGCGCAGAAAGCCGAGGGCGGCGGCGACGCTAGGTTCGGCGGCGACGCTTGCCAAATAGGAAATGAATGCCAGCGCCGAGCGTTTTTGTCGCTGGTCATGTGAAGGGCGCTCACAAAGCTATTGTGTATTAAATATTAATGTGAGTATTATAATAACATGTTTTATTAAATTCAAGTACTTGGTAAATAATTCTTTTCTAGGGCTTAAAATCCATACTGATTTTCCATTATATCCTTCATACTTTTGCCAGTATGGCCGTGAAGTTGGCATTAAATTTCATTCTAAGTGGTATTAAAAAGGTCTTAGAAAGTCTTAAATTTAACTTGGAGAATCCTGGGGGTACCCTGTTTTAATTAGCCAATTTGAACCAAGTGACCAAACAACAGTGCTGCACAGGAATAAAAACAAGCAGGCAGTCTAACAACACCATGTCACAGTTTTCGGTGATAAACTCACTCTCGCATTCTAACTTCAATTCAATTTCATTTTCATTTCTGTCCAACATCTTTTTTGACATTTGGGATGTGTGTATCGCACAAGAGTATCACTTTCATGACAAATCCTTGTTCATTGTTGAACTGAGAAGAAAATAATGCCTTTTAAGAGGTACACGCTGTTGCAAGGCATGCAAACAGTGTCTCGCCTAAATGACAGGTCATTCTTAATCAACTCTCTTTTATAAGAATGGAAAATGAAGCAGAGGAAGGGGACACGATTCTGTTTGGCTGGAATAATTTTAGCACAGAGTAAAACATTAGGGGTTCAGACTCAAATGTAATGTTTTTTAATATGAAAAAATAAAGAAAGCTGAACATTCACTACCAGCTCTTCACTCCATTGTATTTTATATTCCTTAATTTACTCCAGTTATTGAACAAATGATCTGCTTTCAGTTTCTTGCCCTCGCCCCTCAGACCGCTACTCACACACCGCTATGTATCACAATATTACTTATCATTACTATCCCTGTAAAACAGTGAGTGCTAAATTCTTCTGCATTATAGTTGAAGTAGTGAAAGCAACTCAACATAACATACATAAAAAAACAAGTCATTTAAAGCGGTAATCCGCAAGATCTGTGTTATAGGTGGAATCACTATAATGGTATCAATAATCAATATCAATTGTCGAGACAGAGTAGGAAAATGGACATTCAGTATGAAAATGTCTCAGATCATTATTATCGCAATCTCTGATGTAGTTGTTCATCAGTCCAACTCTAATCTCTGTCCCCGTGTGGATCCAGTTTAGTATGCCCCACAACGCCTTTCTCCCCACATACTCCTCCCTCCCCTGTACTCCCACTGCACTCACATCTCCCATCTCCCTTCCTCCTTGGCTTCATCTTCTCATCCCAATTTGTACCTCTTTTTTTTCTTAGTTTCTTTTACCCTCACAGCATCTTTCTTCTCTCATTTAAGCTAGACGTTGCCTTTTTCCTCCTCGACTGTGCGCTCTCCCTCGAACCTCTCTACTGCAGCTTTATGGCCTACAGGTAGTGATTATACAGAGGCTTGAGGTCAGAGGTCAGAGGTCACTACGGTAGGGTATAGCAGACAAATCCATGTCTTGCTGCCTCAGGGCTCTGAGCATTAATAAGGCTCGGGGTGGGCTGGCTGCCCCCCTCTCTTGCTTTTCCTTTGCTGTACTGACAGCTCTTCCCCTCCAGACATGGTCCCTTTCGTGCTCCTTGACTGCAGCACAGTTATTGTGAGCCATTAATACTCTTAACATAATCAAATCTATTCAATTACAAAGACACCGCTGTGTGCATAAATATAAATGAGTATTTGCTACCACCACGAATACAGCACTGCAGGCCAGCTGAGGAGAAATTACTCATTTTCAGTTGTTCTGTGTTCACGCAGAAGAATAAATGTTTGAATGTGCACATTTAGCCATAGGGCTGTTTGAATCGTTATGCTTCATTGGGACTGCATATCTTCTTCATTACTGGGTGCATCGTTTGTGAGCTGTTTTTCTTCAAATGGGAGTGCCTGACCAATCCATTATTATAATATTATTATTCTGTCTATATATGGATGCTTTTCGGCGCATACTATGTTTTTGGTCAATGAATCAGCTCTTCTTGATTTCACTTTGAAGGGTACAAAAGAAAAAGGCCTTGTTGTTGTTTTGTTTCCTTTTCTTCCATTTTGTTTTTGGGCCAGACAGCAGGAAGCATGGCGTATTGATAGCCTTTGTTTGGGTAGTCTGTCATTATCAGAGACAAGTCAATAGAATAGGAAAACAAAATTCATCTTCTAATCATAGACTGCAGTATGTGAAGGGCATGCTGAAGGCTATGGCATTTTCATGCAAATTGCGATAATAATTATTCCCTAAGTGCCATTCCCCCCCCCGTACCCCAAATAGATTGTAGTCAGTCAGAAAATGAACAAGCTTTAGGCAACAGAAAGATAAGACGACAGACATACACATTCAGTGCCACAGCCAGGATTTAAAAAATATGAATTTCCTTGGTGTCGGGTCTGTCCCTGCCTGGTCTTTATGTCCCTAGGGTGTCAAAAGTTGTAGAATAAAGAGAGGAGAGGAGAGACTGTCGTTAAGGGTGACAGCATGTCTCGGACACCCAGACTGCGTGTGTGTGTGAGAGATAGAGTGATTAGTGTAGGGATCACAGTGAAACTGGGAGAGGCCAACAACATGGAGGGAATGGCAGCAGCAGATAGATGGCAGAGGACAAGGGAAGTGGTGTGGAGGGAGGGAGGGAGGCAGAGCATCAGAGAGGGGGGGGGGGGATGTCTGTGAAAGCTCCCTGCTGTGGTCCATGGGGTTGTTCTGTGTGACTCAACCTGGCGTCCTCACCTTCCACCCCGCTCTCTCCGCCGATGTGCTCACACACATCACTTAACCTCACACAGAATGATGACGCGCAATTATCACATCAAACCGCACGAATGCCTTTCCTCTCACTCTTCTCCGAGATTCAGTGATTACTTACTTTCACCCAAGAAGCACAGAGGGCTTAAGCCGTACTTCTTTGAACCTCAGAAAACTGCTGAATGCATTGCTGTGTGTGTGTGTGTGTGTGTGTGTGTGTGTGTGTGTGTGCGTGTGCGTGTGCATGTGCTTGAGCTCCTTGTCAATGCTCGTATGTGTGTGAATACGTGTGTGCACTTTTGTTTGCATATATACAGAAACGGCCCACAGGCACATTTATTTATCTCTCTCTGTAAAACGGAGTGTGGGTGAGCAGAGTAGATGGTTATGAGATGAGGGACTGAGAGGACTGGTGAAGCAGAGTGATGGAGACCTTTTATGAGCTCTTTTACTTGCAGGATCACCTTGGTTTTGGGATGTTTAGACGCTGTAATAAAGAGACCGTATCCTTGGGTGACATGGGTAGCACAAGGTGTAGATAAAGGTGGGAAGTTAGCATCAGCCACAGCCAAACGCTGGTATATATTGTCTGTGGTTGGTTTGTTTGTGTACTCCGTCAACCACTTTGGTGGTCTTATTATATTTTAAAGATCCTCCTGGCTGGTAAAATAATTAAAGTGCCTAGTGACTCTTTTGAACAGCCACAGCCACTGGCCTGGAGTCAATTAAAGTCACTTGCCTTCCCTGGTGGAGATGGATGCAGTCTGAGGTCCTGTGTCAAATCAAGTCAAGTCAAGTTTGTTTATATAGCCCTTCATCACAAAACATATCTGAAAGGACTTCACAGAGATGAGCCTACCTTGATCTAGCTAGGCAACAATAAAACGAGACAAACAAATGTAAAACACAGGAAACAGAATACAAAATAGCATGTTAAGACAGAAACAGGCCATCCAACAAATCTAACCTAACAGAAACCACCAGCCTTAGACCCGCAAAGAAGGCAAGGAAAACCTTTATTAGGAGAGAAGAAGAAAGAAACAGTTGGTGCGGTAGTTCAGAGAGGGATCTCCCCACCAGGACGGCTGAGCATGCAATACGTGCCGGAACAAATAACAAAATGTGTAGTAACAAGGATACCAACAATGAGAAAGGGGAAAAACAAATCTGTTGGGTGGGACTTCAGGGGCAGGGGGGCAGCACCGGTGTTACCACTGCCAGGTAAGGTCACAGTGTGCAGCAGGTGCCTGAAAAGAAAAGAGAGAGAACACACAGGCAGCCACACTTAACACAACCTACACACACAAAAGAGACATACTCAACAGTGTGCACACTCACACAGACAGCAGATAGATAGATTTAGTGTGATGATGCAGACCTAAAAGGAGCCCTAGACTGGGTTCCCAACGGCCGCTACCTATACTAGTGCTGTCTGAGCTGGAGTAAGGGGAGTGACTGAGTCAGTGCCGAGCTAAGCAGAACTAGGGTTGAATATACAAAAGTGAGAGTTTGGATCTAAAAAATTGCAAGGAATTAGTTTCCCTGTGGGAGACGATTGGCAGCCTCTACCGGCCTCTGCACTGCATTTTATAGTGTGCCATTGGGTCGGATTTCATGGGAAATCTTCTAGGTTGCTTTAGGGCTAAAAGGGATAATGCTTTATAGCACAAAACAGGAAGAGGGCGCTGTTCTTCCAGCACAACTAGAGCTAAAGCTTTCAGAGCTTCTGGTGGAAGTGGGCCAAGGTCATGAAGGGAGGCCAGAAATGTCAACAGTCTTCATTTTGGCTTATTTCTTTGAGAATGTCTATCAGTTGAATATTAGATGGAATTTCACGATGAGTGACGTCCTATGAGGAGCAGAACGTTAATGCAACTTTGAATGACATTACATGCATTTAACAATAGTCTAGGAGGGTCTGAAGTAACAAATAGAGATAAACTAGGCTTTAAAACAGCGTGTTTTTTCTCATTTTTTCAGGTTAAATAAGGGAAGATGACAAGTAGAGATGAGTGTGGGAGTAGTCAGGAGTCAAGCAGCCTTCGTTGGCTCAAAAGGGACGGAGGGTCAAGTACAAGAGACAGCCAGGGTTTTGGATGGGTAACAGTAGCTAGATGTCCAGCAGGCAGAGTGGAGACGAAGACCAGTGCTAAGGGACTAGCAAACTGCAATGTGGAGAGGGCACCCAGAGTTAAAAGCCATGACGCCACTGGTTGGTCTCAAGGACAAGTACAAGAGAATGCTTTTAGCTGCTCTGGGAAGAAAACCAAAAGTTTATTAAATCAAATTAAGCAGCTGGCAGGATGAGTCAAGACTTGAATGTCTTTGTGGCGGAAGAGCTTTATAATTTTTGTGTTTGTTGAGTATGTATGTCTAACCTAATAAAAACCTCAACTTTCTCCTTTTGTTTTGTACAGCCTACCATTTAGTGTATTAGTTAGTAGTATTTGTTTGTTGAAAAAAGACCAGACATGTGCTTTGATGAAAAATATTAGGCAGACAAACACAATCCAACTAACACTGCAAGATTATGATGAGTAAGGATCTCCATGTGAGTAATGAGTACTGGCAGGAATAATCCTTAGCTATCGACATACCATATCTGTGTGCTGCACTATAAACGTCCTTGTGATGCCCCTACAGAATATGACATTGACCTTATCCCCATGGTGGCCATTTTGAACTTTACACTTGGGGTGGGAAACTCTACCTGGAAAATTGTGTTAAACTAGCGCTACTTCAACACATAAGGGCTTTAGATAGACTTTAACAGTTTAACAGTCTTTAACAGACTTAAGCAATGCACGCATGAACAGATCCTATTTAAAAACCATCCCGTTTTATGGATGAAATGTTGACCAGTTTGACTTGACTGAATCCCTCAAGCAGGAAAGTTACAACAGTTTTCATTCTAACTCCATGCACAGGGCTGTGGTGTGAATGATTGTCACTCAGCAGAGAACTGTCAGTATGCTCCATGATGCACGGAGAACACCATTTTTTTCTTGATAAACTGTTTACTGATGGGTTCACTGGGCCGTATATTCACTCGTGGCGATTCTGCAACCCCCGCACAAGGACATCAGTTTCCTCTTGAGTGGCGGAACTCTTCTGGACGGTTCGCTTCCATCGCCACGCCGTAGCACAGAGCACGCTGCTTTTAAAGGGAAGGAAAATAAGTGATTTGTAGGCATGTGCCGATACCAGTATCCGGTCCGATACTGTGCTCATGTACTCGTACTCGTAGATGTAAAACTACTCCGATACAACCGCACCCGATACCATTTTGGCGACGTGACGTTAACCTCTCGTCAGTTGAGCAGGTAGGCGGAGGAGGAGCAATGTCAGCAGTTTGGAGATATTTTAAGATAAGCGGTGATGACAAAAGCAGACTGCAAACTATGCTCTGCTAAATTGTCAAGAGGAGGGTTGAAAAGTAGCTCCTTTAACACAATCGATTTGATCAAACATCTGAAGAACCAACACAACGCCAAGTTCAAGGAGTTTGATAATGCTAGCTGCGGGACTTTGCTAAAGTTGGAAATATATTCACAGATTCGAACTTCCCGGATCAATAACTCATAAGCGAAACGTTGTTAAAACACAAACGACGCCTCTTTCCAACCGTAGTAAGGCAGACAACGAGCTACAACCTAATTTTCATCAAAACGAGCCGTCCTCCGAGCTGGACAAATAACATTGGTCTCTATGTACAGCCGGCTGTGAGACGAGTGTGCAGGGACCGTCTAAAAAGTGCAACACCTAAAAGAGATACTACAAAAATATTCAATAACGTCACTGTTATACAGTGTAGTGTCCCCAAAATCACTTCACACATCAATGGTCTCCTGTTGGTTATACTACAACACTTATTTTGGGGACACTACACTGTATAAGAGTGAACCCCCACCCCCCTACTCCCACTCTGGCCCAAATGTCACGCAGATACCTCTCAGCACCATGCAGTAGTGTGGAAAGTGAAAGGCTGTTTAGCTCAGTGTCACCTATTGTAGATGAAAACAGAAACAGGCTCACAGTGCAGAGAAGCTTCTTTTCAACAAAAAGAACCTGCCTCTCACTTTTCCTGAAAAAGGCTTAGTCCTCACAGATAGCACTAACTTATGATAACATATCATTTCAGGTGTTCTGCTACAGTTGTATGTTGTGTGATACTGAAATCCACTGAATAGGTTACATTTAAGTGAAGCGTGTGGCAGTGCCATTATATTTAATTTGTTTGTTACAGTCAGAAAGTGAGGAACATCTGATGAAAATAAAACAGGTTTTCAAAGTCATTGTTACTGTATGGTTTTATTAAGTACTCAGTATCGGCAAGTACCCAAATGTAAGTACTTGTGGTATCGGTGCATCCCTAGTGATTTGATTGGTCACAGGCTCAGCACACCTACTGCCGTGCACCTCTGGCCACTAAATTACCAGAAATCAGTTGCACAACCCGTGGACTCGCATTGTGCGCCTTTTGACTGTGCTTTGTGCCATGCACCATTGATTCACAAAAATTGAATGGCCAACCCTAACCTTAACCCAACCCTAATTATAACCATTCAGCATGAAATGACCCTTACAAGTTACCATTTTTCTGGATTTTCTGGGGACATTTGGTCATGGTCATGCTTCACTACAGTGAAGGATACTGGGATGTCTATCTAGGCCATTAATTCCCTTCACTGTCCCATCTGATTGTCCCATAATTTCTTCCTCAAAGCTATTTTTATCAACAACATGACAAGTGACAGTGTCCTGTCACCAAAAAAAGTCTGTCCCTCCTGTGTTGTGTTCCCTGTAAAGATTAATATTTTAAAAATAAATGTGTCCTGCTCTTTTAGTGTGGACCACTTACCTATTTTGCAAATCTGTATCAGAAGTGCCAAGACAACCGCAAGCTAAGCCTTCTTGTTCCCAGGGTGACCTATTGCAGCCACACTGGTACAAAATCAAAACCTCCGCTAAACAGTATTGTGTGACTGTTCATTTTCATTACATTTTCAATGTATAATAGGGTGTATGATTGGAAATTATTAAATAAGATGATTCCCCCTGCCAAACCTAAATTTAGTGCTACATCTTTTTCTCCTAGACTTCAAAGTGGACAGTCAGAAGAAGACTTTTACTTATTTGTTACTTTATCTTCATTCGACAAAGAGAAGGTTTGCAAATATATGTGGCTACATCCATTTTACTAGATTTTCAGTATCCAGTTTGTTTTCACCACCACACTGAAAAGCAACATTTGAGAAAATTAAACTTTTGTCATGTTCTGTTTGCAGATAGTTTACTGTCGTTCTCTTATTGAAAACAATAACTTGCCGGTAACCATGTACCGCCACAGTGTGAATGCAACATAATAATAACTTGCTGCAATGGAACCTGTTGTAGAACGATTTGCAGAATTGTAAGTGTGCCGTTAAAAAAGCATCCATGTTTCTCCAGTAGACTACACCCTACCAATATATCCTTGTTATTATCCTCTTCAGTTTTAACAGTGTTCCTGTCTGCTGCCTTTCGATAGGATCTAGCCTGGCTGATGGAGCTCAGTAGACTGCCATAGAGGTGTTTGATCAAGGGCATAGTCTTTGCCCATGCTCCTCATCCACCTCACAGCAGGCAGCACAACGCACTGTGGCCCTGTCAGCCCAATCACGCCTCATCCGTGAAAATCAGAGGAAGTGTGAATAAATGTTAGCTGACCTGCTGAGACATACAGCAACGTGAGTGTGGATTGCTGCGAGATGGGTGATTCACCCCCGATATTATCTCATCAGCTAGGGCATGGACTGACCCATGGAGAAGTAGGATCAGAGCCAAGACTACGATCAGACCATTGGCCAAATAACACCCATGATGCCGCACCCACCTATGGGTGGGGCTGCTGCGGCTGCTGGGGCAGGCAGATGAATAATACAGGAAGAGAGGCAGTGGCTAGATAATAATGAGGAGACTCGAGAGATGCACCACTGGCTGCTCAAGCCCCAGCTGGACGTTATACCGTGCAATAAGCCACATTCACATCCCATTTGCTTTTACTTCTCTTTTTATTTGTTATTTTTTATTTCCCTCTCTCTTTCTCCAACTGTGCCTCCCTGCTTCTTCTCAGCCTGTGGAGTCTTTTGGTCACAGAATTGAAAATCTTCTCATCTGAGCCAGAATTAATCACACTCCTTTATGGTGGTGACTGGGAGGTGTGTGCAAGCATTCATCCTTAGCTTTTATTCAGCGATGCCATTCTAGTAATTATATTTCTGCACCCTGCATAAGGCGGGCTGTTTTTGGTGCAAGAACGGCAGATTCTCGTTTTAGTGCGACTGCTGAGCTGAGAAGGGAAAAAACAGCTCAGAGGTATAAATTATGGATACTCCGATCAAATTAAAACTGCATTTCCAGGATAAAATGTCTGAAAGTGAGGCCTCTTTTGTGGAAAGCGATCCATCAGAGATCCAGTTTTGGCAGCTGTATGTTATGAAACTGTTTACGCTCTGACCTAACTTTTTCACCCATGGAAGTGGTATGATGCAATTAACTAAAATGTAACTTTCTAAACAACAACACTTGAGTAAGGCGTGTGTATGTATATGTGTGTGTGTGTGCGTATACAGATAGTATATGGCGGCGTTTCCTGTAGAATATTTACCTGAATATTTGTAGATGTGAGGGGTAATTTTGGCTCTGAAACACTGGTCCAGGTCCCATTTCAGAATCAGTTCTAGTAGTAGTTGCAATTTAACGGCAGCTCTTATTTGGATATTTACATCATGATATCAAGGCAATTGTGCTGCAATTGTAGTAATAACTTCTGGGGTTGTTTTTTGGGGGGGCTAGCAGGCGGCTGAGCAATAAGGCCAGATGATGATGGGGACACCTACACCTACTCAATTAAAAAATCTAACTGGCACATTACAGCAGGCAGAAGACAAATAATAGAGTTCAGAACTTTTTCCCGTCCAAGAAGATATTTCATTTTCACACCTCAGTAAAACAAAAATAGATGGGTTATATTCTCTGCGACTGCTTGCATACTGACTGCAACATCTTTATAAAACACCAAGACCAGTTTCTACTGCACAGTGCGAAGCAACTCTAAGTGTGTCAAATAATTTTCCAGCTCATCACCACTCAAAGCAGCTGGGCGAAAACGTATTGATTAAAAATGTCAGTTGAGATACGGTGCAAGGGATGACGCAAACATCCGACAACAAAACCGCAGGGAAATGACTGACTTATCTTATTCTCTCTCCCTCTTATTTGTCTCATTCGCTGATGCCAAACGTTCAAAGGTTGAGGAAGTGTGTTGTTGTTTGGGGGTAGTAGGGCTAGCCTGCAGCTTTTATCTATTCTGTATTCCCAGCAACGTATGCATTTCCATTGCATCAGTTTTCTACGACCTCCTATACTCCTGTCTAATCTCTGTTCTGTAGCTCAGGTTGAACACAGGTTGCTTGCATTTGTCGTTAGTAAAGAGCTCTTGTGTATGATGAGAAGATAGCAAAAGAATTTAGCGCTAGCCTAGCTTTGAAATGTGTTATTCCTAGTTCCTAGTGCCACAGAAAAAGGATGGGAAAAAATGGAACAGGTGACCGTGATGATATGCAGTAGATTATCAGGTACAGAATCAGTCTACTGTCATGTAAAGCTCACCTCTATGTAACTGAACGGACAAACATACCATGACACAAGAAAGAACAGAGACTCAACAGAGACTTATAACAGAGACTGTTATTGCACTGCTATGACAGTCTCTGTTCTTTGGTTTATAGCTTCAGAGAAGAGCTGATGCTCCCCATTGCTGACTGGGCTATCCGTGGATGTAGGAATAAAATAGAAAGATCTGAGAGGCTGATTTACCCAGAGGTTGTGCGTAACGACTAAAAAGCCTCTAAATCCACTATGCCTTTTGGATTTTGCGGTTGTGTGTATATACGCGCTAAGTGTGCGCCTTCCCAGCCCACGTATAAGCGCGGCTGCTGGCGTGCATTAGCTGTGCATTGTGCCTCTGTGTTTTCCTGCATCTGTGCTTTGGGAAGCAAGGATGCTGATGTCTGATCCAATCACTCTCAGCTCTGGTGGGCTGGAGGCCTGAAACGGCAAGAGAGGGAAAGAAAACGATGGGAAACAGAGAGCGGGATGGAGTGTGTGTGTGGTCAGGGCCATGGTAATCTGTTACAGATTACTGATTACCTGTTTAAAATTTTAATTAATAAAAACTCCATTAGTCCAGCTCAGTAACATAATCTGATTGTTTTGAGTAGATTTTGGAGTGCTTAGACTTCAAAATCTTAAAGAGTAAGATATTACACAGTATAATCCAATTTACAGATTGTATTGTAGATAGTGTTGTCATCTACAGCCGTGATTAGGCTAACAACTGTCATTTTGTAGCTATAATCTTACAATCAAAGTGCCTTTGTCCCCTTTAAATGAGTACTCCATCACTATACAAGCCTGTCATGGTTTCTCTTGCTCTGTCAGTATAATAGTTTGAGACACTGCTGTTTGGGAACAGACCACAGGACTTTTAACAGTCTTAACAGGCTGTGAGTAAAGGTAATTTTGCGCTAAATGATCTGTCACTCTACTTTCTTGTCACATTAGTAAATGAGACAATGAGGGGAAGTTACAAACTTGATGCCTCCTCACTGAAGAATCAGTGGAGACAGCATGACAGCCTGAAAACAGACTTTCCTTTAAATAGACTGAAATTAATTGAATTGGTAGAAGCAGATTGATCCTAAAAGTTTTTAATTTGTTTAACTCCAGCAATTTGAAAGCAAAGCCTGATGGTGGTATATAATTTTATTCAGTAATAGTAGTGACTGATATATCAATCACATTAAGAGAGTAGAGAGTACTGAGAGTACTGATCGCATCTTTTCCATACGTTTACCCTACTTTGTTTCCAGATTGATAACAGCAAATGTCAAGAGGTTAAGCGATGAAAAGGCCTCTTGAAGAGAGAAATGTGTGTAACTACAACAGATCAAGAGAGACCAGGCTATGCGATAATACAATTTAAAGTAATAAAATCTGCAACATTTTCACATAAATTTTGCTACTCTCTTAATGTGATTGATATACCACTATAGTGATTCAGCCTATAGGCGTCAAAGCGTTTACATTTGCTGTTCTAAACACCCCGATGTGTCTGGTAGGTCTTTTCTGGAAAAAATCCTCTGGTGCACAGGAAGTGATGCGTTTTATGTTTCCGGCAGCAGCAACAGCAACGGGGTAGTTAGCATGAGCAGTGATCGCCACCGTGGTTGAACAGACAAAGAAAAGAGCGCCACCTACAGAAACTCAAACTTCATCAACAGGAAATCCAAGGAGAAAGACGTCACAGTACTGGACACACTGTTTGATTGACAGGTGATCTCTGGAAAACACCACAGCAATGACTAAAGAGGTCACCAATATTGTAAATATTGTGTTGGTTTTTTATTGTAAATAGTGTGAACCTGTTATTTTGTTCTTTGCACATTTCTGTCGAGCATTGCCACTTTTTACATTTCACTGCACACCCCGTGTGTATGTGACAAATAAACTTCTTGAACTTGAACTTGAACAAAATGAATCTTGAGGATTACCACTTTAAATCTAGTAGGATCAGTCGGTGACAAACCAAAGAAGCAGAGGAGCTATTCAGTACTACTTGATGAAGTTTGGTGGACTCCTGTTTCATTTACATTACATATAGACTCTGACTTCTGTTGTCTCGGTTGCTGACTATTTCGCTCCAGAGAAGCCTGTGCAGGTGTGAGTCACGAAGATTAAAATGTTATCAGGACGTCTGGAGTTTAGACTGGAGTCAAGATATGATCTTTTACCCCATTGCACAGAAAGATAATGTGTCGCCCTTCCATGTTAACTGTCACAGAATCTGCACAGGTTACAGGATACACCCTGCACTTACATCTTGGTCAAACAAAGTTATTATGGAGGTAAAAACAAAAATACAGTGCCAAAAAAATGTGTTGTTCGCTCAGAGTAACTGGCTGTGGGAATACGCAAAACATGGCAAAAAGCCTCTATGCTGCTAGATTTGGTTTCTCTCTTGATATTTTCCCCTTTCTTTTATTGTTTTTTTCCTCCAACAATGCCTCCTTTCTTGTCTGCCTCATTATTCTTCCAATCCCTCGTCATATCTTCCATAACGCTCACCCCTTTCATCATTTCAAGCACCCTGTGTTTCCTCCTGCTTTGATATACCAGATGAGATGTATGAACACATCATTGAAACCAGTCTGACAGCCTATACTGATCTCATTACTAAATGAATATGACTGGTATGCTGGTATCACATTCTATTTTGACTATTTTGAATGGTCACCTTGGTATGAGCTATACAAGGTTTTGTCTCACCTCTCCACTTTAGTCAGATGACTGGATGGATGGACTTCTGTACCGCACACACAATCTCTATTCAGGTTTTCCGTGGACCACACTTGGTCCCAGTATACTACCCAACTCAAGTAATACACTAAACAAAGCTCATTGGCTGGTTGTCCTACTGTAGCAAGGCTCGCTACAACCGGGGCCGCGACAGACAGAGACAAGGCAGGAGGGCAGAGTTAACGGGCCAGCAGGCCACTTTATTTGCACACAGCAATATTAATTCACCCCGATCTCGACGGCCGCTCTCAGCGCTGTCTCCATCGGCTGGCGCACTGTCCCTCTATCCTGTCAGGTCAGCACCAGAGCACCAAAGCCGGCCAGTCCGCCAGGCTTCCAGGAGCATACCAGCTCTAACCCCTGACTGGGCAGCTCTTCCAGGCTGCTCCCGGCTGCAACCTCCGCGGACCTTGGTCGGATGCCTGCTGCTGGTCGCGCTGGCTCTCTCTGCTGCATAGTCCGACTCGACTCCTCAGTCTCCTGTCGAACTGAATCACTCAATCGCTCTCTCACACATGCACACACAGGTTAAAAAGGACCTGGCTGCAATCAGCCTTAATTGGGCGCAGCCGGTGCTGGATCCAGGGAGAGTCAGTCCACTGACTCAACTCTCCTGGATCCAGCCTAAGCCTCACCCCCACCCTCCCCCCAGTCTGCCACATCTACCAAATGGTGCGAACAAGATATTCAGATATATTTCGATTTTCTGCAAGCGTTTCTTAAATATCTAAAAATCTTGTTCTTGTACTCAGGTTCCATGGAGTTCTGCTTGAGCAGGATTTTTTTGGCATTGGCTGTATGCTTTTTGTTGTTGTTTTTCCAAACACTCACCCACTTCATGTTTATGATTTTAACGGAATGATGCTGAACCATGGTCACAGCTTCAGGAATCCATCCATTAGTCGGGCTCTCTCAGGTGATTTGTCTCAAGGTTGAGAACCAGATCCTCCAGCCAGGTTTGTCTGCCGTGATGGAAATGTAGCAAATGCACTTGGTCAGAATGAATAACTGGCTGACACAAGACAGAGGGTCAATGGGGGTAAGGCCATGACAGGTGACAAATGATATTGATAGACTGAGGGAAGTAAGGGCCAAGCAGATTGTTTCCCCCTCTCTCTTCTCTCCTCTCCGGAGGTGCCCTGCTCTCTGATTATTGATCCAGTCCTGCAGGCTGAGTGAAGGTTCTAGCAGAGTGGGGCATCTTTCAGCCTCTGTCCTGGGTATTACCCTGTCACCACCCACCAATATGGCTCCCTTCCTTAACCCCTCCACCCGCCCCCTTGGCCATCCATCCACTGTCCATTGACAGATAGCAGGGCATCACCCCCAACCCCAACACCAGTGCTTAATTTGTGCTGGGGCAAATGCCAAGAATCCGATTTTGCGCCCCGGCAAATGTCTTACTCAGAATCAGAGCCCCGGGCTCTAAAGTGCGACAACAACGCGTATTTTAAACTGGTATTAAACAACGTTACGTCCAGTGAACATTACAAGAGTAGGTGCGCGAGGCCGCGAGCCAATCAGAGCCTAATATGTAAATAGATACACGCACACACACACACACACACACACACAGACAGACAGACAGACAGACAGACAGACAGACAGACAGACAGACAGACAGACAGACAGACAGACAGACAGACAGACAGACTGACTGACTGACTGACTGACTGACTGACTGACTGACTGACTGACTGACTGACTGACTGGAAGCTTAAAAAAACATTACAACGTCAACGTTTAGTTAGCTACTGATAGCAAGCCGACAAAACAGATTCACGGTTAACGTTAATGCAGCACAAAGCTGGCTTCTGGGCTGGCGACACAGAGGTAGGAAAAGTTTACCCTTTTTCCTCCGCCGGGGGGAGGATTGGTTGGGGGAGGCGAGTTGAGCCCCGGCATCTCTTATTTTACAAATTAAGCACTGCCCAACACACACATGCACAGTCCCAGCAGGATTGTCTGGCCCAGGTCTCCCCGTAGGGGATGTAGGTTCCATAATACAGGGATATTGGAGGACCTTGAGGAAGAGATCAACATCTGATGAAACATGGAACCAAAAATGTGGAGCTCATGCTGTGGTAAATGCAACAAAGTTTGCTCTGATTTCAATGAGTGCAGCTCTTAAGGCCCTAGTGATGTTTTGACAAAGCCAAGGGAAGGCAGCATCTTTTGTTACCTTGGTGATTAATCAATTATTTTTGTTAGAGCACACTAAAGATTTGAATAATCTGTCAAAGACAAATTCTTTAAAAAAAAAAAGACACATCCTTGTCATCCGGGAGAGATTTTAAAAGGCATTTTGTGTAAACTTTGATCCATTATTTAGGTGTATTCCAATAATTTGAGCCTTGTGTTGTTTCAAATGACTTCCTCCTGAGGGACTTTGGATAAATAACTATGAGATGCGTGGTACTCCTTTTGCGTTGTTTTTTTTGAAAATCGTGGGGGGGGTTTTTCTTCAAGGAAGGGTTTGACTCAAAACGCAGACTGTCTCTTTCAGCCCTCCATGATGGATCAAACCAACTTTTCATTTTCCCTCCTTTCGCTTCTCGACACTCTCATTCTCTGTGTGTCTGTCTCTTACTCCCTCAACTGCATCTATTATTTACCGACTCTGAGCAGCCACAAGTTCTCTCCCCCAGGCCATTTCTTAAGGGAGATGGAATATGGATTCAGATTACAATGTTAATGAGTTACTGCTACGGAGCAATGGGATCATCATGTGTAAACTAAACAGTCGATTTCATGCAAACAGTTTATTTGATTTTGCTTAGGTGCAGTGTTCTGCCCCACTGCCCCTCCATTACAGAGTTAGTCTGTTTTCTTCTTCCATCTCTCCAGTGATAAATATCTCTGTAGCCCCTCCCTCTCCCACCCCCCACCCCCCCACCCCATGCATTTAAAACGCATTAGGATCTTATCTCAGCTAATATATCAGCTGATCTGATTTCTGTTGGCCATTTGTGTTTCATGGAAAGACAGAGCAAGGGATGCTATCATGGTTTATTTATTTTAAAGGCTGATTTAAAAAGCCTCGGCGTCCGCGCAGCGCCTCCCCCCAGAGCCATTCAGTTATTAGAACCAACATTAAAAAAAAAACGAGGGAGCTTTCTAATGGTGTTGCTGATGGCTTTCTTGTGTGCTAGTGCTCTTATTTATTTACACCATCTCATATATGGATAAGCACAGCACACTAGAGCAGCAGTGGGCCAGGTGGTAGCCCCGTACTCAGTCAGGGACTCAGTTCTCGACTGAGCAAAGCGAGAGAGATTTGAAACCAATCTTATTTGGCCTGTACAATATTTACTAGGTATTGAAGAACTGATGCTTTTGTTTGTTTGCCTAGATATTGCATTCTTCTGTTGGTTCTTTGCAACTGATAATCTGTTAATTGTTTGCCCCCATCGCTGTGATGTATTCTGCGTGTTTCAGTGTGTGTGAGGGACAGATAAAGATTAGGAAGGAGTAACAAGAAGAATGGTAGCCGCTTGTTTAATGTACAGTGTTTTTCTCTGTCAGACCCTGGGCAGATAATGAATCAAGTATCTGGTTCAGCTGAGGTAGCAGACAGTACACAGACACTGCAAAAAAACCTTTATTCACTCATCCCTTGCGTTTGCTTACAAATGCATATGTGAGTGTCTATATATGTGTGTGTGTGTGTGTGTGTGTCCATCCATTTTTGAAGCATCCGCATAAACTATACAGTTCCATTATTAATCTTCTCTGGCAGCCAGTTGGCTACTTCTTTATAACCGTTATCTGTTTTATTTATAAGGGTGTAAACATAATGTGGAGGCAGTTGGGTGACTCAGCTGATGTGTCTGCGTTGTGTTTGCGTGTTTACGGAAATCAGCCCGCTCACAAAGTCGCATTCCAGGAATCTTTTTTAAATTTTCTTTGCTCCCCCGATAATGTGTATTCCCTTTCTCTTGTCTTTATCGAGTCCAGTGCGCCTCTGTCCAAACAGCGAGAGTGATGAGAACGATGCAGGAGATAGGGGTCAAGTCTCGCAGCATCCTCTTTGTTTAGTAAAGGCTGGGTAGGTATCAGCAGCAGCCGTGCAAAATCAAACAAGGAGGGGAGAGACAGAAGCAGGAGACGGAGACGAAGCGGGAAGGTGAGGGAGCAGAACAGGGGATGGGCCGAGGAGTCAGGCGGCAAGTTTGCGGGGTGGCTGGGGTGTTGGTGGGCACACTGAAGGTTGTGGTGTTCCCCCTAGCTCACCCTAGCTCATTAACTTTCTCATTTAGTCAGAACAGTGGAGTGTGCAAACAAGAATGGGGGCCTTGCCTACTAATGAGGATCAGAGGAGAGAGAGGAGATGGGGAGAGAGGGAGAGAGGGAAAGAATGTAACAGCAGAGGACGTGTGGTTTTGTCACTGAATTCAATTGGTTGACGTTGAGGTTGGCCACTTCCTGCACGTTGCCATCTGTCAAGTGCTTTCTGGGAAGCGTTTGACCCCTGACATGCATGTCCTCGTGTTTTGCAGATCTGGGCTGCCTTTCCCTCCAACAGATCAGGCCCCGGCTTGTGAAAGTTAACAACTGTTGTTTGGAGGGCTGCTCTGCGTAGTGGAACTAGCTTATAATGTGCCAAATCTCAGCTGATCAAAAACGATCAGCTGCTTAATAATAATCATGCGACACTTGAGTCTTTTTTTTGATCACACATTTTCTGGCATGCTTATGTTTGGCTTGGTGTGTGCGGCTTGTTTGATCCCAGTGTTTGGTGTTCAGTGTGTCCTTCAGATTGTGTTTGATTGCCACTACTTTGGTCCAGGGGTGTTGGCCAGAGCAGCCATTCGGTGAAGGGCTCCGTGGTGTCATCATTTGCTCATTTATTTATGTATTTATTTTTTTTGTACCACTGTACTTTTTCTCTTGGTGCCTACACCGATAGAAAACAAAATCCAACTGTGCTTTGAAACTTGATAATTTCCCCTTATGAAAAAAAAAGCAATATCTTGAGAAATATCTTTTGCAAAGCTGTGAAAGAAAGGCAGCCACATACGATTGAGTCCAGATCGTTTTAAATGGCTTTGCTCTTTGAAGGAGCTCTGTTCACTCTCTTTCTTTCAGTCTGTGCTCTCAATCACCACCAGCCTACAACCTGCTGGCCTCTCACGGTGGATAATCAAATGCTGTCTTCAATCTGATGAATGCAAATCAGCCAGACCCACTCGTATGCGCTAGGATTCAAATTAAAACTGCAGTGGTCTACTAAATAGCCTGCTGGATCAGCCAACACTATGATTTTCTGGAAGAGGCGAAACATTTAATCAATCTAGCAGCAAGTAGGAATCACCACAGGTAAATAATATTCTTTCTTGACAATTACTTATGACAAGGCACAAGATTAAAAAAAGAAACCCCAACATAATCATGTGCTGCTGGATTTGTGGATTTGCATTTCCTTGCAGTGAGTCAAGTGTGTGTGTGTGTGTGTGTGTGTGTGTGTGTGTGTGTGTGTGTGTGTGTGTGTGTGTGTGTGTGTGTGTGTATCTGTGAAGTATCATTTTGTTGATGAGGATATTCTGAGCTGCTCATTTCTAAACTAAAGACCGCTAGCGGTAGCATAGGCTAGTCTGAACTATGACCACTATTTCTGAATTTCAGAATAAGCAGGCAGGCTACAATGATTTTGGTCATTGGTATTGCAGGGTTGTGACCTGTGATCACATATTTAATCATGATGGACAGATCGCCTCTCGGTTCAGACTCAGTTCAGTTCATGATTTAAGGTATTCAAAGGCGCAGTTCTTTTCAACCGGTGACATATTCACTGCACCGTTTGACACTGTCTCCCGGATAATGTATGGTTTCCACAAAATTATGTGCTTTCACCAACGACTGAAACTGAAAATTTACTCTAGAGACATGTGGTGTCATGCTAGTCTAGTGTGTGTGCATTTTGTGGCTGTGTGTGTGTTTCTAGCTGCCTGCGCGTCTGTCTGTCTTTGCAGAGTATGGGTGAGCTTTAGTGCCGCAAAGCTAGAAATCACCTCAATAAAACAGCAGGTATAAACGGGCTCCACTCTTCAGACCTGGAGTGAGGTATTAGAACGGGGCGGGTTAGCAGGGCTGCATGATTATGAGCCTGAGAGAGGAGGAGATCACTGTGGGACCAAGTATGTGGGGGCGAATGATTGAGTGACTTCTTGATAATGTGTGTGTACACATGACTGTAGGTGTGTATGTCCATATTGGTTTTCCTACCTCAACATAAGCCCGGGTTGTACTGGCTGTAAAATCAGAGGCCCGGGTGAGGAAGGGGAGGGGGTTGGGAAGAGATTTTTCTGAGGTTGATTTCTGCAGAGGGACGGAAAAGCAATATCAAGCATGGATATATATTTGCAGGAAATTGGAAAAACAAGGAGAGTGTTTTCTTAAGAGCTGAGGCTGATGTAACGCCCCCTCCTTTCTTTCACCCGTTCCATTTTTCCTTGCAAGTGTGAGCATTTGCAAGGAAAAGCAAATTTTTAAGTGCGCCCTTAGGGTATGTACGGACGACGCGTTTTGCTAGCATTCAAAAGAAGCGAGGCATGTTAAACAAGCTACTGAGGTACGCTCAGTGGCATGTTAGCTTTGTCCTTACCTGCTAGCTTAAATACATTTGGACTCTCACGTGAGTTCTTGCTTTTCAAACAGCCAAAATAATAGAAAAGTCAATTGTATGATTTGTGTGTGTGTGTTTGTTTGTTAAGTGACTAGTATCTATTGATGGGTATATGAATTAATAAATATTAATAAATGTCGTCAGTGGTGGATCCGTTGCTGGTATGTAGGCAGGTGGCCTGGATGGGCTGAATTATTGGGCTGAATTATTGTCTCAGTCCAGCCCTGCCCTGCATGTGTCTCACATCCCGTCACAATGCTGAATGCTTGTCATAGTAGCTCTGGGATACCTGAGCTACACACTTCTCTGCTATATAATTTTGATTAGTCATTAGTGGTGTGTGTGCGTGCGTGTATGTTTTACTAAGTATAACAATAATAATAGTAATTATCCAGCTGAAGACATTACTTTGGGGTTAAAGTAAGGTTAGGGTCGGGCATTAATGATGATATACATGGTGAAACATGTCTGTGTGTGCATGTGGTTTTGTGTGTGTCAGAGTTATTCTTCTTTTATCACACTCTGTCTGTCTCCATCCCAGAATAGCAAACAGAGCAGAATGGAGCAGCATTATTAATCCAAACAGCATTATTGGCATTAATAAATGTGTCTCCAAAAGCCTTACTTATAATCAGCTTAATGGTAAACCCAGCGCATGCAAACACAAGACACAAGTCTGTCTAATGCGGCTAATGATGATTTAGTGCCACCCACTAGAATAAACAGATCAGATCTCTGTTGTCTCACCTCCTGCTGTTGACTCTACCCACTCTTTCCTTTTCCCGCTTTTTATAAAACTCTCTGACAAGCAGTACATGCAACTCACGTATGAAAACAGATTTTGGTTGTTTATGGGAGGTAACGATCATCTGGTGCTCCATTGCCGTTTGAGTTATATCTCTTGCAGGTTAGGGTGTCGTAAAGCGGAGTAGACATGCAGAAATCAATACCGAGGCTCAATTTCCCTCTGCTTTCCCGCTGATTGACTTGATGATTTACAGCCACCCTTGAGCAGTCAATTTGCTGGGTGAATCATGGACAGAGGTCAGTGTAGTACTTTGAAAATACACAAATCTGGCAACCCCTGTTTGTATCTGAGAGTCTGTGTAAATGGCTTCAAGGGTTCTAAAGACACACGACACACACACACACGACACACAACTCTTATGAGCAGCCAAAGATGAGGACCATCATCTCTCAACTACAGTTCTGGCCAAGATAATTGGCACCCTTGCATTTTATAATGATGGTGTACAATATCTTCTGATATATCTTTCACACATATAATAAAAAATCTTTTATGGTTTCAAAAGTGGCTATGGTCCCTGATTATTGCCACCCTTTAGAATAATTAAAATCAATTTTGTTGGAGTGAAGCCAATTTTGAAGCCATAAAAAAGCCATTTTTTTTACATTTGTATTCTTATTGTTTGATCATATGCTGTAAAATAAAACCGATAAACGTGAAGTCTGAAGGTTGTTTCAATTTCCACTTATTTCAGAATATATTGTACATTATCTGCATAAAATACAAGGGTGCTAATAATCTTGGCCAGAACTGTACCACCAGCTTTTGTCCTATTCATTGAGAGAGCGTAGTGTAATTAATTTGTTACGGGGAGCTGCAGGGATAAAGGCTCCCTGGAGTTTTCTTGTATCAATGTCTCTTTCAGGCCAAGCTCCCTTTGACAGTATCATATGAAACAGTTCACAATCTTTGCTATTAGACAGAACTTTGCTGGCAGTGATTGTTTGAATAGCTCAGCCCTAAACTGTTTGTATTTCCATGGCAAGTATACTTTCAAACACAATAGGCTCATTGATTGCACTTGATATGTGTCTGACAATGTGGGTGGGCTCGTTTATTGGTTGTAAAACGAGATGCTAGGAGAAAATCTATAATGTGAAAGGGCTCTGTGGCTAACTGAATATGTTAGCTCTTTTTGTGTGGGGTGCTCTTTGAGTACAAATGAGTACTTTGAAGTAGAAACTCTTCATTAAGAAAGACTTTGTATATACGTATAATTATCCAGGGAAAAGCATTATTTATTCACCGAGGGAAACTTTGAATTTTCCAAGGGAGGGGAAATTTATTGAAATGTAACTATGGAAACAACATTACAAATAATTTTCCAGGGTGTTTGGACTGAGGCTGGACTGTGTGGCAACTGGGGTCTGCAGGCTAAGGCTAGACTACATTTCCAGCCTATATGATAACAAAGTGTTTCATCTTTTGGTTTATGCTCCCTCATTGGTTTGGAGCATAAAACAAAGCCTTGTATACTCCTATCAGTTATAAATCATGCTGTGTGTGCGCGAGATTGTTTTTGTGCGTGTTTTATTTGCATGTTTGTGCCCTTAAAGATTCAGCAGTGTCAGTTTAAAACAAACACTCACTGATTAAAATCTCTTGCAGTGATGCACCAGCAGATTTGATTGATTTGAATACATACACACACACACACACACACACACTCAGCATGATAGAGAAAGAGAGAGCGACACACACCTAGACCAACAAACAAGCCCTCAGCAGGAGAAATCTCACCAGCTCACCATCCCATCAATAATTCAACAGCCACTGGCCTGAGAGGCGACACAAAGAGAATGAGAGGAAGGAAGAAAGAGAGAGAGAGAGAAAAGACAAGGCATGCAAAACAAGAACAAGAGGAAACAAACGTGGAAGATAGGTAGAACAGACAGAAAGTAATAATTTGTACAAAGGTAATATTAGGAGGGCTGCCTGTAGGGAGGCACATCCTCAGGCCTGTGGACTGAGTTGACCTCAGACCGGATACTCAACTGCTATTAGTCCAAATCACTCTTCCATAGTTAGTCTCAAAGTTAGACATGCAGACATTTTCCCACACAGTCATTCTGACTCTCCTTTCTCTGGTTGGTACTTCTGTCTATGTACTGTAGTGTTCAGACAAAAATGTTAAGCCCAGCTCTCTCACTTGATGTTTTACTGTATGCTGTTGCTAGTGTTGGTCTTGCTGTTACTATTACTTTACTTATTACTCCCTGCGAGCAGTAGTTAATTACATTACTCGTTATGTTACTTTTCTGTTACACCCCCAAAATTGATTGCATCCTCTCTTTAGAGTACCTTCAAACACTGGGATAACTCAATGACATCGCCTGTGAGTTTCTGTGTGAATGATCAGGGAAACCAAACAGTGTTGATTGTTCAATGTCTGTCATCCTTTTGCTCAATAAAATCAAAGTAGTGGGAATACGATCCACATTTTTGGATAAGTCAACTTCACTATGATATTTAGAGGGGCCATACCAAAAGTTACTTTTTTTTGATTGATAACTGTAACATTGGTTTCTGCACAGAATGAATTTGATTTCTCTGTTCCTGTATTAACATCGATAATAACCTGTGTGTTACTCGGTATCATCCCTCTTTGTTCAGACTTGGCAAAGAGCCTCACAGAGCCCCGACCAGTTACCATTAGCTGTAGCACCACTGGAAATCCATGGAGTGAATCTAATTCACCTTCTGCAGACACACAGTGACTCAAGGGAGAGTCACAGGGAACATTCAACGTAGTCACAAAAAAAGACTGGGCTCCAATTTGGCATTTCTACAAGGATGTTACGTAGATCCACAAATGTGCTAGTGTGGTTTAGGTGCCTGGGGGGGGTTTGCATTAGAGCAACAGTAAATATACACACGCCTGCACGTCCAATCTCAACATCATGTAATGTCTCATTGGGCTAATCCTGTGCGTACTTCCTCACAGACCACCTGCTGTGCCACCAGAACGCCAGAACACCAGAACACACAGAGCCCAGCTGTTATTGAGGTGCTTCATCCCGAGCACCTAAAAACAGAAAATCTGAATCCATTAAACAGATAGTCTTCCTTCCTTTTCTTTTCCCTAAATGATAAACGTCTCTTCTGCAATATTTGATAGCTTGAGCAAATGTCATGTGGCAGCAGCTGAGAGGGAAGTGGACAATCTTGACTTTTGTGTAAAATGCCTGTGTTTTGCCATGCTAAACCCCCGTGATGTTACCCTGGCCCTCATTTGATTTCCTATCTCTCTTCATTTTAAGATTTCTGGACATGGCTACTGTGCTGACCCACACAGCCAGGTTGTGACCTTTAACCTTTCAGCTCCATTCAGCACACTGTAGTCAGCAGCAGCCTGCCAGTTAGCGTCACATCCTGTGGGATAAGTCTGATCCGACAGGCCCTCTTGAGACGACCTCCTGAGGTCATAAAAACCTTTCCAATCTGCACAGCCCAAATAATAAGCTTCCATATAAAAATTCACCATTGTTCGGGGGAATAATGCCACTCAGTGTCAAAGATTATGACTCCATCACAAACCCACTATGGGTAATATCTACCTTCCCTAGCACCCTACCTTCTAATGTTACAATTTAAAATAAACATTCCCCCCTAAAACAGGACAGATACTTACTTAGCACTTGGTAAATGTATCTTAGCCACCTTTCTTGGCAATATAACCAAAAAGGGATTGGCATGTTTTGCCCTCAATACCGTTAATAATAAAGTTTTGAAAACCATTTCAAAAATCCTTTATAAGCATTACTTCTAAATAAATGATCAATTTCTTTTTGTGCACATTCAGTAATTTTTAAACCCCTATGTTGTAAAACACAAAAAGGGTCAACCCCAGTAACAAACTTAATTTACTTGAGCAGGTCAGAATTAACTAAAATAAAAAGAAAACAAATGTACGCCTAAGAGGAACTAGACACTAGATAGTACATACATGTGCATTCATTGTGTTTCTCTTCTTCTGCACTACCTTTCCGCTCTTCTTGCTGATGACCTCTGCTGTGGCAGTCTTGGAGCCAGTGGGTGGATTGATTCCAACAAAACATATGTAGAAACAAAGAGCACATCCAGACAAAGTTTTAGAAACATGATTAAACATAATGGTCCCCTGATATTTTAATGATACATTTTTAAAATGTTTCTGAATCTAACATTAGCCGTGTGTTTCTGAACAAAAATAATCCAAAATTGTGGGACTGATTAAAAAATGTGATGTAATTATAAATGTAAATACCAGATATAAAAGCTGACCTTCAGTAATCCTGTCCCATATCAATCTTTTGATCAAATTTACATATTTCTTGAGTATATAGAAAGAATAACACATGTATTTTTAGTTTTTAAATAGTGTTTGGTGTCCTCACAGGTGTGCCTACCTCAGTTCAAATAATGGCTTCGTATTATGGGTTTATTCTCTGACAAAGGAGCTGGACAAACCTATCAACATATCTTGAGTCACTTAACCTGCTAAAGCCCCACCCTCCCAAATGGAACTCAGCATGAAAACAGCATCTTTTTGTTTACCTCCGTATGAATTCCAGGGTACATGAAGCCTCCTCTTGGTAGTGCAGTTTGAAGGTGTAGAATGAGGCAAACAAAGCTGCCAGCGCTGCCTCGAAGTTGGAGTTGACCGACATCACCACCTCCTTCTCAATTGTTATCATCCACTTGCCTGCATTCATTGTGTCGCCTGAAATCAGTCACAATGCATTCAACCAAATTTATTTCAGGGAGTAGCTGTGTCCACATTATGGCTGAAGTAAAAAAAATAAAAATACAGACAGCTCAATAGATGAATGAGATCCACAGCCTATTTCTGAATGGTCCTGCCTTCAAGTTTTTTGATGGACTAGTTCCCACCCAGACTAATGTATATAAAATATATGCCTAGACATTGTTATTCTGGCTCTGTCCTTACAATAATCTTAAGAGTCTTATTGGGCACACTACCTTGAACAACAAGTCTTGGTGAGTCTGGCAGGAGAATTGATCCTTCCACATCTCTGGCTGTGGCTGATACCTGAAAGATATAAAACACATTCAGGTCATGTCACTTTCAGGTCGCATACTTTGAACATTTGGCACCTATAAATTATCATAAAAAGAATTATCTTATGCATAAGATGTAGATGAATGGACCATCAACAGGAGGATAACACAAGGGCCAACAGCAGTTGCTCCACCCTCCAAACCTCTTTGTTTGTTGGTTTTTGGCGGAAGTATTGTATTATCATCTTCCCTTTTTCGCTGAATCCATCTTTTCCAAGATTGATATAACCTTTTTGGAGAAGAGTGAACCTACAGTGATGCTTCTTTGTGTTGACAATTGTGGAGGACATCACAGTGAAACTTATAGGCTACTTTGTACAAAATGTACTTTGTTCCAAGGGTCTAATCTTGCCAAAATGGGGGAATTCCGGTATTTTTAAACCTGGGGTCTATGTGCACAAATTCGTCATTTATACCGCAAAATTGGTACAAAAAGTTTTGGAATTGCTCCTCCACTAAAAGTGCTTGTTTTTGCCACTGACAGGCTCAGATTGTTATTCGTGCATTACGGAAAGGATTGCTACAGAGATAACCAGAAACCTTTGTTTAACCTCTGCAACAACTCACCTCATCTTTCAGATTTCAGAGCGAGACTTCTCCTTGAGCCAGACTTCTGTTTCTGGTTAAAAAAAAGATCTATCTCTGTAGGGACCCTTTCCGTAATGTTGTCAGACACTTCCAACAACAATCTGAGCCTGTCAGTGGCAAAAACAAGTACTTTTAGTGGACGTACTTTGATCGGCGCATTTGCCCCAACAGATTACATTGCAGCCGGGTTCGCGACTGCCGACTGAGGCGATCTACCGGAGCAATTCCAAAACTTTTTGTACCTATTTTGCGGTATAAATGACGTTCAGTGCAAGGGAAGGGCACGTTAAAAAACATAACATGGAATGAAACAGAAATATTACCTAGTTGGTACTTCACAGGATTCACAGGAAAATTCCTTCTCAAATTGTAAAAGAAAAATGTGCAATGACTGAGAATGGCAGCCTAGATGAGACTGGCCAGGGCATGTACAGAGCGGGATGCCCAACTTTAAAAAACAAAACAATTAGGTCAGGAGACAGTCGTCTTCTTATTTTATGTCTGATAAATGTAAAATATTATTTTAATCCATGTACCCGATGCCGCTTAAGTCACAGTGCACAGCTTGTATAAGAATCCACCTGAAGACCGGGCACTCCCATAATCCACTGGTGTAGACCGTTACTAGCTGTAAATCGTGATGTTGTATATTGTTTGCTTAAATTTACTGTAAAATTCACAATATTTGAACTGTAATCGTTCGTTGGCCCAAGATGCATTGCAGTCTACAATATTATATTGTTAACTGATAAAACGGGAAATTACTGTGTGGTTTTACTGTAAAAACTACAGCAATTGCTTACAGTGTGTACAGTAGTGTTCAGACAAAAATGTTAAGCCCAGCTCTCTCACTTGATGTTTTACTGTATGCTGTTGCTAGTGTTGGTCTTGCTGTTACTATTACTTTACTTATTACTCCCTGCGAGCAGTAGTTAATTACATTACTCGTTATGTTACTTTTCTGTTACACCCCCAAAATTGATTGCATCCTCTCTTTACAGTACCTTCAAACACTGGGATAACTCAATGACATCGCCTGTGAGTTTCTGTGTGAATGATCAGGGAAACCAAACAGTGTTGAGTGTTCAATGTCTGTCATCCTTTTGCTCAATAAAATCAAAGTAGTGGGAATACGATCCACATTTTTGGATAAGTCAACTTCACTATGATATTTAGAGGGGCCATACCAAAAGTTACTTTTTTTTGATTGATAACTGTAACATTGGTTTCTGCACAGAATGAATTTGATTTCTCTGTTCCTGTATTAACATCGATAATAACCTGTGTGTTACTCGGTATCATCCCTCTTTGTTCAGACTTGGCAAAGAGCCTCACAGAGCCCCGACCAGTTACCATTAGCTGTAGCACCACTGGAAATCCATGGAGTGAATCTAATTCACCATCTGCAGACACACAGTGACTCAAGGGAGAGTCACAGGGAACATTCAACGTAGTCACAAAAAAAGACTGGGCTCCAATTTGGCATTTCTACAAGGATGTTACGTAGATCCACAAATGTGCTAGTGTGGTTTAGGTGCCTGGGGGGGGTTTGCATTAGAGCAACAGTAAATATACACACGCCTGCACGTCCAATCTCAACATCATGTAATGTCTCATTGGGCTAATCCTGTGCGTACTTCCTCACAGACCACCTGCTGTGCCACCAGAACGCCAGAACACCAGAACACACAGAGCCCAGCTGTTATTGAGGTGCTTCATCCCGAGCACCTAAAAAAAGAAAATCTGAATCCATTAAACAGATAGTCTTCCTTCTTTTTCTTTTCCCTAAATGATAAACGTTTCTTCTGCAATATTTGATAGCTTGAGCAAATGTCATGTGGCAGCAGCTGAGAGGGAAGTGGACAATCTTGACTTTTGTGTAAAATGCCTGTGTTTTGCCATGCTAGACCCCCGTGATGTTACCCTGGCCCTCATTTGATTTCCTATCTCTCTTCATTTTAAGATTTCTGGACATGGCTACTGTGCTGACCCACACAGCCAGGTTGTGACCTTTAACCTTTCAGCTCCATTCAGCACACTGTAGTCAGCAGCAGCCTGCCAGTTAGCTTCACATCCTGTGGGATAAGTCTGATCCGACGGGCCCTCTTGAGGAGCTGACCTCATGTTGACCTCTTGCCAGAGCAAAGACAAAACTCACTTTCCTCCCTGAGACTGCAGCACAGACAGATGAGACAGACTCTGCTGCTAAAGGCCTTTAAAATACATGCACTTTCAGATCCTTCTCAGTCAAAGGACTCCACAATTCAGGCACCTTAGGCCCTCCACAGTAACGGTAGTTTCGCTGAGCTCTGGTCAATCAACATGGCTGTCCAAGTAAAGCAGTAAAATCCACCCTTGTCGAGTGTAATTACTGCCCTTTAGCACAACACAAATGTAATGAAACTTGCATTTTCTCCTTTTCGCCCCTCATTGCTTCGGGACATGACTGGGCATATGTTAAATCATTCACAGTGCTGGAAAAGCTGCAGGGTATTATGAGCAGGTCTGTGGTTAGAAAACAGTGGAGAGTGGAAGGGCAGAGAGAGGTGGTGTTAAGTGGCTGGAAATCGACGGCATCTGTACTTGGGAACTGAATAATTACTCTGAAATATTAAAGCCTGGGTATGTAAGGGCTTTGCATGCTGTGTGTTCATGTGTTCATGCATTATTTTGTTGTGGGGGCCAGTGTTTCCCACAGGACTTTGTGAGACTGTGGTGGGTGGACCTCGGACCCTGTAGGGGGGTCCGGGGGCATGCTCCCCCGCAAGAAAGTTTTGTACATTTTAAAGTTAAATGCATCAATCTGGTGCACTTTGAGAGCAAAATGAAGAGGCTAGATCTATGAAGAACTTTGTGCTCTTGTAAACAATTTTGTTACGTTACAGTAACGTTACAACTGTGTAAATATTTCTCCATCTTGCTACACACTTTCTTAAATTATTAAATAATACTGTATTTAAGGTGCTCCACTGTCAATATTTTAATTGCCAAGTACTTTGTGACAAATAACAATATATACAGCTCAATTGCTTCACGTTGTGTCAAACACATAACAAAATATATACAGGCAGAGAAGAATAGAAATTAGTCTTCTCTGCCCTGCTTCTACATCTCTCTGTGTTTGCTGTCAATCTCACCTGTTGCTTCTGCCCTAGCTGGCTGCTGTGGGAGAGCCACGTCCGCTTCCTGACTGGGTCTTATCAGTCAGACGTATCCTTCCCTGGCGATGGATAGTGCTCCTGGTACCGCGGTAATATGTCGCTGTATTTGCTTTGCGACGACTCCCAATCTATACTCTCCGCCGCGTTTACCGCCTTATACTCGTTTGTTACTTTCAGTAACACTTCCACCTCGATGTCCGTTCAAACAAAGACACCTCTGCTCTTACTTTTTGCCATTGCTGTTCTTCATAACGGCATTTTCTGCAACTAAGCAGAGCAGAGCAATCTGCTTCCTGTTTACACTGGCACACGCATGCCCAGTGTAGGTGAATGGTAACGGTGATATGCATTTTTATGGACAGAGATTTCAGTGCTATAACGCTTGTGTGGACTGAGATTGTTTTAGTTTCAAAACTCAGTTTTAAAACGAAAACGTATTAGTGTGGATGTAGCCTCAGAGAGGAGGGGCTATTCACAGACGGGTCCGTTGTCAATGTGTTTGTGAGAGAGAGAGATACCGCGGCCGCATGGATACTGTAACGTTAGTTAATGTTAGTTAACTCAAACGATGTTGTGTCCTCAAAATGCCTTGGTGTCTCGGATGCAGCCAGGAATGTTCCAGTGTGTGTGTGAGAGTGTGCGCGCATACAGCAGGGGAGGGAGGGGCTGACTGACTGGGAGTGAGAGATGCTTTGCTGAAGCAACGGCGCAAAACACAACGTTAGAGATCTTTTATGTTATTATGAGAAGAGTAAAAATATTTTCGGTTAATTATGAAACTTTGGCGGGACAAATTAGACTATGGCGGGCCGCCACAGTCTAATGGGAAACACTGGGGGCTTTTGCACATCCACCGCAGATGTACCGTAGTATAAGGTGACCAGATTTCTGAAATGAAAACCGGCGACATTTCCAGTTCGGCGGTCAATATATCATTAAAATATGCAATGTTATTATCTATGAAATAAAAAGGGGACAATAGAGCTCAACAGTGTGGTTCCGGAAGTGAAAATCCCATTCATATTCTGCATAGGGATTTTGATTATTAGCCATAATGTCGTAACCATCCAATGTAGACTCACCACAAGCTAGTAGATTGTGAAACGATAGTGTATGCTCCTGTAGAAGCCACAAGTCCGTATGATATCAACAGGGCTCGACATTCCCTATAGCCCGCTTGCCCGAGGCTGTCTACTCATCAAGTCGGGCTGGCTACCATTTCTGAAGGCTTGTCCGCTCGGGCAAGTCGATTTTAATGCGAAATAATGTTTAAAACTAACCTAATTCGCTGCAGAAAGACGAGAAAACCGAAGCAACAACTTCTCCAAGGAGGCCGCCTGTGGTGGACTGGGGGGAGGGAGGGTGGTAGGTTCGGCTGGTCTCAGCGGCTGCGACCAATTAAAGCTGATTGCAGCCGGGCCTTTTTAACCTGTGTGTGGATGTGTGAGCGAGAGGGACGCGCCAGTGTGAGAGGCTGGCGGCGTGAATGCAGGAGCCGGCGGCGATCGGGAGGATCGAGGGCCGGCGGACTGGAGGAGAGGAGAGCAAACCAGCAGCAGCCGTGTCTGAGCGGGTCCGCGGCCGGAGTGCCGGGACGGAGGCGAGGGCGCGAGCTGCAGAGGACGGAGTGGGAGAGCGCGCGTCTCCCTCCGCGGCGACAACCGTCGGGGGCCGGGAGCCGCCTGGAAGAGCTGGTGACAGTCGGGGTTGGAGCGGGATGCTCCTGGAAGCCTGGCAGGCTGGCCGGCTTTGGGGTTCCGTGGCTGACCCGCCGGGGAGGACTGAGGTGTCGGCGGAGGGAGACGGCGCCAACAACTGCCGTCGACACCGGGCCGGGTTTATGATTGCGGGTTTGCAAATAAAACGGCCCTGCTGGCCGCTTGACTCTCCTCATGCCTACGTGTCTCTGTCTGTCGCGAACCCCGGTACAGTGGCAACTTGCCACACCGCCATTTTGATGGGTGCCAGAAATGCCCGAGCAGCTTCGGGCAAGCGCTCGCCTCTTTCCGTGGTGGCTTCGGTCACCTTCGGCCATTTCCGCCCGCTATCTGTCGATTTCGCAGGGAAATTTGACCATCGGATGATGTGAGATGACTTCAAACTGAACCGAACACAGCTATTAAGCATTATTTTATCGTTTCGTATTTTATCGTATCGTCAATTGTAATATAGTGTGAAAGGTGGAAGATGTCTTCCTTTCTACAGCCACCAGGTAAATGCTGTGTACCTGGGAAGAAGAGGAAAGTAGAAGAAAAGAAGAAACTTAGTGACGAGGAGAGGATCAAGAAGAATAGACAGTATGAAGAGACTGATAGAGGCAGGACATTTCAAGACTCCTGGCTGAAGGAGTACCCCTGGCTCCGTCATGACACTGAAGCAGGAGTAATGTTCTGCAAACCCTGCAGAAAATTCCCGTCCATCAGTGATAGGTAAGGGCAGAAATAAAAATGGCACTCTTTCAGGCACTCTTCACCCACTACAATGTTGAGGAGAAGGAACTGCAGGCACAGTTCCGCAAGTATAAGTCCTATGCTTGCAGCAGACCAAAGTCCTCAATGCAACAGATCTTCTCTGAGATTTTGGGGGACGAGGAGAAGAAGAAGGAGTACAGCGGCCTATCGATTCTCATGGAGGTGTACCTTGTGGTGCCTGTAAACACAGCAGTGTGTGAGAGGGGGTTCTCCACCATGAAGAGAATAAAGACTGACACTCGTTCCTGCCTCAGCACTGAGCAGCTCAGGAAGTTAATGTTCACCTCAATTGAAGGGCCACTGGAGGACAACTTTGATGCAGAGGGTGCAGTGGACCTCTGGGGATGCCCCACGGCGTCCTGGCTTCAACCCCTGGGTGGCCAAGGCCACAGATGAAGCGGTCAAACTGGAAGCGGAGCTTCAGAGATTGGAGGAGGCACAGGCCCAGAGTGAGCATACCAGACAGCAGGAGCTGGCAGAATCCCTTGGTCTGGAGACAGTTGTTCTTGGAGCAAAGAGGCTAGACCAGGAATTCAATGATTCTGATGACGATGACGATGAGGAAGTAGATGAAGAGGAAGTCCGTGACCTGCTCAACACCAAGCCATGAACTAGTCACACAAGCCATAACTTGCCATTGACAATAGAAATACAGTAACTATCTAAGTCAGACAACTAAGTCACAAGTGCTATTTAGTCAAATTCACAAGTCAAGTGTGCTAAAGTTACAAATGAGACATGGTGAGTCATGTGTTGTAGCAATAAATGTTTATTATTTACATAATTATTTGTTTACTTTTTTCAGACTCCATTACCACCCTGAATTACCATGAGAAGTGCTACCATTCAAGCCATATTTATAAATGAATTAGTGAAAGCATTTGAAAATAGTGCAAAGATTTTATTCAAGGATTTCAGGGTGGTTTCAACCTCTGGCAATCTTATCATTCTAATGTTATGAAGCAGGTCCTCATACACTGGAGGTCTCCCAGATATTTTCAAAGTCTTAACTATATATCTGGGAATGCTATAAAGCACTCATCAGATGGAGCAGTGTCATGACCAACGTGAAACATGTGAGTAATACAGAAATGAAACAATGCATGCAAAACTTAAAATTTCTACAAACAGAGCCATGCAAAAAAAATTGCAGCAAAAACTTACCACAATGGGAAAGGTGCATTTTTTTGTGTCAAAATGCACAAGAGAGCATCTAGGTAACCTGAAAAACTAAAATTGTCTTGGGGGGAGGCCCTCCCGGTATCCCCTCCCGGTATCCCCTCCCGGTATCCCCTCCCGCACTCTCCCCGCGCCGCCTTTCCGTCGTCGCTGTGGGGCTTTTCACGCCCCACTTGTCCGCTACGCGCAAAGTGGTGGGCAAGTGCCTGACAGCTGGCGGCAAGTTCATTTTTTTAGGGAATGTCAAGCCCTGATCAACCTCGTTTTGAGAAAAACATGTTTTATTCGCGATGTCATGGAGAAGTACTAAAGTGTAACAGCGACGTCTCTGATTGGTGGAGCTCGCTGTTACCATGGAAATGTTTACCGCACCCGCGAACGTCTTGTCAGCTAACGTTAACGTTAGCTACTAACGTAACCTAGCTAGCTGCTTATCCTATGCAGCTGGAACGAATCACTGTACCATGTCGATGACTTTACACTATACTATATGAAACACTATATATACGCTCACAAAACAACAATATCAACACTATACTATTGACAAATGTTAAATTCAAGAAGAAGCGCGCTAAACTATCGTTAGTTTGGAAGTTGTTGGAAAAGTATCATTCGCAATGGTTTATGGGATGAGTAGTTCCTTCACTTCATAAAATAATTATGTACACAGTCTTGTACCTTTGCCTTTTCTTCTGTTTTCCGATCTTTTTTTTTGCTCAGAATCAAATGTTTTATGGTCACGATTCATCTCCTAGCTGGTTGACTTGGTTCCAGCCTTAAAACTCTTTATATAAGGATTTTCTGAAATGTCAATGGAGTAAATTAATGGGAAATTTACTTCCGGAAACAGAGCCGTAAAAAAAGTGGGCGGTCACTGTTGCGCTCTATTCCTGGTTTCATGTATTTTGACCACTGTTGTACTGTCAGACATCCCAAGTTGACAGAACTGATTTCAGGGAGATTTGGGCAAGGTTTCAGGGAGACACGCCGGACTCGCGCTGCAATCACAATTATGAGAGAACTACTCCAATATTCTTATCATTACCTCAATTACTCCTGATTAGGGGATCATAAGACACAAATCACTTACTCATTCTCTGTGTGACTGATGAAATCTCTCTGTTCCTGATGTTTGATCCTGATGACACTACAAAAATAAGAATTACTTATAACTAATATATTATATGCCTACCATCCATGTTAGCAGCCATTTTGTTGTCAGTGCATTTTAATATTATAATATTATATTGTGGCGGACTGGAGGGAGGGTGGGGGGAGGCTTAATTGGATCCAGGAGAGAGGTGAGTTAGTGGATTGCTTCTTTCCGTAAGGAGGGGATCTGGCCGTGGACCCGAAAGTGATAGAGGCAGGTGTAATCTGGGTGGCCCCAGTTGCTCAGCACTTCCAGTCTCACAAATCTAATAACCCCGATGTCAGGCGTAGGCAGCTCAAAAGTCTGGGTGGCATCACCATCCTGGTCATAAGTAAATCTCCCTAGCCAGGTCCCGATCTCATCCTCTGTTCTCATTCCAAAGACTTGGAAGTTCTTCGGGGCACTAGCAATTTGGCCGGTTGGAGAGTTGCTTGCTGGGAGGTGGTCAATGGTGACGTGGCTGATGGCAATCGGGTGAGACAAAGAGATCACCAGGTCGCCCCGTCCCCCTGCAAAAGGCCAGCACTGAGCAGCATGTAAGCGTGACTTGCCTTGGATGACTTTCCACAGGGGCTCCATTTGAAACCGTATTGGGATACCAAACAATGTCCAAACAGGAGGCGTGGTCCAATAGGTCTCTGATGAGCGACGAGACACCACACTGGCTCCTTGTGATTCTAAGGCAAAATTAGCCATTGTGTCTGCCATGGGACGGTCACATGTTTTCACACATGGCTGCATCTGCTCGATGTGCTTTACATGGTCCTTGAACCATTTCTCCAGGACATGCTCAAACTCAGGGGTGAGGTGAGCGGGGGCCACAGGGGCTTCTGTGATGGGAGGGTGCAAGTTCCTCGCCTTGACACAAGCTCCTGCTCCATCATGTCAGTTTGTAGCTCCTGGGCAGCCAGTCTCTGTAAGAGGAGACTGATAGTGCTGTCGCTCTCTTCCCTCAGCTGTTGAAGCTGTTCCTCAAAGCTGGTCACAAACTGACTCTTCTGCAACTCAATACTTGTAACTTGCTCATTCAAACTCATGACGTCGGTTTCCAAATCACTCAACACCTGAGAGATTTCAGATTTCAGCTCAAAGTCTTTCAGAATTTGAGTCATCTTTATGTGAAGACCAATGGGTATGTCCATTTCGGACGCTGAGGGGTCAGTTGGTTGGTTGAGGGATACAAACAGGTTGTCAGTCAGTGTGGGCAAAACTAAAATCATATACCAAATGCCAGAAGTCATGACAAGGAGGAGGAGCAGGTAGCCGAGCGCCTTCCTCACAGCAGGGCTGCACAAAGCACGTGTGTGGCAAGTTGCCACCGTACCGGGGTTCGTGACAGACAGAGACACATAGGCAGGAGGAGAGTCAAGTGGCCAGCAGGGCCGTTTTATTAATGCCAACCATAAACGCGCCCCGGTGTTGGCGGCAGTTGGCGCGCCGTCTCCCTCCGCTGACGCACCTCAGTCCTCCCCGGCGGGTCAGCCGCGGAACCCCAAAGCCGGCCAGCCTGCCAGGCTTGCAGGAGCGTCCCACTCCAACCCCGACTGTCATCAGCTCTTGCAGGCGGCTCCCGACTGCACCCCCGGGGACCTCCGTCGGTTGTCGCCGCGGAGGGAGACGCCCACCTTTACCTTGTCTGTATGTTGCCTGAACCTCGCGCCCTCATCTCCGTCCCGGCACTCCAGCCGCGGATGCGGCTGCTGCTGGCTCGTTCTCCTCCCAGTCGACCCCCGATCCTCCCGATCGCCTGCCGACTTCATCCACGCCGCCAGCCTCTCACACTGGCGCGTCCCTCCCGCTCACACATCCACACACAGGTTAAAAAGGCCCGGCTGCACTCAGCCTTAATTGGCCGCAGCTGCTGAGTCCAGCCTAAACCTACCACCCTCCCTCCCCCCAGTCCGCATAACGGCTATTGTTTCCCCTTTATACCTATTAACTTAAAAGAACCTTGACTGAACTTTAAACCAACCAGGCCTAATACTCACGGCTTTCTGGTCTCTCACTTAGCCTACTGTGTCTTTAGTGCATCACCCTCTTCTTTTCACCATCTTCCACCGTCAATACTGCAATCACAAGAAAACTACACCACTATTCTAATCGTTAATTTTATAACGAGTAGATTATTATTTCCCCTTATGTCTATTAACTTAACTGAAGCTTGACTGAACTCTAAACAAACCTGCCTTAGTAACGCGGTCCCGCGTACTATCCCGTCCAGTATCAAAGAATTGACCGATGTCCTAAGTGCTCTCCCTACGTTTAGCCTCCCTAACGTGCTGTTGTCCCTGCATAAAGAACAACACAGCAGCCTATAGTCTGGTAATCTAATCATATCACACATACCCAGGGGTTAAAGTGGGATTTGGCAGGTGGGGGAACCCTAAGATCCGGTGTAGCGGTGCAGCGGGGAAAAATGACTCACCTCATAATAATTATTGTTTATTTATTATTTATTTAAGACATTTGATGAATCAGATAACTTCAACAACACATAGTGTACACAATGTTTCCCACACAATTAGATTCTATTTGTGGTGGTAGCTGACCAGGTTGGGGGGGCACCCACACACTTTCTTAAATTAATTATTAAATAATCCTATATATAAGGTGCTCCACTGTAAATATTTAATTGCCAAATACTTTGTGACAAATAACAATATTTACCTGCCTTATACTCGTTTGTTACTTTCACTAACAGCTCCACCTCGTCGTCCGTCCAAACAAAGACATCTCTGCTCTTACTTTTCGCCATTGCTGTTCTTCATAACAATATTTTCTGCAACTAAACAGAGCAGACAATCTGCGAAAACGTATTACTGTGGATGTAGCCTCAGAGAGGAGGCTACACGGAGAGGAGGGGCAGCTGGAAGGAACGCCAGGCTGCAGCACACGAAAATGAACTCGCTTGACATTATTATGTATGAAACTGCCAATCAGATTTATTTACTTATTAATCAAAGGTGCCGGAACGCACCTAAATCCCGAAATCACATCACCGAACATCACATTCCGCGCACTGTTGTTGTGCCGAAGTGCGTAACTCGTGTGTTGTTTTTTTGTTTTTTTTTGGTCAGGAGATTAACTCCTTTCTGGGAGTCAGAGAGATTGGGCTCATTTCCAGGAGACTCTGGAGTAGGGACGTTCCGGGAGACTATGGTGCAGGCCGACTTTGTAAAAATTGGGTACCAACCGGTAGGCTCTGCTGCCCCGTCTTTCTTGCCACGTAAAATATTATTTCACTTTGCGGTCTGTTTTTAACGCACAGTTAAAAATTGGGACATTTCCGGGGACAGCTCCAGCCAGGGACAGGCCACCAAAAACGGGGACTGTCCCCGGAAAACGGGGACGTCTGGTCACCCTACCGTAGTAATGTATGGGTTCGGGTACATGTTTACACCCTGTGGTTTTTGGCACTCTGTTGATGGCTACATTTAGTTCATGTGATATAAATGTGGAATTGATGCTTAGTGTTGTGTGTGTGTCCACTTCTGTAGCGAACAGCTGTTTTGAACAGCTTTTGTGAATTTAGATAAAGAATTGTTGTGTTCTCTTTTTCCCCGGAAGGCAAAATAAGAATAAATGGGTGGGCAGACAGGAGGAACCCAAAGGTGTTCCTGGCTAGGGGTGAATGCTGTCAAAGAATATTGAAAGTGCGCTTAAAGGAAAAATCCACCCTCATTACACTCTGATTACCTTACACTGTTGGGTATCATCAGTTTGTGATGTTCAGTGCTTTCCAGGAGTATTTTTTTCATGAAGTGTTGAAATGTACTTTACCTCATTTTACCTCAACCTGACTCTTTCTACTTCGGTTCACAAAGGTGGGTGTATGGGCATATAACCATAGCTAGCCAACTAGTTTGTGAACATTGGGGCGTGTCTGTGATTGCCGCCATGCCCCTTACTCAAAATGTAACATATCTTAGGGCTGCATTGCATTCTGGTCTTTTGAGGCTACTGTCGGTGGAGAAATTGGTGTCTCTTCCTCTTCTACGATGGATTTCTCTCTCTATGATTGTTGGACGTCAGTGCAAAATGGTGAGTCTAGAAAGAAGACCTTCCTTTTTTGATTCTGAGGGACTGACACCAAAACCTGACATTTACTGTTGATGTTTTCAGTAGCTGAAAGATTTTCTGCTGTCAAATTGTAACAGTGCTGGAGATGCGCGTCACGTCGGGAGCAAATGTGACATGCAAATCAAAATCAAATACACTGAGTGCACAAAACAAGTGGCCCCGTGCGGTTCATCAAGCCTTCATTGATGTTGCATAAATCTACCTGTCATAGAATCGTAAACTGCTTGGCTTGGACGTGTCAACCAGGTTGTCTTTTGAAATTGGTCCATGTGCAGATGAGATTGCTGGTGATAATTACTGCGGACGGCAATTGTATTATGCCGTAGTGTTGTCTCCAATAAGCATTGACATGTAAATGTGGTTTATATCCTGTAAGATGATGTCTGTGATGTTGTGACATGTTATTATTGTTGCTGTTCACAGAGAGTATAGGCTGTTGCAGTGTAAATCTGGAGTCAGCCCTGTATGTTCAGCTATCTACAGGTGTTTTCTATCCACAGATGTGCTGAAAATACAAACAGATTTTTCCGTGCCCTGTGGTCTCTCTTAATCCGTGGTTGCCCTGATTGAATACACACTCTCTTAACACATGGTGAATACTGAACAAGGACAAGATGAGCAGTGTGCTGAGCAGAGTGAAGATGAGGACACCCTTACAGCTCAGGTGTGAGTTGTGTTGCAGTTTGGCGCATTAAGATTTGGTGTTCTTTCTGGACCAATGACTGTTTACAACAGTGGTTTTGGAGATACAACATTTTTTTTCTAGTGCTGTCATCTCAACGCGGCTGGGCGCAGCATGGCGCGACGCCTCTTATTCACTGTGTCTGATTCAGTGGGGGTGTTAATGTTTAGCGCCTGTACAGTAAGCGGGCCTTTGTTTTTAGTACTCCTGTAGGAGTCCTTCTTCAGAAATTGCACCGTCTGAGCACATCCGTGTTATTTTGTCTCCATGACGACTATTTTTTTAAGATGTTTTTTTTATGTTCTTTCTCCTCCTCTTGAGCACTCCTGCAGTAGCCTCTACGCTGGAGACTTATTACCCTTGTTGTCTTGTCTTCCTCCTCCGTCTCCAGATAAAGTAACTTCCTGTGAGTGGCAGGAAGTTCAGATTAAAGGTGACGCAGAATATTTCCTGGAGAGGTGGGCAGCCATGGAAGAAATGAACTGACACTAGGAATTTAATAACACATCAATGCTTTAAATATGAGAGCCAGGAGGCGGACAGACTGGTTCACTGGTAATGGATGTGTGCTTGCGTATATGCATGTGTTTGTGTGTGAGAGAGAGGTAGCAATAAAGTAAGGGTTTTCTTGCCCACCTTTACCTTGTCTGTATGTTGCCTGAACCTCGACTAGAGGTGTCATTAGCCAGTATCGATATCCATGTATAACCGCTTTAGATTCAGACAGCTTTGTGGCGCATCATCACTCATGGCGGTTGAGGCTCTTCGTTCCGACTCGCCCTCCTATCTGTCTTGCCTCAGCACCGCTCCCGATTTCCATGTATCGGGTCGATACTGATCACAGTTCTTGGTGCAACATATGCTTGGCTCGGCCTCCACCATATCAGCTGTTTTCACACTTGTTCTACCCATCACTCCTCATGCCTTATTTAGCTCGCCCTTTACCTCCATCTGTTTCTACACGTTTTCTCCTCATCTGTTGCCCACTCATCTTTTATTTATTCCATCGCCGGCTTTCTCCTCCCTCTCTGTTTTGCTTTATCTCTCTCTCTCTCACTCTCTCTCCTCGTGCTCCCCTCTTGCTCCGTCCTCAGTCTGATTTATAAGTGATCATAGCTGATTGTTAAGCTCATATATCAGCTGTTAAAGGAACCATCTGGAGCCCAGTGTGACTGATGACTGATAGACGACCCTGAAGTTAGAATGCAAACGGATGGAAAATACACACACACACACACACACACACACACACACACACACACACAATCGCAATCACACGCCTGAAAACACACACACATGCACACATAAACACACATTTGCATATGTACATTTGCATTGATCACAAAATACACACACACACACACACACGTTTCCCTCCGCCATTGCTCAGATTGATCTTTGTCCATTAATAAACATGAAGGCCTCTGTGTTGTCTGTGTAGGTGTGATATATCAATAAGCAATAAGCGCCATACTTAAATGCTGTAAAAGTTGATTTGCTGGAGCCTTAATAACTGTTGTTTGCTGCTGACTGTGGGTCTCAGGCACCCAGGGGATCCGGCCGCTGCTGTTGCTGGTATTGCATTGTGAACCCTTGGGCTGCTGGGATAGGTTGGACGTGTGTGGATTTATCCCGGCTTTGCGGTAATACAGGCTCAGCCGGACTTCACAGGAATCCTCCTATAAATCTTCTCATCCAAATGGGTCACCATGGCCAGGCTAATAAAAATAGAGACAAAATCCTAGCTGCAGCTCAACTAATAAATGAGAAGCATGCATGAGCATGGTCAAACATTACTGTCAAACAGTGTTGATTGGTGATGTGTCACTCAGTAATGTGTTATGTCAGTTATGTCATTACTTTTCCCAGTAACAAGCAGTGGAACAAATTACTATTTCAGATTTACAGACACATGGAAACACTGAAAACAGTCCTACAGGAATAGACATGCAGACATGTTGGCAGTAGACACATTTGCAAAGACAATTTACCCAAAACGTAGTCTGTGATTGAGACAGTTTTGTTAAGGGCCATGATGGCAGAGGGCACAAAGCTCCGGCTGAAGTGAGCTTTTTTACAGATCCAGGATCTGTATCTGTGGCTGGATAGGAGGAGGGCGAAATGTGGGTTGAGGAGGTGCAATTCCGTGACTTGCCTTGTAAATATGTAATTCGTGTTCTTATGTGCATATAAAAAGCATATAAAAAGTGTGATAATTCAATTACATTCCAATTTAAAATATATCAATCTACTGGTGTTTCTATCTTTTCCTGACACTGGCTATAAATTAGGTGGAGATAAACAAAGACGTCAGCAATCTCCTACCAAGAATAATTCGCACAAAATCAGAAAAGATAAACTCTCAGAATAAGAAATGGTTTAGAGTAAAGCAATAGTTAACTAATTCTATCAATAAATAACATGGCTAGTCAGTGTTTCCCACAGGATTTTGTGAGACTGACTGTGGTGGGTGGACCTCGGACCCTGTAGGGGGGTCCTGGGGGCATGCTCCCCCTGCAAGAAAGTTTTGTACATTTTAAAGTTAAATGCATCAATCTGGTGCACTTTGAGAGCAAAATGAAGAGGCTAGATCTATGAAGAACTTTGTGCTCTTGTAAACAATTTTGTTACGTTACAGTAACGTTACAACTGTGTAAATATTTCTCCATCTTGCTACACACTTTCTTAAATTATTAAATAATACTGTATATAAGGTGCTCCACTGTCAATATTTTAATTGCCAAGTACTTTGTGACAAATAACAATATATACAGCTCAATTGCTTCACGTTGTGTCAAACACATAACAAAATATATACAGGCAGAGAAGAATAGAAATGAGGCTTTTCTGCCCTGCTTCTACATCTCTCTGTGTTTGCTGTCAATCTCACCTGTTGCTTCTGCCCTAGCTGGCTGCTGTGGGAGAGCCACGTCCGCTTCCTGATTGGGTCTTATCAGTCAGACGTATCCTTCCCCGGCGATGGATAGTGCTCCTGGTACCATGGTAATATGTCGCTGTATTTGCTTTGCGACGACTCCCAATCTATACTCTCCGCCGCGTTTACCGCCTTATACTCGTTTGTTACTTTCAGTAACAGTTCCACCTCGACGTCCGTTCAAACAAAGACACCTCTGCTCTTACTTTTCGCCATTGCTGTTCTTCATAACGGCATTTTCTGCAACTAAGCAGAGCAGACAATCTGCTTCCTGTTTACACCGGCACGCGCATGCCCAGTGTAGGTGAACAGTAACATGATATGCATTTTTTGGACGGAGATAATTTCTGAAACAGTGCTATAACGCTTATTTGGACTGAGATCGTTTTAGTTTCAAAACTCTGTTTTAAAACCGTTTTATTAGTGTGGATGTAGCCTCAGAGAGGAGGGGCTATTCACAGACGGGTCCGTTGTCAATGTGTTTGTGAGAGACAGAGATACCGCGGCCGCACGCACGCTAATGTTGACGTTACCTAACTTAGCTAACGTTAGACGTTAATTATCAATGATAACTTCTGCAGTAAAGCTATCTGTTTGCTGTCGTACATTGATAATGATAAAATTGTGTTTGGACTAGTGGATAACTGCAGTGGATACTGTAACGTTAGTTAACGTTACTTACCTCAAACGATGTTTTGTCCTGAAAATGCCTTGGTGTCTCGGATGCAGCCAGGAATGTTCCAGTCCGTGTGCGTGTGCGTTTGTGTGTGTGCGTGTGCGTGTGCGTGTGCGTGTGCGTGCGTGCGTGCGTGTGCGTGTGCGTGTGTGTGCGTGCGTGCGCGCGTACAGCAGGGGAGGGAGGGGCTGACTGACTGGGAGTGAGAGATGCTTTGCTGAAGCAACAGCGCAAAACACAACGTTAGAGATCTTTTATGTTATTATGAGAAGAGTAAAAATATTTTTGGTTAATTATGAAACTGTGGCGGGACAAATTAGACTATGGCGGGCCGCCACAGTCTACAGTAGGTAATTAATGGGAAACACTGCTAGTGGTATGTATTGTAGTGTGTAACTCACCATTTAGTAACCATCTCACCACAACAAGGCCTCAGTATTTAGAAAATCTCCAGGCCCGGTCTTCTTGTTAGTAGCAACGTAGGAGGACTAGACAGGAGGCTGTCAATCAATCATGACCTCAGTAAATGATCTGATCAGCCAGACTTTCCAGAGGCTTTGGGCTTTAATGTCATGCCCTAAATATCAGATTTTAGATCTTTTTCTCCTCATTATTAGTCATCTTCCTTTCACACTAAATCAGCTTAGATGAAAAAGTGTTCTTATGAAAATATGTTTGTAACTGTAATAACGCTCACCTTGTTTCTGAAAAACGTGCTTTGTTCCTGCTATTTGTCCTCAGTCACCAGAGCCGGCTCTGGTGAGCTGGCTCGTGAAGTGGGCGGGGGAATGAACAGCGCTGCGTTCATTTAAGTAGTAACAGGAAATAACCTCATGGCAGTTCATTAACTTATGTAGGCGACTCTCAAGACATATGGTTACGCATTAGCCAATATTCAATATTCAGCCATCCATACTTACCGAGCTGAGCTGAGTAATGGCGTGACAGGCCTGCCTTCTTCCTCACATGCATTGCGCGGCGCGTTATTGCACGGGATGTCGCGAAGAAAATTAGTATTGATACTTGATTGACTCACTTTATCCCAACATAAGCTAAACAAGTTCATGTCTCATTCATAGTTCATAGTCTTGCCTACCTATGTTGAATGCACTTATTGTAAGTCGCTTTGGATAAAAGCGTCTGCTAAATGACTGTAATGTAATGTAATGTAATGTAGATTCTACACGGTACTATCTTGCTTCAGAACATGAAACAATTGTGTAAAATGCACAAAAGATGCTTAGATAAATCCAACAGATGGCCAGTCTCCTTTTTTAGTGTTGGTCATCAACGTCTGTTTGGTTTCCATGATCATTTCGAAATAGAGAGATAATAGATGATAGAGAGGATGTGATTGCCAATTTGTGGGGTTTAATGTAAGTAATGTAAGTAATATAACAAGTAGTGTAATGAATTAGTGCTCCCGGGGAGTAATAAGTAAAGTACTAGCATTACTTTTGAAATGAGTTGTGAGTAATGTGTGCTACACTACTCATTTTGAATAATGAGCTCCAGCACTGCTGTCAAATCTCTCTCTGTCTCTCTCTGTTTCTTGCTCGCTCACTATTTCCCAACTACAATCTGTCACACCCACTCTCATTCATATCTGTCTTGCACTGTAGGATGCCATTATGTGCTAGGCAGAAATGATATAAGCTTTTTGGCCACAGTTAATGATCTTTCTCCCTTGTTATATCAAACTACATGTACCCTCTAGCCAATTAGTTAAAATTTTTCATTTGAGAAATGTCTGGTTGCCATTCTTGTCGGACATAAATTGATCTAGCTACATCCTTTATGAAGCCTATAAACACCGTATGTGGCACAACGATATGTCTGTTATAGATTTTATTCCTGAGGATGAAGCATTATGAACATAGTAGCTCCTTGAGGTGGGCAGGATGAAATAAATTAAGTAGTAAATGTAGCAAGTAAGTATTCTTGTTTCAGTTTCTCCAGGGGATGAAGGTACGTTTATGTAATGAGAAGTTGTGTAATGAGAGTGTTTGTTTTCAGACGTTTTTCTTTATGTTTGTAATTTAATCGGTGCGCCTGCAAATTAATCTGTTGAATGTATGCAGTGAGAATGTGAAGTGGAAAGGATCACGTCAGAACTCACTGCAAAAAATATCCATCTTAAGAAGTCGTCTAATCTACCACTGAGTCTTAACATCTTATTTTGCTGCCAATGGGGTGAGAGGATTTCACTTGTTTCCAATGCAAATTAAGAATTGTATTGCTAGTGTGATTTTTGATACCTTGCCTTGTTACAGTGTTTATAACTATATAGTAACAAACTCTTAAATGTACTTTGGATACATGCACTTGTAAACGATTGCACAATATCTAATTTGTTCAAAGTGTTATTTAAAACTGCAGTAGCGGCAGGCAGCGTTCAGTCCTCCAGATGGGGGCTTCCTGTTCAGATCACAGAGAGTTCCCAGAGAGTTGCAAATGCTTGTTGATGCAACCTTGTTTATCCTGGGCTTTGAGGGGCTTATCGTCAGTTCACAAAGCCTCTAAAGGCATCAACAGTCTGGGCTGTTTTGTCACTGAAGACCCATACGGCAAAGAAACAGTCTGCCTCTTTTTTGCCAGGAGGGAGTTGAGTGAAGAGCAGTATAGTTTAGTTTAGTATAGTAACTGTGCCAGCCTTCGATTCATCAGGGTGTAGCTGTTTGAGAGTGTCAGTCAGTGGCCTTCTGAGTTCAGAACAAAACTCCTTGATGAGTGCGCCCCGGAGACCGTTGTCCTCAACTTATCGCACGTAAGAGACTCTTAAGGCTCAGCTCCGAGCCTCGAGGTCTGCAGCCCTGCTTGTTCTCATTCCTCTCTACAGGGAGTGATTCAGACCCAGGGCATAGTCAGCTAGCTGGTTGGACAGAAAACAAGCGGTGCTGCAGTGCCTCAGGCTTGGATTTGAGCTGGTCTGACATGGGACATGCTCTGCTGCTATTAGATGCATCGCTTTAACGGTGGTGTTGAGCTGGCTCCTCAGTTCCAGCTAAGTAATGCAGAGCAGACTGGTTTCTACATGCGGAGAGCCATCAGTAATTCATCATCCTCCATCTGTACACTTTACTGAGGTGTAAATTAAGTTGCTTTCTCTGCCAACGTGGCTTCCTGTGAGGTCTCGCTTTCTGCTTTCATCTTTCCTTCTTGCTCCAACCTTCATCTTTGTCCTCCTCCCTCTCTCATTTATTTCAGCCTGAAGCTGTAGTGGGTGGTAAAGGGGCGTTTTCTCAATCTCCCTCTCCTCTCCTGGGCCTCTGTCCTATGGGATTTCACAGTGGTGTTGTTGAGCATCATTTTCCTCCACCTCCATCTTTTCCTCCCTTCAGCCTTTTATCGTGTTCCAGAGCTCCATTCACCTGCAATATTTAGAAGCCACGAATACTACTATTCCCATGATGCTCCTCTCTGTTTGCTTTGCTGAAAGGCATAGAGTAAACAGGGTGGCGCAGGGAGGAATTTTAACCACATTGAGAATGAGTCAAGTTTGTTTGACCTTGGTCATACTGTGTGGCTTCAAGAAATTGACAAAAGACAACAACAACAAACCATCAAAAACTAGCCTCGCTTTACAGTGAATTTGAAATTCACATCCCTCCCTTTGAGGACACTGTTTTCCCTAGCCTCCTTCTGCCATAGAGCCTCCCATCTCTCTCTCTCTCTCTCTCTCTCTCTGTCCCTCTCTACAATGCCCCCCCCCCCACCACCACTTCCCTACAGAAGCTGCATGGCCTCATTTGGCTCAGAGAGAAATATAAGACGAACACAAACGCTCTGAAAAATGCCAGTAAAAACCAGAATGTAGGGCTCTCTCGCTCAGGCACAGATTTTGTGTTATTGCTGTAGGTCTGTTCTCATTACACACTTGTGCCCACGAGGGATGGAGTGATGATTGCTGTTTTTCGAGACCAACCAGGCAGACAATCATTTATATTGTGAAAGATTTGCATAGAATTGAGGAAAGTGAAAGGAATGTTTTCTGACATCATATGTTTTTTCAACTTACACTGTAGTGCAAAAACAAGTGTTTTTCCAACCACCATTGTTGTTTCATGTGTTTGATCACTGGCAAGTGGTAGGAATGTTCTGGCAGATCAGAGGACTCAGAGTTGCTGTAGTGCTGGTTCGACTGTACAGAATGGCCTCATTTGGGTCATTCTAATGAAAAAAGTTTAGATTTGTTTTCTGTTTTCCCCAAACTTTGACCATACATATGTTGAACCATATCTAAGGTACACGTATCTACTAATCTAATATCTACTATTTTTAGAATTTTCTGGAATTGCTGGAATTGGTTTTTCCCTTATATATATATATAGAATATCTTAAATATGTTTCGACTTTAGTCATTTTTGGGGAATTTTTAAACTAATTTCAATGTCTAATAAATAAATCTTCAGATTTGATTATTACTGTTACTGATTGGTGAAATTACTGCAATTTGGACTGCAATTTAAACCATTTTGGTAGGATTGCCCATCTTTATATGCACTCGGACTAGACTCACCTTCAGTTGTTTGGTTGAGTCATATGGCCTCAATCCTCTTCGAGTTCATAGGCATAGTCACCAGTGTCCAGCATTGTTCTACAAGCTGGTAAGCCCTTGCCCTCTTGCCCCTTGCCCGGGGAAACATAATTATTGTGCCTTCACATTACTCACTGGGCAGCAGGGTGGTGCAGTGAGTAGGGAGTCCTTCCTTCAACTGCAGCACCTGTGTGTTGGTAATTATCTGCCCTGAAGTGTCCTTGAGCAAAACATTGAATCCCTACCAGGTGCAGGGGGGCTGTTCTGTAGCTGACCCTGACTTCTGACCTCTCGGTGTAGGGGTATCACATTACAAATATTGTTATATTCAGGTCATATTCATTTATAATCAAACTGACATATGTGCACAGAAGTGTAACATGTAGTTATACATTAAAATGTCATTGTGAAATAAATACCGATGCCTTGGTAAAATTACCGTAAACAAATGATCCTTCCTGTTGCAAAGGGATCTTTGCTTTGGTCAAAGGTTTTCTTTTTGGCTTTATTGAAGAGGATAAACATGTCTCCTTCTGTTTTGTGCCGTAAAACAATCTCCTCTTGTGCCGTAAATCCATCCAGCAGATCTTCTGCCAAATCCAAATATATGGCCATACATAAACATGCACTCACACACAAACATTTTTACTTCATATAAATGACAAAGAAAATACACACTACAATTCAGTCACATGTTCCAGCAGTCAGCAACATACAAGAGAAAGATTATAAAACGTAATCACATATATATATTATAATAATGCAGTAATCTTACTGTTCCCTGTGCCCTAAGGAGATGAATGCTCTATGCAGTTTTAATTCCAATCTGCGAACATTGGTAATTGAATTCATTACGAGGACACCAGGCCAAATCGGCTGTTATTTCGCAGCCAAACGAGGTTGCTAATTAGAAATTAGCTCGAAAACATTCTGGTGCCCAGCCCGGAGGGAGAATCATCATCATTCTGAATCTCTGACATACCTAGGAATAGCTGGTAATTACTCCCACAGCTTTGGCAATGTGTGTGCTGTCATCATTATCCTAGTGCTGAGTGGCAATACCCACCATCAGCCACCATCCACATTGTAGAAGTAGACTTCATATCGCCTCGTGTCCATGTGGACCCCTTAAAAGCTTAGTCTCAGTTCGCTCTATAAGGGAAGGCTGCTTTCACTGTGTGTTTGAATGGCTCTGTAGAGTGACATAAAACATTTTTTCCCCTTTTTTTTTCAGTGTAGAGGGTTTCATACTCAGAGAGCTCCCAGGGGCAGACAGGGGCCCAGGAAATTGTTCCAACGCCGTTCTCCTCATTACATCTGGGGACCAAAACACAGATCTGCTCCTCAGAGCGGGAGAGAGAGACATAGAAAGAGATGGAGACATGGGGAGAGAGAGCGCCAGAGAGAGAAAGAAAAGAAGACAGAGATGGAGAAAGAGAGACAGATGGAGAAAGAGAGTGTTGGCCCTTACAGATAGGATACAATTTGCTCTGCGCTTGCCGCTTGGTACAGTGCAAATCTGCAGAAAGGTTCAGGGAAATCACGGAGCCCTGCATGTGTCATTACTTCTGCAAGAGAGGAATATTTAACCTTTATAGCACTTTGTAGGGAACCATATATCATGAAACTGTCTCATTTATACAAGCTAGCCTGTTGTCATCATTTCACGTTAAATGCAATAGTGGTGCATCGTCATAGAATTGCCTTGATGGTTGTAGATTGTTGATATACACTGATTGCTTTCCTATCAAGGTCTCAGAGGAAACTCGGACACTGTCTCCTCCATTCTCCCTCCTTTACGGCTTCCTGCTTCTCTAGAAAGACGCTTCTCCTCTCATTTCTATTGGATATGCGAAGCAGTTCATCTAGGTTGAACGTTGGGCGCTAGCTCGCCCAGCTCCGAACTGCGCTGTGCCCGAGCTCAACTCGGGGCAGCGGAAAAGACTTTCAACACGGCTCAAGCCATGGGAAATAGTGGGTTTGACAGCGAAGCGTTATCGCATCCTGTCAGAAAGGGCCTTATGCCATAGGGAAAGAGAACAGGGTATCCATGGGGCCTTTAAACATCTGAAAAATCTTAAATTCTGTAAATGTAATGCCTTAATGTTATTAGAGGTCTTATTTTTTCATCATATCTGCTTCACTAAAACCACAATTGGACTTCATGTCCCTTAACAATTAATTTCTTGTGCTTTTTTCATATACCTTGTAGTTTCAGAGCTTTCATTAGCTGTGTTCAATCTGAAATAGGTCTTGCCAGCTTTGGTTCTTTATTTTGTTTTTTTAAATAGGTATTGAATTGCAGGTGGTAATGAAAAGTCTTACATTTGGTTTTCTGAAACCTGCAGATATCCTATAGAATGATAGAGATAGATAGGGAAAGAGAGAGGCAGATAGAAATGGAGAAAGATAAACAGAGAGAGAAGCAAAGCCAATTCAATCACTTGCTTCACCCTCATAAATGCTTAAAATGTAGGAAAGGATATTAGAAACCTGCCCCAGCGTGTGAAAAAAATAGATAGATGTAAAATAGGTTTGGGGTGGCAGAATAGTATGAATGTGCAGAAATGTGAGTGACTGTTCCAGTACAACAGGCAATGTGCATGCTGGAATGAAGAGAGGGGATTTGCCAACAGAGAGATATAGAGAAGGAAAGAAGGATGTGTGGCAAGGAGGAGAAAGAAGATCAATATCAGTGGGTGGGGAATCAAGAATGCTTTCGCTGCTTTAGAGTCAGCATTTTTCTAAAACACCACAATGTTGAATGATGTTCCGACTCATGGTATGTGTATGATTTCAGTTACGTAGGAGGGGAAAGGGGTTAGACTGGGGGAGATGCTTTTGCAAGGGGGGGAAACAGAAAAGTGGCTGTGCGGAGTGAAGTTGCTAAGCAACTCCATTTCCCCCTGCATGGAGGAAGTGAGGTATGTTTATCTGACAATGCAGGAGAAAAATGTAGAGCAGAAACAACTGACTTGAGATTGAGATGGACCAATGCAAAGAAAAATGGCTGGGAGCTGATGATAGTTCTGAAAAAAGTGAGAGAGAGAGAGAGAGAGAGAGAGAGAGAGAGAGACATATTCCCAGAGCTATGGTCTGTTGCTGCATTCACCCATGCTGCTACCACCACTGCACTGCACACACCCCATCTGCAAAGATTAGCCTCAATTGTGGAATCTTGTACTATTTTTAACTGACCTAGCTAGCACACTGGCCAACAAAGGATAATAAGGTCTTTCTCCCTGAAACAATGGGTCTGCTTGTTTGTCCCTTTCATTCATCTTCTCTATTATCCACATCCTTTAATTTCCCATTGTGTTTGTCATTCCATCCATCCCTCTCCTCTGCATGCTGTTCATTCACCTCTGAAACAGCATCTAGACCATCAGGTCACACTAAAACTGAAACCCAAGATGGTATTTTATATAATAACATATTCATGTATACCGGGATCTGATCAAAACATCAAATTAGAATCTATTTAGGAAGGGCTTCTCATAGACAACCAGTGTAGTATTGATTCATTCTACAATAAATACATCATCAAACAACTGCATCATAGCCATCATATCAAATGTGGGTGACACTGCCTGGCTGATATGTGGTATGTATGTGCCAGTATTGGCGAAGTGATATATCAGTCTAACTGTAGCTGTAAGGCGGCTCCAGGTGCCGTGTTGTTCATGCGTGGCCCAGTGTGAACCGGCAGCGTTGAGTCATGCTCTAGCTGCTCACACGTTCCCCATTAGCCACTGACTACAGCGTGTGCAAATCCAACATCAGCTGGCATCGCACTACCCACAACACCCCTCTCCCCACCTTTCCGTCAGTTAGTTGCTCAGTTTCTCTCCCTTCCTCTCTCCCTTCCTCTTTCTGTCTTGCCATAAGAGCTACTTAATCCTCCGCTCACTCTTGACATCTTAAACCTTTGCCCTGCTCCTCCTCCACCTCCTCGTCTTCCTCCTGCTCCATGAGCCTTTCAGCAGTGCATGTCCGCGCTTGATACTTGGTACTCCTTGAAACCTTGAGGTCTCCAGCTGCGTACAACTCATGTAGAGGGCAGTCCAGCGCTCTGCTGTAGGTAGGGCATCTGAGCCGGCAGCCCAGGATGCAGAACTGGGGTCAGTGCTTCAGTTCGTGGGGATTTGAAACCAGGGTACCAAATGTTCTGTGTGTCGTGACTGCAAACACTACACAGATCATGGGGCGATATGCTTGAAATTACTGGTGTGTTTGGTCTGTTTGAATTGCACCTTCAAGGAAAAATCCACCCTAAAACACTGTTATAAAACAGCTTTTGGTGATGCACCTTGCATTTCTGGGGCCCGTTTTACCTGTTGTGTTTTGAGTAAGGGGTGCAGCCACATTCTGGGAAACATAGAGGAATTTGAACTGAAGTGGAAGTTGTGGCAACACCAAAAAGTAGTTTACAAAATAACTCCTGGAATGCATTCAACACCACAGATGGATGCTATCTAACAGTATCCAAAGGTGGATTTCTCCATTAACCTTTCTGCCAAAAGCAATGTGGTTTTATTCAGAATGCGTGGTTATGTACGAGAATTCAGTGCAAAACTAATGTTTAATCATAGTGTCATACATTTTTGCAGTGGGATCACTGCCCAGGGTGCAGCCTGTCAGCCCTGTTTTCATCTGCTTCTGGAAGAGCCTGGAAGCGATAGAATTACAGCTCCAGTAATAGAGACAGAGACGTTTTTATCCTGTCTGATTAAATATGCTGCTGTATCTGTTTGACTTGGAAAGCATTAAGCAATAAACAAGGAAGTTCATTAAATGGTATTTATGGAGTATTTAGTCGGTCATTTCAGGCATATCGCTCAGCATGTGACTCCCCATCTTGGTTGTTCATGTATGGTGAACTGGTGAGCAGATGGGAGGTTGTGGGGGCTGAGAGGGGTTGGTGACAGTCGGAGGCCTGGCAGGCACTGCTGTGGGGGAGACAGGAAGTAGTGATATGCCATGTCTGTTACCTTAACAGACCTTATGTTTAGGAGAGCAGAGCAGACGTTGCTTGTTTATTTGTCATGTGAGCTGACATGCATCATGCTGGTAGTGTGCATGCACACCTGTCTATCAGAGGGACATTTCAACCATAACAAATACAATCTTCATTTTGCCTCAACGTAATGAGTAAATTAGTAATTATTTTATTATATATTATAATTTAAATTAAACAATATGTGTAAATCAAGTGGTAATCCTCAATAGCCTCTTTTTTAAAAAGAAATTTGGTGCTCAGTGCTTGTGGCTGTGGTGTTTGAGTTTTGAGTTTCTGTAGGTGGCGCTCTTTTATTTGTCTGTTCAGCCATGGTGGCTATCACTGCTCATGCTAACTACCCAGTTCTTCTTCTATTGAATCCAAACAAACTGTTGCTGCTATTGAAAATGTAAAACGTATCACTTCCTGTTTTCCTGTGAAAGACCTGCATTTGCTGGTTAGAACAGCAAATATGAAAGCTTTCATAAACTGAGTATTAGCTGAATCACTGAATCGCGTCTTATATCAATTGACGGTAGAGAATAGCAAAACGGACATTTATTTATATGAAACTGTCAGATTACTATTATTACTTTAATGGTGCCTCCAGAACGACTTTTGCTCAGACCTTTAGTCGTATTGCATTTTACATCTATTTCATTTTTACATTTAGCTGATGCTCTTATCCAGAGTAACTCACAATGAATGAACATTTACCCTGTGATCTTCCAGTTAAGGGCGGTCTCTTAAACCACTAGGTCACCTTGCTTCACTTGGTTTGCTTTGATTTTAATTCTTAAAAAAAAACAAAAAACACAATTCCTCCTCTGATGATACAAAACAATTTCATGGAAATTTCACAAAAAAACAGGTAATCAGTAACGATTTCATTAAGGCTTTGGGCCTTAATTTAATTTGATTTTTTTTTTATCTATATAATTTAATTAAGCCGTCATTAACACAGCAAGGTCTCGTTGTCCTCTGGATGACATGACTCACGACAAATTTAGCAACTGTCAAACTCAATGACTCTCAAGCCGTCGTTTTGGGGCATGTGTCAGACAATGTAAATAATATATCAGCTTTGTTTTTCCGGTGGTGAAGTCCTTTAGGAGAAATATTTATACTGCCCCTTCAGGCTGTGGAAAGGGACAGAAACAACAATGACGGGGTGTTTTTTAGGTCGCAGTCTCTTTCTGTAACTTTACGTTCAGATTCTCATTTTCCTTATTTTACAGTTCAGCTACTTTGCCGCAGCTCTTGTTTCATCCCCATGCCCTGTTGTTGATCCAGGGTGTGTAGAAGGAGATTGAGTGGATCAGAGATTAGCGCGCAAGTGTGTGTGTGTGTTAGAGCTCAAGGCCTTGAAGCTTGTAATTGATGGTTTTTAGAGAACAATCCTGGACATTTCATTTGTATCACTGACATGGATCACTTTTTCAGTAGAGGAAAGATAAGATGAGAGATGGTGAAGTGGCTCAGATGTGAGGTTTTGTGCCACTTTGCAAGGCTAGTTATTTTTTAAATTAATTATGTCTCAATGATAGTACCTCATTAAGATGGCCAATATGTCCCAATAGGGATAAAGAGGATTAGGAGTAGCAGTAGTAATATGACCAAGGAGAGATTTGTATTGTAGAATATCCCACTAATATGCTGGTACTACAGGATATTAAAGGATAAATTCACCCTAAAACAAACCTATTTTGTTGTTTTGTGGTGGTGTGTGATATTTTTCTTATTCCTGTGGATAACTGGCCAATCGTAAACGACGCATTTCCAGTGCAGCTATAATGGAGTTTAATAGAAAATTGAAAATAGAGAGCAGAACATTTTTCAGCTATCTAATTCATCAACGGTAAACGTCAGGTTTTGGTGTCAGTCCCTCAGAATCAAAGAGCAAGGGCTTTAAACTTTCAATTTTGCACCGATCACCAACAATCATGCAGGGAGAAATCCATCGTAGAAGAGGCAGAGACACCAATTTCTCCTCTGACGGTAGCCTCAATAGACGAGAATGAAATGCAGCCACAAGACGTTGCGTTTTCACTCAAATCAAAGTAAATTACACTTCACCACAAAATAACTCCAGGAATGCATTGAACATCACAGATTGATGATATATAACAGTGTACGAGTAGAGCGGATTTGTCTTTTAACTTAGTGCCCTCATGAATTTAACACAGATAACAAAACCGAAACGGTGACAAAAAGACAGAGGAAAAGTTGAAGCGAGGTGAAGCGAGGTGGAAGTGTTGCAGTGATGGATTATAAAAGAGGCTGGCGGAGGCAAGAGTGTCGCGTGCTACACCACAACTTTCTTAGAGGCATTGAAGTGCTCCATTCAACAATCACGCTTGGAGCATTGCACGTGTCCTACTGTAAAAACTAGCGCTGTAGACTTTACATCTCTTGTTAGTCTGCTGGAGTGCTCCTCAAATAGCCTACAGTTGTCTGTGTGCTGTGAGCATGCATACCTGTGTGTGCATAGCATCTGTACCAATGGGTTCTTCATTACTTTGGCGCTACAGGGTGTTAAAAATTAATTTAGTCATTCATATTCAACTGTAATTACTGAATAACTTTTACATGAAGGTGGAGACCGGAATATTCTCTACAACTTCATATAACCCCTCCTCCTCCTCCTCCATCTGTCTCTCTATCACTCTCCTCTGTATTTGCTTTACAAGGTTTATGTCCAAAGGGACTGGGGAGATGGAGTTAGTGTGATCTCAATCTCGTTAAAGGTCTTGAAGGATAACATAATGGGATAAGTTCCTGGCCTCACTATGCTAGAAACAGACCAAACACACACACACACACACACTCTTACATTGACGCTCTTGCACCGTACAGAAGCCCATTCACTGAGCGTGCATATACTCGTCTGATACAGGCAGTCCCGCTGAAGGTATTTTATTTACAGTGGGTGAAGATGAAAGTGGAGGCTCTCGTCAGGTCTGCTCCATAATGAAGAAGACACAGAATGCTAAATGTTAGGGAATTGGGGATGTTGGGGATTTTGGAAGATTGATGTTTTCCTCCCTTAACCCCTCGGCCCGACGCCTGGATGGATGGCTTCTATTGACTTTCCAACACTCCTCACAGCTCAGGAGCTCTACCAGGATTTTGCAAGCTGCTTCGGAGGTCATTTAGTCCTCCTGTACATCAATAAAGGAGACATCAAAGCAGCACTGTTTGTGTTTCCAAACGTGACCCGTTAAGGTGAGATGTAAAACTGAACAAAACAACAATCGTGCGGTACTTTCCAGGAGGTTATAGGTTATGAATGTTGAGACAAATTACTCTTGAACTCCTGTTTTCCCCGACGGGCCATTTTTGTTTGAGGGCTACCATGAGATCTAACTCTTTGTTCAGTCTCGGTTGGTTGTGGCTGCTTCTGATTACTGGATGGCCGTTTCCATTGCATACACCCCAGAAGACCACTTCAGCTGATTGGAAGCCAGTACACATGGTGAAGCCAAAGTACCCAGATAGGATTATTACTCCAGTGCGGATATAATGTCAATTTGAATTGTTTTTGTTAGGAAAAGGAAGACATAACCATTTTCTAAATTTTTGCAATCTCAAATAATTAATAGTTACTCTTTTACTAAATGTCTCCTCTTTTGATGCATTTCTTACTCCTGCAACTTGCGACTCACATCACTACCTCTACTACCACCACCTCCCGTCTCTTTCTCCCACTGGTTCTCTATCTGTCGCTCAGGGAGTGTTAACCTGCAAATTTGTTCAGTACACAGCCCGCCCTCTCTCAGCTCTTATCATTCAGAGAAGAGTGAAGGGAAACAGTGAGGAAAAGAGATTAAACGTAGCCCACTTAATTTGCTCTCTTTTATTATCTCGGCTCTATCTGACAGACTTTCCCTCAATCTGAAAGAACAACCGCATACTGATCAGGGATCAGTGTCCATGACCGATGGCACTTTACTGCCTCACAACGAACAGGCCACTCCAACTCAATAAAGATGCCTGTTTTGATTTGTTTGTGTATTTGTGTGTGTGAGAGAGGTGAGTGTTTGTGTAGGTGGAGGAAGACCACTGTTGCTCTGTGTTGGAGCTTTACTCTCCCCCTGGCACTCTTAGATCCACCTTGTAACCAGTCTGCCATTTGCAGTTCTCCCTGAGGGTGAGGTCCCGGTCTAAAAAAAATGGTATTTCACTATAGGTTACAGTAAGCCATGCTGCCATACTAACATATTGCTGTGTTAACATTACACATTGCTGCACAGTTGAGGAATACATGAATTTTAAGGTGGTGTCTGGTGGAGGTGGTGCTGTGTAATACTGAGCAGCCCCCCCCCCCTATGTATTGGAATCTACATCATCCAGCTGGAAGGTCTTTAACTATGTATGAAAGGAGACTGGGCTGGGGGATGTTCAGTGATTGTTAAACATGATTGCCATCAGGGTCCACGTACTGCAGTTATGGCTCACGCTCCCTAATAGAAGAGTATTACATAGAAGATGCTTGGATTTGCTGGGATGCTGGGAGCGCTTTGACATTTTGACTCTAAAACATGCTCAGTTGCTACTATGTACTAATGGCTGTACTTTAACAAGCATATTGCATTTCATTAGTAACCATAATGTAACCATAATTGTCACGGCTTTGCAATGCTAGTGCCCTGCCACTTTACAATGATGCCATGATTACTCGGTGTACTCTTCTGTGCTGTAGGCTACCAGTGGTGTTGTAGCGTGATGAACCTTTTAGGGTGAAACTGATGAAAACACTGAGCGCTGTAAGCAACAGAATGAAAAAGCGTCTCATGTTGAAGAGTTACAGAATGTACCAGTTCAAGACCGTCCTTATTGTCATGAGGTACAGTACTGTGCAAACGTCTCAGGCACCCTACCAGTGTTTTACATTACTGCTCTTTATAGTAATTGTTTTGATCTTTTCATACAAAAAGCTCTTACTGTCAAGTGTCATGTCGTGAAACAGAAAACATTCAGGAGTATACTGCTTAATTTTTGGCTCCTTTAACCCGCCCCAGGTTTTGCAGACATGCTAACAACTTCTGCCTCTGATATCTCAAATCCAAACCCTGGTACGTAATGGACTGAAAGGAGTTACTGAGCATGAATCATATAGGAATGTTAACAAAACCTGAACTATCCTTTTAAGATCAAACGTGGATGTACAGATCATTCGAGGAGTTTTGTTTCCCTTGAGCAGGCAGCAAACCTCCCCTCTATCTTCAGTGGTTCTTTGGGCTGGATACGAATGACTGCAAGCTCGAGCAATAGATCATAGACAGAGAAATAGAAAACCCTGTGATCTGAGTGAAAAAGCCTTGTCTTATGGAATATCCAGTGGGAAGAATCCACTGTAACGTGCCAATTTATGAAGAGCAGAGGTTCAATATCAACAGCTCTCTTGAAAAATTAGGAAAATGAGTGATAACTTGCCACAAGCAAACTGTATTTTGAGGCTGGTAGAAAATAACACTCTGATTTCTATCTCTGCTTTCTTTCATGCATAGGCAGTTTTGAGTCAGTTTTGCACTTATCTACATTCCACTTTCTAATATGACGTAGAGAAAGGGAAAGATGGCTATTTGCGACTGGCAGGGTGATAATTGCTGCATTGCATCTCTTTTGAATGAAGCAGACAGCCAAATACAATTGGCATGGAGGTGCATGCTTCTCCATTCAGAGTAATTCCCCCTGCTCTCGGTAAACTCTGCAACAGCTCCCTGGAAATGGGCAAATTGCAGGACTGTGGACTTATTATGTTTGGATATCTACACACTTGCTTGAGTTGTTATTGTCGGCCCTTTTATGAGATTAAGCCCGGCACCGAGAGACTGCAGAGAAGCGGCGTAACTGAGGGGCGCGTGGAGGTTTTGCTTCAAACTTTCGCAGGCCCAGCATAGAAAGATGAAGATGGATGGTTAGCCTGAGTGGAGCAGAGCTGAAGAGATTGGTGACGGATGAAAGTAAGCAGCAGTTTCTCCTGGGTGTTGGTGGATGACAGTGGACTAAAAACAAAGGACGTCGCCTTTTTCCTTGAGTGATGCAGGTCGGGAGTGGAAAGGATACACACAGGCGTGCACACTCACACACACACACACACAGACATAGACATAGAAATACACCACACACACACACACACAGCCACACACAATGAATTATGTGACTGGGGAGCAGTGCCAGTTGAGCAGACACCTGCTTTAAATCACTATTATTAAATCTGCTGATTTCTGCTGCACCTTCTTCATTTTATCTGACGTTCTTTTTTTTTCTAAGATCCTATCTGGTTTCTCCAAACCCTCCCTCTCCATCTGTTCCTTTCTTCTCTCTCAGTCATTTCCCCCTGCCTAATTCAAATGCTTATTCTAGTTCATTTTAGAGATTAACCAATGTTTTGACTGATACAAGCAAAGTAGCTCTGGGACTGTTCCGTCAGTACCCAAGTCGTTTTCATGAGTCGTAACGTCAGCTTTGCCACTTTAATTTAAATAATCTAATTATATCAATATATAATAATCTAGTATAAGTATACTAGAGTATAATAATCTAATTATTAAAGGAGTATGTCATTTTTTGTTTTGTAAATTTTAAAAATGAGAGAACATCTAGTTCTTACATTTGTCTTTAATGAAGCTGACATTTGACATTGATTATGTGAAGCTATAAAAACAGAACATTTTCCAATTGTTGCTTAATAATTTTTGCAGGGTTTGGTTGCCTAGACAATACGACTACAGATGAAAGATTTGTTAAAGCAGTACGTAATGAATTTGACATGATTGATGTTGATGTTGCATGTGTACTTCATAGATATGCAATTCTGCCACTACAGGATTTCTTTTTTTCCCCGTGTAATTCTGAAAACCTCCAGTTCATTAAAGCTCCCTCCTGGCTTGTGATCTGCATGCAGATGGGCTGTTAAAAGCACAGCCATATTCCAGCCACAGTACGGAGAGCCCCTTAAAGGTCCCATATTATGGAAAACGGTTTATTCCTGGCGCTTATACATGTTCCACAGGAAATTACTTCCCTAAGCAGCTGAGAAAATTTGAAATCTGGAAGTCAACCCGTTTTTCTGTAGTTTCCTTTTTCCCAAAACGGTGCCAAAGATAGGAGAAAAACAGCCCGTTTCAGAAAATGGTTCCTTTGGACGTCATAAGGTGCAAATCCAGCCCCTCTCAGAGCATGCCCACGCCCAGGTGAACAACCCCTCCCATTTACGTCGTCGCAAAATGCAGCTCTCGGCAGTGCCACAAGCCGTTGCTTATGGTGCATTCCATTGTACTCGGAAATCGATAATTCAGAGTCGGTATTCCTAACTTCCAATCTAAATGTGTTCCAGTGCATCTGCTCGGGAAAACATAATCGCCCGCAGCGAACTCATGTTTGTATGGTAAGTCTCAGAATGTTACAAGCATCTAAACTCAACATCAACTACTACAGCGCCATTAGTGAATAGAATCAGCGCATATCACATTCGGACACCATTTTTTCCGAGTACACTGGAATGCACCATTACTTTGCGACGACTGAAGCTAAAACAACATATCAGGAGATATAGCAACTCTCCAGTTATTATTTTGTAGGATGCAGGCAGCAACATAGATCCCTGCACAGTCTCCCAACACGCGAAAATGCCAGGACAGAGTGGATTAATTTTATTTTTAACGGCAACGGCTACAGTTTTTTCTGTGTCTGATGATCACTCCTCAGACTGCTTGAGCAACGGCAGGATTAGCATCTAAATTGAAGCTTAAAGATGGAGCAATTCATAAGGTACGTGACCCATCTGCAAAATTGGAATCTGTAAGTGTCACCATGTTTTGATTTAATTTACCAAATTAGTCTGGTTAGTATATTCACTGCTGGTTAGCTAACGAGCTAGCGGGGCTAGACACGGGCTTGTTGGGCGTGGAAGAAGTAGAGAAAACTAAAGCTGGAGTCATTAAAAGTAAAGTAAAGTAAAAGTAAAGTTATTGGTTGGAGTCAGGACTCATCTTAAAGTTATTTGTTGGGACCAGTGTCTGTTTTATAAGTCTGTCGAAGGTGTCAGGCTTGGTAAACTTTAGCCACCATTAGTACAATCGCGTTTGGTTGTTTGGCTGCGCTGTTTGGATGCAAATAGATTGCATCCAATAATATATTGGTTAACTAGCTCAACAAAATTGTCAATCCTAGCTTGTCTGCAAGTTGTATTCAATAAGCTTATGGACATGAGCCACAAATAGACCGGCTACAGCAGAGAGTGTCGCTCACACACCCACATACACAAACACAAGGCACGAAAGTACAATATTACACAGAATTGTTATCAGTGAGAAACTAAGTGGAACCGCCTCAGCTGCCTCTTCCCATTCTGGGTCAGACTCCGGCTCAAACATGTACTCAGTGTCTCAGTGTTGGTTCTGGAGTGGCCGCCGTGGTTAGCATGAGCGCTCTGCTCTCCGCCTCTGCCAGGCGATCGCGTGTAGGTTGTATGTAATGAGCACTGCTCTGATTGGCCAATCAGAGCAGTGCTCATTACATACAACCTACACGCCCTCAAAACAGCCTGTTCTTTACAATGGAGATAATGAGAGACTGAAACACACACCACAGAAGCTGGTTTTAGGATTTTTTTTTATATAGACTTCACAAATGTCTTGTAAAGACCCCCAGGAACAGTTTAAATAGCCCAAAATGAGTACAATACCCCCCCTTAAGGTCAGACCAGGGCTAAAGATAAGAGGGAATCGCTGATATTGTTGCTGCTGCTAACCAATCACGAGGCCAGCAGGTGTAAAGTTTGTTATTGTAGCGGGGCTTATGCAAGAGATCACGTCATATTTGTTGTAATGATTGGCGCATATTTGCAGACAGAGCTGTAGATCACTAACAATAGATGGGGAGCAATTACGTTATGTGAGCACACGTAGAGCGTGGACGGTAGAAAGATCAGTGCTAATATGTGCTTGTAATACACGTCAATCAGCTACATTTAACCTAGCGCTAATGATAATTTGTGTGTGTGTGTGTGTGGGGTGACGTGAAAACACACAGGAAACTACAGTATCGGGACTTAGTGCTAATACAGGCATGAGAGAAAGGAAAAGGAGGAAGCATGTTATTCTCAAGGCTCTTCAAATGTCATCTATAATCCCTGTATGCTACAATCCAGTGTCTCATTAGTGTCACATTGTAATCGCGTGTGAAAACCGGGACAACAGAGACTCAAGAACTGTGACTGTAGGCTGTGTATGTGTGTGGGCTTATACGTTTTTGATAACCTTTCATGCATTGTTCTTTCTCTTTCTTTTCCATCTCTCTGATCCCCTGCCACTCGGCTCCACGTACTGCCACTCTAAGTAGGCGACTGTTTTTGCCATGCCAGCTTTGGTTGAAATATATCCTTGAATGCACCAGTGGGCTGAAACATCTCCCCATCCAAAGCAGACAATAACTCAAATAAAAAATGTTAGTGGGTTTTTCAGCATGAAAGGGAGAGGCAGGGAGGTCAAGATGGAGAGAGCAACTGAGAGTAAGTGATGGCAAAAAAAAAAAGTCTGGGCAAAATGAATGAAGGACAGTTTGTGAAAAATGCTGCAATCACTCGCAGTTTGAAACACCGTCTTCTACCGCCCACTTCCTGCCCGGCAATCTCCCAGGGTGAGTGTTGAAAACATGGATGCATTCAAGAGCAAAGTAGAGTACAACACTGAATCCTTTGTTTGCCTCAAACAGGTACTGAGGGCTAATACAGAGCTTTTTCACTTTAAAGAGCAGGCTTTTTTTTTTAGACTTGTCCATCATCTGCTGTGATGAGGCACAGTCCCTGCACTCCACCAGCGCCATCTCCCCTCGGTAGATGCAGCACATGTACACCTTATGCACACTCAAGCTTTAATTGCCTTCTCCCAGACCCTGAGGGGAAAATAATTACCTTATGATTGCACTTCTCATTCTTATATCACCCGCATGCTGTCATGTGTGTTTGCACGCTTGTATGAATGTCAAAGTGTGTGTTTGTGTGTGTGGGTGTGTGTATGCAGGGGGCTGAAAGGCCACTGCTTTGATGAGAGCGCTTCCCCGCGGCAGAATGTGACTGTTTGAAGTCACCAGGAGAAAGTATACTCACACATTTGCATTTGCAATGATACAGTTTTGTGTACTCCCTGTGTGTGTGTGTGTGTGTGTGTGTGTGTGTGTGTGTGTGTGTGTGTGAGAGAATACACATTAGTAATTCAGTGTATTACTAGTATATTTCACATACATATGTGAGAAGAAGTCATTATTCATTATTCCTCGGTCAGTGTATCTAATGTTTCTTTTTTTTGAGCCAGTAACTGCTGTAACCGTATTAACTACTGTTGAGCATGGCCACTCTTACCTTGCCTCAACCCAGTGTCAAGTAGCTGTGTTTGGGCAGGTTTTTATCAGACCATGTAAAAAGAAATGTCAAATCCATAACGTTATTGATTGTAAACATCAACAGAGTAATGATTACTGAATGCGGTAAAACGTTTGTGGCTGTTTTACTTTTGCTTTGAGACTTGATGCTGAGGGTGGGCAAGCAGAATGGAACGTAAACAAACTACACAGAATAAACACAATAAGGACACTTGGGTGAAACATCCAGATTTGGGGCCAACATGGGGCCTGCACGAAGCGAGATTAGTGGGTTAGCGAGGGTTTAAGGCTGGCTTTCCAGACTCACAATGGTGTCTCACTTTATAGCAGGGTGGATCACCATGATAACTGAGGCTGCATGGCTAACCTGCTCCGGAGTCCTCTACCAACTCTTTTGTTTCATCATTTATCAAAAAGTCATATATAGTTTTAGTCAATTTATAATTCTCAAACAAGATTACATAATAAAAATATAATAAAAATTAAAGTTTAATTAATAATTTTAAATATTTTTCATCAGAAATCCTTTAATTAATTAAGTCAATATTAGTTGTTAAATGATCAAAACAATTCACACTGTGTATATTAGGAGTGTGTGTTAATATTTGAATGAAATATTTGGTGTGACAATTTGATAAAACCTGGTGTGAACAAGATATTCAGATATATTCAATTTCATACGAGCATTTCTCAAAGATCTAAACATTATATTTGTATAATTTCTAAATAATGTATTGTTGAAAGTATCAACTAGATAAATTATGAAAACAAGCAGTTCTTGGTAGTGGACTTCCCCCTGATCCCACTGCATAATAAATGTTTGCAGTGTTTCCAGGCGATTTGCCCACTCTGGCTATAAAAGAGGGCATCTATCAAATAGCGTAGCTTACATTAGTTGGCTGAGGTTATCAAATATGAATGAAATTTGCTTCAGCAGTGCGCTGAAATGTATTAGGGTTTCCAAGAGTGATCAGTGCAGCTTGGTCAGCATCGTCATAAGAGTGGGGGACCACAAGGACACCCAAACTGTCCAGCCACAGCCACAGCCTGGAAACAGATAGGAGATGCACACCCACACACACTACAGACAGCCTGGAAACAGATAGGAGACACACCTACACACACTACAGACAGCCTGGAAACAGATAGGAGATGCACCCACACACACTACAGACAGCCTGGAAACAGATAGGAGATGCACACCCACACACACTACAGACAGCCTGGAAACAGATAGGAGACACACCCACACACACTACAGACAGCCTGGAAACAGATAGGAGACACACCCACACACACAAACAGACATGACCAGCATGAGTGGACAGGTGCACAGAGACCAGGAAAACAGAACAGAACCCATCGGCAGGAATCTGTAAGCTAACTGGTCTAACCTTGACTGAGTCAAGGCCTAATTGTGAAAAGCTACATTTGGCCAAATGATAGAGAAAATAAATTGGTTTTTAATCTCGATTTAAAGATATCAATAGAGCTCTGCCTCTCTGATTTTAGCAGGCAGAGATAGGGAGCGCGGTGAGAAAAGGCTCTATTACCTGCCTTCTTTTACCTTTTATTTTGACATAAATAAGGATTGATGGGTAGCCAGTGCCCAGATTTAGAGTAGTTTTGAGGCAGAAATATATAGGAGGTCTGTATCAGTTACACTTCAGTTAAATGAAGATAGGGTCTTTAAAGGGAAAATGCATAATTGAATATTTTTCTGACAATGTAATAGATTTTTGGTCGTATTGGTAGGATGCATTGTAGCACTCAATAATGTAATAATTTCCTGAAAATGTAATACAATTTGCACGTAACTTGATTGAAAATGTAATAAAACCCAATAATGTAATAAAATGTCCTGACTGATATTGTAATAACATTTTTACCGATAATCTAATACCTTTCAGTGTTACCGAAAGTTGTTTTGTTGGATTGTGGTTGTTTTCATGAGGCAGTGTTTTGTTGGAAATCCGTGGTATAGAGAGTGAAGAGGAAGGTTTAGTCCATCACCCACCCAATAAGACCAGGATGTAGTTGCATGTCCCTGAGTTTCTGCCCATGTGCATATGGCTGTATGGTGCTCAAAGTCTGCACTTTAACCTAATAGTCATTCTTTCATTTCAAATCCAATGTATATAACATTCTTAAATTCTTAAAACCCAAAATGTAGAACTCTGGACTGAAAATGTAATAAATCCCCAATATTGGTCAAGTTATCACATTATTGGGTTTTATGACATTTTCGATCAAGTTAAGTGCAAATTTTATTAAGAAATTTGTTATTTATTATTACATTTTCAGGAAATTATTACATTATTGGGTGCTACATGCATTATACTGATCATTTACTGGACGCCATTGTTTACCAATCTTGTTATTTACCACTACATCACTGCATACTGGTCCAGTAGGAACCAGCCTCCATCCAGCCTGACTCTGCTCTCTGTTTATGGTGGATGATTTTCAACTCCAGTCTTCTATCACATTGTGTATTTTCTTTTTCATTTTAGTTCCATTTCATTCTGTGCTCACAGCATCTTTTCTCATTCCTCTTCGCTCTCTTGACATGTTTTTCATCAGTAGCTGTGTTCGGCTGCTGAAATACTCATTTCTATTTGGTTCACTTGATTCTCTCCACGCTGTTTATCTTCCCCTCCTGACTAACCATGATTGACATGATGTGTATCGGGCTTGAATCTCAGTCAACAGCTCGTCATAGGTGTTTGTCAACTTGCTTACTTACTTAAAAAGTCTTTTTAATCTAAAATATGTGAAATTGCTGTTAAATATCCCACTTGATTGTCCTCCTGTGAATGATTGCACTCATGTAATGATCTATTTTAAAAATCAATACATATTGAATACAATCATACTCATACAACAATATCAAATCTAAATGTCCTAGCATATAATCCTATTGAATGAGATTAATTCTTAGATATATATACCTGTTTTGACATCAGCTACACATCAAACCATGGAGTGTTATCGTGCCATTTATTCATAAGAGGGGGAACTTTTTTGTTCATCTGACAAGCTGAATCTGAAATTGCTGCTAAAATGATAGCTGACATACAAACATATCTTCTGAGCATCTCTGCACCTTGTGCTACAAAGGCAGACAACCCAAACCTTTACCGGCAAACGCAGGTCTCCAGCAGTGGCAGGGAACTAAGTGACTGACGACAGCTGCTTCTTTGAAGGCTGTCTCGACTTTTGACAGCATGCAGAACTCAGATCAGGACCCAGAACACATCACCGCATCAAGGGATTATGTAAACCCGGCAAATGGGATATTTATTGGAAGAAAACTGAGCAAAAGTAGCAGGCTCAGAGTTAGTATGCTACTTAGGCTGCTGCCACATGTGGGGAACCCTGGCTGGGGGCTGCAGCTATTACTGTGTGACACATATGAGTGATTATTATGAAGACAGCTTTCCTCCTCAACATGAGACTGCTCTCCATCTCTGTCACATGATGATTGATAATGTAGTAAAAGGAACCATCATCCTTCAGTGCATGTATACACACATATGGATGCAAACAGGGCAGTAGAAATATTAATAGCAAATTAATCTGTGGATAATTACAGTAGCTGTCCGGGTCATTAGTAGTCCTCCAGCCTGTCTCATTACCAGCCATCTCTCTCTCGCTCTCTCTCTCTCTCTCTCCTCTCTCCCTCTCCCCCATCTCTCAGCATGTGGTGACCTCAGCCTAGTATTCAATTAGACATTTATTTGCCCCCATCCAAAAACCCATGCACAGTACTTGGTAGAGCCACAGTTGCTCAACTACATGTATAAAACAGACTTGTACGCACACTATCTTTGGGAGGCATCTGCCCTTAAAGTACTGATAATTTAACCTGCTACCTACAGTTGTGACAAAATGTTTGTGATTACTTGCATTCCTGCATAAATGGCTCCTAAAATATGGTCTGATCATCAGCTTAGGCATAAGAATAGATTTGGACAAGGTGATTTAACAAATAACGCACAAAAAAATGTACTTTTACATGTTTTTATTGAACAAATTGTTCAAACTTTAACAGCCTAAGCTGGAGCAGTGGTGCAATGGTCCAAAATGCCTCCTAACCATTGTGCAGGTCTGATCAGCAACTACAGGATAGCGGTAGCAATAGAACAACAATTGCTGCTAAAGGAGGTTTCACCAGTTACTAAATCTCATGGTTCACATACTTTTTCCAATCCAAGCTGTTAATGTTTGAACAATATGTCCAATAAAGGCATTTTCTGTGTTATTTGTTCATAATCACAATGTGTTTATCCAGTTTATGACTGAGATGATGATCAGAGCATATTTAAGGAGCCATTTATACAGGAATGCAGGTAATTCAAAAGGGAAAGAAAGAAAGTTGCAAAGCTGGGGCCTAAACTTCTGAGATCTCTTGTATTCAAGGCATGAACAGTGTTGCAGTGCTGACCCAGCTCAGTCGCTGTGATAAGCGTGGGAGTAAATTAATGCCTTCTCTAGAGTGACAACCTTGCCCTATCATTGGATGGACACTAACTGTTGAACGTCAGACACTAATCCACTACCGCCACTTAGCTATTCTTTGGCAAAGTCGGAGCGATCAAAGCTGTGAAAGCTGCTCCTCTGCCTTGCATCAGTTAATTCTCATTCAAAACAATGCATATTTCTTACTTTAACCTTTAAAATGTTAATATCGAAATGTAAATAGTTTGAAGCAATTTTCATATTGTTTTTCATATTGTTGCTAAGAGACTGTCACACCTATGACTTTTCTCACACAAATACCAGGAGGCAAACGCCGTGGAATCGATGGCACAGCACGCAGACACAAGTGGGTTTATTTACACAAGCAGGAAAAAGTGGCAATACATTTGACCAAAGAATCACGTTGTGTGAACAGGAAGAACAGCACAAAGTGTTTATAAATACATAATAGTCATGCACTATTAATAGAAGAAATAAACATTAAAAAATAAAGTAAGAGAAGTCTTTAAACCATACATAACAATTATGAGACAAGGCAATTAAATGAATGTTAAATGTTCGCTATTCAATTTAGACTACTTTTACTAGACATTGTAGGGTGTGGTTGCTGGTACCACCCCCCAACACAGACAATATCTGTTGCCACGAACATGCCCATCTGTTTGGCACGCCCAGGAAGTACTGGTGAGACAGGAGGGAAATGGCTTGGTGAGAGGTTGAGCATTATTGTCCTTTGTTTTGTACATTGCAAAGTTGGAAGTCCATTCTTAATAGAGATTTATGTTGAGTGATCCTTTTTGTGAACGGCAATTTGGGTTGGTTTAGGGGAAAACTGATGGCAAGTTGTTTCATTGTTTCCCGATGCCACTGCTCACTGAGTGTGCACCCTCAGCAAGCTGGCAGGGAAACCAGTCTCAGTTGATTGGGAGAGGGTTGTTAGAGAACAGAGTCAGTTGCAGGGAGGAGTGACATTGGGCCCAGTGTCACAGAGACTATAGGATTTTCAGTAGTCCTTTTTGAACTGTGCATGTCTGAAATGCTTGTGCTTATTTCCTGTTCACTTGAAATCACTGCAAAGGAAATAAAAAGGAAATAAAACAACAACCTGAGATTTGATTCATAGAACGGTAGGCAGCTAGGATAGTGTAAGACCAGTTAGAAGGTTTTGCAACAGATCTGATGTAAGTTCAGTCATAACATTTCAACTGGCCAAAATATAGTATGGAGTATTCCTTTCAAAATTGCCACTGCTGAGTATTGTGTTGTGTTAAGCGATCTGTCTGAAGTGTCTGAAGCCAGCATATGCAGTACACAAAGAAGCAGTGAATGCAGGGAATCTGCAATAATAGCACACATATAATTATATACTGTAATTGTTTATTTGACAAAACTGGTTTATTTGACAACAACTCATATCCCAGTGTGCAAAAATATGTCAACTCCTTCATTCAATAACATGTGGCACCTCCTTTAGCAGCAGTGACTTGGAGTAAACGTGTCCTATAGCCACGGATCAGTTTCTGGCATCTTCCATTTTCTCCCACTCCTCCTTACAGAACCAGGAGGTGAGGTTTGAGGTTGTCTCATATGAACAGTCGAGCATCTCAATTGGAACACTAAACTTCTTCTTTGCTGAGCCATTCTTTGGTAGATTTGCTTGAGTGCTGAGGATCATCATCTTGTTGAACAGCCACTTTCGGCCTAGCTTCAGCTCTCAGACTGATGGTCTGACGTTCTGTTCATGCTTTCTCTGGTTTCCCTCAGAAAAGAGAAAGAGTTCTCTTAATGATGTTGAGTTGTCCAGATTCAGAGGAAGAAAAACAGACCCAGACCATGACACTCCCACCACGCTTGATGGTGGGCATTTTTCCTTGCGACAAAACAGATTTTGGACTCATCTGTCCAGAGAACAGACAGGCAGCTCTGTTCTCTTTAGACAGTAGAGGCTTCTTCCTAGCTACTCTTGCGTGAATGCCTTAAATAGATCCTATATTTCAGTTAACAATAAGGATTGCATGGTAAAAACAAATACATTCTAAATAACCCTCCCACACACACACACACACACACACACACTCACCCTCTCAGTGAGGACTGTATTATGGGAAATGCAGTTTTCAATTCCTCTGTGGACTGTTAAGATGGCAAGGCTATAATGCATGCTGTTGTGAGCCTGTTTTCCTGAGCGGTCCTTGTGTGACTCTTGCTCTCGGCAGGCAGAGTGTTGAGATGAGTCTCTGGGGAATTGGGGCAGATCTGAGTAGCTGCAGAGCGTCAATCACACTGTTGAATCAGCAGCACATTCCCCGCCTGGTGCCTCCGGCCTGTCAAGGTGTCTCTCCCCCTAAAGCCTGACTGCAAATCCACATATCTTGCCTGGGATATAGCAGGAAATGGCTAGCCTAGATTTATTTCCTTCCTCTCTTGTCTGCTGTTTTGGAATTTGGTTTCCGTTCCGAGGTTGCCGCTGAGAAGAAAGATGACAGCAGCACAGGTGCCAGCTGAGCTGCTGAGGTGAATAGTGTATCTGATGTATCCCTTTTTGTACTTCTAACCTCACCATCTGACCCCACCATGCAGCAGCTTTAGTTATTGCAAGCATAACAGAGAGGAGGTGAAGTTCAGCATCCTCAGATGCCGCTCTGAAAGAGACAAGTTGCTCTTTCTTACAAAAAAAGGAGCGTTGTGGAAAAGAAACGTCTTCATATTTCTTAACAGAAAATTTATTTTCAACTTGAAGAATTCTTGAAAAATTGTACACCCTCTTCATGAATTTACTTCTGTCCATGTTATTCCAGCAATGTGATTGTGTGTCATAAAGAATGAGCTTCCTTTGCACGATGGCACAGCAGTGATTCATATTGCTTTAAGGCAGGTTAACAGGCTAGGCTGTAGGATTGTGGGTCTTGACCTTTTAAGATAAATGGTCTCAAATTAATGCAATAGATATCTTCCCATGAGTGGTCGAGTTCATGCAGGCCTTGACCTTGTCTTCTGAACAAATGTCCTGCACTTTGATGATTTAATAAGGTTCCTTGTCTGGTGCCTACCTGCACTGCATGTCCACCATGGAAAATGCCAGAATGGCATATAGGACCTTTCCAAGGTCACATATAGAAGCCAGACTTTCCTTTTATCTTTTCTTACAATCCCTGCAATTCCATCCAGTTTGACAGAAGAATAGAAAAGCTCTTTTTATTCAAGATTTTCCCTTTGTTATGTACTGATAAAACCATAAAGCCTAATATAACTAAATTTGACTTGATGGAGGTTTTCTCACTTGTTCTAGCACGTTTTATGCTCCGTAACCTATTGGGATTTTTGGTAACATTGCCAGTTGGCTATCGAATTACCATCTAAATGCTCACTCACTTACACGATGGATCAGGTTTTTAATTCTCCAGTTCTTAATTATATTCTGTATAATTCTACAACAAAGTATTTATGTTGTTTTGATATCAAGTAAAACCATAACAGTGTTGGCTACCTGTGGAAATGCAACACCAAACCAACACTATATTGGCAACACCACAACAGTGAACGCTACTAGGGATGTATGATACATTCAGCTCAAGGTTTCATACATTATACTGAGCTTACAGTTCAATATTATCAGGATAATTTCAGCACAATCTGAATGAGGTCAATTATGTTACATTTAAAACTTTTAAAGACCGTTTTAATGCCCGTTCAAATTAACTGTAGGACCAATTTCATCCCCAACTAAGCCTGAAAGAGAAGAATAAAACGACAAGCACGTAATTAATGCATCAATCTGCAACCAGACTGGTGCAGGTACTCAGGGATTTATTATATCCCTAAGCGCTGCTGATCAGAGGGTCTGCTCCATCAAGTCTATCCTGGCTGGTGTAGTGGTGTTACTGTAAATTGCATTACTACTGCTGATGAACATTTAACAGGATTTACTTTATGCAGTTGATGTTTTTTTGATGTGATTTATTAAAACTGACAGTACTATAATTAATGGCGTTAATGCTATTAGTCTATTATATTACAATTGCGGAACTGACAATACTACAATTAATGGTAGTGATGAAATTTGAATCATTGCTATCTTCAGACAAAGTTCATCCTATAGGCAGACTACTAACTGACCACATTATCAAGTTTCACTGTAGCAACGGGTCCTGGAATATCACTTTTGCAGTCGTGAAGTTGTACGTTGTTACATTACATCGTCTGGTGGTGACGTTGGCTGAGAGAGCTCTTGTGCAAGTCAAAGCGCTTTACTTAAACATGTCTAGTCAAAATCCATAGACATTCTTGCTAAAGCAATTCATTGTTTTGACTTATATAAGTAATGCAATATTCACTATTCTTCTCATCACACTGTGAATGATGTTTATTTTAGTGGTGTTGGCCCAGTAGGGAAGTCAGGAGGGAGGTAATTAGCTCAAACTAAAAGAGATATTCTGCATAGCATGGAGAGAAACACAATCCTGCTATTGTTTCTGCTTCATCAGCCTCTGTCAGTCTTTCTCCTCACTATCTGTCTGCCTGTCTTCCTTTTTGACAAATTGCCTGTCTGTCTGTGTAGAGTGATGGGCTGTTCTGTCTGTATATCTCTCTGCTTTTCATTATACCCTCTTGCCTGCCAGCATTGTCTCTCAACAGACAGCGCTTTACTTCTGCACTGAAACATTTTTATCTATGGTAACAATGTGATTAAGAGTCTAGCTCTCTCCTGAGAGCCAGCCGTTATCACTAAATCAGTCATTGGGTGTAAAGTTATGCCAGTGTGTTTCCTTGGTTGTACCAACAAGAATGTCTATGTCTACCATGACAGTATGTGCTGTATGCTGCGTTAGAAAGGTGGACAAGCGCTTCCCTGCGTTTTGGAAAGATGGAACGACAAGATCAGCCTGAGTAGACTGCATTTCCAAGTATAGCAGAAGACATCGCTGCCCTGCATAACTACCCCCAAACTAGCGCACCAAACAACTCAATTACTAAACACATCACATTTGTCACAGAGATTAGAAACATCGCCTTGCACGCTCTGTGAAACATCAAAAGAAACGATCAGTGACACAGTCTTATGTCATTTTCTTAATTCTTGTCATTTGAATCCGATTCTGAAAATGTAACTTGCCTGTTGGGCAGATTTACCTCGTTTGAAATCCTCTCAGTGGATGGGAACGTAGAGCTACACTACAGATGTAATGCACAATGCTCGGTTTGTAGACTCTGTCTGTCCTTATTCTCATTTACTCTGTGCTCATCCTTCACTTTGTGCTTCTCTCTTTCACACTCATACACACACACACAGCTGCATGGTTGATTAAGGGAGAATAATTGGTCGCTTGCATGCCTGCTTGTTTTATTGCTGTGAAGTGACAGTGCTCAATGGTACGCCAATTTCAAATGAAATGGTGCGCTGATCGGTTAGCAAAATGTCTTAACAGCTGCGCTCTTTATGGCCTGAATTATGTTGCCTTGCCACTCAACGCCAGACATCTCAGTTATTGCTTTGCGAGATGCCGGAGTGAGACTAGATGAAATGTTGTTGCTGATAAGGCGGTGCATGTGAGAGGCCGCGCTAATGCAGCATCCCCTCGCATTGATGAAACACAGTGATGTAGCACTTTCAACTGGCTGCAGTAAAGAAGATGTTATTGCGTTTCGGCTCAATGGCAGCGTGTGGCTTGGCATCCTCCAATGGCTACAGAGGGTGTTGCACTGAACCTCATTACCCTAAAGACCCGAGGAAGATGAGGGAGTAAAAGTGCTCCACATTTAGGAACAAACTGCCTCTAAACAATCAGAGTGGGAGAGGACTTGAATGCAGTTTCTACAAGATGGTGGTGACTGAAGACTGCATTTAATGAACAGAATAAGAGGAAAAATGTATTACAGCATAGTTTTTACAATGTAGCCATAATTTCCTTTTCGCTGCAGAACGCCTGCTGCCTCTGCGCTCTCACATGGCCTAAATGCACTTAGCTGCTGAGAGAAATGAGAAAGCTCTGACAGGAACGGAGGGAGGTCGGACAGCTGGAAACAAAGAAATGCATTGACTTTTAGGTTTTTTTTCTTCCCCAGATGGAAACAACAATGAATTATTCTCCCCCCCCTTGCAAATGAAAATGTGTTGTATTATAGTGTTACCTATATGCACCTTTTCTCAATCAAAGAGGGGCACGAGGGGCAACTTGAAATTAATTGATTTTCCAGCTCTTTGACTTCATTCTGACAACAGCCCCGTGTCATGCATCCAGATCTGCTGGACGTGACTCAACTTCATATGCAAGATTATTCTGCAGATGACTCATGCATGTACACATATTTTACATGGCATTTCAGGCATTTAGCCGGAGCTCTTTTCCAGAGGGACTTACAATGAGGGCAGTAGTAGTAGAATAAGCCAGGTGCCAAGGTCAGGAATTATAATATTCCTGCGATCATAGAATTATGTAAGACCGGTGCTAGTAGTGCTAGTGAAATAAATAGTATAAGAGCTAAGGAGAGAGATGGAAGAGATTTACACACACACATTCACACACACCTGAAATGACGTTCTGTGAGCTTTAATTAGGCATCATGTATCCTGTTAATTGTATTATAGCGACAACAATCTTGCTAATGGCACTCTAATAGTTTTGACTATCTTCAAAGTGCATAGTGTTTGATCCTTGTGACCCTCTTTCTCCTCTGCATCTCACCCCAATGCATACAGAGGGGCCACAAGGTTAATGGAAACTTGATGGGTTTTTCACACTATATAAAGCAGCTGTCTTCCTGGAAGTAGGATCAAACACCTGGTGTGATCCCTTTTTCCATGCTCGGTCACCGTCCACATTTCTAGTATGGGCTAGACTAAGTTTGTAGTCAGCCAGTCCTGAGCAGGTGGGTGTACAATGCTTAGAGATCAGGAGAAGGACTGACTCTGAACCTTCAAAATGCCTCCTTATATTTATGGCCATTGACAGGGTGACAGGCATGACAGCACATGAGGACATGCAGGATGTCTCCTAGCTAAACCACAAAGAAACAGCAGGCATTCTTTTGGTTTAGGAGGATTTAGAGGAAATGACAGCTTTTGGTGGAGGCAGAGGAAGTAAGTGAAACAGCACAGACAAAAATGACAGCACTGTCAGAGACGCGTGCATCTGAGTGTCCGCCATGGGAAGGAAGGTGCGCCGGGGTCTTCACACTTTGTAAAAATCCCTCCGCTCTCTGCTGGTTTTCTCCCGGCTCGGCTGGCCTGTCGGGTTGAATGAGTGTGACATTAATGTGATCCAACAGGGCCACAGACGTGCAGGGGCCTCTGAGAATGATGGGATTGGTCAGAGACTCCGGTGGAACATTCCAAGGAGGCTGGCGCAGAGGTCCTATTGGTTGGGAGAACACTTGTGAGGGGGATGTGAATTTGCAGAAGCGGGATTAATGGTGACACTGACATTGACATGTAAGTAGTGCTAGATAGACAAAGCACTCTGCGCTCATCCAAAGGTGGCAGAAAGGATCTATTTGGTCTTGTCTTACGTCTCAATTGTACTCTCAACCAAGGCCCTTAAACAGCCTACATGGCCCATGCAGCCTCTATCGCAGCTATTGTTTGTTTGATAAACCTCTGCTTATGTTGACAAACATGTAAACAAACAAATTATAGAGATAAACAGTGAGCAAATATGACCTCATTACCCTACCTGAGTTACGGATTCATCTATATTCATCATCGAGAGATATGAGAAAGGGAGCAGGGAGAAGAGAAACCAGTCTGGGAAGAAGAGAAAGCGGTAAAGGAATCCACAGTCCTTAATTGCCAAATGATGTAGGGACTGAAATGCTTGTTTCATCATTTGGTTTTGAACTAAGACGTGTGAGAATGATGACATGATTTGTTTTATCTGTGAAAGCACAATTGTTTGAGGGCACTTGTTCCCCCAGTCTAATCAGTCAGTGTGTGTGTTCGTGTGTGTGTGTCTTCATGTAGAAAGCGCCATTTGTTTGTGGTGGATGCATTTTAAAAGACTGATCTTCATCATTCTGGCTATGATGGTGCTTATTTTTCACCCATCAAATTGCAATGCACCTGGGCGGTGATTTGCTTACATCAAATAAAAATACTGGTTGTTCTCAAGTAATGTAGTGTAGTTCTCAAGAATCCATCGCTGACTAATCTCAGATGAATATCTTAAAATCTGCCCTGTGAGGGGAAAAACAATGTTTATTATTCTCTTGCATCTATAATAGAACAGTTGGCAGGCGAGAAAACCAGACATGCACTGTTACTTGGTTTGACAGGATCAGTCTAACTGCTGACAAGCCATGCCATTGCGATCCCAATATGACGCCACGTTCACAATTGACTATGTTGTTAAGTCCATTCATTCCTACAGGAGACAATTTTGATGGACCCGCAATGCAAAGCCCCCCCTTTGGCCCCCTTGTGGCCCCTAAGCCATTTTTTTAAATTGAATACAATAAAATATCTTACAGTGGAAAACTTACTTTAAATTTTTTAATATTTCACTCTAGATTCACCACTAAATTCTAAATTCTAAAATAATAAATAATAATAATAACTTTATAAATATGTATGTATTTGTATAGTACTTCAAAAAAGAGAGTTACAAAGTGCTTCACAGGAGTAAAAACAGCATGGGATAAAGAGATGAAGCAAGTTTTAAAAAGAGATTTATAAGATGACACTGAACTGGCTAGCCTGATCTCCTCGGGCAAGTTGTTCCAGAGTGTTGGGCCCTGATGGCAAAAGCTTGGTCGCCCTTAGTCTTTAATTTTGCTTGAGGAACAACCAGAAAGGGTCTGACTCAGGCTACGCTCAAAAGGGGTTAAAAACTCTTAAAATCAATCCTAAATCGGACTGGAAGTGAAGTGAAGGACAGACCGCTGAATCAGGAGTACTATCATCTCTCTTTTTGGTCCTTGTGAGGAGTCTGGCTGCATCATTCTGGATTAATTGGAGTCCAGTAAGATTCTGCTGGCTTAAGCAAGTGTAATGAATTACTGTAGGCGAGATGTGATACAAGCATGAAGCTTCTTGTTTGAAAAAAATGGTCTGATCTCTCTCTCTCTCTCTCTCTCTCTCTCTCTCTCTCTCTCTCTCTCTCTCTCTCTCTCTCTCTCTCTCTCTCTCTGACACATGAGAATACATTGTAGTATAAAGACGAAGAAAGAACGTTTTATTAGAAAGTGCTTATTTAGAAAGGCTTGATACCTAGAGTGGAGTGATGGGTATTGTTTTTTAATCAAGGTCATAGCGCATTGTGAGACAGTGAAAAATCTTCATGTCCCTTATTATTGTCTGTAACAATACGGGCCAGGCATTGAAAAGTGCAGGTTTGCATGGGTCAGAGGGTTTGCAGAACAGTGCCAAAACACAGAATGGAAATGTTTTAATTTCTAGCCTGCCCTTGACGGCATTGATAACGATGGGCTTGCAGTCGTTGTGTCATTGTTCATCATCATCATCATCAGTCAGAAAGTCCTTGCAAACCTGGGTGTGGACAGTCAGACAGCAGGCAGAATTGGGATATTTGGGAGTCCATAAATTGGGCAACAGTACCGAGTTGTGGGGTTTTGCAGTCTGGAGGTGAGTTCACAACCCCCCAACTCATGTTCTCATGGGAAGAAGGTCCATAATAGGCTGGTCGGCCTTGGCCAGGCACAGAAGTCTTGAGGCTTGTTCGTAGTGTAGCTTGACTTGTTCTCTCTCTCGATGCATCACGATCAATAAACCTCCTTAAAAACAGTCATCGTATGCCTGCTCTTCGGACTTCAAGAATTCACAACATTCCCATGACAGAAAACTGGTCAGCGGCTGCCAAAAGCTCCTCCACACAGAAGTCTTTGTTGGAATATTATAGTTGTTGATAAAATGCACCGGAGATGCTGGAGACCTGCTCCTCGGTGGGATCAGGATGAAGAGTATAGTACCAGGCCATTATGATTGTTTGGTTTAGATCAGCTCACTACCTCCTCCATCCTGTGTACAAACACCAAGTACTGCATGTCCAGTTATTGCTTAAACTTTAATTAGTGAACCGTAATGTAATTCACATTTATATTGAAATTCCCTTATTTCAGTCGTTTCACAGCAGCGAGATGGCTGTGTGCACGATTACCTACAACAAGGCCCTCTGAATGGTTTGCCATTGACTGTGGTCCTAGACATTGTTTGCCAAGAAGGACAAAGCAGAGGGAGGCAAAGGTAAGGCAAAAGGATGTTGAGAGTCTGAGGACAAGCTTGTACAGGAACAATGTTGTTTCGTTGTGTGTGTGAGGATAAAACTGTCTTCAACTCACCCCTGTCAGATCTTTATATACCCTGCGATGTTCTGTGTGTGTGTGCTTCCACTCTTGTCTATCTTTTTGTCTTCCTGCAGTGTAAGATTGAAGGATAAGGAGCACAGCTTCACTCTGCTATTGTAACACAGTTCAACCTGTAGCTTGAACAAAAGACAGCGCCACTGCCCTGTTGCAGTGGACTTTTTTTTTCTTGAAAAAAATGCTTCACATATTTCAATTCAGTTTGCTATTCAGTGTGCCAAGGTGCCAGAACTGCACTACTATACTACCATACTTGCTACTATACTCTAAAAAGTATCAGAATTTGTTTTAATTTTTGCTATACATTGTTCTGTGTGAGTTGGTGTCACAAACAGCGACTCTCTCCTAAAGATACTGGCCAGAGAGCCCAGGCTGTGATGACACAACAACTGGAGCTACTGGACTGACAAGAAATTTGAGATAAAACCACCACATAAGCTTTATTTTATGGTGGTGACAATTGTTGTGAATGAGAGAAAATGTAAATATACTTCGGAAAAATTAGACCATAGAAATAACGTGTGAAATCTGATTTAGTGTGGCTATTCCCTTTAAGCAAAATTAAAAGTTTCCTAGTTGCCTAGTTGTATTGTGAAAGTTAGGCTCCCTCTTTAACAGTTCATTGATTTGATGGAAGATCACCATTTAACATCTAGCACTTTTGTCAGTAATTGCCTCTTCAGAGGATATAATTGTAATAAGGCCAACTTGTTCCGTTTGGCCGATGCAGGCAGAGAGAGGCAGCGATCAGTGAGCTTTTCAGACTGTATAAGTTTCAGACAAACCAGCAGTCTGTTTGCTCAAGGCCTATGTGCACATGCAGCTCTCCTGTCCTTCATGCCAGTAATAGACTTAGATAGCTTAGATGAGTGGAGATTGTTCAAGGGCCAGTGGTCAATGCGGGATGATGGGGAAGGTAGATCGAGAGAGACAGAGAGAGAGAATGAGAGAGAGAGAGAGAGAGAGAGATGGGCTTAGAGTTGAAAGGTTGAGGGAGCTTGACTGAATCCTAAGCAGATGGAACTGCGTCGCTTTGGGCACTGGCTCTGTGTGAGCGTGTTCATCTGCGCTTGTGTCTGTCGGAGCACATATGGTAGCGCCTGCATGTGACTATCATTTGCAATGATGCATACATCATACTGCACGAGTGAATGTATGATTGCTTGCGTGCCATGCATATGATGCTGGTAACACATGATAAGAGTGAATAAATGTTTTGAATGGATGAAAGACATTTCTGAATTATTACAAGCTCTGCCACCAGGATGTTTCCTCTTTTCTTGGCTTGTTACTGGAATACACATTAGGAAAGCACAGTATGTAAGAGCAGTGCTGAGAGAGCATGCTGCTGTAGTGTTATTCTACCTGACTTTGCATATTTAGTAAAAATCCACTGTCTAACCCCCCGACTAATCTAGCTGATTTATCATTGCTGTAAAGTAGGAGGAGGGCTGCTTGTTTGTAAACTAGAACATCACCATATTGACAAAAACAATGAAAAAAATAATGTAATATGCATTCTTTTTTGCTGAATATTGCAATTGCAGTATTAATTGCAATACATGTGGGTGCAGCTTTTTCTGCATCATTTCTATTTCTGTGCTAAAAAAAATGTCAAACATAGTATGTGGGGGGATGCTGATGCTTAGGATTTGCTCCGTTTGATTCGAATGAGAGATTTTTTTCGAACATGATTTGTTAGTTACTCTGCACGGCAGGATGGGCTTTGGCACAGCACCGGGGTATCTCATTTACGAAGCTGTGTGTGACACATTTTTCCCTCTAAAAATGTCCAGCCACTTTCAATTTCATGTTGTGCTAGTGAATGTCATGATTCATGCTGAAATGCTCCGTATGCATTTGTGAGAATGCAGGCATGTTTCATTAAGTTGTTCCTATTACAACTTGATATTCACCTAACTGGTAGTGGCAAATTTGTAGCAGAGAGTAGGACAAGAACAACGCAATGCATGGGATAGTTGATAATACTGGAAGCAACAGCAACAAGTGAACCAATGCAAATATAAAATACTGTGCCTGACACTCCATCTCCATGTTCTTACTGCTGACACTGATGAGAGGCATTTAATTGGTTGCAGAGAGGTCAGTATACAGTATAATGCATGAGTAGAATGGAGGAATTGTCTAATATTACCTAAAGTCATTCAAGAGGATCCAATCTGTAAAAGAGGTATCATCTTACCAACCAAGGACTTCCGGGCTTACCGTAATCTTTTACAAAGTACAATAATTTGTAAGCTTAGGTGTCACATTTTAATAGTACTAGGGTGGTTTGAGCAGTTCAGTTTGTCCCTTGACTCCCTTGACTCCCTCGACTCAGAAGCTGATGCATGATGGGACAGCAGGGTGTGTGATAGGGCTTCCCGCTGATCCCTGCCAGCCCGTCAACAGATTGCCGGCAGATTTGTGCGTGTTGTTGCTCTGCCTGGGAGAAATATTGTGGGTGGGAGGAGTAAATGGAGGCTGCTTATGCTGCAGCCCTGCCAGACGCTGCCATCGTGTAGCGACAGTAGCCTGGCCAAACCTCCTGAGTACCTGGGCAGATCCCAGACCTTTCACTAATGATGACTGACAAGTGGTGAGGGCTCTGGACAGGACCTGTCCATCAGCTGCTCCACTGGACTGGAAGAGATTGGTCTATTGTGCTCTGCTTTATTCCAGATGTTTCAGACAGGGTGTCAGACAGTGTGGTTGTGTTCTCGTTTGTTTTTTTTTGTCATGTTTTTTGAATAAGCAGAACACAGAGCAGCTCCCATACACTTTCACATCTCTTCCCCCCCCTGCTGTGTCTGCTGCTCATCACTGACCCCCACTGTTTGAGGTCTTCAACTGTTCTCGCACAGTCAGCAACCTGCAAACCAAGAGCTGCACCGAGTTGAATGGAATCCATTAACCTTGTTCTATTCGCAGTGAAAGACAGATCCTCCATGCCTCTACCGTAACAGCAGGTGGAATCTGACAGACGCTCAACCAGACTTAGCTGCTGCTGCTAGACTTGGCACCGAGTGTATGGGCTTAGCCACCACTCTGTGCCAGGCAGGAGCAAAATGA